>CM070070.1:9752805-10952805 GCA_036320875.1 Cotoneaster glaucophyllus
CCAATTTGGTAGTTGTAAGTTCTAGAAAAATTCTTTTTGTATCATATTGCTGGATTTTTCAAGAAGATGGGTCATTTTGGCAATTTCCCAAAAAAAATTCAAATTTATATTATGACATTTGGTGTATCAACCCATGTTCCTGGCACATTGAAAAATTTCTCATTTGCTTGGAGAGATTTTTTCAAGTGTTGGACACTCCACATGTCATAATATTAGTGAAGGATATGACGATATATTTTTCCGTGTTTCTCCATTTGTATTATGATATGTGACACTTTGAAAAATGTCTCATTTTGCATGTCTTAAAAGTCTATTCGATTTGCAAGTGGTAAATTGTTCTAGTGCATAGTTTTTTATTTATTTATTTTTAAGAATCTGTTCGGGGTTTAAACTCTCCATTCACTTAGGATAGTTTAAAATATTTTTGTTAAATTACAATTTTGGACTTTATGATTTGAACTGTCCTTTGATACAAGTGATGTTGGATAGGGGAAATTGAACTCGAATGCAACCGTTAAGTAAGGGCAAATCTCGGGTGCAACGATGAAGTAGGGAAAAAATGAATTCAGATTAGGGATGACAACGGTTCGGTTTGGGGACGGAAATGTTATATCCATTCCCATAACCACGAACATTAACCATATCCATAACCGCAAATTAACCATAAGGTATTATCCATAATCATACCCACCGGGTAACGGATTCCCCATCGGTTAACGGTTATACCCATCTTCGTCAATACAAAAAATATATTTGTTCAATTAACGCATGATAATTTAGTAAATATTAATTTCGCCACTAAATATTTGATGTATAAAATGATTTAATGAATGGATCTAGTGTAGCATAAAAATTAAAGCTAAATATTGATAATGTTGGTTGATCTTTAATATTTCTCATAAGTACTATTAGTCTAGATGCTCATAGATTTTCAATCATATCAAAACTTTTTAACTTGCCCACAAAATGTAACTCACACATTACAACTTTTGTATTCTCAAGGTAATGGATTCAATGATATATATATATATATATATATATATATATATATATATATATATATATATATTATAATACAATTATATTATATATGATTATAAATACATACTATTATATTATATATAATTCGGTTCGGATTCGGTTACGGATATGGATTGGGAACCCCTATAACCATATCCAAAACCATAACCGAATATTATTAACGGTTTTTCCCCATATCCAAATGATACCCGAATTTTCATACCCAAATCCAATCCATTCGGACAGTTATCCACGGTTATCGGTTTTAACGGTTAGAATTGCCATCCCTAATTCAGATGTAAGGTGAATTAATGCTTTAACTAATTAAATTACAAATTCCTTACATTTATAATGACCTTCACTTCGAATTATGGCTCATTTGTTTCACATGTGGGTCCTGTTTGCACCTAAATATTGTGCAAAAAGGTTAACTTGTAAGATATTTGGCTGCATCAAGTGAGATGGTTTGACATTAAAATAATGCTTTTACCTTTTGTTTGGGTGGTGGAGGTATGCCAAAAGCTTTGCTTAATCAAGACAATTGCATGTTTTCCCATTGCAAGTGGATTGGAAGACAACATGCGGGCATTTGGGCAGTGGACATGTGGTGAAAGAAGCCAACTTGTTTCTTTTAATTATTTGTTTATTGCAAGTGGGAGATATGATATGTGGTGGAAATGCAAGCTTGCATTTTTAATATTATTTCATATGCAAGCTAGTAGTGGAGTTCTCTCTACAGGTTCAATGTTCTCAGCAAATGGGCTCTCTCAATTCTCTATATAAAGGAGCAGAAGCAGAAGGATTAGAGACACTCAACCAATCAATCAAGCAACTCTACTCAAATCAGCTCCTCAATTTCCTTGTAAACATTTACTTTTAGCCAAGCACCCTTTACTTTCCTTGTTTTTAACTCTGCTGCTCACTCGGTAGTATCGATCTCCTTTGTATTTTTATTTACAACCTTCAAAGCCATTTCCCAAACCACCAGAAATTGTCACAAGACTAGAGCAACTTGCCCGATCTATTTGGAACAAAGCTCGAACCTTGTATTTGGCATCCCTTTGTACTTATAATGTTTTGTACTTTATATAATTACATTTCTGTACATCTCATTTCCTGTCATTTACACTTCCAGCAAACCTGCCATTTACATATTATTACATCTATTCACATAAGTAAAGTCCTTATCTTTAAGGCAAAGAAAAAACCTTGATTTGAGCCACTCCCACTCAATGACGCAATCTCTTGGTTCGAAGTCGAACTCAGGCGCAATCTCAATCATTCAAATCCCGTCTACTAGCGGCATCTAGTAGTGGCACGCTCGCACCCACGAGTTTCTTGTTTGAGTAAATTCCCGGAATGCCTGCGAGGCCCATGACGAATTTTGGAGGCGAACACGTCCTTTTCAAATAAAATGTTCATGCTTATTTAGGCCATTAAAATTTTTTTTTTCCCTTTACTATCACAAAGAATGCATGAATAAGACTAATGGTTCTATATTTGAAAATATTTATTCCATCATTTGGTTCACATAAGTATCTAGATCCGTGAGCAAACCAACCCTAATTTGCGAGATGATATATATAAATCTCTAAGGAAGGTTTTTTCTCCAATACACAACAAAATTATACCATAAGTTGTTGAAAATATTTGTTCCATTGGTTCGCATAAGTATCTTAATCCGTGAACCAAACGAACCCTAACCTGCGAGATGATATATTTGAATTTCGAATAAAGATTTTACCCTAATACACAACAAAATCAGTATAAGAACCGTTTGATTAATAATCAAACGATTCTTATTCAGTTGTGCAAATTAAATGTGCAGTTTTGATGTGCACTACATAAACCTTTTTTTTTTTTTTTTTTTTTTTGAAAGACTTACATAAACCTTTTTTTTTGGACTAATGCATGTCTAGTAGCCCCCTTTATATTTTTAAACTTTTCCTGCAATTTTTAGCTGTGTCACAACCAGCTTATTCCATCTCCAGCATTTCCTTCGTTAAATTTCCCTAACACATGATAAGGTGCAATAGATACATCTCTGTCAATGCAACTAACGAACCGAAACAAAACATGATGAAAAATTATTTATTCACACTTCAGCAAAAGGATTAGCAAACAAATATCCACTCTTAAAACTTTCAAAAATAAATTAAAACCAGCTAGAATCGAAACCAAACACAGCCCTCCACTGGAAAAATCCAACAAGAGAATCAGATATGTTTATAAAAGCTTGACATTAGAATCAGATATATCATGCGCACGAGAACTTCGGCATCCTCCTCTTCTCCCTGTTGTGTGAATTCTGATACACATGAATGGTCAATGTTGTGTACTCCAACAGGGGGCAGAGAAGTCTGCCACTCAAGAACTTCGGCATCCTCTTCTTCTCCCTGCTGTGCTACAGTTCCTTGTCTCCATGCATGTCCAATGCTCTGTAGTTCGACAGGGGACAGGGAAGGCTGCTGCTCGAGAACTTCAGCATCCTCCTCTTCTCCCTGTTGTTCTGCGTTTCCTTTTTCTCTCCTTCCATGATCATTGGATTGCAGTCCAGCAAGGGTCGCTGAAGGCGTATGCTCAAAAACTTGGAGCATTTCGTCCTCACCCCTTAATTCTTGCTGAAACCTAAAAAACAAAATTCAAACAGGAAAATCCAATAAAACAAATAAGAACACGCCGTTTGCAAATTGATCCATCAATTTATGGATCATTGCAATATTACTTCCTACTTTAACCAGACCTTTGTATGTCTGTGACTGTACCCGTGTTTCTTATTTTAAGCACTAATTGGTGTCGCTCGGTGTCTCTAAATCAAGAAATTACTTTCAGTTCATAATACTTGATGAGATCAAACAAAGCAACCTTGTGAATTGTTATATGTAGCGATTCCAACCCAATGTAAGCATTCATAAATCGTGATATCACCAAAGGATCGAAAGAGGAAAAAAAAGGATGGTCCTGTCATATCTTGTTTTCAATGCCACAGCTGTTAAGGCATAAAAACGAAATGGCAGGCTACACCTCTGCAGCCATGCATTGGCTCATGAGGCACAAACTTAACGAGACCATGAATCGAATGTTCTAAGAAGTTCAAGAGTACCAAGCCGTAAGATAAAGCTAAGAAAGATTTGCAATTTCTAAACTGCATATCTTCTAGTAAGTGACTAACCTCACATTCTCATCCAAAATTTCCACAGCCTGACTCACAGCATGAACAATCATTTTCTTCACCTGTTTCCAGTCAAGCAAAATAAGAAGCCCTTTATAACATACAATATTTCACATCCAATAATTTCCGTTACCCACCACAATATCCTAACACAATTGTTGTACAGTTTTATAATCGCCTTTGCATAATACTGCTAAAAACACACGAAAAATATAGCTAATGTGCAGATACCGGAGAGAATGAAAACGTAAAAAATTGGCCACATTTCAAATTATACGCACACACGCAGGAGTGCTCAAGTGCTAACAAGTTAATAACTTAATATGGTGAGGGCGCTAACCACGGGTTTGGCCCACGCCGGAAACCATTGATATTTTAGACCTTCATTCAAAGATCATCCTTACAAAAATCTGTCCAAGTTATAAGTCATTTAGCCATCTGACTATGGTCGTGAATATTTCATTGTGTTTTCGACAACATTGTGTTTCTGTACTTTTTTCTTTGTCACAATTAGATATTGAAACGCTTTTCGATTTGGACGAATTTTTGTAGGATGATATATGATTGAAGATCTAATATGAGAAAATATTGTGGAGTGAGCCAAACCTTGAACAAACATATTGAACCGCTATATAAAGACAAAGCCACTCATAACTAAAAAGACAATGAGTGATGTACAAGTTGGTCTGTTGACAACTTAAGTCATGCTTACAATATCATATAACCACATTGGAAATTCAAGATTCTCATACCTGCAAATTGTCCTCACTAGCTATGTGATCTTGTGGAAGTGTACGGAATTCCTCCGTCAAACGCAAGCACTCAGCCAACATTTTCAGGTGAGACAAATTCAACTGCAACTTTGATCCATGACTGGACAAACAGAAAATGTATTATTAACTGTTAATTTAATTGATGTATGAAAAAAATCCGATTTCGTGTTTCAGAGCAAGAAAATCTCCCATTTGTAAACATGAAAAGTATTATCTATTTGTAAAATAAGTTACCTTCAAGTTTCTCACTTGATGTGGACAACCTGCAGGAATGAATACCGCATCTCCAAGTTTCTGGACAAATGTCCACGGTTCAATTCCTATTAGAAAGCATAAATACGTAAGATATATAATTTGAATCCAGGCCGATTATAAATTTCAGGCCAAGTTCCAACTACACATAAATATATAATGAACTAACCATATTCCTCCTTAAGCTTCCTCTTGTGCGCCCGTGTCAGATAAAAGGTCTGATCATGTATGGGATGAATAACCTATACCAGCGAAAGAAACAATATATGAAGAAAATTAAAAACTAAAAAAAAAAGGTAAAAAGCATGCTAATTTTTTTCTATTTTGTCTCGTACGTCAATAACTTCTTCAAAAGTGACGACAATTGGGTATTTCTTATAATACATCAGTCCAATGTGCTTGCATAAAAGGTTGGCCACGACAGATATCTACATGCCAACATAAAAGGAAATGCTGAGTGTAAGTGTTAGTGGTGCTTTACCTGCTGCAACTGAGAACAGTATGTGTGCCTGAATTCCTTGAAGTGCTTCTGGAGATACTGCTGCAACTTTGGAACATCTTGTCGGCGAAAAATGTCCCACAGAGCACCACCCTCAACATCAGTATCACCATTCGGGAAGACAACTGGATCAGTTTGTTCTTGAAAAGCTTCATCCGTGTTTTGATTGTCAACTTCAAAACAAAATTCTTTATCATTTGCATTGTTGCCACAAGACCCATGGCCAGCCTTGTTAGTATCAACATTGTCATCCGAAGTCTCATAATTTGCAAAAATTTCCGTCCTGTCTTGTTCAGTGTGCTTTTTCTTCAACCTTTCTATAGTAACAATTTGCTCAGGAGTACAGGTCACTTCAGCAGTATGCATCAAAATATTCACCTGAAACAGATTATTCATGATATCACATTACAATGCAGAAAAGGAAAAAGAGAAAACTGAAGTTTACAAAAAGCAAGAACTAATTAAAATATGCAACGATGACCAGAAGATAAAAAAGTAAAAATTTGGAAACAACATAAATTCAAGTGATTGAACTGTCCCCATACGTGTCTGAAGTGTTATTCGGTAAGCTTTAGAAATAGAAGACTTAATTATGAATAGTACAATTGGCACAACTCTCAGGACAAAATGAAAAAGAGCCAAACACACCACATCACATGAGTCGCAGTGATGTACGTCTTTGGTCCCATGACTGGCTTCACACATTCTGTAGGCAATTTGACAGCAAGGTTCAAAAAGCCATGGTAAGGATGAGTATATTCCTTAAATGGCAAGCAACAAATGAACTCAGCACAGTGACGAGGAAGGTGCTCCTGGCAAGAATCATCCAGGGATGGATCATTGAGTTTCAACATCTGAGGCCACATTTCCCTATCAAACCGACCCTTCAAATATCCATTAAAAAAATGGTGGATGTTGATATCTACCTGCATTTCATCACATATCCAATTCAGACCATCAACAGCAATTTCACATTCTAATTTTAATAGTGAGAGTAATTACAATATCAGGTTGTGTAGGGGAAAAAAGGAAAAAAGAAAAAGAAAAAGGAAGAGTCTAGTAAGTCATGCATACAGTGGCGAAGCCAGGATTTCTCGGGGGGAAGGGCGAACTTAAAAAGAGTGCAAGGTTAAAGAAAAATGGCAACAACTAAATCTTTTTATATCGTAATGTCTTTCATAATTAATCAATACAAACAAATTACAATTGTTGCCGGCGAGGTTTTATGTCATGACAACGTCGCATAATAGGCTCATTATCAATAAAAGCAAATACATCTCTCTCAATGTAAACAATCATGCTATCACTCAACCATTGATCTCCCATTTTGTTACGCAACGGTGTTTTCCATTATGTAACTGTAAAATGGAAAGAAAAAAAAATTCTTAGACTCTTAATCCTAGAGTAAACTATATTAATATGCATAATAACTAATCCAACCAACAATTCAATTAATCAATACCAATTAGCATACAAATTATTCAATAAATAAAAATTCAATTCAACTAATCATATGAATAATTGTATACATTATGTAATAATTCAATTAATTAATCAATAATCAAGAATTTCAATTTTAATTTTCACCCTAAAAATTAATTTCATAATATCATATCAATAATCAATAACCAATAACCAACTTAGTGCATTACCATATTAACATGATTCTATTTCTATACCAAATTACCAATTAAATAAAATTCAAACAATTTTTTAGGGTTAGGTAGAGATTATAAATTTACCTTTGAATTGAAGTTTGAACCTTGAAGGGGTGGAAGCCAGCGGCTCAGTAGCTGGCTGGAGCCTGAAGTAAGACTGTGAGAGAGTGAGGGAAACGGCTGGGCTGGCTCAGGCTTGGCTCCGTTCTGTTCTTTCACAGTTCCATTGGACCACTACACTGCACTGCGTACTGGGATTTGGGGAGCAGCTTTGCTGCTCTCTGTTTGTAATTGGTAATTGAGAAAAGTTGAGAGAGTAAAGAGAGGTCCACTGGGGGACACGCGGTCCCCCCCCCCCCCCCCACCATACAATTTTTTTTTTTTTTCAAACAGAAGAAACGAAACGACGCCGTTTCGTGGCCTTTTTTTTTTTTTTTTTTTTTTTTAAATAAGACTTAAAGCTGCTGCTGTGCAGCAGAAGTCGTTCACCGTCCGTAGAAGAAGTTCAGAAACAGAGGGAGCGAGCGGAGCGGGCCTGGTTTTAAAAAAAAAAAATTAGACTTAAAGTTGCTGCTGTGCAGCAGAAGTCGTTCACCGTCCGTAGAAGAAGTTCAGAAACAGAGGGAGCGAGCGGAGCGGAGGGCCTGGGTTTTCCGGTAGGGGAGGGGCTGAACGGGCGCTGGGGGAGGGGTTTTCCGGCGAGGGGAGTGGCGACCGCCACTCCTCGCCCTCACGTGGCTTCGCCACTGCATGCATATATATTTAATTCACTAACCAGCCCTGTTAATGAAATATATTATTTCACAGAATCTAGATTTAGTTGGTTTCTACAAACCGAAAAAGTTTCCTGTCACCTTTGTTTGGTTTGTGTAATCAATATTGTTCACATTCCAAAAATCGAAATACAGAAACTGAAATTTTGGTTAGTGTATAATTGTACCGAAATTTAACAATTAATTACCAGACGACATATGTATGTATATTATACAAACACATAATCCTACCTAAAATCACTACAAAAAAACTGGGCAGTGCACACAATAAATTATATGTGCCCTTTGAGGCCAAAGAGCACCAACATATGTGCCCATAGACCAATAACAACAATGCAGCAACTAAGTTTTCATCTGTGCTCTTTATGGGCGTTACCATTGCTAAAAGGGCACAATAATGTATGTTGTGCTAAAAAGTGTAAGCACAAATAAAGGTGTTTTTGTGCCCAGTTCTGACAAAATTGTCAGATGGCTACTGCCACCCATGTTAGCACATTTATTGTTATTGTGCCCAATATGTCAACTATTTAAAAAAAAAAAATTAAAAACAGAAATAAACTACAAATTGAGATTGAGGCTAAACAAAAAATTATTTTTTCATAAAATTAAAACAGCCCACAACCACAAGCATCTATAATATTACAATTTACAAAGATATTCACAACCATTATATATAAAAGCAACTAGAATTTTACATGTTCTATCTCCAACTAAAATAAAACTATAATTATAAAGGTTTTAAGTGAATACCGGTTCTCTCAAGAAAAAGAACATCAAATATTAAGGTTTTAAGTGAACCTGCACAGTTCTTTTCTCATCTTCTAGTTCCAAAATTTTCTTTCCAAAATGCTGCTTGAGTGCCACAGTGTCGAACCCTTCAAAAAATTTCATCTCCAACTGCACAAGCGTCAAATGCAAAGTTACACCTAAACTCTATGATGACATTAATGTGATTTTGATTTAAAACAAAACAATCTACACACGCAAATTACACCTCTTTTTGTTGTAGACGTTCATTCAATTCATGCAACTCTGTCCATCATATTTTGCAGAAGGTTGTGCTCCCACTCTTTTGCTACTTCATCAATTTCCAGGGAATCACCTGCTAAGATAGGAAATTATACCATATATAAAATAACTCCACTTTAATGAACTTCCCAACACTATCAATGTACAAAATGTGAATTGATATACGTGGATATCATTTGCACGTACCAATTAATTTCATTATTTTATGGGACCTTCAAATTGCCATAAGCAGGAACCTTAATTTTTCGAGTTGAATCCTAAATAGGACAAACCGTCCCCACATCTAATTTTAAACCTTTTAAGGTATCTAATTTTAAGTACCAACTCACCCTCCTATATCTGTCCTTCCATATGTTGTGTTCAATCCTACTACACTACACAGAGAAGAAGGAATACGAAATGAACCCGCCTTTTTACATTGAAAATCAGTATAAAGTAAGAAACAATATTAAGCCTTTCATAACTCTTTTTAGCCCAACCTCACCATCAATTCTAAAAACTGCAGAGCACAGCCCAGAAGCTACAATTGCCATAGGGCCTGAGGAAGATCCACCTGTACGCCTTTCTGGTGCATGGGGAATTCTTCTTGTTCTAATGAAACAAAATTGGGAAATATAAATCAGTAAATAAGACTCAAGTGAGAAAATCAAGCAAACTGTGAAACAAAAGAAAATAAAGCTACTTGTATTTATCTCTCACACAAGAAAAAAAACTAAATTAATCTGAAAATTAATTTGCTTCTTTCTTTCCTATCGAGTACTTTTTGGTTGTAATTTCTCAATACCATTTTCTCAAAAACTTGCATACAACAACTATATGAAAGTTGTCTGCAACAAACCGAAAGAAAAGATTTAGGTTTCTTTCTTACCCAAATCCACCAATTTGAATCAAATCTCTGCAGCCCTTCCAACCAAATGCAAATTAATACAACCAGCAACATTGAATCAGTAATGGAGAATGTTTATTCTTGTAATTGGATAACTGCAGCAAAGATGAGAAGAGTTAAAATCCCAATCCTCAAGCGAATAAGAGTTATATTATGAATGACTTGGTGAACGGAATGTAATACTTGTAACTCCTAGCTTTTAGCACTAAATCTTCAACAAAATAAGAGTTAATATATCATTGACTTGTTCATTGGAATGAAAGACTTTTATAAATGCTTAAAACCAAAATGTTATCAAACTAATTCCAAGTTCGAGAAGGCAGTGGAAAAGGTAATTATCAAAATGAGAAGAGTTTAACTAAATTAGGCATTGTTCTCAACACTATTAGCACATCTATGACTGGTAGGAAAAAGAAGTTGTGCCAACCTGAAAACAAAAAGTTTATCCTCAGTGTGTTGTGCCTCTCCGTGTTTTTCTTTTCCCAATAAATATGCAACCAAACCTATGCTATGAACTATCTATCCAACTCAATACAAAAAAACCCAATTAAAAACCAAGAAGCATAATTCAAGCATTATCAAAATAGGTAAAATCATAGACATTGGTCATATGTAGAGTAAAGCACAATTTGTTCCACCAACTTCTCCAACACAAAAATACAAAGATTTGAGTTTTTACCTCACAGAAATGAAAAGGGGAACAATCTGTAGTAGAATGAATTATGCTCCCACCTATTTCAAAAGGCCACAAAGTTTGAACATCACACTTAACATGAAAAATTTTAAAAATTAACCTTTCATCCTGTTAATTAATTTTTTGTAGAGAAAATGTTGCTAAAAATTTAATTAATCAGATGAAATTTTTATTGTGTTTACCTCAGTAGCTGAAATATAACCATTCTGATCCTTGTCAAATACTTTGAAGGCCTCTTTGAGCTCTTCCTCTGCATCAGTTTCCTATTGAAAAAATTCATACAAACATAATTTCAGAACATTTAAATTAACATTTCTTCCTAATTAATTCTTATATAGTCAAGCTATAATATCTGCAATGCCATGCATATCTATTAAATACCTTCATTTTGTTTGCCATTAAGCTCAAGAACTCTGCAAACTCTATGGTTCCATTTCCGTCAACGTCCACTTCGCTTATCATGTCCTGAAGCTCCTCATCGTCGAATTCTGATCCAGAGACCGAATGACCGTGGCCAATTCATCCACAGTAATGCAACCTAATAAAACAGATATTCAAATCTTGTAAGCAAAAACCCCAAAATTCGAACCCCAGCTTTCACAAAAACCCCAAAATTCGAACCCCAACTTTTACTGAAAGCAAAAACCAAATCAAATCAGGCAACCAACTCAAATTCTCGTTGTATATTTTACCAATTGTTGTAATCGACCTCTTCAGTTACTGGAGCTAATTTTCCCTCCAAAAAGCAATAAATTTACTTCCAGAACGGTCAATTAATCAGTGAGAAAACAACATCACCCAAAAGGTCAGAGATTTTCAAAACCAAAAGGAAATTAAGAGAGAGAAACGGAACAGAGAGAGAGAGAGAGAAATCGGAGTATCGTTAGTTAAAGAGTGGACGGCGTCGATTCTCCGAGCACTGTAATCCTTGAAGATCACTTATGTCGTTCGCGGACTGGAGCAAATCTCCCTGGTCCTTTCCTTCATCTCACCGAAACTCCCGATTACAGATTAAGGAACCCTAGAAACCAATTTTATGAGTTTCCACCAAACACTCACAACCCTAGGTTTACAGAGATGCACAACGCCCCTCAAAACAGAGACGACAAAGAAAATCCCTTAAAAAACAAAACTTAGGATCTCTTCGGTGAATATTTTGTGAAAATATTTGAGAGAATCGGGGGATTTGAGAAAAAAAAAATAAAGGGTCAGACGAAGAGGGAAATGGGAGAGCGCTGAGGAGAGGAAGATTATGGTTTCAGTGGAGGAGAGAAAGAGGAAGAGAGAGATGAGAGAAACAGGAGTCGGTAGGGTTTCCATCTGCTTTCCTTTCTACGCACTTTTCATCTTCCCTCAACTTTCCACACAGCCGTCGATCCCACCGAGTGAAAGGGATAGAGAGGTTTGGTTGGATTGGGAAAGGGATAGAGAGGAGAGAGGCGGGAGGAGAGAGAGAGAGAGAGAGAGAGAGAGAGAGAGAGAGAGAGAGAGAGAGAGAGAGAGAGGAATTGAGAAGAAGGAGTAAGGCGTGAAGATTGAGGAGAGGAATTGAGAAAAGGGACACGAAAATCTATTTTTTATTTAAATATATTAAACTAGAGGGCACAAAAACATTAATAGTGTCTTTGTAAATAAATAAAAAAAAAAAATTTCTGGCATTGAAGGACAGATGCAAGCTGGATGGACACCAAAGGCACAAAAGTCATGTTTTTCGTGCCCAATAATATGTTTGTGTCCATTTTTGTTTGCATTGGGCACAATACGTGGTGCTCATTATTGGATGAGAACTATTCCGCTCTATTGGTGTTTAAAGGGACACAAACTCTTCATTTGTGTCCTTAATTTTGTACCCAAAGGCCATTTTTGTTGTAGTGAATGTAGACAGACGATAGTATCATGTTAGTCTTGAGATCAATACTAAACCTATCACAAAAAGAAACTTTTGCGATCACAACATCCACCTGAACTGACCAGACCGGTACATATATTTCTTCTTAACACTTTCGTGAGAGCTATAAAAAGTGGAACTAAATAAGAAAATCATAATGACCAAAAGTAGTAATCAATTGAAGACAAAACTACAAACAGTACTGAGCAATTCAAAGTCAGAATAACGGACCTGACACCAATCTCGATATGTCTATCCCGCTTAGCATGTCGCGTCTGACGACAAGCGCGCGCGCCACATGACCTGTGGTTCCCAGCTTAATCCTAATGCAGTTTCAAGGACACTAGTTACAATCACAGGTTCTCCCTGGATCCAATAACATTGAAAATGCTTTAAATCCTCCGGTTGGATGTCTTTAGCTCTTGGGCAGTATAAACAGTTTTCATCAGATCCCTCTCGAGAAGCTGCCTTCCTTAACTTATTGCTGGTCGCGTCAAGGATACCCAGAGAGTTGCAACACTGTTGTGCAGAAGTTCCAGACACATGCATGCGTTGATGTGTTTCAACAATTTCTTCTGCTTTTTTTACCAACTCGCTAATGTGGTTTTCAGAAAACATGCATCTCAATTCTAAAAGACTACAACCACAACCACCCATGTCCTTCGGAGGGCAAAGAATACTCCCATCTAAATTTGCTTTCCACTCAGATTTCGGCCATACACGACACTTGGTGCTAGTTTCAGAAGGCACTTCTGCAATGTTCCCATTTCCAGCATGTAAATAGCTCAAGCCCCAATTGATATTCATACTCATTTCATCTGCACCTCCCTACAGGTGTCCATCTCGAATCTCCCGGCAACAGGCGAGGCAAAGATCATAGGAACATTTAGGGCAGCTTCTGTGAAAATCAAAAATAGAAGTTTTGCAGTTGTTGCTGAAAAAGAAAAAAAAAAGAAGTTATAATCTTGAATGCTTAATAGGAAGAACAAATTTAAAATAGAATATGTTAATGGTAAAGGCTCTACCAATATATACGATCATCCTCAGGGCAATCTGACCTTTGTATCTTTAGCTCTGAAAGAGGTATCCCTATCCCAAAACATCCGAAAAGAAAATTAAAACAAAGAAAAAGGTTCAACCCATATTTGGGGTACTAGGTGAACAATCGAGAATATCAATTGATTTCAGATTGAATGTGAACGACATATGAATCATAAGAAGAAAAAAAGAACTACATATAAGGACTCATATTCATCCATTGTTTTTACATAGAACACAACCACTCTCAAATTAAATCCAACTTATCAGTTAGCTATAAGTTTACGTCTTAAGTTAATTATAGTAGTTAGTTCAAAATTATTTAGTTAAATTTTTTTATAGAAAAGATGTTGACAATGTAGACCGATACAAACATTGATTTAACTGAAAACTTGAAATTATATTCCACAAGTGACACGACAACAATGCACCCATGTCATCTTAAGTTCCAAAAAAAAAACCTATTGAGATGTGAGAAATGGTTAAGTTCTAAAATTAACACCGGTAATATCCGTAACTATCATGAAATCTTTGTTAGGACAGAGAGAGGAAAGTTTTTTAGCTAGTGACTGACGATCTGATGAGTTCCAACACGTATGCCACAGAACTATACCTTGTCTCCTAGCCTCCATCTCCATCTCAATCACTTGTTCATCATTAAGTCTTTTGAAGAATGGAAGCAATGCTTGAAGCAAATACTTAGAGTGCTCAACTTCGTCATCTTTGCAAATGTGAAATTCCAACAGATTCTTCAACTTCAACCATACAAACCATAAAACTTTTTGTCAAACTTCCACTTAAGTAACAAACAAGTAAAAATCCAGGAGATGTGCACAGGAAAAATAAACTGACCTTATGTTTGGGCCCAAAATGACATTTGGGCCGAGCTTGGATTATTCTCGGCCCAGGATTCGTGCAAGGGAGTGAATTGGCTCCATGGGCCGCGGATTGAAGGAGCAGATAGGCTTAACGCGTGATAAAGGCCGAGATCCATTAGGAGAAGGAGTCCCGAGAAGAAATGAATTGAACTCGCAATGGGAGTCAGATTCAGAGTCCTAGTTGGATTGGGATCGGCCGAGATAAGATGGGATTAGTATCGGCCGAAGTAGAGTTGGACTAGGACTTGGGAGTTCTATCCAAGGATGACTCGGATGGTCTGCATTACTATAAATAGGGAGAGGGAGCATAACATTAAGGCTCTCCAAATCAACACACAAATCTGCCCTGCGCAAACCCTCGCTCTACGCGAAACCTCTCAACTTTGAGATTTTTATTTTCTTTTCGCCAACACATCTTCAGTTTGGATAAACAGCACTGTGATACCCACATTACACCGGTTATATCCGGCCTTGGTCAATCAACAAGTCCTCCATCGCGACCAAGTAATTCGAACGCGCGTGATGTCGTTACCATCATTGTTGGAACGAGAAGAATCGGCGGTCGTTTGTGCGGTCGAGGCATTACCAGACGATTGGAGAAGACCACTTATGCAATACCTCGACAATCCGAACAGCAAACATGATCGAAAGACAAGGGTGCATGCCACGAACTACGTCGTATATCAGAATGGGCTATACCGAAAAGGTGAGGACGGCCTTTTGCTGTTATGCCTTGGACCACAGGAAGCCATCCAAGCAATCGCAGAAGTGCACGAAGGGATATGCGGAGCCCATCAATCAGGCCGAAAGATGTGATGGCTGTTACGCCGCCACGGGTATTTCTGGCCAAGCATGCTGAAAGATTGCATTGAGTTCGCCCGAGGATGTGTACAATGTCAAATCCACGGCCCTATACAAAGAGTACCAGCTGAGACACTACATTCAGTAACTAAACCATGGCCGTTTAGAGGCTGGGCCATGGACGTGATTGGCAAGATCGCGCCGTCTTCCGGGGCAGCAAAACATGCATGGATATTAGTAGCGACGGACTACTTCACTAAATGGGTCGAGGCAAAATCGTATGCCGAATTGACATCCAGAGAAGTTTGTAATTTCGTGGAAGAAAACATCGTAACAAGATTCGGCATGCCAGAGACGATCATAACAGACAATGGCACGATTTTCACATCCGACAGGTTCAAGGAATACACGAGTGGATTGAATATCCGACTCGAACAGTCGACGCCGTACTACCCACAGGCGAATGGGCAGGCCGAGGCCAGTAACAAGGTTTTGATCGGCATTCTCGAAAAAATGGTAAAGGAAAAGCCTGGTATGTGGCATCTAAAGCTAAATGAAGCTTTGTGGGCGTATCGAACCTCACCACGATCGGCGACTGGAACAACGCCGTACGCCTTGACTTATGGGCACGACACGATGCTGCCAGTCGAGTTAAGTGTAAATTCATTACGAATAATCGAGCAGAGTAGTTTGTTCAGCGCCGAATACAGACAAGCCATGGGGCAAGAGTTAGAAGATTTAGAAGAAGCTCGACTCGATGCTTGCAACGTATTAGCGGCGCAAAAGAAGATTGCCGAACGAGCTTATAATCAGCGGGTTAAACAGAAAACATTCGGCGAAGGTGATCTGGTTTGGCAGACTATATTACCAGTTGAAATTAAGGATCCTAGGTTCGACAAATGGTAGCCGAATTGGGAGGGACCGTTCATTGTTCACAAAGTTCTCGGCAAGGGGGCATATTGTCTCAAGGACCGAACGGGTTTAATTCATAAATTACCAATTAATGGGAAGTTTTTAAAGAAATATTATCCGGTTACTTGGGAAATGCAAGAATAGTAAGTGGTTTCTTAGCAAGGGGGCAGGTCGTGTCAAGGATAACAATCCAAAAATCCAACAAATGCAAGACTTGGTGAAAGTTTTCATTGATATTTGCAAAAGGAGTACAAGTCAAGTTCACAATTAAACAAGCTAAACCTAAGGCGAAGAAGGAAGAACGGATCCTAGGAAAACCTTCAACTCCAGCCATCTGACCTCGCCCATCGTCACCTCAGCCTGCCGAATTTTCTTGTCCAGTTTCAGTTGCTCGACGCGTTTGCCGTTAGACGCATATTCAATCAGGGTGGACTTGCCCGATTCGAATTCTTGTTCAAGCTCATAAGCAAATGCCGATCGATGACTCTGAAGCTCGGCAATTTGGCGGTCGAGATCGGCAAGTTGTTCCTTCTTCGTCGCGAGCGCTTCCACCTTCGGACGAAGAGTTTCTTGCAGAGCCGACGCAGCTTTCCAGTCGTCCTCGGCTCGAAGAGCTCTTTCGAAAATACCAAAGTATTCCCGAGTTCGCTCTAGCATCGACGAGGCCCAAGTGACGGCAGCATTGTCCAGCCGGCCGTCGGCAGCCAGGTCATTTAAGCAAGTCCCGACAGCATCAAGCCCTTTTCGCTCAAGGACTTGGGAAGCCGAGAGAGAAAATAGTTCTTGTAGCTTGGCCGCAGAATCCAGGCCGGCTGGGTCCCGAGCAACGGAGGAGGAGGGCCCGGCCGCTTTCTTCGATGTATTGGCCAGCAGAGCATCAAACTCGGCTTCCCAGGAAGGCTGCAGGGAGAGATAAGAATTAGCACAAGTTAAGCACAAAAGAGAAGTAAGAGAAGATGATAGACCTGACGCGACGAGACTTCGGCCATATCCCCTGGGTCATTGCTCGAACCCAAAGAGCTTAGAGGCCGAGCCCAATGTTTGAGACAGCTTCTTAATTCACGCGGCCGATGGAGGTTATCTATATTCGATGGCCACTAGGGCGGCCAAGAAATATAAACAACGCCCCTCGGTGCGTAGAACTTTCGGTGAAAGGAATTGGGGGGCACCTAGCAGTTAGTACATCCTTAACTTAGAACTTTAAAGGGAAGGCATAGCTAAGAATCAAGAGAAGGTAGGAATCCTTACATAGGTTGACAAAACCTCCAGATGAGGGATGCCGAGGTCGACGTCCTGTGGATGTATTGGAGTCTCCGCTGTCGCCTCTGGCTCGACAGAATGAACCACTTCCGGAGCAGCAATTCCCACCCCAGCAGGAGCGGAGGCGTTGCCCTCGGCTGGGGCAGCAATATTTGCCTCGGCTAAGGTGACAACTGGAGGATCGGCCATGTCCGGAGGGGGCGCGACCACCTCGATCACGGCAGGGCCGGATGGTGGGGCAACCCTCCTCAATGGCTGGGGAGAAGCGACCACAGGCTTGGATGGTCGAGATCGGCGAGAGCGATGTGCCAGTGGAATCTCCTTACTAGCGTCATCCTGCAATTACGAAGTGAGGGTTAACATCAGGCTAAAATAAGACAAAATGCTTAGATCTATTCTAAAATATCCGTACCTCCTCCAAAACAATCGCCGTTCATTTTGGATGTTGTGGGAACTGTCTCTCGGCCGCCGACTCCGGAATAGCCGCAGCAGGTTGAACCGAAACAGCAGTTTCCCCGACAGGTGCCGCAACGGGTGGTTCGACCACCTCAGGGATGGCCGGGGCAACGGTTGGCTCGACCACTCCCGGAGCAGGTGAAGTTTCGGGAGGATGACTGACAGGGGTCGGTCGTTCTTGGGTAACATGAGCAGGGAGGAGGTCGTCAGATGTAGTCGCCTCGGTCGTTTGACTAGAGATCAAGTGAACCTCCCGTTCCCCCTTCTTCGCTAGCGTCTTGACACGTTTTTGAGATCGGGGAGCTTCTTTGACCGGCTCGTCCTCTTGGCGCGGCCTTTTGCTCGGCGGAGTCGGAACAACTGCATCGGTCTTCTTAGAAAAGGCCGCCTTTTTCTTGGCCGCAGCCGCGGCAATCACGACCGCCTGTCTAAGTACTCGACCACCTGAGAAAGGAGAATATATTAAGACCAATTAGTTAAGAAGTAAGTTGGAGTCGCGTGATCGTTTGAAATAGATGGTCGGATACCTTGAGTTTTCTCCTTAGGGGGAGGGGCGGCAGTTTTCTTGGGGCGGTCGCCGAAGATTGCGACAACAATATCATCGACCGGGGTCCCAAAGAAGTCCCGGGTGTACGATTCCCACCAGTCCCCGAAGGTATCAGTGCTCATCGTCTCCGGAACAACCGGCCGAAGACGGAGGCGAGTACACTTCTCCTGGAACTCGCCCTCGGTATCCCGGCATTCTTTCTCTGACGAGCCGGAGAGTCGTCCTCGGCTGAGAAGAGAGCGGGAGAGAAGTAGGGGCACCGGACTACCTTGCAGGTAGCCGAGCTGCCTGGCCATGAACTGTGGATGGTAGACCTCCTAGCTCGACCGACGGGCATCGCAGCCAAGAGGAAGGTCGCGTGACAGCACAAACGACCCCCAGTTTTGTCGAAGTGAAGGGTCCTCGTCTGCGCCCCAAGTTGCGATGGGGAGCTTGATAGAGGAAGGATATTCTCAACGATGGCATACAAGGAATTCGTCGTCAAAGAATTCTTCAAGACCAAAGAAGTACTTGAAGATTTCTTCAGCTCGATGGGGGGGGTGCCGGTTTAGAAGCCAGTAGAAGGCCGAGTGCCTCGTCGGCAAGGAAGTTTGGAACGTCTGGTCGAAGTATGACGAAGTAAGCTTGCAACCAAAGTTGGAATACCCAAAGTGGCCCGTTCTAGTGAGGGTCGATCAGTTGGATGGTCGCGTCGGCCAAGCAGCACAGGAGATGGGCGAGGATAGCCGGGCTGAGCGACAAAGAAAGACCACTTGCCAGAGCTTCAGCTACCGGCATGTTTTCGACCAGACATTTGTTCGATTTGGTACAATAAATAAATTTGTTGTACTAATAAAACAGAAAGGCTTCGTGTTCCCCTTTGCGCGGGCGCTCATCCCCTCGGCCGGCGAAGTGGGCTATGAGGGTGCTGTAATTGAAATTTTTTTTGTGCAGCCTCTGGACTTCGTCCTTGGAATGATCTTGACCGTCTCGGCGCAAGGTTTCGACGGCCCGAGCATCAAAAAGTGCCCTGAGATCAATGGTCGTTTCACATCCAAAGAGGGCTGCATCGACCGGGATGCCAACAGCTGAAGTCCCAAGGATGGCAGAGATGTCGAGGATAGTGGGGCCGATAGGGCCTAGGGGAAGAACCATAGTATTGGTGGCCGAGCACCAGAAAGTCAGGGCCGCCATAAGAAGTTCTTTGTCGATGGTAATCTCCATCGTCGAAAGCCGGATAGCATCGTAAATCCCCAGAGCCTTCCACTCATGGTCGAAGAACTTCTCCATACGGCCGACCCAGGCAGCCCATGTCGCGGTAGTAGAAGGCCAGGCTCCTTGAGGCTTCGACGTATCCCACTTCGCCCAATCGAGCCCTTGCCGAAGGGGAGTCAAGCAGTGCTCCTTCATAAGATCAACAATAGAAGAAGGCATTGGCTTCTTGAACAAGGGTCCAAGAATCTGATGGGATGAACTGGAGTCGTGCTCAAAACGGATGGCCTTGATGGCACAACGATCTATGATGTCTTCGTGGGTGTTGCATTCTTCAGTTAGTTTGGAGATAAAGGAGGCCATTGTTGATGGAGAAAAGGTTGAAGGTGCTGGTTTGAAGATGCTGAAAAGGGAAGTTCTGGGTTTCTGGAGTTTCGAGAGGAAGAAGGTAAGGGAATTTGAAAAATCTGGAAGCGTAAGATTGAGATGAATGAAAAGGGGTATTTATAGGCGTTTGGTGGGAAGGTCAGTCGATCAGATTTTGAAATTTGAAATCGCCCAATCAGAAAGACTGCGCGCCATGATTTGTTTCAGAAAATCCAGATGAAAGGACCGAGAATCTCGCAGACTGACGGTGTATCGCGTGGTTTGAGGACGCACGATCGCGTGTGACGGCGATAATTAATGTAACAAGACGTTTCGACGTTTGCGTGCGTCCAGATTGATAATTGCAGACTGTTGGGGTGATCGAGGACTGACACGTGGCGAGTTTCGGGAAGCATTCGAGGGAGACATCATTGCTCATAAATGGGCGTTAGTTTCTGGGACAGCTCATCGATCATCGCGAGAGGAATAATGTCGTTTCGCTTCTTCAAGGCCGAGCTCGACCATAGACTATGGGTCGACGACATCAGAAGCTAGGGGGCACTGTTTGGGCCCAAAATGACATTTGGGCCGAGCTTGGATTATTCTCGGCCCAGGATTCGTGCAAGGGAGTGAATTGGCTCCATGGGCCGCGGATTGAAGGAGCAGATAGGCTTAACGCGTGATAGAGGCCGAGACCCATTAGGAGAAGGAGTCTCGAGAAGAAATGAATTGAACTCGCAATGGGAGTCAGATTCAGAGTCCTAGTTGGATTGGGATCGGCCAAGATAAGATGGGATTAGTATCGGCCGAAGTAGAGTTGGACTAGGACTGGGAGTTCTATCCAAGGATGACTCGGAGGGTCTGCATTACTATAAATAGGGAGAGGGAGCATAACATTAAGGCTCTCCAAATCAACACACAAATCTGCCCTGCGCAAACCCTCGCTCTACGCGAAACCTCTCAACTTTGAGATTTTTATTTTCTTTTCGCCAACACATCTTCAGTTTGGATAAACAGCACTGTGGAGGTAACAGGTAAACATCTTCAGTTTGGATAAACAGCATTATTGCCGTATAACCAGTCGATCGCGAAGCATCTTCAGTTTGGATAAACAGCACTGCGTCGAGGCCGGTTGGTTATCTATCCAAGTCTCGGTCGATAAGGACTTCCGGGTTCTTATTAGCAGAGGTTATCTCATCAGCCTTCTCGACGAAGTGAGGTATTACGAATTACCAGGCTCGGCACATCGAACGCCGAGTTGTTTTATGATCGGATACTCGCAGGTTGGTTTCAGAGTTCGGCATTCAGACGGCCGAACCACTTTCACAGTCAAGACCTACATCAGTTTCGAGTACCTGTGCCCCTATACGTTGGTGTCGATTCGGCGTGCTTATACCTTCACGAATATAATCACCGTGACCGAATCCGGCGCCGACGAGTCGTGAACTTCGCAAGACTAGCAACCTTGTCTTCAGGCTCTAGAACCCAAAGGCCAAGGCGTGTTCCTTCCTCGGCCGCAGTCGCAAGATCAAGTCAGCCGCGCACACAACGCAATATCAACATTTTACTCACCGGCCGAGCTCGGCCGTCGAGTTGGCATGCCCCGCACACAATTGAAGGACGTAGTTAGCTCATTAGTTACTCGGCCTGCGCGTCACGTAGGCTTGGTAGTTTTTAGGGTCAACACCTTAACAGGAACCTTTTCTAAACGTAAGCATGTTTTGCAATTGCAATTTCCAAGGCATACAGGACAAGCTTCAGCAATAGCTTCCTCCGATATATGAGGATAACTGGACAATACAAAACTTGATAATAAGCAATCATAAAACTATTTAAACAAAAGTCCATATATGAATTCAAAATCTTTGGAGTTTTACATTAATTACGCATATAAAGAAACCTCACAGATTAGATCCAGTCCTAACATACTGCCGGCATTACTACAAAATGGGATATCACTGGCGGTATAAAACCGACAAGAAACACCACTTACTGTCGGATTTTTGGTAAAAATCCGACATTAAATCGTGCAATGTCGCATAGAGAAACCGACACCAATACTACCGTCACAAAAGGGTATTGACATCGCTTAGTCCCCTTAATCCGCCACCAAGGAGCAAAGTAATATCAAATAAAAAAACAATGGCGTCGCTTAAAAGCGACATCGGTTCTTACGTCGCTTATAGGCGACATGAAAATATCACACTTACTGTCGGTTAAAACCGACATTACATAACATATAGATAAATAAAATAATTATTATGCTGTCGCCCATAAGCGACACCAAATATATTAATAATATAAAAAAAAATCTTTTTCCATTTTTACCTCGCTTATAATTAAAAAATTATATGTTTTGGGAAACATCAATTAATAGTTGTTTGCTCTTCATAAATCTCCAAGTAAGGTCTCCATAAATTGAATTACTGCTGTAAAGGTCAACCAAGGACTCATCGAAACCACCATTTGATGCAGCAAATGAAGATGTAGGGGGCACACTTGCACCACTGTTTCTTCCATAACCTCCAGTTCCCAGACCGTAACTGTTATCTCCAACCCCATAACCAAGATTCCTGCTATTATTAGAAACATTATTTCCTCCGCCTTGAGCTGACATTGCTGAAGATGGCCAATTAGCTCCAGTATTTCCAAATGTATTTCCTCCAATGGTCCCACTTCCTGATCCGATGTAAGCATTAGAATTTGTGGAGTTCAGACCATCAAGTCCACCACCCGCATTCCCCCACAAGTTCCGAGACATTGAGCTGAAAAACGAAGATGTGTTTCCTCCATTACCGCCATCATACCCAATGGGATTGCTAAACCTATAAGATGAACATATTCCTGGTTCAGATTTACAAAAACGGTAGAGAAATGGGTTTTGGGAAACATCAATTAATAGTTGTTTGCTCTTCATCATCGTTTGGAATCAGAAAGGAGTTTTGAGAACCTCAAATGATTTTTGGGTCCCAAAATGCCATGAGCGACTACAGTTTCCAAAAGCAGAAGAATAAAAACTAAAAAGAAAGGCAAAAGCAAAATTCAGAAAATAAAATACAACTTTTAATTTAAATTTGGAAAGGGAAACCTGAAGAGTCCGAATGCAGATGAACATATGAACACAGAAAAATAAGAACGAAAGGGAACACTGCAGAAAGAACGAAAGGGAGGCTTACATCGTACCAGTAACGGAGACCTCTCGCCGCAACCCCTGCCCGGAAATGATTCTTGTAGCAGGCCGTTCCGAAACCTACCCTCAGAGCATACCGAATGACCTCCGACGACGACGGTGGCGGAGCTGTCAACATCAGCTTCTGCTCCATCCCACAGATGATCCATAGCAAATCGGGAAGGAGAAGAGGAAAAACTGAAAAGGAGGAAGAAAGGGACGCACGGATGAAATGGGGAAGGAGAAGAAGAAAGACTGAAATTGGGGGAGAAATGAAAGCACGGATGAAATGGGAAAGAGAGGGGTTTAAATATGGGTACTTAGTTGGCGTCGGTTTAAACCGACATGGATTTACTGATGTCGAATTAAATGTACATGGCGTCGGTTAAAACCGACGCCAACCTGTCACACTTTACTGATATTCACATCACTTTCTGACACTTTTTATTGAAAATACGGCGTCGGTTTAAATAATGTTGGTGTCGGTCTAAACCGACACTAACTTCTGACATACTTTTTGAAGTTCACATAACGTCGGTTTAATGAATTATAGAGTCGGTTAAAACCGACACTAAGTTTAACCCAAAAAACAAGCGGGAAATTTCGGTTTAAACCCGCCTAATGTTTTCATCCATTTCCCGCCTGATGTTTTCATTGAGCTTCTCATTTGTCCATCAAAAAGTTCATCGAAAAGTCAATTATAAGTGCTGCAGCTGCACGCCATGCATGGCTGATCAAATTTCTAAACACTATCTCTTGTACAGTTGTACCACATTCCTCTTCCTCAATCTTCATTTGAATAACAATATAATCCATTTCCCGCCTAATATTTAACCCAAAGAAAAAAAATAACCAACTTTTTTTTTGGTGTGTTATCTCTTTTAATATTTTAAGATTTTAATAAATAAAATTTAACTTGAATAAAATACGTAATAAAAAACATAAATATAATTTTATTATAAAATATCATCACATACTAATAGAAACATAGTCTAATTAACACTTAAAATATATAAAATAATTAATATATTTATTCCAAATCATCAAAACGATAAGATTTACTAACACTTAAAATATATAAAATAATTAATATAAAATAATTAATATATTTTCGTTGATAACCGTCGAAAAGTTTTGTACCGTTATTTGATCTCTGAATGTTTGTTTTTTGCGATTTTTTGTTGATGCGATCTTGAAGCATATACAAACAAGTTTGACGGTTGGATCGTTGAAATTAGTTTCAT
This sequence comes from Cotoneaster glaucophyllus, assembly GCA_036320875.1. Lineage (NCBI taxonomy): Eukaryota > Viridiplantae > Streptophyta > Magnoliopsida > Rosales > Rosaceae > Cotoneaster > Cotoneaster glaucophyllus. The sequence continues at coordinate 9,777,312 of CM070070.1, forward strand.
AGAATGCGTATCCCATCAAAACGATAGATTGACTAACACTTAGAGTTTATTTATACTTTCATTAAGTATAACATAAGATTTTGTGGTATCCACTAGTGTAAATATTTTAAATTGAAGATCGAATTCATTCATTGTATTCATATAGGGTCAAGGAGTGTAGCTATAAAAAATAATCAAAACCGGAGTTAAAATAACCGTTAAATCGTGATTTTTTGTTTTATAACCGTCGAAAAGCTTTGTCTCGTTACTTGATCTTTGAATGTTTGTTTTTTGCAATTTTTGGCGTATGCGATCTCGAAGTATATACAAACATGTTTGACGGTTGGATCGTTGAAACTAGTTTCGTATAATGCGTATCCCATCAAAACGATAGATTGACTATTTATTTATACTTTCATTAAGTATAACATAAGATTTTGTGGTATCCACTAGTGTAAATATTTTAAATTGAAGATCGAGTTCATTCATTGTATTCATATAAGGTCAATGAGTGTAGCTGTAAAAAATCATCAAAATCGGAGTTAAAATAACCGTTAAATCGTGATTTTTCGTTTATAACCGTTGAAAAGTTTTGTCCCGTTACTTGATCTCTGAATTTTTGTTTTTTGCAATTTTTGGCGTATGCAATCTCAAAGTATATACAAACATGTTTGACGGTTGGATCGTTGAAACTAGTTTCGTAGAATGCGTATCCCATCAAAACAATAGATTCACTAACACTTAAGAGTTTATTCATACTTTCATTAAGTATAACATAAGATTTTGTGGTATCCACTAGTGTAAATATTTTAAATTGAAGATCGAGTTCATTCGTTGTATTCATATAGGGTAAAGGAGTGTAGCTGTAAAAAATTATCAAAATCGGAGTTAAAATAACCGTTAAATCGTGATTTTTCGTTGATAACCGTCGAAAAGTTTTGTCCCGTTTTTTGATCTCTGAATGTTTTTTTTTTCCGATTTTTGGTATATGCGATCTTGAAGCATATACAAACAAGTTTGACGGTTGGATCGTTGAAATTAGTTTCGTAGAATGCGTATCCCATCAAAACGATAGATTCACTAACACTTGGAATTTATTTGTACTTTCATTAAGTATAACATAAGATTTTGTGGTATCCACTAGCGTAAATATTTTAAATTGAAGATCAAATTCATTCATTGTATTCATATAGGGTCAAGGAATGTAGTTGTAAAAAATCATCAAAATCGGAGTTAAAATAACCGTTAAATCGTGATTTTTCGTTTATAACCATCGAAAAGTTTTATCCCGTTACTTGATCTCTGAATGTTTGTTTTTTGCAATTTTTGGCGTATGCGATCTCAAAGTATATACAAACATGTTTGACGGTTTGATCGTTGAAACTAGTTTCGTAGAATGCGTATCCCATCAAAACAATAGATTCACTGACACTTAAGAGTTTATTCATACTTTCATTAAGTATAACATAAGATTTATTGGTATCCACTAGTGTAAATATTTGAAATTGAAGATCGAGTTCATTCATTTTATTCATATAGGGTCAATGAGTGTAGCTGTAAAAAATCATCAAAATCGGAGTTAAAATAACCGTTAAATCGTGATTTTTCGTTGATAACCGTCGAAAATTTTTGTCCCGTTACTTGATCTCTGAATGTTTGTTTTTTGCAATTTTTGGCGTATGCGATCTCAAAGTATATACAAGCATGTTTGACGGTTGGATCGTTGAAACTAGTTTCGTAAAATGCGTATCCCATCAAAACAATAGATTCACTAACACTTAAGAGTTTATTCATACTTTCATTAAGTATAACATAAGATTTTGTGGTATCCACTAGTGTAAATATTTTAAATTGAAAATCGAGGCCATTCATTGTATTCATATATGGTCAACCAGTGTAGCTTGTAGACATCGAAATTTCGTGAAATAAATGTTGACCAAAAATTAAAATTTCAACGCTCATGTATCACATAAATTTTATACATAGCATGTGAATCAACGAAAAATCAAAATAACTCAGAAAAGTCACTAAACAGGACACGTGTCAACGCCTGGCAGAAGTGACTTATTTCATCTGATTATTAAAACCCAAAAATCAAGTTTTGGAATTCTATAAATAGGAAGCCATTTCATTCATTTCAATACACCAATTCACATTACACAAAAGCGTTGAAGCTCTAAAACTCCAAACGCTCTCAAGCAAATCCCGAAGAATCAACGAAGTTCTGTCCGTTCTTCATCAAAGTTCAAAGCCCCAAGGCTCCTCGAAGTTCTGTCCGTTCTTCATCAAAGTTCAAAGCCCCAAGGCTCCTCGAAGTTCTGTCCGTTCTTCATCAAAGATCAAGCCCCAAGGCTCCTCGAAGTTCTGTCCGTTCTTCATCAAAGATCAAGCCCCAAGGCTCCTCGAAGTTCTGTCCGTTCCACCTCGAAGATCAAGCCTCAAAAGCCCTTCGAAGCATCGTTCATCCATCCTCGAAGATCAAGCCCAAAAGCCCTTCGAAGATCCGTTCATCCACCTTCAAGATCAAGCCTCAAAAGCCCTTGAAGATCCGTTCATCCACCTCGAAGATCAAGCCTCAAAAGCCCTTCGAAGCATCGTTCATCCATCCTCGAAGATCAAGCCCAAAAGCCCTTCGAAGATCCGTTCACCACTTTCAAGATCAAGCCTCAAAAGCCCTTGAAGATCCGTTCATCCACTTTCAAGATCAAGCCTCAAAAGCCCTTGAAGATCCGTTCATCCACCTCGAAGATCAAGCCTCAAAAGCCCTTCGAAGCATCGTTCATCCATCCTCGAAGATCAAGCCCAAAAGCCCTTCGAAGATCCGTTCACCACTTTCAAGATCAAGCCTCAAAAGCCCTTGAAGATCCGTTCATCCACTTTCAAGACCAAGCCTCAAAAGCCCTTGAAGATCCGTTCATCCACCTCGAAGATCAAGCCTCAAAAGCCCTTCGAAGCATCGTTCATCCATCCTCGAAGATCAAGCCCAAAAGCCCTTCGAAGATCCGTTCACCACTTTCAAGATCAAGCCTCAAAAGCCCTTGAAGATCCGTTCATCCACTTTCAAGATCAAGCCTCAAAAGCCCTTGAAGATCCGTTCATCCACCTCGAAGATCAAGCCTCAAAAGCCCTTCGAAGCATCGTTCATCCATCCTCGAAGATCAAGCCCAAAAGCCCTTCGAAGATCCGTTCACCACTTTCAAGATCAAGCCTCAAAAGCCCTTGAAGATCCGTTCATCCACTTTCAAGATCAAGCCTCAAAAGCCCTTGAAGATCCGTTCATCCACCTCGAAGATCAAGCCTCAAAAGCCCTTCGAAGCATCGTTCATCCATCCTCGAAGATCAAGCCCAAAAGCCCTTCGAAGATCCGTTCATCCACTTTCAAGATCAAGCCTCAAAAGCCCTTGAAGATCCGTTCATCCACCTCGAAGATCAAGCCTCAAAAGCCCTTCGAAGCATCGTTCATCCATCCTCGAAGATCAAGCCCCGACGGCCCTTGAGGAAATCATCCACTGTTCATCCTAAAGATCAAGCCCCGACGACCCTTTGGATCAGCAGCCCATCAACAAATCCACATATCCCCGTTCATCAAGATCAAGCCCTCCAAAGGCCCTTGAAGAATTGTTCATCCTAAAGATCAAGCCCCGACGGCCCTTTGGATCAACAGCTCATCAACAAATCCACATATCCCCGTTCATCAAGATCAAGCCCTCTAAAGGCCCTTGAAGAACTGTTCATCCAAAGATCAAGCCCCGACGGCCCTTCGGATCAACAACCAATCCACCAAATCAACACCTTACGGAGAACGAATCAGAGGATCAAGCTAAAAAGAGATTGTAACCCAAAAACAAATCAAAAAAATACAAATATTACTTTGTACACGTTGGTTCTTGTCGCGTTTCGTTTCAGGAAAAATTCGTGTTTACAAATTTGGCACGCCCAGTGGGACAATCTCTACCTCTCATCTCTTTCTCCGTTCAAGAAAATCAAATCACACTCCAAAAGCAATGGCATCAAAGGAAGGCCAAGCCGTTCTTACAACCATCGAAGCTTCCTCCATTGAACAAAAGCTGGCTCAAATGAGGGAAACAGTTGCAAGGCTCACAAAAACCGCAGAGGAGCAAAACTTGCAAGTCACTGTTCTCACAACCATGGAAGGAAGGAGCCTGAGCACTTCCGTCACAAACGGAGCATCCATTGGCGCCACAACCACTCCTCAACGTGCCGCTACAAAGTTTGTGCCGTCAAAGGAGCAAAGTGAACATCACAAACGCGAGCCTGTCATCAACCTGACCTCGCTAGGGGCACCAAAGCATGCTGCTGAAGGAAAGCCACGTATGTTGGTTGCACAAGTCATGACCATCGGCGTGATTTCAGTTGAAGAGCAGTTGGCCCAGATGAACGAAACGATCGCAAAGCTCACACGTACCGTGGAAGAGAAAGACTTGCAGATCACCGCACTCACCAACAGATTGGGAGCAAAACACGAGGAAGGAGACGGCTCTGGCATAAAGAAAGAGGCCGACGAAGAAGAAGAAGAGCCTCCGGTGGAGAAGCCTGAAGAGAAGCAAGAGCCAGACCAGTCGGCGGCACTTCTGGGAGCTCTTTCTATCCCGCAGCTGCAGGAGATGATCGCCAACACCATCAAGGCGCAGTACGAAGGGAGCTCCTATACCTCCATGTTGTACTCAAAGCCTTACTCCAAGACGATCGACGCCTTGAGGATGCCAAGGGGCTACCAACCGCCGAAGTTCATGCAGTTCGATGGCAAAGGCAACCCGAAGCAACACGTCGCCCATTTCGTGGAAACTTGCAACAACGCAGGGACGGAAGGTGACTACCTCGCCAAGCAGTTTGTGCGCTCACTGAAAGGGAATGCATTCGAGTGGTACACAGACCTGGAGCCCGAATCCATCAACAGCTGGGAGCAATTGGAGAAGGAATTCCTCAACCGCTTCTACAGCACCCGCCGCACCGTGAGCATGCTGGAGCTGACGAACACAAAGCAGTGGAGGGACGAGCCGGTGATGGACTACATCAACCGATGGCGCAACCTTAGCCTCGACTGCAAAGACAGGCTCTCGGAGATTTCGGCAATCGAGATGTGCGTCCAGGGCATGCATTGGAGTTTGCACTACATCCTTCAAGGCATCAAACCACGTTCCTTCGAAGAGCTGGCCACCCGTGCCCACGACTTGGAGCTAAGCATCGCCCACCATGGGAAGAAGGAGCCGATCACTGATTTCAAGGTGTTCACCCCAAAGGTAGACAAGACTGGGAAAGAGCCTGCAAAAAAAGCTCCTACCACCAGCACTACCCCCGTCAAAGCCTCATATGCGCCTGTCAACACGTCCTCCAAAAACAAAGTGAAGGAGATGAAGAAAGACGAACCTTTCCGCACCCAAGACAGGAACAGAAACACCTTGAAGGAGCTCGAGCAGAAGACTTATCCATTCCCCGACTCTGATATGGTTGCCATATTGAACGACCTGCTGGAAAAGAAGGTGATCGAGCTACCGGAGTGCAAGCGCCCTAGAGAGACGCACCGCGTCAACGATCCAAAGTACTGCAAGTACCATCGTATCGTAGGCCATCCCGTCGATAAATGCTTCACCCTTAAAACGCTCATCATGAAGCTGGCACAACAAGGCCGGATTGAACTCAATCTAGAGGACACGACCGCAATGCATACCGCTACGATCATGTTTGGATCCTTCGGTCCTGTTCCCCTCCAAATGATTCATGATCATTCCCGCCAAAGCTCAAGTCACACGGTACCTTCTGCACAACCACCGCTGGGGGCAAGCAACCAAGACGCACCTACCAACGATGAAGAAGGATGGACATTGGTAACCTACAAAGAAAAGAGGAAACCAAGACCGCAAGCCGCAAGACACACCGCTACGATCATGTTTGGATCCTTCAAATCCGTTCCCCTCCAAAGGACTCACGATCGTTCCTGCCAAAGCTCAAGTCACAAGGCACCTTCTGCACAACCACCGATGGGGGCAAGCGACCAAGACGCACCTACCAACGAGGAAGAAAGGTGGACATTGGCGACCTGCAAAAGGACAAGGAAGCCAAGACCACAAGCCACAAAGCCAAAGGCGGGACAAGAAACATACATCTCCACCGCAAGTTCACCAATCGGAAAGGGGGCAAAGCAGCTCTCGTCAACCTCCAAAGCTACATGAAAGTGTTGAGGATGATGAAATTGCTACACGAAGATCGTCTGTTGCCATCACAATGCGTGATTTCTTCCCCGAAGACTTCTTCAAACACTCGGTCAAGGCTCCTTGCTATGAAGATTGCGAGGATCACCTTCCCTACACCGCTTGACAAATCAACGCACCAACGCTCCTGGTCTGCACGAGCTGAAACTGCAAACGACACAACGCTCCTTGCCTGCACGAGTTGAAACTGCAAACGGCAACAAAACGCTCCTGGTCTGCACGAGCTGAAACTGCAAACGACACCACACTCCTTGCCTGCACGAGTTGAAACTGCACACAACACAAAAATGCTCCTCGTTCGCACGATCAAGCGACGCCCTTCGGTAAGCTCCAAGCAGAGGCAAGAAGGACGGAGACGTCACTGCCGAGGACAATTGCGACTTAAAACGCAACTGCGCACGATCAAGCGACGCCCTTCAGTAAGCTCCACGTAGCGGCAAGAGGGACGGCAACGTCACCACCTTGATCAAAGTCGGCGAAGAACTTCAGTAACCGCCATCAAACGACTAGCCGGTCGTGAAGCTCAACGATTTGCGATGCCATCAAGCTTGATTCAAACTCTCTGTTTCTTCTTCATCTTTCCATGCAAGGGAGAGTTCCTAAAAAAAAAAAAAAAAGAAGAAGAAAAGAAAAAAAAAAAATATATATATATATATATATATATACACACATATGTTATATATACGCATGTATGTATGTATGTATGCACATATGTATGTATGTATATGTGTACTAAAAAAAAGAGATCAATCATCATAAAAAAAAAAAGGGAAGGAAGTGTGTTTTAAAAAGTCAATTTCATTACAATTCAGTTTGTACAAAAAATTTAATTAAATTACAGCTTAAAAAAAAAAAAAAAAAAAAAAAAAAAAAAAAAAAATCAGGACCTTTTCGATCCATACACCCCAGATGCTAAGGTCCAGACGCAAGGCCCAGGCCCTGCTCTCAAAACCCACGGGCCCAAAAGGTGGCAACCCGTCGCAATTCCAGTTCCAGCTACCCCATTCCACCCACTTGCTTCAGTGGAGACCAGCACACTACTCTCTCTCTTTCAATCAGCACTACTTCCACAAGGTCTTCAAAGCCTACATGCGCCTATGGAAATACCAGCAGGAGAACAGCTCTGGCCTGCCTGAACCGCTGGGAAATCGACGAGATCGCCAGCCGGATCGGCCAGCACTATTTCGCCCAGTACATGCGCACCAGCGAGGCCCGATTCCTCGTCGAGGCATACGTCTTCTACGAGGCCATTCTCAGCCGCAGCTACTTCGACGGCTCCACCAGTCCACGCGCCACCATCGACCACCAGGGCCATGGATTCTCTGATGGACTCGTCGGCTCAGTCCCAGTTCCATTTGAATGTGAAGGACGAACCCGACCCGAGATTCGCGTTCCAGTTCGACGGCGAACCCGAGTGTAGCCCGCAAGTGCTTCAGATCCAAGGCAACATCCGGCAGCCAGCCTTCCCCTGCAAACCCATCCTCACTTGACTCCAAATTGGTCCAAAAACCCTCTAGCCGAGCCATCCCCATCGTCGTCTTCCACGGCGTCGGCGCCGGCTTTGGTGCTTTCCGACTAAGGAAAGCGGAGTGACCAGGCGAGGAAGAAGAAGTACGTGAAACAGGTGACGGGGCAGCCCAGACACGCTTCCAAACCTCTCCACATCTCTCCCTGCAAATTTCTTGGATTCTGTGCGAGAGACTCCCACTTCTGACTGTCGCTCTACTATTACAAAATCAAAGCTTTCCCACACCTCCCCTGCACTCAGATCTTCTCCGGTCGCCAAGCGCAGATCCAACCGTCGCACGATGGCCAAAAAGCAATCAGGAGCCAAGCAGATGTCGCCGGCGAACGCAGTCTTTCTCAGCGCTCTAGGCGTTAACGCTCCGACATGGACGAGGCTGAGATTTGCGTTTGTGATGCTGGGTGTATGCCTTGCTGTGATGCTGGTTTTGGCGTTCTCTTCCAGTGACTCTTGGTTGGTGTTTTACGTTGCGTTCTTTGTACTCATCACTGCGACCCTCTTCCTGCTTAGCTGTCCACGAAGACCAGACGCCGATGAGGCCATGACACTCCTCCATTCGCCACCTCGCCGTCTTCTTCCCTCCATTGAAGAAGCAGCAGCCTTCAGCAGCACATGCAGCCCTCCTGCTTCATCTCTTGCTCTCCATCGCTCGTGGTTGTGCTCGGTGGTTGTGCTCGATGGTTGTGCTGGGTGGTTGTGCTTGGTGGTTGTGCTTAGCGGCTATGCTCAGTGACCGCTGTCAAACGACTAGCCGGTCAGCTCCAGCAGCTTCAAAAGCTTGGTGGTGGTGGTTGTGCTCGGTGGTTGTGCTCAGTGGTTGTGCTTGATGGTTGTGCTCAGCGGCTATGCTCAGTGACCGCTGTCAAACGACTAGCCGGTCAGCTCCAGCAGCACATGCAGCTCCTCCTCCTTCGTCTTCTCTCGGACTCCTCCTGGGTTTTCACCCACAAATCCAGTCCTGAAGAGCACCATATATAAAAGAAAAAAAAAATGGTGGAGCCTCAGCGCTTCTCAGTCGTTTGATCCATGCACCAGCTCCACCGTCTTCAGTATTACATTACAGCACAGCAACCCACTTGCAAAGAGAAAAAATATCCCACCTGCACCATCCATCTGCCAAAAAAAAAAAAAAAAAAAAAAAAAAAAAAAAAAAAAAACAATGATGATGCATTTGGCACCATGTGGAAGAAAAGAAAAGAAGAAATAAAAAAACAAAAGAAAATGATGGTGTTTGTGCCACTTACAGAAAAAATCAAAGCAAAAAAAAAAAAAAAAAAAAAAAAAAAAAAAAAAAAAAAAAATTGGTGCTGACATGCACCAGGAAAGCGAAAGAAAAAAAAAATATATATATAATATATAAAAAAAAAAAAAAAAAAAAAAAAAGAGAGAGATATCCATTGAATGAAATAAAACTCATTTATTGACATATCTGAAAATATACATTTTTACATGAGCACCAAAAAAAAAAAAAAAAAAAAAAAAAAAAAAAAAAAGTGCAAACAGCCTTTATTGACCAGGTGACTCCTCATTACTCGGCGGAACCCCAGGAGGCGCTGGAAGTTGATTATTTTGAGCCTCAACACTCGGCGAAGCTCCAGAAGACGAAGGCCTTAAATGCCTTTGAAACAAACCCACAAACCTCTGATGATCACTTAAAGATTGACCATCGGAGTCCTGCAGCTTGTCAAGTTTTCTCTTCATGTTTGTAGAATAGTTATGTGCAAGCCGGTGCAACTGTCTATTCTCATGCCTGAGCCCTCTGATCTCTTGTTGGAGACTTATCACTTCAGCCGCCAATGATTCAACTTGGCGGGTTCGAGCAAATAGGCGCTGGGCCATATTGGAAACAGAAGCCGCGCACTGGACACTGAAAGCCAGAGAATCCTTAACGGCCAACTCATCGGACCGCCCGGCGAGTAATCTGTTATCTTTGGGAGTGGACATATTCCTGGCCACCACCGCAGCAGTCATGTCACTCTTCATTACAGAGTCCCCAATGGTAAGAGGACCAGAAGGGGATAAGAGAGATGGACGCCATATATTGTCTTGAGGAGACGCAGATGCCTCTTCACTAACATTCAAGTCAAGACGATGATCAGATGGGCAAGCCATTTGTGAAAATAATGAAGGAAGGAGAGGTCGGGCAAATTGAATTCTCAGAAATACAAAAGAGGGGAATTCTTTGCAAGCAACCAACTCTCTAAGCATGCTTTTAGCACGCCATCGACACCTCCATAAAAGAAGAAGCAACAGAGGCGCCGGTCCAAAAATCGAAGAGGCACCTCTCCCCGAATATCAAAAGTCGGGCCGTTTGTTCAAAAAATCGAAGAGGCACCACTCTCTGAGATTTTAAAAGCCGGATTTTCCGGATCAAATCTGTCGCCACTCTCCTGATCTCGAGAGCCAAACCGCCAGCACGACGCCTTTCTCAGAAATCGAAGAGGCACACTGCTTTTCAAACCTCGAGAGTCGGATTCAGCACCAGCTTTCCGGAAATCACGGACCACTTTGTCAAAAGCCTCTGACAAAGTTAAAACACGTGAACCCCGCCACTCTCACTACATCGCTGTGACCGAGAAGGGTAAAAGAACAGCATTACCACTTGTCGATAAAAATTCTACATATGTCGACCTTCATCCTCCACAGACGGGCAGACCCGCAAAAAATGCTCAACCCTTCCTCACTTCCGAGGGTAACACTCCCAGCAAAACCCCAACAAAGCTTTCTCAAAATGCTTGGCTCTCTTCCTCCCAAGAATACCTCTGCAAACAAATCAAACCAGAGCAAAAGTATCTCATATCAGCAGGGTCGAAAGCAAGAGTATCTCATATCATGCTTTCTCCCATCCTTTTTCTTTGTCCTCCCTCTTCACTACAGGACAAAGAGAAGGAGAGCAATCGGGCGGCGCTAGGAACCAAGTTTTTGGTCAGGAACGGACTGCCTAGAAATCCGTCCCTGATTGCTTACTTAGCTTTGCTCCCGAGTACTCATCCACATCGGCTTGGGGAACAGACAAGGCGAGCGACAATGAAGCATCAACCTTGCTGATTCATCCCCTAACTACAGGATAAGGAGAAGCAAAGTGATCAGCCGGCGTTTACCTTCCCAGTTGGAACGGATTGATGAGAAATCCTTCCCTGATTGCTTACCTGGCCTTGCTCTCGAGTACTCATCTGCCTGGAGAACAGATAAGACGAGCGACAATGAAGCATCAATCTTGGGGATCATCAGTAAGCGCAACAACTGCACGTGCTGATTCATCCTCTAACCCTCTTCAACATGAATTGGGGAGATCGAACAAAGAAACAGACCATTACCTCCATCTCGTGTCTGCTTGCCGGATGCCCAAATCCTGAAGCCGCTCGTGGTCCCGTTTCCATTCATCAAGATCAAGCCTCAACGGCCCTTGAAGAAATCACAAGCCCAATTCAAGATCAAGTGTCCACCACCCTTGAATCGAGCCCAACTCCAGGTAAAAGGAGTAAATTCAGACATTTGTAGCAAGTCTACCAGAAGAAGCCTCCTAGCCCAGTTCAAGATTAAATCTGTGGAAAACGACTTCTTCGAAAGCAAAGGTATCTCATATCATCAGGGTTGAAAGCAAAGCTATCTCATAGCATGCAATCTCCCTGTCCTTTCCTTTGTCCCTACTCTTATCTGCAAGACAAGGATAAAGAAAAGCAATATGTCGAAACCTCCACTCAAACCTCCAGGAAGATACCACATCTGCCTGAAGAACAGATAAGGCAGACAGGTGAAGCTAGTACATTGAAGCATGTGGAGACAAGCGCAACCAATATATATGTGTTGGTTCATCCGTTACTGCTTCAAAAGCAAACGTATCTCATATCATCAAGGTCGAAAGCAAAGGTATTTCATATCATACTTTTCCCTTTTCTTTCCTTTACCCTTGCTCTTACCTGCAAGATATGGAGAAAGAAAGCAATCAGTCAGAACCTGAAATCAAACGTCCGATCTGGAACTGATTGCCCGGAACCTTTGCCTGGTTGCTTACCGAGCCTTGCTCTCAAGTACTCATCTTCAAGTGCTTTGACGGACCATTTAAATGCAAAGGTTGCGCACCACTTCTGCTATGCAAAAAGATTAAAGCAGAAGGTTCAACATAGTGAGCTGGAACAGATCACTATAGCATGACGCCCTCGTCTGCAGAATCGCATGATCCATCCGGAGGAAACCAGAAAATCCTTCAAACCCAGTTCAAGATCAAAGCTGTGGAAAGTCAACAAGCACAACAAAGCACGTGTCGATTCGTCGGCCACTTCGTTGAAAGCAAGAGTATCTCATATCGTCTCTCTTCCCTCTCCTTTTCTTTGTCCTCGTTGCTAAATGAGAGACAAGTAGAAGGAGAATGATCAACCGGAACCCGAGATCTCCCAGCTCGGCGACTTGAGGAACTCCTACTATATGGTTTGCGTAGTACCTGACCAAGCCCGAAACCACAAAAATTTGCAGTTCATTCGAGATTCACGCCTCTACGGCCCTTGAAGAAACTTGCAACACAAAAAAATCAAGATTCACGCCTCTACGGCCCTTGAAGAAATTTGCAGTCCAAGGTCAAGCCCTCAGGCCCCTTGGAGAAATTTGCAGCACAAAAATCAAGATTCAAGCCTCTACGGCCCTTGAAGAAATTTCCAGTCCAATTCAAGATCAAGCCCCGACGGCCCTTGGATTGACATCTACATTAAGAAACTTCAAAACACATCGCCTACAAGTGACAAGCACAAGTATGCGACGCGCCTTGAAGTGGGGGCATTTGTAGACATCGAAATTTCGTGAAATAAATGTTGACCAAAAATTAAAATTTCAACGCTCATGTATCACATAAATTTTATACATAGCATGTGAATCAACGAAAAATCAAAATAACTCAGAAAAGTCACTAAACAGGACACGTGTCAACGCCTGGCAGAAGTGACTTATTTCATCTGATTATTAAAACCCAAAAATCAAGTTTTGGAATTCTATAAATAGGAAGCCATTTCATTCATTTCAATACACCAATTCACATTACACAAAAGCGTTGAAGCTCTAAAACTCCAAACGCTCTCAAGCAAATCCCGAAGAATCAACGAAGTTCTGTCCGTTCTTCATCAAAGTTCAAAGCCCCAAGGCTCCTCGAAGTTCTGTCCGTTCTTCATCAAAGTTCAAAGCCCCAAGGCTCCTCGAAGTTCTGTCCGTTCTTCATCAAAGATCAAGCCCCAAGGCTCCTCGAAGTTCTGTCCGTTCTTCATCAAAGATCAAGCCCCAAGGCTCCTCGAAGTTCTGTCCGTTCCACCTCGAAGATCAAGCCTCAAAAGCCCTTCGAAGCATCGTTCATCCATCCTCGAAGATCAAGCCCAAAAGCCCTTCGAAGATCCGTTCATCCACCTTCAAGATCAAGCCTCAAAAGCCCTTGAAGATCCGTTCATCCACCTCGAAGATCAAGCCTCAAAAGCCCTTCGAAGCATCGTTCATCCATCCTCGAAGATCAAGCCCAAAAGCCCTTCGAAGATCCGTTCACCACTTTCAAGATCAAGCCTCAAAAGCCCTTGAAGATCCGTTCATCCACTTTCAAGATCAAGCCTCAAAAGCCCTTGAAGATCCGTTCATCCACCTCGAAGATCAAGCCTCAAAAGCCCTTCGAAGCATCGTTCATCCATCCTCGAAGATCAAGCCCAAAAGCCCTTCGAAGATCCGTTCACCACTTTCAAGATCAAGCCTCAAAAGCCCTTGAAGATCCGTTCATCCACTTTCAAGACCAAGCCTCAAAAGCCCTTGAAGATCCGTTCATCCACCTCGAAGATCAAGCCTCAAAAGCCCTTCGAAGCATCGTTCATCCATCCTCGAAGATCAAGCCCAAAAGCCCTTCGAAGATCCGTTCACCACTTTCAAGATCAAGCCTCAAAAGCCCTTGAAGATCCGTTCATCCACTTTCAAGATCAAGCCTCAAAAGCCCTTGAAGATCCGTTCATCCACCTCGAAGATCAAGCCTCAAAAGCCCTTCGAAGCATCGTTCATCCATCCTCGAAGATCAAGCCCAAAAGCCCTTCGAAGATCCGTTCACCACTTTCAAGATCAAGCCTCAAAAGCCCTTGAAGATCCGTTCATCCACTTTCAAGATCAAGCCTCAAAAGCCCTTGAAGATCCGTTCATCCACCTCGAAGATCAAGCCTCAAAAGCCCTTCGAAGCATCGTTCATCCATCCTCGAAGATCAAGCCCAAAAGCCCTTCGAAGATCCGTTCATCCACTTTCAAGATCAAGCCTCAAAAGCCCTTGAAGATCCGTTCATCCACCTCGAAGATCAAGCCTCAAAAGCCCTTCGAAGCATCGTTCATCCATCCTCGAAGATCAAGCCCCGACGGCCCTTGAGGAAATCATCCACTGTTCATCCTAAAGATCAAGCCCCGACGACCCTTTGGATCAGCAGCCCATCAACAAATCCACATATCCCCGTTCATCAAGATCAAGCCCTCCAAAGGCCCTTGAAGAATTGTTCATCCTAAAGATCAAGCCCCGACGGCCCTTTGGATCAACAGCTCATCAACAAATCCACATATCCCCGTTCATCAAGATCAAGCCCTCTAAAGGCCCTTGAAGAACTGTTCATCCAAAGATCAAGCCCCGACGGCCCTTCGGATCAACAACCAATCCACCAAATCAACACCTTACGGAGAACGAATCAGAGGATCAAGCTAAAAAGAGATTGTAACCCAAAAACAAATCAAAAAAATACAAATATTACTTTGTACACGTTGGTTCTTGTCGCGTTTCGTTTCAGGAAAAATTCGTGTTTACATAGCTGTAAAAAATCATCAAAATCGGAGTAAAAATAACCGTTAAATCGTGATTTTTCGTTGATAACCGTCGAAAAGTTTTGTCCCGTTACTTGATCTCTGAATGTTTGTTTTTTGCAATTTTTTGTTGATGCGATCTTGAAGCATATACAAACAAGTTTGAAGGTTGGATCGTTGAAATTAGTTTCGTAGAATTCGTATCCCATCAAGTTCAATGGTGTGTATATATATATATATATATTTATTAAGTAGATTTAAATTTATTAATTTTGTACGTATAACACTTAAGAAATTGAATGGTATGTATATTTAAGCCAATCCAATGGTCACCAATTGTTAATATTTAATTTAATATATACATATATATATTTATTATAGTTTTTAGGGGTATAAAATTGTTAAATTAATATATATAATTATTATAGTATTTTTTTAGGGTTTAAAATATTTAAAAACAATAAGTAGTGTCGCCTAGAAGCGACACCAATACTTTATGTCGCTTAAAAGCGACACTGTTTTGTTTAAAGCGACGCCAGTATTTAAAATTATTAAAATATATGTCGGTTATAAGCGACATTAAATGTTTACGTCGGTTTAAAAGCGACGTAGACATTTTATGACGCTTATAAGCGACAGTAAATCCGACGTCATGTTCAATTAGTGTCGCAACTGTCTTATGCGCCACTACATTATATTAAACCGACACCACCGACTGACACTATAAGTCCCTTTTGTAGTAGTGCGGTTCCATCGATATCCATTAATACTTTATTTCAAAAACCTTTGTTAACAAATATCCAGCAATTAATTAACTGCAGTAGAAGAAAATACATTTTATGGAAAATGAGATATAGTAAGAATTACAAGGGCAAAAAGTGCGCTAGAACTTGGGGCTTATTCAAAGACAACTTTGTGGACATTAATTTGATTCCACATACACATTGCAAGACATGTCTACATGGACTGCACTTGTTATAATTAATGAGACGGATAAAATTCGATCCCATTCTGATAGTGAGAATAGTTTAAAGAGTTTGCGCCATGACTCCTAATAAGATCGAATAAAAAATCGGGTGTTTGCGCATAAGAACTTAACAAAACCAAATAGAAGCAGAAGATTTGGAAATCACTAATTCCACAAACTTTTATGCTTTCCAGTCTCCCATAATTAGAGAAGTGGTTTTATCTCCCTGTCCAAACAACCTCTCTAAGACTAATCACCTCTTCCTAGGGTTTTCGTACGTGAATGTAATATACAAATGGACTAGTAGCATGCATGAGGTCTTAGCCCAGCTCAGTACTCAGTCAATTTACCAACATTTTTCTTGCAGATTTGTAATTAATCTCAAATAAGCAAATAATTAGCAAGATTGGAGCAAACATATATATACCTACCAATTTTTTATGCAAGGGATACAAAATCGATTTGTTTTACAAGTTCTGCACCAAACAACCCTGCCCTTATCGTTCCTCTTACACTGATAGCAGTGGCAGAATAAAGAGTGCTCCTTCTCAATCCACTGTAAGAAAAAACCCAAAAACATTAGGATTTAGGGTTCATAAATTCAAATATTATTGAAATTCACACATAAACTAATGAAAACAAATTAACTAAACGCAAAATTAATAAAAGGAGTTAGAAATTTAAGTACTTCTTCCTTTGGTTTTTACTCCTTGTGATGCTTATCGTCCATACGAAGCCGTCGCCGGTAAACATTTTCAAACTGCTTGTCATCTGCTGGTGATACCTCGTGACTACGTCGCTCCTTCTTCTTCTTCTCCTCCTCGATTCCCCCTTTAGTTAATCCATCATTTGGGTTACCCAAACTGCCGTTGTCCTTGTCTGAAGAAGTATCTTCTCGGGCACTCATTTCTGAGAATTTCCTTGGCCGCTTTCGACCTTCTCCGGCACTCATTTCTGATGGCTGATGGCCGATGGCGGATGACCGATGGCTGATGAATGAGATTTGAGAGTGAGAGAGAAGCCGGAACTTGAAGCGTCAGGTTGGTTGATGAGACTTGAGAGTTGACGCTGACAGATACTCTTTCCCACTTCTTGCATGTCTTGATAGTGATGACCTACGTGGCCTTCATATACCTCCCTCATTCTCTTGCAAAAACAATTTTCATTAATTTTTGAGATTTTGTTTTTACAGGTCATAGCGAGTTCATTCACTTTCTATATCTACTCCATTCATTTCTATTTCATTCCAATTCTGCAATTTCACCCATTAATTTTACCATGACAAATGATAAGGGAGGGGCAACTATTTATTTAATGCCTAGTGCAACTATTTATAAAATTTTTTTTTTTATGCAAATGCATAATTAAATTTGTTTGATAATTATGGGTTTGGATTAATATTTTTTTAACTACTCACAAAAGGAGAAATTTTTATAATCTTTTTATAGTGTTTAGTTTAATTTTTTGACCATAAAAAAAGATTAATTTTTTTACGAGGGAGTGAAAAAAATGAATCGGTTTTTATAAAAAAAAATAGGCTTATTATATTAACACCCCACAAATTGTTGAATAAACCTCTCATAATTTTTAAGTGAAAAGGCAAATGTGGGGTGTATTAAGTATGTGGGGTTTATTCAACAATTTGTGGGGTATTAATATAATAAGCCTTTTTAAATATATTTTTGTATTTTTTTCTTTATTTTTAAAATTTTAAAATTCTGAAAATCCTAAGTCATTCGACCTCAGAACTATTAGGGAGATTACACAGCTCAAATTGTGGACCGCTGACATTTTGCCTACCATGAGACAGTGGGTGCTGTCGGCTAAGTTCCTCTTTGATAACATACGTATTTCCAGCAATCCATGGCTATGAAGAATGATTCGAGAACCAAATAAGAACAGAGAAGTAAACAAGAAGAAGAAGAAAAAGGTTTCTGAAAATGTAGAGAATAAAGCTTTCGATTGTATTGAATGAATATTGAAGAGATTACAGATCTATTTATATATCACTAGTTTCTCTCTCTTTTTACTAAACTACCCTTCCTTTCCTTTTTAACAACTCCTCCAGATCACTCCTCCAGATCCTAACTAACTTCAACCAATTACACCCATTCCCAACCATATGGGCTGACATGTCATCAACCATTAAGCTACCGCCATGTGTCTGCCATGTGTCTTCAGTCATCATCCCCCCTCAATCTTGGCTGCGAGTCCAAGCCGAAGATTGCAACAATGTTTGAAAAACACTGGACTATGCAATCCTTTGGTTAAGATGTCTGCTGTTTGTTCTTCAGTAGGTACATATTGAACCAGTATGTCCTTTTTCTGAACTTTTTCACGAACAAAGTGAAAATCAGTGTCAAGGTGTTTGATTCTGGTGTGAAAAACAGGATTAGAACATAGAGCAAGGGCAGATAGATTATCACAGCGTATGAGAGGAGGTTCAGGCAAAAACTGATGTAAATCCCTTAATAGATTCCGAACCCATGTAATATCAGCAGCACAATGAGCAAGAGATTTATATTCAGCTTCAGTGGAACTTCTAGAGACCGAAGCTTGCTTTTTAGATTGCCATGAGATTGGATTCTGTCCAAGATACACAACAAAACCAGTTATTGATCTCCGAGTATTAGGATCAGCTGCCCAATCTGAATCTGAAAAAGCAACAAGAGACAAATCTGCTGATGGAGAATACGTGAGACCATAGTCCATGGTACCTTGCACATAACGTAGGATGCGTTTAACTAGATCATAGTGTACAGCAGTGGGAGTATTCATATATTGACACGCAGCATTAACAGCATATGCCAAATCAGGTCGTGTAAACGTAAGATACTGTAGAGCTCCTACCAAACTCCGATATAGCGTAGGATCACCTAAAGGAGTGCCTTCGGAATCAAGAAATTGAGTATGGGGTCGACAAGGAGTGTTCACAGATTTGCAAGTATCCATTCCTGCCTTATGGAGCATATCTTTGGCATATGTAGCCTGACTAAGGAAGATGTCTCCATTTGGTCTATATTCAATCTGTAGCCCCAGAAAATACGATAGTTTGCCCATATCCTTAAGATCAAACACATCCCCCAATTCGGTGATGACTGCTTGAACCTTTTTTGAATTAGATCCAGTTAAGATGATATCATCAACATATAGTAATAATGCAATAACATCCACTCCATCATACTTCACAAACAAACTAGTATCAGACTGAGACATTATGAACCCCATTGCAGGTAAATATCCAGTGAACTTAGCATTCCATGCTCGAGGTGCCTGTTTAAGACCATAGAGAGACTTAACCAACTTGCAAACGTGATCAGGATACTGAGAATCAACAAATCCCTGGGGCTGTTTCATGTAAACCTCTTCTTCAAGGTCACCATGCAAAAATGCATTTTTCACATCAAGTTGTCTCAATTCCCATTTGTTTTGCGCAGCTAGGGAAATAATGAGCCTTACAGTAGTGTGGCGAACAACCGGACTAAAAGTTTCAAAATAGTCCAGACCGTGTTCTTGAGAGTATCCCTGAGCAACCAAACGTGCCTTATATCTTGAAATTGAGCCATTTGGATGTTTCTTCAGTTTATACACCCATTTACTTCCAATAACTGTCCTGTGAAGAGGTGGAGGAACTAAAATCCAAGTACCTTGACTCCTCAGAGCATCATATTCCTCCTGCATTGCATTCTGCCAATTCTTGTTTATTGCAGCACTTCGAAATGATGTCAGTTCAGAAATATCATGAATATTAGCCACAAAAGAGAAACCATTTTGAGAAGTATCAAAAACATCCATTCCCAAAGTAGACAATTCAGGCAGAGAAGCAATATAACTCGAGTAATCCTTTCGAGAAATAGTACCAGTTTGCAACCTGGTTTGTATCTTGTGAATATGTGTATCAGAATGTGTATCATTAGTAATATTAGATGTGTCTGGTGGAAGAATTACCTCAAACTGTGCAGGATGAAGGACAGGTAACACAGAGGCTGCATCAGGAGCTAGGAGAGTTGTTTCAGATTGCATAGAAGATGAAGAACTATCAGGCGCTGGAACTATAGACTCAGACTCTGTATCTTGCATTGCAGAACTAGAAGACAGATGCATAGTCTCTGATATTGGATTAATATTTCGAGGATCCACTGGAAGAATAAAAGGTGCAAATGATCTGTGACTTGTAGTATGCTGATTAGAAGTCAAACCTTGAGCCTGATCCTTTGAAATACCAAAATTCAACTTAAAGGGAAACACTTCTTCATTGTGAATGACATGTCTAGAAATAATAAATTTCCTAGACTGTGAATGATAGCATACAGCACCTTTATACCCTTGTGCATATCCAAGAAACACACACAACACAGCTCTTGGTTGTAACTTGTTTTCATTATATGGTTTAATATATGGATAAACTGCACTACCAAATACTTTTAAATCTTGCAGTTTAGGGGCATCACCAAACAACATTTGATATGGAGATTTGAAACTCAAAGTCTTACATGTCATCCTGTTGATCAAGAAAACAGAATGAGCACATGCATGAAACCACAACTCTTGAGGCAAACTAGCAGCAGTCATTAGTGTTATAGCTGTTTCCACAATATGCCGATGTTTCCTCTCAGCAATACCATTTTGCTGAGGAGTATATGGACAAGAAACTTTATGAATTATACCCTTTTGTGCTAGAAAATTATGAAATCTTTTACTCATGTACTCTCCTCCTCCATCCGTTTGAATGCACTTAATACCAACATGAAATTGAGCAGATACAAAACTGTAAAACTTGAGAAAAACATCAAACACTTCTGATTTATTAACCAAAGGAAAGATCCACACATATCTAGAAAATTCATCAACAAAGCTCACATAATATCTGAAACCTTCAATGGATTTAGTAGGTGAAGGACCCCAAAGGTCAGAATGAACTTTCTGAAAAGGAAATTCACATTTCTCTCTATTGTCTACAAAAGGTAACCTAGTCATTTTCCCTGAAATACAATATGAACATATATGTTGTGTATCATCAGGATTACTATCTATCTGAGACTGTTTCAACATTGTACGTAAGACTTCATTGCTTGGATGTCCACACCGTTGATGCCAAAGATCATGCTTTACTTTCTGACCGAGTAATCCAGTTAATTTGTTCTTTGACTTCACTGCAGCATTAGTAATCAGTTTGGTAGGAATCTTAAACAACTCTCCATCATTGCTCCTTCCGTGGTAAATCACAGCCTTGGTTACCTTGTCCTGCACAAAGAAATCACTTTCATCACATATGAACCAGCAGGAATTATCCTTACAAAGCTGTTTAACAGATAACAAACTAACAGCAATAGGAGGAACATGTAACACATTGCGCAAAATTAAGGAATGAGGCAATGTATGTAATTTTGCAGATCCAATGTGATGAATCGCCAAACCATCCCCATTACCAATCGTGATCTGATCATTACCCTCATATGTATTAACTTGCTGAAGAACATTCACATCTGCAGTCATGTGATGCGATGCACCCGTGTCAACAACCCAAGAGTCAGTTGGCAAATAGGTTGGCTGAACTTGTGCTTGCATTGCAGTAAGAGATTCTGATGGTACACTGCCTTGATAAGCAAAATTATTTCTATGATGACAATCTAATGCACTATGACCCTTCTTTCCACATATCTGACATTCAATAACAGAACCATTTGACCCTGAGTTAGTACCCCTTTTCCAGCAATTTGGAGCAGTATGCCCTCGTTTGAAACAGATCTGACACTCTGGAACAATCAGTGATCTTGTTTCAGTGGTACCAGACCAATAGTTCCAACTCCCATTATTCTGCCTGTTATCAACATATTGACCCCGACCATTGCTTGAATTATTCCCTCTCTGTGAAGACCGAAAATTCCCATTTCCACTGCTATTGTTATTTGGCCTGAAAAATCTTGGACCATTATTTTGGTGTGAGAATTGCCTTGGAGCAGGAGCAGTGCCCACAAGTCCATATGCATTTGGAAACTCAAGATATCCCGGAAATTGAGGACCAGGAAATTGAGTACCGGAATTTTGAGTAGCTGGAAATTGAGCACCATGAAACTGAGTGCCAGGAAATGGAGGATATACCAGTGGTATATTAGACGAGACTGGCATAGAAAGAGATGAAGGTGACACTGAACTACCATGTGACCCATTAGCAGACTGCATGCCAAAAGATGAAGATCCACTTGGCATCTGAGTTAAGACACCACCTGTTGTAAATGGAATTCCTCCAGAGTTACTAGTGGAACCCTGAGATAGGCCTTGTGATGATCCCTGCATAAACAAGCCTGAGAAATTATGAGACACAGTACTCAAGATCGATTATGCCTCTCTCTCTGCACATAACAACTGCTCACGAAATTCTCTCAAAGAAATAGGAGTATCCCTAGTATGTATCACTGTCCTGATGGTAGAATATTCTCGAGGTAACCCTGATAATGCAGTCAAGATAAAGTCATTATCCGAAACAATTTCACCAGCATTAAGTAGTTGTTCTTTAATATCCCTGAGTTTTGACAAGAACTGATCTATTGAACTCCCTCCTTTCTGCAAAGTTTGAAACTCAGTCTTTAGAGTATTGACTCGAGCTTTGGACACAGATGCATACCTATCTTGTAAACTGGACCAAGCTTCATGGGCAGTTCTACACCCAAGAACATGCTCAATTGCTTCATCAGATAACGTAGCAAGAAGCAAACTCAACAATGCCATATCAACAGACTCCCATTCCAAGAATTCAGCTGTGACTTCTATAGTAACCCTATTTTCTGTATGAATAACATACTTTGAAGGACACACAGCAGATCCATCAAAATGATCAAACAGCTTATACCCTTTCAAGACCGACTTAAATTGAAACGCCCACTTAGAAAAATTTCGATCATTCAATTTAATTGTCAACATCCCCAATACACCCTCAATTTTCACACCAGGAACCGTCATTTTGTACAGATTAAAGTAGGACACAGAGAAAAAGACAATTACCACCCAAGAACTGCAGAAAACATACAAGAATGGCTTCGTGCCTCAACACTTCTAACAAGAAAATGGCTTCGTGCCCAGTATTCACAATTCTACAAGAAAATGGCTTCGTGCCCAGTATTCACAATTCAAGATTTCGTGCCCTAAAAAAAAAATCAATCTTCACAATTCAACAAGTTCGGCTTCGTGCCCAGAAAATCTTCACAAATCAACAAGAAAAATGACTTCGAAATGAAACATATCACCTGAGATCGAAAAGACAAGACGAACAATACTCAGATCTGCAGCTACCACAGCAAAGAAACTTCAGAATTTCCAAGCCCACGAAACATTCACACACCCACAGTGGACCGATGGCTCTTGATACCATGATAACATACGTATTTCCAGCAATCCATGGCTATGAAGAATGATTCGAGAACCAAATAAGAACAGAGAAGTAAACAAGAAGAAGAAGAAAAAGGTTTCTGAAAATGTAGAGAATAAAGCTTTCGATTGTATTGAATGAATATTGAAGAGATTACAGATCTATTTATATATCACTAGTTTCTCTCTCTTTTTACTAAACTACCCTTCCTTTCCTTTTTAACAACTCCTCCAGATCACTCCTCCAGATCCTAACTAACTTCAACCAATTACACCCATTCCCAACCATATGGGCTGACATGTCATCAACCATTAAGCTACCGCCATGTGTCTGCCATGTGTCTTCAGTCATCACTCTTCACTTGTAAGAGTTTTTTTAAGTTTCAATTTAATGAATAACTAATTGGATATTAATTTTTTTTTCCTATCAAAGGATAACTTTTATTAAATTCTAATATAAACATTTACATCTTCAGCAAGAATATTAAATAAAAACTCCCAACCAAGAGCATCCCAACAGAAAGCACCTCCATGCGAGGCAACATATGAGGCTACAACATGAGGAGCGGCATTTCCATTCTGCTTGACAAACACAAACCTCACCCCTCCTATTTGAGATACCAAATGACCAATATCATGGATAAAACACTCCAAAGTAGCATCTACCACATACTCCCCATTAAGCATACTAATTATCACCTAAGAGTCAGACTCAATCTCCACTTCATCACAACCCATCTCAATACATACCATTAATGCCGCACGAATCGCAGCAGCTTCTGCCATCACCGCTTTATTGAAAAATAGGCCTCCTTCCCCACCTGCCGCTTGCAACAATCGGGCAAAGTCCCTCATAACCCACCCATATCCTCCTTTGTGTGTCTTCCCAACCATGCACTGTCACAATTAATCTTAAGCATACCATAGTTGGGCGGCCTCCATCGAACTGATCGGCAAAGACAGCTCCACCACCTTCCTCACAAAGGACAACAACTTGCTTCTTGCAATTATGGCATGCTCTGAATTCAATAAGTTAATGCCTCACCAAATTAACCCCATCCATGGGATTAGTCAACACTCCTTTAAACACCATCTCATTTCAACTCTTTCAAATTCGCCACATAATAAAAATACACTCCTGCAGAAGCTCCTCTTGCCCATCTTCGTCACGAAATCGAGCACATAACCCCTGCCAAGACTCACGAATGTCTAACTGCAAAGAGTAGCAGTACCACAACCCACGGCTGAACTCGCATTCAAAAAGCAAGTGATGCTCTGTCTCTTCCGCTGCTCCACACATAACACATGAACTCTCCACACGCATTCGTCGTCAAAGAAGATTAACCCGCACTTTTAAGGATTTGTTGCAGTAGGGCCAAATAAAAAACTTCATTTTATTTGGCACTACCAACCTCCAAACATCCTGCCAACAACGGTCAACCACGTCCCGCCAACTACAACCCACCCCCCCCCCCCCCCCCCCCCCCCCCCCCCCCCCGAGGGTCATTTTCCTACCAAGTTTCCCATTTTCCTGCATCTCCATGGCAACTCCATACCCGGTATGAACGGTATAATCCTCGTTTCCATAATAGTGCCATATGACTCTATCCTTACCCTGTTAAACATATTGGTAAACCAAGAATAAGATTGCCCAGCATCTCATTATGTTTCGATCGAACTCTATAAGTGTGAAGCCGTGGAAACCAAGGGTCATGACTAACTCGAATACACCTACCATCACCGACTCGCCATCTCATACCTCTTTCCAGTATCCCCCACCCTTAAATGATGCCCTTCCACCCCCACGACGACCTTCTACCCTACTTAGCCTCCATAAACGACCAATCTAAGAAATATTTTGCTTTAAGAATTTGTCCTAACACGTACCAGGATTATGCAATACTTGCCACCCAATCTTCACTAAATAAGTAGGTTAAAAGACAATAAGTCCCTAAACCCAAGCCCTCCCATCTTCTTCCTTCTTTTCATTTTCTCCCAAGAGATCCAATGCATGCCATTTTTGTCCTTACTTCCCCGCCACCAAAATTTTGCAATAGTTGACTCCAATTCCTTACATAGGCTCACTGAAAGTTTAAAACATGACATCACATAGTTTGGTAACGCCAGTGACCGCTTTAATTAGAACCTCTTTTCCAATGGGAGAAAGAAACTACTCCGCCCAACCATTAATTCTTCCTTCCAAAGCCTCACGAACCCCTTCAAACACCACCTTCTTAGATGAGCCAAAATCAGCATTTAGCCCCAAGTACTTACCAAAGTCCTCTCTGCCATTAATATTAGTACAAGTAGCAAGTTTCCGTTGCCGTTTCCACGAACAGTGAGCCCAAAAAAAAATTGTGATATTAAAAAAAAATCTGAGCACACTACTATATTTCCCTTAAATCTCCACAACACTAAATCCTTTTTAATGAATTGAAAATAAGGGGTTTTTTTTAACTTTAATCATTCAAGAAGATTAAAATTTGATAAAAACCTGATGTTAGATTGGATATTGATGTTAGTCCCTTAATGTGTACTTAATTCAAATTTATATTATATTTTTGTTTAAATATTTAATAGATATCTTATTTAATGTCATTACATTAAATTTTAAATTTATTATTGTACACATTTTAATTCATTAATTTTATGTAACTTCATCTAATTAGTGTACCTAAACGTCCGTATCATAATATATTTTACTAATTTAGTGTACTGAAATGTCTGTATCTAAATATATTGTAGTAAATTAGTGGCACATAAGAAAATATGCAAAAATATAAGTATGCCGAAAATTTTGTACCTAACTATATAATACTAAACTAGTGTACCGAAATGTCGATACCTAAATATATTATACTAAACTAGTATACCTAAATGTTCGTACCTAAACATATTAAACTAACTCAGTGTACTGAAATGTTTGTACCTAAATATATTGTAATGAATTAGTGGCACATAAGAAAATATGCAAAAACATAAGTGTACCAAAAAATCTCTACAAAAATATTTTCTTATATAAGATACTCACCATAAGACCATCTTCAACCCTTGGCCTAAAACCTAAAATTTTTAGTCCAGAAAATTTAGGTTTTAACCCAGAAACAGCTTTTCTGCTCCAACCCTTCTGGCCTAAAATTTTAGCCCTAGATTATTAAAGAATGAATTTAGGATAATTTTTTTTTCTTAAAGTAACTTTTTTAAAAGAAAAAAATTATGTAGACTATCGTAATTTAATTTTATGAACATTTTAATCTAAAAATATTTAGATTCTGACAAATACTGAAAAATCAATAACCGACCCCATGAAACCTGTTAAACACTATAAAAAAATTTGAAACAAATAAAAGATTTTTTTTTTAAATTACTTTAGTCGTTAGATTTAAATTTGGACCGTTAATTTTTTTCTACCGTTGAATTTTATCAAATTAGATCTTAACCGTTGGATTCAATGAATTTATAAATATAAAACTAAATAAAATATACATATATGGTGGGTCAGCCCTACTAATCATGGGTTAAATCTGGTTTTGTTTTATGTTTTAGGTTTTATGTCCAATTTTAAGCTTGGGTTGGGGTTTTTTTTTTTTTTTTTTTTTTGGGGGGGGGGGGGGGGTGGGAGGGCGGGGAATAGAAGGGAAAAAATAGGTTATAGGCCAGGGTTGGAGATGGTCTAATGAGAAATTAAAATTTATAATATTTTCATAAAATTTAATTTATGAACACCATAAAATTATAAATAAAAAAGAGTGACATTGAATACATATGTTGGCATTTAATAGAGTATAGGGACTAAAATCAATTTTCAATCTTGTATAAGACATTTTTCTAAACTTCATCTTATTTAAGAATTAAAATCTAGTTTTCTATTAAAATAATTAAATAACTAAATTATAGATGTTCGAATGCCTGCACTGGGGTTAGACCTGACAATTCCTGACACGACCCGATAACCCGACACGACACGACACGAAATTAACAGGTGTTCGGGTAGACACGATAACGAATCGGGTCGTTATCGGGTAACCCGATAAGCACCTGTTAAGATAACGGGTTGGTTCGGGTATACACGTGGGTAACACGATACACGATAAGCAGAATATTAATTTAATAATTTTATAACCCTAAAAAAATATTATAATAATTATATATATATATAAATTTAACAATTTTATACCCCTAAAAACTATAATAATTATACCCCCAAAATATTAACTATAATAATTATATATATATATATATATATTAAATTTTATACCCCTAAAAACTATAATATTTAATATGCATCCGCCCTTTGAAGAAAAAGGGAGGGAAAAAGTTTTCAAAAAAAAAAAGGGAGGGAAAAAAGAAAATGATAAGAAAAGGAAACAAAAAAGAGAGGGGAAGATGGGTGTACCGTGTAGTGTAGGTGTAGCATCCGCCCTTTGAAGAAAAAGGGAGGGAAAAAGTTTTCAAAAAAAAAAAAAAAAAAAGGAGGGAAAAAAGAAAATGATAAGAAAAGGAAACAAAAAAGAGAGGGAAAGATGGGATACACATCCTATGAAATTAATTTCAACGATCCAACCGTCAAACATGTTTGTATATGTTTCGAGATCGTATGCGCCAAAAATTGCAAAAAAAAAACATTCAGAGATGAAGTAACGGGACAAAACTTTTCGACGGTTATAAACAAAAAATCACGATTTAACGGTTATTTTAACTCCGATTTTGATAATTTTTTACAACTACACTCCTTGACCCTATATGAATACAATGAATGAACTCGATCTTCAATTTAAAATATTTACACTAGTGGATACCACAAAATCTTATGTTATACTTGATGAAAGTATAAATAAATTCTTAAGTATTAGTGAATCTATTGTTTTGATGGGATACGCATTCTACGAAACTAGTTTCAACGATCCAACCGTCAAACATGTTTGTATATACTTCGAGATCACATACGCCAAAAATTGAAAAAAACAAACATTAAGAGGTCAAGTAACGGGACAAAACTTTTCGACGGTTATAAACGAAAAATCACGATTTAACAGTTATTTCAACTCCGATTTCGATGATTTTTTACAGCTACACTCCTTGACCCTATATGAATACAATGAATGAACTCGATCTTCAATTTAAAATATTTACAATAGTGGATACCACAAAATCTTATGTTATACTTAATGAAAGTATGAATAAACTCTTAAGTATTAATGAATCTATTGTTTTGATGGGATACGCATTCTACGAAACTAGTTTCAACGATCCAACCGTCAAACATGTTTGTATATACTTCGAGATCACATACGCCAAAAATTGAAAAAAACAAACATTAAGAGATCAAGTAACGGGACAAAACTTTTCGACGGTTATAAACGAAAAATCACGATTTAACTGTTATTTTAACTCTGATTTTGATGATTTTTTACAGCTACACTCCTTGACCCTATATGAATACAATGAATGAACTCGATCTTCAATTTAAAATATTTACAATAGTGGATACCACAAAATCTTATGTTATACTTAATGAAAGTATGAATAAACTCTCAAGTATTAGTGAATCTATTGTTTTGATGGGATACGCATTTTACGAAACTAGTTTCAACGATCCAACCGTCAAACATGTTTGTATATACTTCGAGATCACATACGCCAAAATTTGAAAAAAACAAACATTAAGAGATCAAGTAACGGGACAAAACTTTTCGACGGTTATAAACGAAAAATCACGATTTAACGGTTATTTTAACTCCGATTTTGATGATTTTTTACAACTACACTCCTTGACCCTATATGAATACAATGAATGAACTCGATCTTCAATTTAAAATATTTACAATAGTGGATACCACAAAATCTTATGTTATACTTAATGAAAGTATGAATAAACTCTTAAGTATTAGTGAATCTATTGTTTTGATGGGATACGCATTCTACGAAACTAGTTTCAGCGATCCAACCGTCAAACATGTTTGTATATACTTCGAGATCACATACGCCAAAATTTGAAAAAAACAAACATTAAGAGATCAAGTAACGGGACAAAACTTTTCGACGGTAATAAACGAAAAATCACGATTTAACGGTTATTTTAACTCCGACCCGTTTTGCAAATATGATGATCCGTCCCGCCCCGACCCGTTTCATTTTCATACATTTCGTGTCCGGTTCCTCCAAATTTGGACCCGGCCCGACCCGTGCCCACCTCTAATATCGTTTGTTCAAAAAAAAAAAAGTAATAGGAAAATGTTCTGGAGACTCTCGCAAAAGTGAGACTCTATATGGATTCACCGCCACCTAATCTTTTAGGCAAAATTCTCATGCCAACAATATTAAATCTTGTGCTAAAAACATGAGATGACGGAGAGTTCATGGAGAGTCTCCTTAACATTTCTCTTAATAATCCAATCATCAACAATCACGTTAGATGATTTATAAAATATAGTTTAAATAGATGTTTTCCCTAGCATTAACCAAATGATATTTTTAAGTTTCAATTATGTCTTTTTTCACATAATTGTGCACTTTTCATAGAAATATTTTTCTTTTTAAATTAAATTTTTGGGGTGTCATTAACAATTTACTTAAAATAAACATAATTTTTTTTTCTTAAAATAAACATAATTATAAATCACTAATATGAATATTTAAAGAAGGGTTGTTTTATTGACATTCCACAAATTGTTGAAAACATCCGACAATTAAAATTTATGACAATTCCATTGTTACCCTTTCTTTTGTTGAATCCACCCACCTTCCAAAACCGAAAAATCTCACAACCACCCATCCTACCGTCATCGGTCCTCTCTGATCAACCGAAGACAAGAGTGTCGCCTCGATATTACATTCCCCCAACAATCACCAGTGACTCCTCTCTGATCAACAGAAGACAAGAGTGTTGCCTTGATATTATATTCCAAAGAGCTTTATTCTTCTGCATATATTGTTGTTTTCAATATATAAATTGAAATTGTATGCTGCTCATCGCATGAATACAAGATGTATGAATAAACAAAAATAAAAGAGTACATATACAATATTATAGGGAATGGATTATATATCAACTCGCATAGAAAAGATGACTTGGAATCACTGATTATTCCTGATTATTCAAGCAATTGATTTCTTCTTTCCCATTGTCCATCTTTTTTGCTATAATTACGTTTCTTCACTTCAAGCTATTTGATGCACTCATAGAAACTGTTCACAAGTACCCCAAAGCTCTTCTCATGCACTTTCCCTCCATCTCCGAACAACTTGGAAAATTTGTTTTGACATGAGCTCTTCAGAAAAAAGCTGAGGATCTTAACAATCAATCATCTACAACAGTGTGGTAATTGGGTCAATGGCTCCTTAGGAAAAATCCGAAAGTGCTTATTGGTATCTCTACACACTTCTCACCTCAAACAACGAACCCTAATTAAAGCTCCTCTATGCTCCAGTCGCTGGCCCCTTGCCACGGCTTAAGGTCTGCACCATCCCTCCTTCCTTCTACCTCTACTCCCTTCCTTCATCGCTTGACCCGCACCTTCCCTTCCTTACCTCTTTACCCACTATTTTGTGAGCAACCCTCCATGTTTTCAAAGTGCCTTCTCAAATCCATTTCTTCGCTCTCGTTTCGGGATAGATCAGTGAGTTTACGTCAATCTTGAGGTTGTGGTGGGTCGAAATTGCTTTATACAACTTAGTTTTAACGGTGGTCATGCGCTCCTCGGCCATTCTAGTGGCTCAGACGTTTAGAGCAACTCCACCCATGGAGCTCTCCCCCCAGGCAATCCACTATGCAATCCACCCTAATGAACAGTAACTGCCTTAAATGAATAGTAACTGCCATTAATGAACAGTAATTGCCATTTGCATCTCCACCCATGGAGCCCTTCCCCCAGGCAATTAGTAATAAAATATTAATATTTTTTTCTCACCCAATCATAAAATATTAATATTTTTCTTTAATAATTAACTGGTTCTCTCTCTCTCTCTCTCTCTCTCTCTCTCTCTCTCGCTCCCGCTCCCTCCCGAACCCAGATCCATCCTCCCTGCAAAAACCAGAACCCAGCTACCCCCCCCCCCGACGACCCACCTTGCTTCCCCCCCCCCCCCCCCCCCCCCCCCCGCGGCGACAACCTACCCTGCCTCCCCCCCCCTACGACCCACCTGCTTTCCTTCCCCCCCCCCCCCCCCGGGGCCGCGACGACCCACCCAGCTCCGGTCCCTCGCTCTCGCTCCCTCTCTCCCTTTCTCCCTCGCTCTCGCTCTCTCTCTCTCTCTCTGACACAAAAAAAAATAAAAAATTGCAAAGGCCTCGGGCTACAGGCCCGTCGGTTCCCCACCCCCCCTTCGCTCGGGCTCCCACCGTCGCTCGGCCTCCACACGGCTGGAGC
Organism: Cotoneaster glaucophyllus; assembly: GCA_036320875.1. Lineage (NCBI taxonomy): Eukaryota > Viridiplantae > Streptophyta > Magnoliopsida > Rosales > Rosaceae > Cotoneaster > Cotoneaster glaucophyllus. The sequence goes on from CM070070.1 coordinate 9,808,539, forward strand.
TCACTCCACCGGGCCTCAGGCCCTTTCTTCTCCACTCTCCCCCGAGCAAATGCAACGGGTGGAGTTGCTCTTATAATGACCAGATTCGAGTCAACCCATCTTGTTTGGGCCATGGCCGTTGTAGACCTATCTTGATCTAAGGATGGTCGTGGACTTAGTTTGTCCAATATCTGTAGCCGAATCGTCTTCCATGGCTTAGATTAGTAACGGATGCCATGGATCCGGTGTTATAGCACCATATCAATCAAACTTGGCAAGTTTGTCTTGCTTGCCATCGTCCCTGTTTTGGCGTGAGTTTTTTCTGGGTCAGGAAGTCACCCGTCGCCACATTATCCGTCTTGACCACAAATCGTGACCCGCCTCCACGTTCTCATAAAAAGCTTCCCGTACAACGCCTCTTTTCTGACCTCCTAGCGAGTGACAAAAGCGTCTCCCGGCGGTTGCAAAGATCCTGTGCCGGTCAAGGTTCCCAGGATCGTCGCCTCGCGTTTCAGTTTGGTGCAGTCAAGCTGGGTTCTCACAGGGCTGTCGGACAGTTAGGACGGGCAGACCTCTAATCGCGCTTGGCCTTTCACCCGTTCATGGAGACAGAGAAAGTGGAGCTTTCCTATCTTTTAGTGTATGTATCTTATGTATTCATTTTTTTATTAATTTTTTCTTTTTTTTAATATTTCTAACTTTGAATTTTCTTGTTCTTGATTCCCATCCAGATAATAAGTTTCATAAACGGATCTTGTTTTATACCATGTTTCTTTAAAGTGGAATTGATCCTTTGTTTTTTCCTTTCCATTCACTCGGATCTCTTTCGTTTCATCGATTTTATAGCGAATGGTCGGGTGAGCGTGCCCTTTTTTGTCGTTTCGGAGATAAGCTGACAGTGGTTTTCTTCTCGGCTTAATTGTGTTTTGTGTGTGTGTTTAGGCTACCTTAGCGGTTTGTGTGGCCTCACTTTTTAGCAATGGCTCTGTGTGTTCCTAGGTTTTGAATCTGCCAGCTTTGATTTACTGTGACAAATCTACACCGTTGGTTCTTGCGTGTTTTTTATTTACTATGTTTTCTTGTTGTGGCCTTTTTCTCTTCATATCAATGATTTTTAACAAATTTTTAAGCAAATTAAGCCATTTTTTCTTTTAGAACTTTAACCGTCTTCATAGGAGATGGCCTAAGAATTATGTATATCAATTTTGAAATTTAATTTCATAGTTACTTTTAATTTTAACAAACACCGTGCTGGGCAAACATAGGATTGAATTTCTGTAACCCACAACCAGCTTATTCTACATCTCAGCCCCATCTCTTCCCGCCCTAGCCGGATTCACTTGGAAAATCTACTTCTGCCATTACATTTATTCCGACACGATATACATAAACAACGTTCAGAAATTCATTTGACGACACCAAACCACAATCTTTGAGCACCCCTTTCTCAATAATTCATGAAGCTGCGCTAACGCGTCACTGTGTCAATACAAATAATAAAAATAACGAGTCATGAAGGTTGCTTAACTTGAGCAAAAGGTTTAGCAAACACAAACATCCGCTGAGAAACTTTCAACACTTCATTAAAACGGACTAGAATCGAAATCAAACGCAATCCTCTGCTGGAAAAAAAAAATCAAACCAGATCATTCATGTGTATCAGAATTCTCCTGAATGAGACTGAATCCGATATGTTACGAATTTCACCATAGGCCTTTTTACTTTTTGCCTGCTTTTTTTCCCGGTTTCACTGGTCTTACTGGTGCAGTAGTTTTAGCCTGAATTCTTCGTTTCCGTGTCATTGCAAACTCTCCAAATTTATGACCAACCTTCTCTTCAGTGATCTTGCAGCGAATATGATTTTTTCCATTATAGATACGGACTGTAGTACCCACGAATTCTGGCAAAATAGTAGATCTGCGTGACCAAATTTTCTTATTGTTAAGGAGATCCTTGTTGTTCTTCATTTTCATCAGGAATGCATCCACAAAAGCACCATCGTAAAAATGAGATCTGCTCAGAAGCCAAAACCAACAAAATTACAAATACCTTATGTCAAAAAAGAGGAAAAATTCCCAATAAAAATGTAGAAGCAGATACACAAACACGACCATGGTCACCGCATAGTAGCCAAAACAGACACAAAAGTTGAAACATAAACAATGGTGAAATATATTCATGGCGAAAAAAAAAAGCAACAATGTAAAAGAAACATACTCTTGCTTGGCTTGGGTACTGTAACCTGCTTTATCCAGTCCACACATTCCCGCAACCACCGGCTTTCCAGAGTTCAGCTATACCAAATGGTCCAAACCAAACAACACCAACAAGCCATCACATACCACTGTTAGGGCTACACAATGGCATCAAATCCATAAACATATACGCAAAAAACAAGGTAGTGTACCTTGGTAGAGGACTCGGAGAAGAGTTTGCCAACTAGGCCACGATTGAGGGTTGCAATTAGATGCTTTGCCATCTTCAACTGTGTTCCGTGACTACAGAGGTTAGAACAGTTGGGGTTTGTCTCCGATACGAGCTACAAAAGAATATATGGGAACTTAAGGAAGAGTTCATCAACTTTCTTTTCATTAGACACGGAACAGAAGAATAAAAGCAGCATGCTACTAGCAAGTGCACCAAACCAGATTAACAAGAGCACACCAATTCCTCCACAATCAACACCTCTAACCCTTCAATTCATCTACTTTCACTATTTTTGAACAAATCGATCAAATGTGACATTGAAGCTACTTTAATTTGCTTATGATGCACTTATCGACATCTAGTCAAAGCCGGAAATATTACTTAAACACACACGAAAACTCAGAGAATTTATAAACGGAGGCACAATGCTTGAACAGAAAGGGATTACAGTTAATACAGAATCATCAAATGGTTGAATCCTACAAAGGCAACTCAAAAAATCTCATAGAAAAGCAAGGCACTTGCAAACAATCTCATAGGCAGCGATGGTTGTTCAATTGGGTATATGCGGGGTTTGTGTTGGTGGTCCGATTGGGTTCGAGCTGGGTGTTGATGGTAGTTCGAGCGGAGGTCTAACGGTGGCGGCCGTCTGGCAGTTGTGGCGGTGGTCGTCTGGCAGTTGGGAATGTTGTGGTTTATTGGCGGAGGTAGTTGCAGGTGAATCACAAATGAAAATTGCGACCAAAATACAGAATTATTAGCAACTATCAGAATTGTATTTATTTATTTCCTCTGCTACCCAAATGTGGCAGAAATCCACACGCATTCGGAATCAAAAGAAAACGTCAGAAATAGCAAAACCCACATGCGGATTGTACCAAAAAGCAAAGAAAATGATAGAAGGAGATGGAGGTTTACTTACCCGTCTCTCTGTGTGCCGGAGATGCGACCAAGATGTGGGAGAAAGCGAGCTAGCGAGCAAGATGAGAGAGAGATGGGCCTTCGTGGGGTGTTGGGATGTTGGGGTTTGGGTTTTTAATTGTCAAATTGTGAAACTTTGGAACTGACTGCAATACTTGCGTGTTTCTAACATAATCCTTAAATTAAGTTAAATGTCGATTTAATCCTTAAATTATCACCTCAGTGAAAATTAAGTTTTAAAATTATTTATTCGATAAAATAAGTTCCTAAATTCATTAAAAATTGCAAATTTCATCCCTACTATTATATTCAAAGCTATTTTATCTAATTTTTCGTCAACTTAAGTCACTTGCACACTTTAGAGTGTAAGACCGTTATTTTATCGTCTATAAACCCTTAACACTTCATATAGTTGCGAATCTAACGTCTAATTTATCCTCCAAAGTTAACATACACTATTTCTTAAGAAAAACTATCAATTTACATTAACTCCATACTCTATTTCTTTATGAAAAACTATCAATCTACCTTCTACTTTGTATCACATGCAAGTAACGTGACTTAAATTGACGAAAAATTGAATATAGTAGCTTTGAATATAATATTAGGGATGTAATTGGTAGATTTTTATAATTCAATGACTAATCTTTTTGAAAAAATAGTTTAGGAACCTAATTTTCACTGAGGTGGTAATTCAGGGACTAAACTGGCAGTTCATCCTAATTATTATTTGTCACTTAGTACTACAATTTAGTGTTATTTCTCTTCACTTGTAAATGAGAACTTGTTTGTTCAAAAAATAATATACAATCGCCATTTAACTATGATATGATAACTGTATTAAATACATGTAAATTGTAATCAAAATTCAAATAGTTATTCCATAAAATTGTATTCTTCCCCTCTTATAATTTTACCTTGAAATCATTGACACCGTGTGAAATACTCCTGCAAGAAGTAACACACATTCTCTTTTGCAACTAATTCTTAGTGCCCGTTTGGGGTTTTCTATTATTTGGGGTTTATACAAAGCTTCGGTGGGAGAAAGCAAAATTAAAGCTCAACTCCAAAAGCAGCTATTGAGCTGCTTTTCAAACTGATTTTGCGGCAAACAAATATGGAACACATCAGGTATCATAGAAAATTTTATTGAACTCAAGTCCGATCGTCTGTCCACTGAATTCTAGCCACGTGTTCAAAAAGCGAACCGTTTCTCCAATAAAAGCTCAATTTGGTTGCATGAGAGTATCTCTACTAGAATAGACTAATAAGTTTAACCGTTTGATCCCACTTTTGACTATTATAACTTCTAATCTTCTATCATCTTCATCAACCAAAAAAGGGAAAGAATTTTCGTTGGAAATCGAAAGAGTGAAGCTAATTTGGACTCCGTTTACTTACCACATACATAAGTGAATCGGAGTTTTCATGCTCCTTGCAACCGAAATTCACAACGGGGAGGGTGGAACGAATGTGGGGTTAGAATCCGATACTGGTCAGCAAATGGAGTCCAAATAAAATTATTCAAATCAAAATTGCCAAATCAAATGGCAAAGGCAATAACTTTAGGTGGGAAGTGCACAACTAACTTAGGCAATCGAAAGGCTAATGATCTGCAAAATAAATATATCATCAATTCAAGAGCATTATAACTCGATTCTAACATCTTAATAGAACTTTATAACCTTTATAACAAACAGGCGATCACATGATGGAGAAAAAATATCGAGCGAAAATAAAATAGTGGGAACCTATAAAGATCTTAAACCACAACTCAACTGCATATGCAGAACTATAATTTTTGCGTCTAGAGAGTGCCTTACTGCTGAGCACACTGCACCCGTGGCATCGATTCTTCGTCATCTTCGTCATCTTCATCATATGCATCCCGATACTGCTGTCTTGGTTTACGCCTCATCTCATCCTCAATGTTGACATCATGCAAGGTGGTTTCCTCACACTTATTCAGCTCCATGTCAGTCAACTTCTTGCTAGACCTGGGGGCTAGTACTGTCTGCAACATTCGGGATTGATGAGGAGAAAGAATCCCAGAGTCCGGAAACTCTACATTGAAGTGGATGTACAGCTTGCCCTTTATGAATGGCCTCTGGTGATGTGGCATGCCCTCATCATTGATTGCTTTTGATTGACCTGCATTGGAAGAAAAGTTAGACGATCCGTAATGGACAAATTTGAAGCAATGAATATCATAAAGCAAGGAAAATTACCAGGCTTGATGACTTCTCCAGGATTTGATTTGACAAGTAGCTGCCTGCCATCAAGATGGGTCAACGCAAACTGGAATCCACAAAGAGCCTCAGTTAAATTGAGACTCTGCTCTACATAAAGATCATCAACCTTTCGCTTGAACTTGGCGTGCTCCTTGAGATGCAATACAAAAACAATGTCTCCAGTAATTGTATCAGGCTGCAAACAATATGCAACAATTAATATACAAAATTTCATTGAAGACAAAACTTTCAAAGAAACATTGGAAATATATGGAGGAAATTAAAATGGTCAAAGACATGATGCCCCTTCAAAAGGCGAGGATTTCATAAGAACAATGAAAGTTAATGACAATATATTAAACTGGTCAAAGACATAATGCTGCCACCTCTTGCAATGAAGATGAAAGAATTCCCTAAGTATAAATTTACAGTTCTGATTATGAAAATATAACTTACAGCTTCATCAGCCTGTCCCTCGAACAAAATTTTCTGGCCATGCTCCATCCCCTTCTCCACGTGCACATCCATCACCTTCTTTTCTTGAGTAATCTTCTTACCTTTGCATGGTGGGCATTTATCTCTCTCACTTATGACTTCGCCTGTAACATTGACAGATATTTATAGGAATACGAAACCCATAATGCTGAAGTGAGATATATGAAGCATGCTTTTCAGTTTAAGTACCGGAGCCTTGGCATTCAGGGCAGATATGTTGCATCTGTTGAATCATGCCCAATCCAATCGACCGTGTTGTAATCTTCATTCCAGTACCTTGGCATCCATAACATCTCCCTGAGTTTCCACTCTTTGAGCCTTTCCTGAAAACCAAGGGAAGCAGTTTAACCACTCTAGTCATCCCAAAATCCTACACAGAGAACTATTTTATCCCCATTACAAGCAGTATCTGTTGTTATTGATAAAGGAAAGGCAACTTCGCACATCTAACCGCGAGGCATAGCCAAAGTACCTTACTTATCCTATAAAATGTTGGCAACTACTGTCCATTGAATGCCACATTTTTTTTCGTTTAACCACTGGTTCTGTCTATGCTAGCATCCTGTGTGCAATTGGGAACAGAGATTGCACAAGATGTAACAAAATGTGAGACCGTCATATTCTTTAAATATAAGAACAGCTGGAAGTTGAGAACTTAACAACCGAATCTCCCCTCCCCCACCGAAAGGAAAGGAAAAAAAGAAAGAAAATTGCTTCTTGTGGGTAGGAATCAGTTTGAAGCAAAAAAGATAGTAAAGAACACCGCACGATTTTGGTTAAGCCACTGCCTCAAACTAAAAACAGAAAAAACGAGTGACAAATAGAGGCATACCCTTTACATTTTGTACACAAAATATTCCGAGAAAGAGAGAGTTTTTTTGTTGTGCCATTATACAAGTCCTCCAAAGACACCTTTAAGGTATGCACCACATCTTCACCTTGCTTCTGCCTTCTTACATGTGAACGATAGCCTGCAAGATCAGAACATCCAGAAGGCAGTAATCAGCACAGAACATTTCAACAATAAAATAACAAAAAACCAAATGTAAAAGGTCAATGAGTAGAAATCAGCGAGCTAGCACTCACGGGGATTGAGAAACGTTTCAAATAAATCAAATGGATTATGCGAGGTACTACCACCTCCTGCTCCCTCCTTAAGACCATCTTCACCGTATTCATCATAGATTTCTCTCTTTTCTGGATCACTGAGAACTTCATAAGCTTGACCTAATTCCTTGAACTGGTTCACACCCAGCAGAAAAAGATAAAATCGAAAAGAAATAATTACAGTAAAAAAGAATATCACAAGTTCAAGAGCCATGTCAATGGCATAAAAAGTAAAGCCAGTAATTACATAGAATATTGCGTACATATGTGATCACTCAAAAACCCCTTTTGACTTGAATGTAACACCATTAAAATCATACACTGCAAAACTAATGGAACAGAATATTGAGAGTGCATAAGTACGTAATCAGAGCAACTCTACATAAGTTTTCAAAGGTTTCATCTCAACAAACACATGAATAACTTTTAGATATGACAGACAAAAGAAATCATTCAAAAATCTATCACAACAACGTGTCCATCCAGAAACTAGTAAACAATTTTCCAGGATGGTGGCTAATGATTGCAAATCAAAAAGAATGTAATGGAGCACTATTTTCCCGAAAAAAAAAAAAAAGAAGAAAAAATAAGTTAAGCTTTGAGAAAATGTCATCTACTTTTTAAGGCTTTCGCTATATCATGTTCATTTACAAACATTTCAATATGTCAAGCCTTGTGGTACCTGACACAAAGCCCATGAAAGTGGTCAGGGGCATAATTTTGTATCAAAGAACAGACACTTACAATAGTGCCTCCACATGGAAATATGTCACACGTACATGGTGCATAAAATAAAGAAAGGGGAAGTGTTTTGACTCACCTTCTCAGGATCTCCACCTTTGTCAGGATGATTCTTGATAGCAGCTTTCTTATATGCCTTCTTGAGCTCGTCTGCACTTGCACTTTTAGGCACATCAAGAACCCCATAATATTTGGTGTTATCACTCTTCCTTGCAGCATGGCCAAAGCCACCAAACATGATTGAAGCACTTAAATACTGCAGCTGCTGCATCAGGAGAAAATTTGAGAATTAAAAGTCCAAAAAATATACAAGTATCAACTCAAAATTCGGAATTATATTATGCACAGGAATTCAGAATAAGTAGCTGAAAATGGTACCAACTAGACTGAACAAATCAAAGAATATAGAAAGCCAGACAAGCATACTATTAGAGATGTGCAAAGAAATGCCAGCTGTATAAGGGATGAGAAAAAAAGTAACTCCAAAACATAAATACATGCACGGAGAAGCTAGTACTGAAACACAAGTCAATGCTGATTGCAGGTCCACAACTCAGCCAGAATACAGGCAAGTCCATTTCCCAGTCAAAAACAAATTTACACTCACCCCTACCTCCCAATGGTCACCATACTAAATTTCGGAGCTTCAGCCACCAATATCATATTTCATAAAGCTCAGCCACTTTCTTGCATCCCTTTTTTATGTCCCGTATTTCCACTTGAATGTGCATCCAGCTCCATGACGGAAAAAATTTGCACACCACCTTCTTGCATCCCTTTTTTATGTCCCGTATTTCCACTTCAAGCTTCCAGCAAAACCTCTTTACCCACTACCCATTTAGTGAATCTACTAATGAGGATACAAGGTTTATTATTTCGCCTAAAAAGCAATCTCGATATTTTAATTACATATTTATAAAACAATACTAGAAATTAGAAGATAACTTTCTACAGCCCAATAAACTGTGGACGTCATATTTGAAATGTGGACTCCTCAAATAGTGAACAGAATCATAACCTTGTAAATGCATCCTACAAATGGAACAACTGAACAAGTACACCCTCAAGAATCAATATCAAGCACCAGGAGGCTTCATACAAGTGCTAACGTTTAAACCTCGCTTATGAAATAAACAGAGTTTAACTTTAACACTGTCCTTGACTAAGGAATTGAGGTGTGCGAGACAATGGCGATTTGGTCTAGTTATAGACACTAGTCACACTACATAAAAGCTATAGCTCAATACTTGATTATAAGTTCACCCTTAACCCATTATTTTCAAAATCTAACCTATACATAACAACTTGATTGTTCTCTCAATTACCTGATAAAAATACATCTACGACGTACTTTCGAAACTGGGAGTTATTAGATTCCACTGTAAACCAACTCCAAAGAACTCTTATTGCACCAAAGTAACTAACTAGATTAACACCATAACTTCAAAACTTACCAAAATCCACCCATAAAAATTCAGCCCAGAACGAGCCAATAATAAATTGATAATCAAGAACCCAATAACCCATAAACCTCAACCATCAGATGAAGCATAAATCTTATACCAAATTAGTGTTATACATAACCGTAAATTGGACTTTTGAATAATCTCAAATAAATATCAAAACTTTAATAACTCTTGCATCCAATTGGTCATCTTGCATAAAATCTTGAATAAAAATAAAATAAAATTACCACAAAACAAAATGCACCAACTACATGTGAATCTACCAAGTCAAATTCAGTAAAAAAAAAAAAAGTAAAAAAAATTAACTTCACCAGCTCAGATCAAAGAGCAATGAAAAAATACATAGAATTTACAGAAAATTGAGAGAGAGAGAGAGAGATACCTTCAGCTAGGTTTAGATGTTTGGAGAGAGAAAGTTTCGGTCTTCTTACAGAAAATTGAGAGAGAGAGAGAGAGAGAGAGAGAGAGAGAGAGAGACCTTCAGCTAGGTTTAGATGTTTGGAGAGAGAAAGTTTCGGTCTTTGAGGAGAAGAGAGAGAAGAGAGAGCAGGGTTTCCTCTTCACAAAGCACTAATCCTATCGTTGACGGCTGTAAGTTTGGGGCAGGGGAAATTGCTACCCAAAATGTGGCTGGAAATAGCATTTCCATAGGGAAAGGGAAAGGGCTTCTCCGAATCTTTTTCTCCTAATCCATCAAATCAAGAAATTCATACCATTAAAATTTGATTCAACGGTTATAAACAAAAACCCATTTTAAAAGTTATAATAATTTCAGCCTTTGAATAAAATTTTAATAGCACAAATTTCCTGATTTTGTGGATTAGGAGAAAAATTTCGAAAAATCCCTTTCCGTTTAACATTACCTGCAGTCAAGGTTCTAAAAGACGCTAGGCGCTAGTCGGGCGGCGGGCTGGGGCCTAGCGCCTAGGCGGCTAGGCGGGGTCTAGGCGGGAGCCTAGGCGGACTAGGCGGATTTAAGTAAATCCATTATATTTCGTGTCAATAAGTGTCTGTTTATACTTAAAATATATATAATTTCATCATAAACTACAAAATAGAATGACATATGTATTATGAAGTATTGGAACATAATGAAAACATGGGGAACAAGCATATAGTATGTGCTCATTTAAGTATTCAACAAGTCTCTTACAATTTATTAAAAAAATTAAATGCAAATTGAAAGTTATCTATTTTCTGTCTAAGTGAGTCGCAACCTAGGCAGGTGCCTAGGCGGGTTTGGACGGGCTAGGCGGGTGCCTAGGCGGTCTAGACGGGCGCCTCAGCTGGTCTAGGCGCCCTTTCTTAATTTTCAAATGCCTAGGCATTAATCGGGGCGGTGACCAGCCGCCTAGCGCCTAGGCGGGGCCTAGGCGGCGCTAGACGGGGATTTTTAGAACAGTGCCTGCAGTTGATGTGGTTGTTTTTCTGGTAGCTGATTGGCCCACGTCAGCGGCGCCATGCGACAATGAGTTTCGCCTTGGTTTAAGGACTGAGATGTTTGTCCAAATAAAAAAGGACCGAGATGTTGGCAGATCGCAGCCGTTAGTTTTGACCATCTGACGGTAGAGGATGGGAAATCGGTGTTTCAGTTGCGCAAAAAGGGTCTAGACTAACAATGCCTGGTCACCATCAGTCTTGTCTTGGCCGTGTTTTGAGTTTGACATCTGTAAAGCTGCTACGACGTCGTTCTGTTTGTTGTTAATTTTTAGAGAGATTATTGGCTCGTTTAAAGGTGTTTTTTAAATAATTGAAAACGTTTTTAGAGAAAATATTTTTAGATTCTAAAAACACTTGAAATATTTTTTGCAAGAATCATCAATTATGTGCTTCTTCCAAGAAGCACTTTAAGTGTTTTTCCCGTATTTACTTGTATTTTTACTAAAGATTGGTTCCAAAAACATTTTCACTAAAAGCGCTTTCAGCTATTTAAAAAGTACATCCAAACGAGCTCCATATTTACACACTTTAAATTACTTCCTTTACAATTTTTTAATTTTTAATATTTTTTTTCACACCACTAACACTTGATAAAACAATATTAAAAAATTAAAAGGATGTAGAAAAGTAATTTGGAGTGTATGAATGTAATCTCCCATTTTTTAACGCTTTTGTCTTTTTTTTAGTTATTGGCCATTCAAAAAATTTATTTTTCCAGCTAACTTTTTGTGTTTAAAAAGAAAGATACACTTACGAGTTAGGAGGAGTAATAAAAACAACCATTGTTTTTAAAAAAATTTGTTTAGGTGCCTGATTAATCTTTAGAAGTTTGAAAATTAAAAAAAAAAATGATGCTTGAATCTACTTAGGCGCCTGCCTAGCTCGTCTATTCTGTCTAGACCCGCCTAGGCATCGCTTAACTCACAACCCTCACTTTTTTTTTCTTTTTTTTTCTTTTTTGAAATTCAAGTACGATATTCATTTTAAAAAAGGAATACGTACTTTTAGAGGAAAATGTGCTAACAATGGGTCTCGATACAATCTTCTCGGGATTCCAACCCTGTCGAAGGGAAAAAGAGTGTCATGCACCAACAATCTTCAAAATAAGATCGGAAATTACATCAAAAGGTTCCTCAAACCAAGAAACTAGATGATCCAAAGCAGGATCGTCTCTGAGATTTTAGAGGCCTGGTGCAAAATTTATAAAATGACCCATTTTTAAGATTTTTTTTTTAAAGTAGGACAATATATTGGTACTAGAAAATAATAAATTAAATCAAAACAACATTTAGGACTCACTGATTGTAAGTTTATAAGTGTCACTAAATAAGTAAAAAGAGTTACAAACATAACCTTCACTAAATAATAAAAAACAATTCAACTTAAGCAACCAAATAAAGAACAAAAAAAAAACTTCAAAAACTCTAACTTTAAAGTTTCACTTGAATATATAGCATTATTATATAATAAAATTGAAAAGAAAATCGTTTTTTAAGGTGTTATTCTTGACGCACCTAATATCTCATTATGTACTCCAAATTTTTATATTTAGAAAAGAAAAAAAAATTTACACTTATAAAAGTGCACTATAAGATTTTTTTTTTTTTTTTGAACAAACGATATTACATACACTAAGGGGGTGGGGGAGCGGGCTAAGTCGTACAATGAGCTAGCAATAATGGGTGGGGGAGCAGGCTAAGCCTCACAATGGGCTAGCAATAATGTGGTTCAAATCCGTTTTTGGCGAGAATCGAACCTAAGACCTCTCACTTACCAGTGAAGAGAAATACCATTAACCCATAGTACTAAGTGGCAAGTGCACTATAAGATTTTAAAGTGCTAATAAAAGTAGGAAAAATTAGAATCCCCTGCACTTGTCTAATACTCTTTAGATTAAACATTGGTTCTATTTTGAAATTTGATTAGGATGCCTAAACAATAGCCATGTCAGCATTTTTATATTTATTTAGATTACATGTAATTATTGTGTTTTTTTATATTTAAAATGTTAATTATTAAATTCCATATATATCCTTTTAGGTTGATATATTTTTGTACGTGACCTTTTTTTTAGGAAGCCAGTTTCTTCTTCCACGTTTGAGCCGTATGGTTTCTTCTCCCACGTTAGAATTATGTGATCCTCATTTTTGAATTTTGAATGGACTTATCCATTTCAAATAGTGGTTGTTTTCACTATTTTATATTGATATCATGTAAGATAACTAGACGTATTCTCTATTTTCGGAAGCTTGAGGCTGGTACGTTCAAATAATATGTTTAAACGTACCGAATACGTACCAAGAATATATATAAAGTAACGTACCAAATATGTTTTTTATTAAATAAATATAAGCGTACCACAATAATATATAAATGTACCAAATACATACAAAAAAGAAATATGAACGTACCAAATACATATCAAGAAGATATATAAAGTAACGTACCAAATATGTACCAAGGAGAAATATATGTTTAATCAAGAGGAAATATATGTACCAAATATGTTTTTTTTTAAATAAATATAAACGTACCAAATATGTACCAAGAAGATATATTAAGTAATGTATCAAATATGTACCAAGAAGAAATCTACGTTTCATGTGTAATTTGAAAGGCTTTTATTAAAATTGAATACTACAAAATTTATCTACAAGATTTTAGGAATTTTGAGATATTATCTAAGAAAATTAAAAGGTATATTAAATATAATGGTAAATTGCATTCATGTGAGATCCCACATCGCCCAGGGAAGTGATCCTTATATGTATATTCTCATCCCTACCTAGCGCGAGGCCTTTTGGGAGCTCACTGGCTTCGGGTTCCGTTGGAACTCCGAAGTTAAGCGAGTAGCACGCAAGAGCACTCCCATGATGGGTGACCCACTGGGAAGTTCTCGTGTGAGTTCCCAGAAACAAAACCGTGAGGGCGTAGTCGGGGCCCAAAGCGGACAATATCGTGCTACGGTGGTGGAGCGGGCCCGGGATGTGGCGGACCCCGGGTCGGGATGTGACAATTTGGTATCAGAGCCTAACCCTGGCCGTGGTGTGCCGACGAGGACGTCGGGCCCCTAAGGGGGGTGGATTGTGAGATCCCACATCGCCCAGGGGAGTGATCCTTATATGTATATTCTCATCCCTACCTAGCGCGAGGCCTTTTGGGAGCTCATTGGCTTCGGGTTCCGTTGGAACTCCGAAGTTAAGCGAGTAGCGCGCGAGAGCACTCCCATGATGGGTGACCCACTGGGAAGTTCTCGTGTGAGTTCCCAGAAACAAAACCGTGAGGGCGTAGTCGGGGCCCAAAGCGGACAATATCGTGCTATGGTGGTGGAGCGGGCCCGGGAAGTGATCCACCCCGGGTCGGGATGTGATAATTATTGTGAGATCCCACATCGCCCAGGGAAGTGATCCTTATATGTATATTCTCATCCCTACCTAGCGCGAGGCCTTTTGGGAGCTCACTGGCTTCGGGTTCCGTTGGAACTCCGAAGTTAAGCGAGTAGCGCGCGAGAGCACTCCCATGATGGGTGACCCACTGGGAAGTTCTCGTGTGAGTTCCCAGAAACAAAACCGTGAGGGCGTAGTCGGGGCCCAAAGCGGACAATATCGTGCTACGGTGGTGGAGCGGGCCCGGGATGTGGCGGACCCCGGGCCGGGATGTGACAATTCATGTGTATTTTGAACGACTTTTTATTGGAATTAAATTCTACAATATTTATCTACAAGATTTTAGGAGTTTTGATGTATAATCTAGAAATTAAAAGGTATATTTATATAATGGCAAGTTGGGTAATTTAAATTATAAAAAAGGCTACTTTTAATCCATTTGGCACCTAAATTGTAGGAAGATGTTTAATCAAAACTCTAAAGGCATAAATGTTTAATCTCAAAATTTTAAAATCTAGGCATCTGTATCAAAATGACACACCCCGACCGAAATCGAGGCATGCTGGCCGTCACGTGATATGCATAAGATAGTCAATATGCATAGTGAAGTGATTCTGACAGACCTTCACTCATGTAGGGTCCCCGTTGGGGTGTTTTGTATAATTAGTTTTTATGTTCGACTGCACCTAGACTTCATGCTCTGAATATGTGTTAACACTCATTGATTTCGGTTTTTGATTATTCGTATTTCACATTACTTTAAACGCTTCCGCACTGTGCACATGGCTACGTCACCTCACGTGACGGCCAGCATGCCTCGATTTCGGTCGGGGTGTGTCACAAAACCCCCATAAAAGTATATTTTTGTTGAAAACCTTGGCATGTTATGAATGCCCACCCACACACACACACATTTTCAATGTTCCTGAAAATGTAACAGATTCTAGAAACAGGCATTTTCAATGCCCATGAAAATGATGTAGACTTTGGATGCAAAGAATTACATTTTCAACAGATGCAATGTAAATGTCAAAGTGAGATTGCTCTATAAATAGAGCAATTCGATTGTTATCAGTTTTGTAGAGACTGAAAGAATACAGAGAAGAGAAGAGAAAAGATTAATACTTCAGTATCCACCCCCCTCTTAAATTGTCATCTATTTACGTTTTGGTTACAGTGTGATATTTTACAGTTGCTCCGCACACCTCA
Organism: Cotoneaster glaucophyllus; assembly: GCA_036320875.1. Classification (NCBI taxonomy): domain Eukaryota; kingdom Viridiplantae; phylum Streptophyta; class Magnoliopsida; order Rosales; family Rosaceae; genus Cotoneaster; species Cotoneaster glaucophyllus. The sequence continues at coordinate 9,823,941 of CM070070.1, forward strand.
CTAGTAAAGGTTATTTCCCTAACCTGTTACATATTTATAACACGTTATCAGCACGAGTCTCTAAAATATAACTATGTCTCTTTCTTCTTCACCTAAAAGATATAATTCTCTCATTCTTCTTCGCCGAACGAAAGAAAGAAAAGAAAAAAGAAAAAATGTTTCCTCTGAGGATTTTACTGTTCATCTTCTTCCTCTGCCTCAACTTCGCGATATACCCTCGCGACGAACTGTTTGCTCCATGCCTGCTAATAGTTCTCAACCTGACGGTTACATACATCTTTGATTTCTTGTTTGGTTTAGATATTGATTACTAACCCAGTATTTATTTTGTTAATTTTACTGCGATCCAAGATGGTGCGGTATCATCGCCTATCTTGGACTGCAGATTTAATTTTACTGCAAATTTTAGGTGGAGCGGTATAATCGCCCACCCTACCCTGCATATTTAAATTTGCTTGCTGTTTAATTTTACTGCAATTTTAGGTGGAGCGGTATAATCGCCCATCTTGCTCTGCGTATTTAAATTTTCTGCTACTTGAGTGGTGCGGAATAATCGCCCATTCTATGTTATATTATTTCAATGAGAATGGTGCGGTACAATCGCCCTCCTCATTCACCTTGAAAATCTCTAGCCAGAAGTTTCGAGTGCTTATCATTTTGGCCTGAAGATCAAAATGAAAAATTTGTAAGAACCAGAAGTTCTAACACTATATTCCTCCAGGAATACATATTATTGCAAGTTCTTACACATCTCATTTTCTTTTAGAAAAGAAAATGGCGAACTTGGCAAAGCTTGAGTATGCTGCCCTGGACATTACCGGGAAGAATTACCTGACCTGGGTACTGGATACCAAGATCCATCTGGAAGCAGGGAATCTTGGAGATACCATCAGGGAGGAGAACAGCTCAACCTCTCAAGATCGGGCAAAGGCCATGGTCTTTATTCGCCGCCATCTTGATGAGGGGCTAAAGAGCGAGTACTTAACGGTTGAAGATCCGTTAGCTCTCTGGAATGCCTTGAGAAGTAGATACAATCACCAGACAACGATGATCCTTCCAAGAGCTCGATATGAATGGTCTCACCTGAGGATCCAGGATTTCAAATCCGTGGCTGAGTACAATTCTGCGTTGTTCAGAATCACCTCTCAGATGAAGCACTGTGGGGATACTATCACTGAGGAAAATTTGCTGGAAAAGACTTTCATCACATTTCATGCCTCTAACGTGCTTCTGCAGCAGCAGTATAGAGCGCGAGGCTTCACTGAGTACAACCAACTGATATCTGTGCTCCTGGTAGCTGAGCAGAACAATGAGCTCCTGATGAGAAATCATCATTCCCGACCCACTGGATCTGCACCATTCCCAGAAGTGAATGCTGCTTCCCTCGAAATGAACGCCACATCCTCTGGTGGTGATTTTCATAGACGAGGACGTGGCCAGAAACGAGGTCGGTGGAACAGGAAAGGCAAGAACCATGGTGTTCAGTTTCACAACCAGGTTCCGAGGCATAATTCAGGCCCAAGCTTTAAGAATGTGAATCGCCATAAAGGCAAGGCTCACATGAACAATGCTCCCAGAAACACTGAAGGAGCATGCCATAGATGTGGTGGCAATGGGCACTGGGCGCGTACTTGCCGTACCCCAAAACATCTGGTGGATCTGTATCAAGCCTCCCTCAAGGAGAAGGGTGTCGAGACTAATTTTCTCGACCAGGCTAAACTAATGGACATACCTGATCCAGTGTCTGACTTATCAGGGCAGTTGGACACCACCCACCTAGATGTATCGGACTTCATTATGGAAAGGGGGAATGAAGTTTACCGGTCCGATTGAATAGTTTATGTTTGATGTATTGAACTTGTAGTTCAAAAACTTACATTTCAAAATTCAATAAAAGTGGCAGTTGAATTTTATGTTATAACATGCTTTTAACTGTGATTCTCTTACTAAAAAAGCATGGATAAGAATTATGGTCATTCTCAAAACAAGAGCAATGGCGAAGATATTTGTGTTGCAGACAGCGCAACCACACATACAATACTTCGTGATCGAAAGTATTTCTCAAGCTTAATGCTCACAAGAATAGGGGTAACAACAATATCTGACCCTTCAGATGTGATTGAAGGCTCAGGGAAAGCCCAGATTATGTTACCAAATGGAACAATATTGTCCATACAGAATGCGTTGTACGCCACTCGATCCACTCAAAATCTGTTGAGTTTCAAAGACATACGTTTAAACGGATACCACATTGCAACGAAAAGTGCAGAAAATGTGGAGTATCTATGCATTACCTCCAATGATACCCAGAAGCGTATATTGGAGAAGTTGCGTGGTTTGTCGAGTGGATTGTATTGTACATACATAAAGACAGTTGAATCATATACTGTCATGAACCAGAAGTTCATTGATTCAAAGGTCTACATGCTCTGGCATGATCGTCTGGGTCACCCAGGATCTACCATGATGCGTAGAATCATTACCAACTCTAATGGACATCCATTATTGAGCAGACATATTGTTGTCTCAAATGATAACCCTTGCAAGGCTTGTTCTCAAGGGAAGTTGGTAATTAGACCATCACAACTAAAGGTTGATGCAGAATCCCCATCATTTCTGCAAACAATTCAAGGGGATATTTGTGGGCCTATTCAACCATCTTGTGGACCATTTCGGTATTTTATGGTTTTGGTTGATGCATCTACCCGATGGTCACATGTTTGTCTCTTGTCTACTCGGAATGTAGCTTTTGCGAGACTTCTTGCTCAGATAATTAAGTTACGAGCACAGTTCCCAGATTATCCCATTAAGTCTATCCGACTTGATAACGCTGGTGAATTTACGTCTCAAACCTTTGATGATTACTGCATGACATTGGGCATTGATGTTGAACATCCTGTTCCTCATGTCCATACTCAAAATGGTTTAGCAGAAGCATTGATCAAGCGGCTTCAGTTAATAGCTCACTCTCTGCTTATGAAAACAAAATTGCCAGTGTCTGTATGGGGACATGCAATTTTACATGCTGCATCATTGGTTCGATTGAGACCTATAGCCAACCACCAATACTCATCAGTACAACTCGTGTTTGGACATCAGCCAAACATTTCACATTTACGAGTTTTTGGTTGTGCTGTTTATGTGCCTATTGCACCACCACAGCGAACTAAAATGGGACCTCATCGCAGACTGGGAATTTATGTGGGTTTTGATTCACCATCTATCATTAGATATTTGGAACCCTTAACAGGTAAAATGTTTACAGCCCGTTTTGCTGATTGTCACTTTGATGAGACAGTCTTCCCATCGTTAGGGGGAGAAAAGACCGTTCCTGAAGAACGAAAAGAGCTGACATGGGTTGTTCCCACCTTGTCTCATTTTGATCCACGTAGCACTCAATGTGAAATTGAAGTGAAAAGGATCGTTCATCTTCAAGGCATTGCCAATCAAATGCCAGATGCATTTAATGATGCTATGAAAGTGACTAAATCACATATACCAGCTGCAAATGCACCTGCAAGAATTGATGTCCCTGTTGGACAAAATAAGGTGGCAGCGAATGATTCATCTGGTGCACGCCTGAAGCGTGGTAGACCACCAGGTTCAAAAGATTCAGCCCCTCGAAAGAGAAAAACGAGGGCACAGCTGAATCCAAATGAAATCATTCAAGAAGATAGAATGCATGACAAATCCACAATTCATGATTCTGTACTTCCAGAAGAAGAAAATGTCCTTGATGAGACACATGTCCCTGAAGAGACAGAAGTACATGAGAGCAAAGAAATCTCTATAAATTATGCATCTTCAGAAGCTAGTGCAAAGCATCGGATTACGTCGACTTACCAAACAGCTAAGTTTGGAGAATGCGGAATCAGGGGGAGATACAAATCAGGGGGAGCATATATGATACATGCATGTTGTACTCTTTTTCCTTCGATTAGGATTTTTCCCACTGGGTTTTTCCTATCAAGGTTTTAACGAGGCAACATAAGCATACTCAACACTACATCAACAATCCAGATAAAGTTGTACTCTTTTTCCTTCGCTATGGTTCTTTCCCACTGGGTTTTTCCAAGCAAGGTTTTAACGAGGCAACTGATGTTGATATGTGGGCATCCAAGGGGGAGTGTTGAAAACCTTGGCATGTTATGAATGCCCACCCACACACACACACATTTTCAATGTTCCTGAAAATGTAACAGATTCTAGAAACAGGCATTTTCAATGCCCATGAAAATGATGTAGACTTTGGATGCAAAGAATTACATTTTCAACAGATGCAATGTAAATGTCAAAGTGAGATTGCTCTATAAATAGAGCAATTCGATTGTTATCAGTTTTGTAGAGACTGAAAGAATACAGAGAAGAGAAGAGAAAAGATTAATACTTCAGTATCCACCCCCCTCTTAAATTGTCATCTATTTACGTTTTGGTTACAGTGTGATATTTTACAGCTGCTCCGCACACCTCACTAGTAAAGGTTATTTCCCTAACCTGTTACATATTTATAACAATTTTTAATATATATAACATTATTACATATAAATATAATTTTAATATATATAACATTATTACATATAAATATAAGATACAAAATTTTTTGGGGCCCTTCAAATTTGGAGGCCATGTGCGATTGCACCTTTCGCTCCCCTTCAACGCCGCCTTTGATCCAAAGTTAAACTGAGCCTTGCTAAACGATGAGCCACCGTATTAGCACCTCTTTGCGACTCTCACTTAGACAGAAAATAAACAACATTTATTTTGCAATTAATTTTTTTAATAAATTGTAAGAGACTTATTGAATACTTGGATGAACACTCATTTCATTATATTCTGGTTCCCCATAATCTATATGTCATTCAATTTTTCAATTTATATATTCCAATACAATTATGTATTTTTTAAGTACAAAACACACACTTATTTGTACAATATATAATAAGTTTACCTAAATCCGCCTAGCCCGTCTAGGTCCCGTTAGCTGCCTAGGCGCTAGGCCCCAATCTACCGCCCGACTAGCGCCTAGCTTCTTTTAGAACCTTGTTAGCAACAACCTTTTTATTTAAATACAAAAAAATATTAAATGCGAAATTTAAATAGTATAAGTATAAAAATAATATTTTTTAACTACTTGAAATGCAAATGCTTCTTAGAAACCTAAAATCACAACCTCCGATCGAATTCTTTTTCTTTGTTCTATAATGACAAAAATACAAGCTACTACTCAAAGCAAACAAAATTAGTGGTTCAAATACAAATAACTAATAACTTTTTGCATTGCGAGTGCACACGTAGAGTGAGTGGTTTTTGGCATGGCCGATTAACCGATCATTGATTTGGTTAGATTGATATCACCACACTACAGAGAACCTGAATCGTGGAAGTTTTGCCATATACTCACTCTCTCCTTATTATTTCATATAAGAAAGGGCTTCAATTTATTTTCCTGTAAAGTATCTTCGAAATCCCCTGGCATTGCTTTATACAAACTTGGAAACTCTTCAACCCTGGTACTTTCAAGTATGTGAGATTAAGCTAGTGAACACGATTCGTCTATGACGAATATGTGAGAACTAAGAAGTTAACTTAAATTTTTAGCTCAAAATTTTTTTGATTATAATCCAGAAATAGTTTTTCTTGTTGTGACATATGTTCCTATCAATATGTGATTGTGTAAATCTTAAGTAGAGATAAAGTAGGAATCCTTTGGGATCTAGAAGATTCTTCCTAATATACTTTGTATTACTTGGAGAACAAGTTTCTCTCCTCCTAATTACTATAAATAAAGGCACAAGGACTGGGGAATTAATACACAATTCCTTAAGCCTATTCTCTAGTTCTCTCTCTTCCCTTTGCCGCACCTCTCTAGTAAATATAGGCCACAACACATTATCAGCACGCTCTTCACGCTGTGCTAAAGAGAATTTATTCGTCTTCAATCAGGGGAGTATTACGTTTCAATTCTTTTTAATTGATTAAATTTTGATTTTATTGAATTCATATACTTTTATTGATTCAATTTATTTTTCTTATGTTGAACGTGATACAAGCTTGAAGATGAAAGCCAAAATTGAAGAAATAATTTTCTGCATCAAACCAGTTCATCAATATCATCACGCAATCAGGTTCTTCCAAAACAACTGTTTTTATCTCGATATTTTTGCAGCCGTGATAGCATGAACATTCACCATGATGCATGACCCAACTTTACGTTTTACGAATTTTAGATTCTACATAAATTGTGTATGCCTCATAATCATAATTGTTGAATTATGTGAATTTGATATTTGGCATGAATTGAATTATATATGCATATAATTGAATTGACAAAAAAATAAAAGAAAAATTATTAAATCGGGAACCTAGGGTTCTTTTCGAACCCGTGACCACCATCCTGCAGATGGGTTCCCCACGCCAAGCTGAGACCCACTAAGCAAGAAGCTCCGAGCCTCAAACCCAGAAATCCGACACCTTTCATGGTGTCCCCGACCACGGAATGGCCTGCAGCCACCACCCTGAACCTTTGGTTCATGTCATCGATGGCCTGAAGTCGCCCCATGTTGGGAATTGAACCGAGATTCACTTGAATCTCGTCGGGATTTTGTCGAAAATCTGATTCGAAATTCTAGGGTTTTCCCAACGAATGTCGAGATTTTTTTTTCAAATCTCCGTTCTTATCTTTGAGGTTTTTGGCGACCTACGGACTCGCATTAAGCATCCTTGTCCCATTGTCGACCACCTGACGTGGCGTCGTCGACCAAAACCCGGTTTTCTTCCCCGGTAAACACACTCAGCTATGGCTGGGATGTTTTAGACTCTACCAGAGCCCATTTTGGGCTCTGATTCTCGGCCTGCATCAGCACCCTTTGGGTTTCCTGCTACTGTGCGTTGTCACGGCCCAGCCCGTGAGAAAGAAAAAAAAAAGAGCCCGTGTTACAAAAAAAAAAAAAGAAAAAAAAAAAGGTTTATATCACAAATGGTCCCTGAAATTGAAAATCGATCAATGTAGTTTCTGAATTTTAACCCCGCGAATCAATGTCGTCCTTCTGTTAGTGTTCCGTCCAAATTAACTTTAAAAAATGTTAGAGAAACAATTTTTCATGGTAAAATGACCAAAAATAACCTATAATTTTACTTAAAAAAAAAGGTGGTACCCAATTTCTTTTACAAGATAAATGATCAAAGGTGGACTTTGGCAGTAGCTTTTGGAGCTAACCCAATTTCTTTGAAAAAAAAAAGGAATGGAGCTAACCTAGTTAGAATTCTTTTTTACTTGATATTAAAAAAAATTGAAATTTCCCACTTTTTTTGTTTTTATTTTAGTTTTAGCACCAAATCCATGAAAAAATGGAGAGAAAAGTGAAGATGGAAAAAGGAAAAGAGAGGTAGTAAGTAAAATTATACGTAACAGGGTTATTTTTTGTCATTTTACCATGAAAAATTGCTTCTCTAACCTTTTTTAAAGTTAATTTGGACGGAACACTAACAAAAGGACGACATTGATTCGCGGGGTTAAAATTCAGGGACTACATTGATCGATTTTCAATTTCAGGGACCATTTGTGATATAAACCCAAAAAAAAATGTTGGGTCTGCCTGCAGCAGACCAACCCCCTTTGCTTGTGGGCCTGCAACCCCACCCGAGACCAATTTTTGGGCCTAGGTAGCATGGACCAATTTTTTTTTGAGCCACCGGTGGGCTTAATTTTTCTTTTGGGTCCCGAGGTTTATTTGCCTAATTATTTTTAGGCTTTATGGGTTTTAAATTTTTTCGCCCAACTTTTAATTTTGGCTCGAAGTTCAAATAATTAAATTATAAATTCTATAAATATTTGCATAATTTCTTGTTGCATATTTTTGTATATATTGCGTTTGTTTGCAGATATTATGAACTTGACGTTCATAATTCTGAACCCGAAGTTTCGGAAAAGTGCCATTGAAACCTAAAGTTTCTTCACGCACAACACTCATGTTGAGACCTTCATGCTTAAATCCATTTAAACCAAACCATGTCTTAGAACTTGAATGTTCTAATTTTGATGTTCATGGAAATTTTATTTCCTACAACATCAATTGCATTCTTGTTTCCGCCATTCAGCGTATTGTCGAACCGTAACAAGTTCGATTTCACTTATTTGGAAGTTTCGAACAAGAAACTACTTTATATGGATACAAGACGTGACACCCCACTTGACTACGACTAGTAGTGAAATCATTGTAGCCAGTTACGGTGTGGAAGAGCTGAATAAGCCTCCGCCATGATCATCATTCGAAGACTTATGCCTGAAGCATATCAAATGGAAGTATCTCATTGTCGAGGAGTCCATGGCTCTTTGACTCGCTATGGACTGTTTCAAATCATGTAAAGATGAATTCTTGCCCAAAGCAAAACATGATTGAAACCTGTACGTCCTTGAATAGGTACAAATTCTGAAGTTTATATCCGATTGAATTTTGACTGGAAGAACATCTTTCTCGTCCTTCTACATCTAAATTGGTCCTAAAGTAGCAATGTAGAGAGCGAAAGTTTACTAAATTCTCGGATCTGATTACTACCACACTTGTGAAAGAACGGTACCTTAGCAATTCGGCTGGGAGCTACCGAATGGTATAGACCCAGTTTCGTCTGGAGTCTACCGAATGGTGATGCTCTGCTTCGGCAGAGGTGTACCGAACGGTATTGCTCTGCTTCGGCAGAGGCTACCGAACAGACCCCTCCAGTTTTAGCTAGAGCTGAACCTAAGTCTAGGTCTGTCTCTCTCTCATAATCCCATTTTTCGAATGTATTTTACAACATATGGTAGAATCAGGCCTGCCAAGAGGTAGTATCACGCCTGAAGCATGATCGCTGGCACCAAAAACTTCAAGAATAAGAGATAGTATTCCCGAACCTTAACCTTGCAGAATCTAACTCCGTTTTGACATAATAGATCATTGGCTATGCATTTTTCGTGTTTTTACCAATGTTGTTGAAGAGTACCATTCCCGTAGTCAATCTGTCAGACTAATTTTACTCCACCTAACACATTTGGAAGAGCGAAATTTGACATGGAATGTCGTATTGGTCGAACCCCCTTGTATATTTGGTTTAAATTTATGAATAATTTATTTTGTTCTAGGATTTAAGATTGGTGTTTGGATGTCACTAATATTCTCGAATACAGAGTTAATTAACGAAAATTACCACATATGACTACAATTAACTCATGCTTAGGTATGATTTGTGGGGAAGTTAGTTGTCTGGTTCTATGCTAACTTCATACCTAATCATCCCCTGACAACCTTTCAGGCTTATCCAACCTGATTGTGGGGCATGTCACTGTCTTATATTGTCCAATGGTACTAATTTTACCATCAAGGGAAGCCTTATACTCACTCGTTCCGGAAGAACGCCTTTTTGAGCTTTAAGGATATTCGAGAGTATTATTACCATATTGAAACCAATGTAGAAAAATGGAGTAAAATTCTTTGGCGTATTACCATATTGCACTTCCTACGAATATAGCCAAATGCATATTCTAGAGAAGATGGAACGCTTAACGAATGGATTACATCCATTCAGGCCCACTATGTGGCCGGCCAGAAGCCCGTGATTTCTAAGGAATTTTCGCTATGGATGTACGTTTGGGATCTCTAGGATGATCTGTGATGTGCCATTTTGGACATCCTTTTTACCAGAAGCAAAGACATCATACCTAGACGCGTATCATACCTTAGCACCATCCATATTTCTACAAAGGATTTAAAGGGGACATTTGTGGACAGATTCAACCACCCTACGGACCATTTAAATACTCTATAGTATTGGTTGATGCTTCAACACGTTTGTCACACATGTAATTATTGTCCACAAGCTGCATTCTCCACACTGGTAGCTCAAATTAACAAGCTCAGGGCTCACCACCTTGATTATCTAATCAAATTTATTTGATTGGATAAGTTGGAGAATTTACTTCGAAAACTTTAACTTTCGATGTATATTGCATGTCGGTTGGAAGTTGAACATCCAAGTCCCATGTTCATACCCAAAATGACCCAGCAGAATCATTCATTAAACGCCTTCAAATGATTGCACGATCGATTGGTCATACGTACCAAAGTTCTCGATCTCTGTTTGGGGCCATGCAATATTGCAAGCAACCATGTTGGTCCGCATGAGGCCCGTCATGACCCAACCTTATAAAGCGCATGTCAGTTGGTTACCAGATACGAACCCGACATATCGCATATGCGCGTCTTTGGTTGTGCGGTCTATGTGCCATTTTGGGCCTCCCTTACGTACACAAGAACAAAGGGGTCCTTAGGGAAGGATAGAAATCTATGTCAGTCATGATTCTCCTTCTAATATTCGTTACTAAGAACCTTTGATAGGCGATCTCTTTACCACTCGTTTTGCGGATTGTCAATTTTATGAAACAGTCTTCCCGTCGTTAGGGGGAGATAAGAACGTCAACGTTCCTAAAGAACGACGCGAATTATCATGGACGTCCTCACTATGTCTCATCTCGATCCCAATCTAGATCGTTAGAGTATAACCAGACATTTCCTCTGATCTAGAAAAAGTGACGAGATCACATATACCATATGCAAATGTGCTTGCAAAGATGTGTACCACATGTACGATGGACCTTCGTCCCGAAAGCAGAAACCCCATTACTGTGGCTGACACTCGTACATTGGCGGCTAGCCAATCAATCTGCCCTACGCCAGAAGCGTGGTAGATTACTTGGTTTGAGGATTCACTTCCCAAAAAATGGAGGAACATGGCACAAACGAATCTGCCCCTCGATCGCTGTCTGAAACCTTTTCATCTCATGAGATTAAATCCGGATTACTCCCGAGACCTGAAGTTCTTGGTCCTGTATACTAGTTTGGATGAGGTATGGAATTGGAATGAGATTATCATAGATGATGTTTCATGTATATGGTAACTACTGATATAAATGAAAAGCGACGATAACGAACCATATTCTATTGATTAATGTTGATGTAGAACTGATTGGTCAACTAAAAGAATCAATCTATGATGAATTAGAAGAATGAAATAGTGCGATCGACGCCTTATGGCGCAAGGTTTAGCTCATACGCCATGTGATTGATTGCAGTATTACAAACGTGGTTGTAGTATCTTTGGGATCGTGATACGAACCTACATAGAGTTTCGAAAGGACTTACATGTATTAATTCAAATAGTTCTAGACCACAAGAACACCCTCTCGGTTTTGATGAAGCCTTCACTTTACGGATGCAGAACTATTCGGGCGGATGTGGTATACCCGTCTAAGTGAATATTTGATCAGTTAGGGATATATGCCCCTGCGTGTACAAAATCCAAAATTGCTAGAGTTAAGAATACTAACTCGCACCTAAAGTTGGACTTTAAGATGAATGATCTTGGGAGAACTCGACATTACCTTGACCTGAAGTTTCAAGCTAGTTATGATGGTATTCTGGTTCACCACTTGAACTAGACCCAGAAGGTGTTACGTCTGAGTATACCCTGATCGTCTGTATACTAGATGCAAATGAGACATTTACGAAGGGTATGAAGCATAAGGTTCCATATTGGAACGTGAGGCGGCCATATCTAAGTACCATAGGCTTTTGTTGTACTTAGCTCAAATGCACTAGATCAGACAGCTTATGTGTTGATAATCTTTTGGCATAAAGCAGCACTGCGCCTAACACGCCACCACCAAATTTGGTGTTAAAGACGTTTGTTCGTTACTACGGATTTAGGCTTATCTATCCTTATGCATCTCAGAAACGATCATACCCCCTTGATCTTAGGAATGATGCCTGCCTTGTGGGATTTGCTGAATCAGACCATCTGTCTGACCGCATAAGGTACATTCCCGCATGGTTATGTCTTTACATTAAAGAACACCGCAATATCTTGGAGGTCAACCAGATAGACCTTTTGTTGTGAAACCTTTGAATTGTTCTAAGACTCACTATGTCTCATCACATGAGAGAAATGGTCGAGAACTATTGTTGAGCATATTCAAATTCCTTGCGATTTTCATCCCTCGTTGAGTCCCAATAACGATCCATGAAGACAACGCCGTATCTATCGACCATATTATGATACATCCAACAAGTCAACACCAAGCATATTGTGTCTACATCAACATAAGCATCAGAAGATTGAATTCAAGCAGTCTGATCCTTGCAACCTTGCTAACATCTACAAGGAGTCACTGCCGAATTCTACCCTTCCAGAAGTTTGTCCAAGGAATTGGTATGCGTAACTTTCTCATTTGTGATGCTTGTGGTTTCATTTGGAAGTTTTGTCAAACTCAGGGGGAGTATCCAGAAGTATACTCACTTGATCTTAATGTACTCTTTTTCCCTACGATTAGGAGCATTTTTCCCACTGGGTTTTTGCTACCTAACTAGGTTTTAATGAGGCACCCATCCTGAGTTGGTCATACCCTTGTGAGCTCTTCTACTTATGTCTAGAAGACGTATAGTTTTGACTTAATGCAACGTCTCACTTTTCTCCTTAGCCTATGGGTTTTTCTCCCACCTTGGGTTTTGTCATAGCAAGGTTTTGTGAGTTTTACTACCTATGCATTCTTCCGTTTGTTTTGAGACTCGCATTCACTACTTGTGCCGACTAAATGAGACGACTTCATCAATTGCTTCCACATTTGCCAGAAGATCTGATGCGCTATCTACTTGAGTATTTGCACACTCAAGGGGGAGTGTTGTGACATATGTTCTTATCAATATATGATTGTGTAAATCCTAAGTAGAGATAAAGTAGGAATCTTTTGGGATCTAGAAGATCTTTCCTAATATACTTTGTATTACTTGGAGAGCAAGTTTCTCTCCTCCTAATTATTATAAATAAAGGCACAAGGACTGGGGATTTAACACACAATTCCTCAAGCCTATTCTCCAATCTCTCTCGCTTCCCTTTGCCGCACCTCTCTAGTAAATATAGGCCACAACATTTCTTTTTCAATGGTTTTGACTTAAAATTTTAGCCGAAATTATAAAAAATTGATTTTAACCTAATTTTTTTGGGTAACTTTTGTGAAATAAAATTTATGTAGATTATCTTAATTTATTTTTATGAATATTTTAACCTAAAAATATTTAAATTCTAATAAATAATGAAAAATCACTAAACCTACCTTATTCTTATACATATGCACCACATGAAAGAACGTGGAAAACCACACAACCTATCTCATTGTTAAACACAAATACATAGGTGGGTTGAAAGAAAAAAAGAAATAATTGTTCGACGAAAATGGATTTTGTGTGGATGTTTGAAAAAATACATAGATATTTATAGAATTTTTGGGTGAATTTTGATTTAAATATTTTTAATTGTTTTAGACATTTGATTTAGTTTTGGGTTGTTAGATCTTCTTTTTTGTGACGACTCGTCCATAGCTTTACTATTTATTAATTTAAAAGCATGAATTGATGAAAATGCCCTTGAGGCGAGGATTTCGACTTTCGTTGACCATCGGTTAGAGAGACGTAGGACATATTCTTTTAGTACTCTCGAAGTACTCGACGATACTAACGCGTAGGCGCAAACATAATCGACTTCGGAATTGCGATGGAAATTTTACGGATTTACGAAGTCGAAGGACATTTTAATAATTTCATCATCCTAAATAATTGGCTCTCTATTGTTTTGACATTTTCTCTTGGATTTCTGTCCAGTGGGACCCACCCACGTGGGACTCCCTACTCTTTTTAATAATTTCATCATCCTATTTACTATACTGTCTCATACTCTGACATCACATGTGAAATGAGTTCAATCTCGCTCACCCGTGCACTCTTTTAATTCGGCACTTTTAGGTTTAAATTTATTCACATTCTTCTTCCACTACACTACACTTTATGGCTTCATCACCCTCCAAGTTTCGGCCAACACAACTCGATTCGGAGTCCAAGTGGACATTCTGGGTCGGGGTGTGTCAGTTTGGTATCAGAGCATAAGTTTGGGTAGTATTGTGTTCATCACACGCATGATGTAAGAATTCTTGGTTCTTGAACCTTATTTTCGAATCTTGCCACCTCGTTGAGCACGAAAAACGTGTTAACTTCCCTAAGTTTGGGTACTTTAAACGACTTATAGTCATTTTAGAAAATCGTTTTGGAAATCTCCCCTAGACTTTAAACGACGAATCTTCCTCCCAAGGAATTTCCGTTTTGGAGAACGAGTTGCTAGCCCTGCAGTCTGGCTAATGCATCAAGGGTTGAGTATCACCAAAGATTTACCGATAAATCTTATCGCTTTTCTTCCATCGTTTTTACCAACCCTTTGAGATGCGAAACCAAAAATGGTTTTGTTTCTTTGGTAGCACCTATTAGTATACCATCTCTTAGAATTCCTACGAAGGTTACTTCGTCAAGATTCTAGAAATGTCTGAAGCGTTAACCTGGTGTGAAAGTGGTAGCATTTGACTGAAGATCATCTGAGGGACAATCACTTTGGGTCCCTGTTAGCACTAATATCTTCAAACATACTGGTGTTCATGCTAGATCTTCAGTAGGAAGATCGACTCTGGATAAAGTTCATTTCCAAAGTAGATTATTAGCAAGTTCTTTTTCCAACCATGAGACTTTCCAACCAACGCCAATTCCCAAACTTTCCTTTCGATGTTGTCCTTATCATTTGGGTGATTATAGGTTTGCGAATATGAATTATCATGCCCTGGGAGTAGCAGAAATCCCAAAAGCAGTGATCAAATCCTCCTAGAATCAACAAACTACTTCGCTTGACCAGTTTCTTCCTAATTACCCGAAGCTTACTACTCGAACGGGCTCTAATCCGTAATCCTACGGTGACACTACTTATATATATATATATATATATATATATATATATATATATATATATATATATATATATATATATATATATGAATTATAGTTTCCACAAATGCATTTAAATGGATTTACGCCTATTATGCCATAATTTTAGTTTAGTTTGGTAAATGTTGCTTTGTGATTGGAATTATAAAGTGGCTATGGCATATTCATACGCATTTTACCTGCTTATATATATAGTACTGTGGTAGAATACTAAAATGATTCTACAGGACGCGACGCGCAGGTAAATTCAGGTGAGTTTATTATATTGATTCGAATCGTATGGCATTCATATATTCATATAGTTAGCTCATCATTACTACACCCTGATGTTAGTGCTCCCGCTCGGGGTCAGGGCCAGCCTTCACGTGTATGTTCACCTCCCGCACCGCATGCTCGTCTTGGATCCAAGTTAGGTGCTAGCTTGTCGTACATGTCGCGTTAGGTGACTCCGACTTATAGGTAACTGCGCTTAGCACAAGCTTCACGTGATCGTAGCACTAAAGCGTATATTATTATTACACCCAGCCTGTCGTATTATTACACCCAGCCTGTCGTACATGTCACGTTAGGTGACTCCGACTTGTGTGCTAGTATAGATTGATGAGCCATAGGTGACTCCGACTTGCGTCCTAGTACATTTGTCAAGCACATGCCTATATTTCTATTGTTGTGAATTATTTCTGTTGTGGCATATTTCTGAGATATATATTGTTGACATACATTAAATCTTCATACTTATACGTAGTATGATTATAAGGAAACTATACTTGTTTTACGGCGATTGGTTAGTATGTTCGAAAATAAAGGTTTTCTTACAAACGTTGTTTCGCTGACCCACTCAACTTTGTTTTTCGCCCCTCCAGGTTTAGTAGTTGTGCTTACGTGTAAACAAGGATTCTGGCAAATCTTAGGAGATGGTTATCATTAGTGGTATATGTAGACATCGAAATTTCGGTGAAATAAATGTTAACCGATAAATTAAAATTTCAACGCCCACGTATCACATGAATTTTACATGTAGTGCGTGACTCAAAGAAAAATCGAAAGAAATCAGAAAAGTCACCGAATAAGACACGTGTCAACAACTGGCAGAAATGATTTATTTCATCTGAATATTATATTCAAAGTTAGGCCTTGAAAAATTCTATAAATACAAGGCCATTTCATCCATTTCAAGGGACCAATTCACATACACATTTTCTCTACTCCCAAATTGGAAGAGAAGTTCCCCAAATCCTTGAAAGCTTTGAAACACTAAAAGCTTTCGAGCACCAACCTCCCAAATTCCCAAGAATTCCGAAGGATCAAGAAAACTCTCTTCGTTCTTCGTCAAATCCACCTTCAAGATCAAGCCCCAACGACCCTTGAATAACTTCCACCAATTCAGGATCAAGCCCCCGACGGCCCTTGAAGAAAGTGTTCATCGTTCATCACTCGTTCATCCTAAGATCAAGCCCCGACGGCCCTTTGGATCAACAACATAAACAAATCCACATCCTCGTTCTTCCTAAGCTCAAGGCCCAACGGCCCTTTGGATCAACAACCCATCCACAAATCTATACCTTACGAAGATAGAATCAGAGGATTAAATTGTAAAAGAGATTGTAACCCCAAAATTAATACAAAATATTATTTTGTACACGTGTTCTTGTCTCGTTCGTTTCAGGAATTTTCCGTGTTTACAGTATAACCCTCATCCTATTTACTATACTGTCTCATGCTCTGACATCACGTGTGAAATGGGTTCAATCCCGCTCACCCACTCACTCTTTTAATTAGGCACTTTTAGGTTTAAATTTATTCACATTCTTCTTCCACTACACTACACTTTATGGCTTCATCACCTCCAGGTATCGGCGAGCACAACTCGATTCGGAGTCCAAGTGGACATTTCGGGTTATGGTGTGTCATTTTTACCATTAGATTTATTCATATTCGATTTCAACTGTTAGATTAAATATATTTGTAAATTTTATTTTATTTTTTCTTAAATTGAATCTAGACAGTTGGTTGAACCAACACTCCAACCACGTGCCCCGTCCGATAAAAAAAATAGTCGTTGATCTTTTCGCAGGTGGCTGACAACGTCAGAACCACTAACTTCGGCTCATTTTCCGGGGCCTAAAAATAAGTTTCAACCCAAAACTTCTTTTAGCCCAATGATTGAAGAAGCTTTGGGCGAGTTTAAACAATTTTGAATTTTAACCCAATCATATTGAAGTTGGTCTTAATGTTAATATATTTTTATATAAAAAAAATATGGCATATTTGAAATTTTTTACATTCTATAGTAACGGAAAGGGATCCTCTCCGGATCCCTTCCTCCAAGTCAACGAATCCGGACCCTTGAAATTTGATCCAACGGCTAAAAACAGAGGCTCTCTTTAAAAGTTATAATAACTTTAGCCGTTGGATCAAATTTCATGAGTTCGAACTCGTTGACTTGGTGGAAGGAATCTGGAGAGGATCATTTTCCCTATAGTAACCATTACTTGCTATGCATCAGAAATTCTCTCGTTCTTTAATGAGTACGTTTTTCTGGTAATATTAGGCAACAAGTTAAACTCAAACCCATAAATACTACCAAATATGAGGACCAATTACTTGCCTGCATCTTTTATATGGAGAATTCAACATATATAATCGTTGGCTAATCTATAATATAGAAAAATTCATAATTTATGGAAAAATTTGAAAATTATGGAAAAGCATTAACAGAGCCAAACAACAGAAATTGAATGTGTTCTTATCCAATCAAACGAAAAAGACTATAATAGGGTTTCTATAACTAGCAAGGCGAAAAAGGTTTCATATACAACTTATCATTAGAACTCATATGTCTTTAAAAAGTAGGGACTTGATTATACATTTTTTAAGGATTTATTTTTTCTTAAATGCACATAACCAAGGATATTGAAAATAAGAAACTAGTTGACATGCATATATATAAGAAGTGAATTCAAAATAATAATTTTTTTTGTTGAAAAAGAAAATGCAATTTATTCATTAAAAAAAGTACAATGCAATTTATATTGTACATTTATTTTAACCCGCGTTATACAAACTGGTACGAAAATCACACAAGTTCATAAGTGGAATTATAACGGAACTTACAGTACAACTAAATATTAACAACAATATGAAAAAAAAAGGAGAAATTAGATTCACATCTTTCTTTTTGCTACTCCATTGATTAAAATCCTGTTCATTTTCAATTTTTGATCAAGATCCTCGGGTATTAATAACATCATTAATTATTTGAATAGTAAAATATTTTTATTTTTAAATATATTTATATTTATGGCTAAATTTTTATCATATATTTTTATTTTTAGTTTGTACCTATTTTTAATTTGCAAATATTTTTTAATTTGTACCAATTTTCTTTTCATTTTTAATTTGTACCCATGTATTAGTTTCTTTTTGTGCCCATATTTTTTAAAGTTTTATTTGTGTTTGTACCCATGTGTATACCGTCACATGACATTGCATGTTTAATCAATGATATAAAAATTACATATGGTATATTTATGTTTTATGCCTAAATTTTGTATCATATATTTATATTTTTAGTTTGTACCCACTTTTAATTCGCAACATTTTTTTTAATTTGTAGTATTTTCTTTTTAGTTTTATTTTTTACCTATGTATTAATTTCTTTTAGCGCCTATATTTTTTTTTAAATTCATTTGTACTCATAATTTTTTAATCTTTTATTTGTACCCTAATTTATTTATAACGTACCCATTCTTCTTTATTAATGTACCACTTTGTTATATGTGAAATGTACCAATTTTTTTAACACTATGGATACATTCTTTTGCCATTTATTATTTCTTATTTTTACATATTTTTTATCCATTTATTCAATCAAAATGTTTGAATTTTTTTTATTGTAACCGTTTCTATTAGTATTATAATGAGGGATTTTAAATTTATAGCATTATAAATCTCATAAAATATCAAATAATTAATGTCAAAACTATAAAAATATAAATATTAATAGTAATATAATGAGGTGTACAAAGTCAAGGGACTTTGATCAAACTTTGAATACTATTAAGGTTTTAATTAAAGAATGTTAAAGATTAAGGACCGCATCCAAAGTATCCCAAAAAAATAACGCTCATCAGAATCAGATAAAGCATATATATATATATATATATATATATATATATATATATATATATATATATATATATATATACACACACACACACATATACACACACACACACACACACATACTGATTTTGCCAACTAAACCAATGATCGTCAGTACTTCATGGAACGTACGTAAAAATTATATACATTAATACGACATTCTTTTACTATAGTATTTTTTATACATGAGATTAGGTCAATCGCGTCGTATTTCGTTGTATGAGAATGGAAAAACACAATAACAGTGCTAGATGGTATGGTGGCCATTGTTCCGTAATGCATGTGAGACCTTTATACTAGTACTATGACTCTCTGCACGTAC
Source organism: Cotoneaster glaucophyllus (assembly GCA_036320875.1). Classification (NCBI taxonomy): domain Eukaryota; kingdom Viridiplantae; phylum Streptophyta; class Magnoliopsida; order Rosales; family Rosaceae; genus Cotoneaster; species Cotoneaster glaucophyllus. The sequence continues at coordinate 9,843,273 of CM070070.1, forward strand.
GCACAATTCAGAAATGGAGTAAACTTAATTCTAGAAAATCCAACATAATTAACAAAATAGAACACTAAGTACCCTTTCAAAGGAGTAGAATCCCATCAACCAGCAAAACTAGATACACATATCCCTCATTACTGATGTATTTCTTTAAATACACCTCTACACAACTCATGCTAGCCTGCCCTTCAAAGACTAAACATTCTCTATTTCCATATAAACAAACCCTAGTTCTTGAGTATATAGTCATACATTGTATCCTCATCCTTCGTATATAGACATACACCGCAACCTGTCTCCTTCCCATTTCTCTCCCAAAGAACCACAGCCACACACAGTCCCTCTCTCTCTTTCTCATTCATTACCCTTTCCATTAATATGGAACCAAAGGAGGCTGTCTGTTCCATTGGGGCTGAGGTTGAGTGCCAAGATGTCACTCCTGATCCAAGGGTCGTCGTCCTAACGACATCCTCTGGAGAGGGAACAAGTGCTGGGGTGGTGAGAAATGATCAGGATGAGTTACCGGATCAAACGGATGCTCCACTCCGGAGCAACCTGAATCCGTTCGCTGAGGAATGGCACCCCATTCTGAACATGGCACCTGAAGAAGACAGGTGCTGTTTCTTCACGTTTTCGAACGGGTACCCTCTCACTGAGAGGCAGATTATCAACTTTTTCACTGAGTAAGTATTTATTGTATTATTCTTAATATTTGTCTTCTAAAGAATCATTTCATGTACAATCTTTTCTTTTTTTCATTCATATACAATATTTTTGAATCAAGAAACATTTAATCAGTTTTATCTTTTTGTTTTGTCGGAAAATCTGATTTGTGTTTATAGCTCTAGTAGTTGGTCGTTATTTGTGTGGGAAACCCTCTAGTGGTTGTTATACATACATTTATTTTAGGGTAAATTACAAAAAACTACCTCAACTATTGGTGTCGCGACACTTTCATACCCCATCTTTAAAAATTGACAATGTCATACCTCATCTTACGAATTTATGCCAATGTTATACCTTCCGTTACTTGGCCGTGAATTTTTCAGTTAAATGCTGACGTGGCTTGATTCGGGACCCACTTTCTATTAAAAAATTAATAAAATATTATTAAAAACAAAACAAAAAAATATTTAATATTTTTTAAATATTAAATTAATAAAGAAAAGTAAAAAAAAAAAAAAAAAAACACTCAGTTCGTCCCCTTCCCCCCCCCTTCTCTCTCTTCTCCCCATCTTCTTCTTCCCCTTCCTGCAACTGCAACCCAGAAAAAAAGAAGGAAAAAAAATAAAAAAATAAAAAAACCAATTTGTCTTCCCCCTCCCCACCCCCCTCACCCAACCTCCCCACCTTCGCACCCACTACCTGCAACCCAAAAAAAAAAAACCCAGATCCCGTTGAGGTGGAATCGGGGGCGCGGAGAAAATAGGGGAAGAGGGCGGGTGCGGGGGGGACGGACGAACTGGGTTTCCTTTTTTTCTTTTTTTTTTCTTCTCTCGTTTCTTCTTCTTCTTCTTCTTCTGCAGGTTGGGTGGGGTGGGTGGGGTGGGGGAGAGGGGACGGACGAACTGGGTCTCCCCTTTTTTCTTCTTCTCCCTCTCTCCTCTCTCGCCTCTCTCTTCATTGCATCCCCGAACTGGGGTTTCTTTTTTTCCTTCTTCTTCTTCTCTTTCTTTCTGGGTTGCACATGGGGTTTCTCTTTTTCTTTTTTCTTTTTTTTTTTCCTCCTTCTCCTCCTCCTTCTTCTTCTCCTCCTTCTTTATGGGTCTGGGGGTGGATTTCTGGGATTTTAGGATGTTGCAGGGAGAGGGAAGAGAAAGGCGAAGAGAGAGGCGGGGGGGGGGGGGGGGTGTGATTTTAGGATGTTGCAGGGAGAGGGAAGAGAAAGGCGAGAGAGAGAGAGAGAGAGAGAGAGAGAGGTGAGAGAGAGTGGGTGGGGGGGTACGGGTAGGATAGATTTTACATAAAAAAATAATTTTTTTAATTTTTTATTATTATTTAATTATATTTTAATCCAGTTGGATTAGTGATTGGGCCCCGTATCTAACCACGTCAGCACTTAACAGAAAAACTGACGGAGGTCTGACATTGTCACAAATTCGTAAAATGAGGTATGACATTGTCATTTTAAAAAGATGAGGTATAAAACTGTCGTGACCCCAATAGTTGAGGTAGTTTTGTGTAATTTACCCTTTATTTTATATGGGAATTTTGTGTAAGAAAATTTGATTCATATTGTTTGTTGACCATGATGATTGTATTGATTTCTAACTTTTTTTAACAACGATATCGTTATTAGTGGGTTAAATTAATAGTTAGGGGACATAATCGGTGGAGATTAGACCCGCAGTAGAGGGCATAATTTTGTAATGAATGTTTATATATAATAAACCCATATATTTTAATACCGAGTTTTGTTTTTATTTTTTTTTATTTTAAAGAAAAAGTTTGATTTTTTTCATTCATTGTTTGACGAGTAGCTAGGTAGGAAAATTGTTTCATAGATTTATTTCAAGGGAATTTATAGAAATAATTCATGGGCTCCTTTGTAAGAAAAGATTCATTGTTTGCTGACTACGATAATTATAGTAGAAAGACCAACGTAAAATGAAGAAGATAATTAGCATTCCTTGTCACTACACGTGAAAAAAGAAATCATAGAATAATTCATTGGTTGGTTTGAGTAGAAAATATCGGTTATCACTTGGCTCACAGATTTGATATTATTTTGCAGGCAATATGGAGGATGGTGCGTTGAGAGGGTGTACATTCATCGGCCAGAGACGAGGGAGGAGAAGCCGCCACTATTTGGAAGGATCGTGTTCCGTTCTGTTCTGATGACGGAGATAGTTCTTGGTGGGGAAAAAGAAGTCAAGTTTAGGATCGACCGAAGGCCCTTTTGGTGCAAGAGGTTTGACAAGGAGAGGGTTCGCCGTCCAATTTACAATTAGTTATCTTTAATTAATTTCCAAACTTTCATATATGCATTGCATGAGTACTCATTGACTAGTTTATTCCGATGAATGGCGGCATTCATCAGTTAGTCTTTTTTTTTTATATATCTTTATGCCAGAACTGCAGTTATTTTTTCAAGATTTGCGGGTTATAGACTTGGTTTTAATATCAATGGAGACTCGCTGTGATATCTGTACGATAGCTATAAGTGGGCAAAGGTCGGGACGGATTGGGACGGGTTTAGCCGGGTACGGGGCGGGTCTATGCTAATGGCGGGGCGGGGCGGGGCAGGTCCAAATATCTGAAAATCCGAGTACCCGTTCCGGACCGTATCCATAGCCTGCATTTCACAAGTCAGTCTTTCTCTCTATCGTTCTCGCTTTCTCGATCTCTCCACACTTCCAGAGTCAGACTCTCCTCTCAACTCTCGGACTCGTTTCTCGATCGTGTTCCCTGGCCAGCTCAGTCCGTTCTTCTTCGTCGTCGTCGTGAGATTGTGGCTTGTGCAGTTGTGCTGCTCGTGGTCGACTCTGACTCGATAGCTCCATCCCTGAGCTCCTCTTAACTGTTTTGGATATCTTCCTCCCTCCCACCACATGACCGTCCTTAATCTCCTGACCAGTCTATCTATGTTCCAAATCTTAAAAAAAAAAAAAAAGGTATTTAATTTAGGGATTTAGAATTGAAATAAATTAGGGGTTTTCTAGATTTAGGGTAATGAAGCAGTAGATAAATTTTGAGGGAATTGCTCCTCGATCTCATATCTCAATCTGTAAGACCTGGGTGGAAATTGCTTCTTTGCCTGTGTCTATTTTCATTGATGTTTCACTTGCACTTGTACTTTTCGTTTGTGTTATGCGAGTTTGCGAAGTTAATGCTCTTTGGGTTTTGTGCATGGTGTTTGCAGCAGTAACCAGTTTTACTTCTTTTTTTGTATTTTCCATTATCTTATTTGTTCATTTAATTATCGTTTATTTGTATGTTCAATTTTGGTCCTCAATTTTGATTTGCAGCACGCTGTTGAAGTCCATGATATAGAAACCCAAACAAGGAGGTTTCTTCCTTTTTTTTTTTTCCCTTTCCTTTACCCGGCAATTTAACTCTTTAAAATACAATACTAATCCAACAATAAAAAAATTATTTGAGAAAAGAGAGAAAATTGAACATAAGTTTTCTATTTCCATGCTAACCTCCTCCTGTTAATGTGACTTGTTCAAAATTTGGCCTGAGATCGACTGGCTAGAAAGGAACAAGTGATTCATTTCATCCATTTAGCATAACAACAACAGAGTATCGAGTCACAAACCTCTAGTTTCTGCAATCTGTACAAAAATGTTAAAAAAACAAGGGTTAATCTCTGTTTACTACCCTCATGTTTCGTGGTTTTCAACATTTAGTACATCAAGTTTTTTTCATCCCAGAGTCATACCTAAAGTGTTAATTTTGGGACAGTCTCATACATCCATTAGTCAAACTGTTAATTCTCTCGTTAAGTGATGACGTGGCGCCCATGTGGACAATGACTGGGCGCCACGTGTCATTAAAAATATTAAAATAATTAATTTAAAAAAAACCTCTCTTCTCCCTCGTTCCCAACCCAGAAGAAGAAGAGGAAGGAAGAAGAAGAAGAAGGAGGAGGAAAAAAAAATATCGAATCTGCAACCCAGAAGAAGAAAGCGGAAGGAGGAGAAGGAAGAAGCAGGAAGAAGAGGAGGAAGGAGGAAGAACAAAAAAAAAAAAAAAAAAAAAAAAAAAGGGAATCTGCAACCAGAAGAAGAAAAAAGATGGGAGGGGGAGGAGGAGGAGGAAAGAGGAAGAAAAGAAAAAAAAAAAGGAAAGAAAAGCGAAAAAAAAAAAAAAAAAAAAAAAAAAAACAGGATCTGCAACGCAGAGCAAGAAGAAGAAAGAGGAAGGAGGAAGAAAAGAAAAAAAAAGCAAAAAGAAAAAAAAAGCAAAAAAAAAAAAAAAAAAGGGGATCTGCAATGCAGAGGAGGAAGAAGGAAGAAGAGGAAGAAGAGGAGAAAAAGAACCCCCCGACCCACTTCCCCCCATCCCCCCCCCCCCCCCCCCCCCCACCCCCGCGCGACCCACCCTCTCCTTCTTGCAGATTCGTTCTTTTCATTTTTTTTTCTTTCTTTTTTCTTCCTCCTTCCTCCTCCCTCCTCCCTCCTCTTTTTCCTCTTCTTCTGGGTTGGGAACGGGGGAGGAGAGGGGTTTTTTTTTTAATTTTTTAATTTTTTTATTATTTTTTTAAATTAATTTTTTTTAATATTTTTAATGACACATGGCGCCCAATCATTGTCCACATGGGCGCCACGTCATCACTTAACGGGAGAATTAACAGTTTGACTAACGGATGTATGAGACTGTCCCAAAATTAACACTTTAGGTATGAATCTGGGATGAAAAAAACTTGATGTACTAAATGTTGAAAACCACGAAACATGAGGGTAGTAAACAGAGATTAACCCAAAAAACAAATAAATTAAAAAAAAAAACAAACTGGACTCGTGGACCCTTAGGAATCGGCCCATTTTAGACGGGCCGGTTCAAGTCCGGTTCTTAAGTTTTTTTTATTACCCGGCCGGCCCGTCCCGTGCAATTTTCACATCAACCATAACCACATAATAAACTCATACACGAGAGATGGGAACTCTGTTTGCTCGAAGAATAATAAATAATGGGCCTATCAGTTGAAATGCCCCTTGAAACAGTCATTTAGTCTTAATTTAACCCATAAAACTGGTTTTGTTTCACTTTTCTCTCTAAAGTAGATATTTTCAATTTCTTTTGGTCTCACTTCACTCCATTTCATTAAAAAAATTGTAAAAATAAAGGGTATTTTAGACATTTTACTGTTTACAAATCTATTTACCTCTAAACTACACACTAAACCAATCTCAATTCCATGTGTGACAACTCCAATTCAAACTCATGACTTTTGGGCCTTTTTAAAAATAAATTCTTCAACAAATTGAAAAATTCCGAGCAAAAAAATCATTTTATCAACCAAAATAAGGGTTACATTTCTGTCCTTATAGTCATTTCACTTGTAAGGCATGCATTCATGTATTGGCTTGAGATTTTGCACTTGAAAAACACTCATTTGAGGGGGTAAATTGAGACTAAATGACAATTTCATGGGGCATTCCAATTAATAAGCCTAAATTATATTATTATTCAACAGTCTAGTCTAACTCTAATCGGTGTAGTCAAATTCAGATTATTTAGATTCTAAAAAAGTGCATTTTTTCTTATCTCCCTTAAGTGAGGGTGATCCTCACTGTGGTAGCAAAAATTAGTCATCTTCGGTCTTGACGAATTTGTACCTACAAAAAAAAAACCACCTTGAAATTGTGTACTAGGCGGAATATCCTGTAAATAAAAATTTAACTTTGCACAGTAGACTAGTCAACTAGTTACAAGTTAGTCAATGATATAAAGTGTAGTTGCAAGAACAAATCATAATTGACCAATATGTTCAACTAATCAGCTTCTGGCCATATTAGTTTCACAACAATAGTTCATAAACTTGAATACGTGTACATATAAGTTCATTACGCAAACAGTAATGACGAAGCAATTATGAATTAATGTATGCAGGATTGACTCGTCAAGCTCACCAGTCAACTAAGTATAGATTTGTCAGTTAATCAGACGCAAGTCTACGAATCAAACTTGGTTCACCACTAGTTATTCTAGTCAACAACAATTCAGTTCATTGCTTATAATATGCAGTGTAAACTTAGTCTTTAACACATATCAAATCACAATTCATAGGATGCATGAAACATATGCAAATAAATAAGATATGTGGACAAGTTTAAGAGAAAAAACTTCAGAAGTTTTTGGCCAGAAAAACCCACATCTAGGTTAAAAAACCGAAAACTCACCCCATAGTCCAATCCATTAGTGTAAATAAGATTCTTATAAAGTACCACGCAAAGCTCAATTTCTAGACCTAGTCTATAAAGCAGTTTTATCTTTGTGCAACCTTGCCTTACACTAGACGGATTCCTTCGGTCTTCACGAAGTAGCAGCTCATCTTGAGCTCTTCATTTTGTGGCACCAAAATAGAGTCGCCTCCAGTCTTCAGAAGGTGGTAGTTCCTCCTAAACTCTTCACCTTGTGGCACCGAGACCAACACTAACAAATGCATATGATGATATGAAAATGATATGCAGATCTGGATTCAAATGTCGAGTTAGTTTCACCAGTCAAAAACTTGAAAGATGAAACTGACACAACTCCAAAAAGATGTCAGTTTAAAGATTTGAAAACTTGAAGAACTTGACCACCGAATTAAAACGAAACCATGAAGACAATGCTACCCTAATATTCAATGATTGGGTATTTGATGCATGAACATGATTTTGTAGCTAGGGTTTCAATGAAGAACACAAGAGGTAGCTCAAAGCTAAAAAACCTCTTTTTTTTTCTTTTTTTTTTCTTTAGAAAATGTAAACTTTCTAGCCAAAACAAATGAGCATATAGATATGATTTAGGCATGCAATTTCAAAGATAGATTTATAAATATTCAATGAAAAACATTACCCATATAAATGTTTGATGCTCCTAGGAGATCTGAGATGGAAATGAAAAATAAAGCTCTTAAAATTTTTCCAATCTCAGCCCTAAACACAATTGAACCCTAGATTTAACTTTTAAAGAGGGCTTGATGTCCAGACAAGAAAGGGGACCAGAAATGCCATGTGTCATGTACAAAGATCTAGGGTTGAAAAGCCATTTTTGGGAAACAACTGTCAGATGACCCATATGGGTTGTCTTAAAGTGCGTGCCTAACTCGCGTTAAAGTAGATAAGTTTTGACTAGACAGAACCACTAGACATAATGTACTGAAAATAATGGCATGAAATGCATATAAATGAACATACCTTTGATGAGAGAAGTTAAGCTCTTGAAATGATATTTCTAGCAGCATGATCCCAAAAGTAGCATTTTAACCCTAAATCTAACTAGAGCATGTGTGGTACAATTTACAACATTTGACAAGGGAAGCCAAACAATAAAACTAGACTTCACAATCTCCCCATTTGGGTTTCCTTTACAAAATACCCCAAACCCTATAACTGAATTCACTCAGCCTCACTCAAAAAAACCAAAAGAACGAATCTTGCAAAGAAATACTCTTGACAAGAACACGTGAAAAGTTATCATGGTTAAAACAATTGCAAGGAAGTAAATTGTTTAGCATTGTAAAAGATTGTGACACAACACAAATTTCAATTTTTTTTTCTCCCCCATTTTGTCATGGCAAAGACAAAGGATCTGAAATGAATGAAATGCTATCAATTAAATAGAATAAATGATATGTCAATTAAGCTCATGAAAAAAAATGTCCAACCATAACTGAAATGCCAAATAACCAGCAAGATCACAGTGCAAGAATAACAAAAGCACAACGGATAAAGAATTAGCAATAGATCATATGAGCATGTCCAAGCAAAGTGAACCAACAAGTAAGCACATGTAAGTGACCCAACTCCCCAAAAAAGGATGCATGTAATGAAATTGAACTCCCTCAGAAATGATGCTCTTCATAAAAACAAAATCCTCCATAAATCTAGACACAGTTCGAAACAGGCTCTAACATAATTAGCCTTAAAAGATTTCACTTTTCTGACGAGGGACAATGACTCAGCAGAGGAAGATGTCCATTTAAAAACAGTTTTGTGCAAATGCATAAAACAATGTACCCAAACATATTTGTGCAAACACATGAAAAAATGGAGATGAAGAGGGCAGTTGTAATCTTTGCACCAATAAACGATAGCTAAACCACAAGCGCTGAATGGAATAAGAAAAAGTAATTTGAGAACCTTTTGGAAAGTATGGAGCAGAGGCTCACTGTGAGACACAACAGAAATCACAATACTAAGTTGCATGAGGTCTTTATCTAAATCTTTGGTAGACTTAAGCAAACAACACTAGGCCTAGAAGGAACTTTGGCATGTTCACACAACATGGTAATGAGCCAAGGATGGATGGTATACCTACGTTACTATTTTCCAGGACGCTTGGTTTTGAAAAGTATGGATGCAAAAAAAAAAATATCTAAAAGGCACATCAGAAAGAGAAAACATAGCATGCAAAATTTTAGCAACTTCAAGAGAGAGATTTCCATTGTTTAAGACGCGACTTGGATGCTTGACCTTTGGATAAAGGAACAGTGGGGTCCTGATAGGCTTGACGGTGGTAAACGTCTGTGTCATAGAACCTAGAGATGTTAGAGAAGGCAAATGCCTAGGATACTGTGAACAGATCTGAACCGTAGAAGGGATATGAACAGTTGAGATGAGGAAGTTAAAAACTTAAAGATCATTGACATAAATCTCTTCAATATTTTTCACCTTTCTGACGAGAACTAGGAACTCGACAAAACAGAAAATTGTCCATTTAAAAATAGTTTTCTACAAGAGCTCAAATCAAAGTATCCAACCAATTGGGACACCACATAGAAGCAAAAGAGATCATAGAAGACAATCATAACCTTAGCACCAATAAATTAAAACTAACATGACAAACCACATTCCCTAAAGAAATAGTTTCAACATCTATACTTCCAAGAGAGAGTAAACAAAATAGTGCTGCAAGAGTACTAGTTATGTTCACTAGGATATTAGTGGAAGAAGTACTGCTGGGGAGAAGATTGCCCTGACCAAGAATTTCATGGTAGATTTCTAAGAAGGTTCCCAAGTTAATAAGCACTAGGGAAGTGGATCAACCCTCATCTGAAACCATGTCCATGGTTAAAAAAAGCTTGTGTTTCAGTTCGAGCATGGTCTAAAGCTTCCATCGTATGAAACTAGATACCTTGACATCTGCTTGACTAATATGTTGTATGTATCTACATATAAAATGTTACTTCACTCGGAAAATGTTCTCTCTAGGCTATCTAATTTGTCAATTGTCTACTTATTTCATAGGTCAAGTTGATATATAACAACATTAATTTTTATTTCAACTTGAATTTTAGTAGTGTAATCATGAATTTCTTTTTCAATTGTGTTGTATTGACGACATAATGTATTTAGTTTGGAAATGCTTTGAAACCAAAACCAAAACCTTTTGAAGCCGAACTGAACCGCAATCAAATAGTTTGGTTTCATATTGGTTCATAGATTCTGCAAAAATGATCGAGGACGGGATGAACTGATTATGTAAAAATGATCGAGGACTAGTTGAACTGATTCTGCAAAAATGACCAATTACAGGATGAATTTATTCTACAAAAATGATCGAGGACGGGATGAATTGATTCTGTGAAATTGGTCGAGGAGGGTTGAATTGATTTAGCAAATATGGTCGAGGATGAGTTGAACTGATTCTGTAAAAATAGTTGAATACGGGTTGAACCTATTCTTCAAAAATGGTTGAGGACGGGTTGAACTGATTCTAGTAATAAATGATACAAACTGATTCTACATATAGTTTCAAAATTGATTCTGCAAAATAGTTAAGGATGTGCTGAGCTTATGACACATATTAATTTTGTTAGAGTTGTGAAGGTTGTGTTCTATTAACAACCCTAAAGCCTTAGGGGTACGACTGGCTTTTTAAAATATTGTTTCCATATTTTTGGGCTGAGCTAGTTGTTTTCATGTTTTTGTCTTTCCTTAACATGTTTAAAAACTAGTGAAGTTTCTTGACATATAGTGAAAGTTTTTATCTTTAAATACAAAGCTCCCAAAGTCGGGATTTTTGCACCTCGATCCCTTCACTTGACAGACGGCCAAGAAGTTTTTGCCCGCTGTATTAGTGTTTTACCTTGCCATCTTTACCAACACCAATTGTGGAGCCAAAAATAATCACAAGGTGACACGTGGATATTTTGGCAAAAAACGACCAAACTACCCCTGAGGTACACCGGGATTTCTACGCGCGAGCATCAAACAATCATCTTTCAACAAAGTCCATATCATCAAATCCCTTTTTTGCAAGGTAACCTCTAAAATAATATTAATTGGTAAATTAATGGATTAATTACCCAATTAATCCATTAAATACCAATTAAATTATACAAATTAACCTATAAATTGTTAAAGGGTCGGCCAGTTCCCTTTCTCCCTAGGTTTTCACACTTTTCTCCATTTTATTACCCCATTTATACAAATAAATAATTTTGTAACCTCCCATTTACTTCTTTCATACTTAATTAGCCAATAAATTGGCTAATTAAGCCAAAACCATAACCACAAAATCCCTTAAAAAACCGGCCATATTTTGAGGGAAGAGGGAGAAGCCTAATCCTATAAATAGGCACCAATTCTCACCAAAAAACCAATTCCAATTCTCTCGCAAAGAATCCCAAAATTCTCTAAACACTATTTCTCTCTAAATTCTAACTTTGGCATCGGAGGTTCTTCGGCCAAAGCCCCCCCCCCCCCCCCCCCAATTCATCGTGGGCGCGTGAGGCTCTTGGCCTTAACCTAAGGTGTTACTTGTTTTGTAGGTGCAAAATTGTCCAAGATCAAGGAGGAGAAAATTTGCATCCACAAATTGGTGTTTTCATTGAGAGAAAGAAATCCACACTCGTAAGAAGACTCTCGCATAAAAAGGTTTTTTCTCTATTTTCTAGTCCACTTGTATTTTTTCATACGTTCTTATTATTAGAATTTTTTATTTTGTAAAGATTCTTTGATAAAACGTAAAAAGGAAAAAAAAATACAATGGCTAGAAATTTAGAAAATTCCACGAGTGAAAATTCAAATATTCAAGAAATGGGACCGCGGCGATCCACAAGATTAAATATGATCCTAGGAGGGGCGGCACAACCACCACAAGTTTTCACCACGGGAACCACCGCGGTGGCTACCACGATAGCCACCCAAGGCGAGGTCCATGGCGCCATCACCACGGCCCGAGCCGTGCCATCCAAGGCTAAGGCCCAAGCCATGTTATTCCAAGCCCAACGCGAGCCCAATACGTTGCTGAGCCGAGCCCAAGCCTCGCACCCACGTGTGCCACATGCCAAGTGGCCCATTCCCGTGGCCCAGCCTGCTCTCACCGAGCAGCCCACTTCTAAGGTCCAGCCTGCTTCCGCCGGGTAGCCCACTCACGTGGTCCAGCCTGCTCCCGCCGGGCAGCCCACTCCCGTGGCCCAGCCTACTCTCGTGGCCCAGCCTGCTCCCGCCGAGCAGCCCACCCTCGTGGTCCAGCCTGCTTCCGCCGAGCAACCCACTCTCATGGTCCAGCCTGCTCCCGCCGAGCAACCCACTATCGTGGCCCATCCTACCCTCATGGCCTTTCAAGCAGCCCAAGTCGGCCCAAGATTAGCTCAACCATCCGGACCTACCATCGAGCCGGGGGCATTCTCACCATATTTCTATGCGGATTTGGCATTTCCCAACTCAAATCTCGCACCCGGAGTCTACCACCCTTTGATTGCTCAAGGAGGCACATTCCTTCCAAGCTCTTCCAATCCAAATGGGGAACAACACTTGTCTCGACAAGTCATAGAGTTGACGAGCGCCCTAGCACAACAGACAACCTTGGTAAACCAGCTCTTGCAGCGCACCAAGATGCAACGTGTCCCAAACGAGGTGTCCCAAAGAAGGACAAGGGCCGACAAAGAACCTCTCCAGCAGCGTCCCGGCAAGCAGCCACTCGACCAGCCTCGAACCGAGCGTTTGGGCAGAGTACATTCCTAATTGGGCCCCCGAGATAGCGTATACTCCTGTCTTAGCGCGCGAAGGAGCGTGCACTCTTGACTAGGCCCACGGACGAGCATACACTCATGGTTGGGGCCACACTCCGATAATCAACATGAACAACCTTCCAAGCTAAGTGTTCATTCGCGGCTAGGTCCGCAAGGAGCATCCTCCACATCAGAATAGGCAGCCCGACGAGAGGAGAGAAACAGTCACTCAATCCGGCTCAAGTTCAACCAGCAGCCTGCGAAATCCCTCGCCTGCTAGGAATCCACCATATGCACCGCTACCGCGGCATAGACGAGCCGAGCACGTAGAAGAGTAGCCTAGACCAGCAGGTCAAAACTGGGGGCAGCCGAGAGCTCCATTACCCCAACAAAGGCAAATTCAGGAAGAAGTAGAGGGAATCTTGACCAAGCGATTGCGCGATTTCCAACGCAACGAGGTCACCGACGTGGCACTACGATGGGATATGACCAACATAAGCAGGTCACCATTCACGGACGAGATCGAGCAGGCAGAGCCTCCACACGAGTTTAGCATGCCATATTTCACACCCTTCAAAGGAGATGGAGACCCGGAGAGACACTTAAAGCACTACCGAAACGCAATGATCCTCTTTCGAAACAACGACTGTCTCATGTGCAAGATATTCGCCACCACTGTACAAGGTGAGGCGCAAGATTGGTTCTACACCCTGCAGCCACAATCTATCCGGAGTTTCGACGAACTTTCTTTGGATTTCACCAAAGAATATTCATCCTACCGCTCGATCAAGAAGAAGTCCGACCACTTGTTCAACGTCAAGAAGAACCCAAAGGAGTCGCTTCGCGACTATGTGAAGAGGTTCAAAGCAGAGAAGACAAAGATAGTCGGATGCAACGACTCGATAGCTAGAGCAGCCTTCCAAAAAGGACTTCCAGCAGACCACCCGCTGTTCGGAAAATTGATCATGAAAGAAGATCTAACTCTGGCAGACTCTTTCGCTCAAGCAGAAAAGCATGCACTTTGGGACGAGGCTTACTGATCCAGATTCAAGGACCGGAAGGAATACCTAACATCACCTCCCAACTATCCAAACCGGAAGCAACGGAGGACCTATTCGTATGTTTGACGGTATCTGAAGCAGTAATAAGCTCTACCATCATACGAGAAGAGCTGGGGGCCCGACTACTTGTATTCCACAATTCAAAAGCTCTCCTCGATGCTACCAACAAAAAAAAAAAATAGTTGTTGCAACTCAAAGCTCAAGTTTTACCTTCAGTCACAATCGGTCATCATCATGATGCACTATTCCGCCCAATCCAAATGCGCGATGATTAAGGCACACGAACACTAGAAGGACATAATTGGAAGCAATTTTTGTCCTCACCGCCCCAAAAGATTCTACATAAGAGCAACATGTACTGGCAGTTGTGCACCACCTCCTGCTGCGCGACACACGGCCCTAGCCGACCCTTGCTCCATAATTCAACTCTAGAGTTGTCCAATACCGGCAGTTGAGCATTTTCTACTACATATAACATGGCACCATCTCCACGGCTCCCTACCGCGCCTTCACGCCTAGCCTAGGCAACATAACATAGAAGCCCAACGACAAAGGCTTGGGAGCAGGCATGGTCCTTGTCACTCTAGATGGTTCAATGCTGGAGCAGGCGATCACCTTAGGCTTCAAAGCATCCAACATTAAAGTAAAGTACAAGGCCCTACTAGCAGGCCTCCGGATAACAAAAGACTTAGCAGTGAAAAAGCTTGCAATTCATTCCGATTCCCAGCTAATCATCAACCAAACTATTGGGGAGTACGCGGCAAAACATCAAAGGATAGCACAATACCTAGAGAAGGTACGCAAGCAACTTAAGGCATTCCATACCTACACTCTCACTCAAGTTCCGCAGGCAGACAACGTCCGCGCAAATGCTCTAGCCAGCTTAGGCTCCGCCTTCGACCATCACCTCAAACGCTCTATTCCGGTAGAGTATCTATACAAGTCGAGCATAGAAGCGGAGCCAGCAGTCGAAGTGTCACAGGTTAATACAACTCCAAATCGGTAAAATTTCACTGTAGACTACCTGGTCAATGACCCATTCCCCATGGAAAGATTAAAGTCTAGAAAGCTCCAAATAAGGGCAGCACGCTACTGCATGTGGAATGACATTCTCATTCGAAGATCCTACACCAGACCACATCTCCGCCGCCTAGCGCCTCCCGATGACTTAAAGGTTTCTAAGCTCAATCCACGAAGGCGTTTGTGGAAACCACTCCAGAGGCCGATCCTTAGCACAGAAGGCTCTTAACGCAGGCTACTACTGGCCTACCATGCACCATGATGCTAAGGAGTTAATACAAAAGTGCGACCGCTGCCAACACTACAAGCCGACACTAGCACTGCCTGTCAGCGAGATACACCCGCAGACAAGTTCTTGACCGTTCAGGCAGTGGGCAATCGACCTAGTAGGACCTATGCCGCCTACTACTGGGGGCAGATGCATGATGATCATGGCAACCGACTACTTCACCAAATAGGTAGAAGCAGAGCCCATGACGACCACGACTCAGACGGACATAGAGCGCTTCATATGCAGGAACATCATTTGCCGATTTGGCATCCCTCAGTTCATCGTCACCGACAAACGGTCCGCAATATGTGGGCAAAGATTTGGCGAAGTTCTTCCAAAAGTATGGCATTAAGCAGTACATGTCCACACCGAGATATCCTAAAGGCAATGGGTAGGCCGAAGCATCAACCAAAGACGATCCTCAACTGCCTCAAGAAATCCCTCACCTACTAGAACGGAAAATGGCCAGACAAATTCCCCGGATGACTATGGGCACATTGCACCACCCAAGGACGAGCAACCGGTGAAGCTCGTTTCTCTTTGGCATTTGGTTCAGAAGCAATCATTCATTCCAATGTCATCGTGCCAAGTATCAGCACTCTACTGCCAAGCATTGAGTAAAATAGAAAGGAGATGGCCACAAGCTTAGATCTGGAAGAGGAAAAGCGCGAGCAGACCATCACCCGCATCGCAGCCTACCAGCAGCAGCTACTCTTCAGCTAAAACAAAAGGGCCAAGGTCCGGCAACTAGTCCTAAGAAAAGCATTCATCACTGCCCGCAGAGAAGGATCCCAAAAGATGGATCATATCTGGGAAGGTCCGTACAAGATCAACATAGTAGGCGGTAAGAGTAATTATACCCTCGCCACCATGAAACGACAAAAAGATCAAAAAGCAGTGGAACACCTACAATCTGAGGAAGTACCATGTATGACCTCCCGTTACATCAGAAGCCCAAAGACTCAAGCAGCTCGATGGGCACCACCTCACAAGCCGAGGACTATCCAATTGTTATGCAGTTCCTACCTTACAGCTAAGTTCTCGTTCGTTTCTTTCGTTTTTCAATGAGGAATTCAGAAGTAATCACAACTTAGCTTGGTTGCATGTTTACAACAACTGATCACTCCTGCATTTCAAAAGAAGACCGCGCCCTTCTTAGGGACTCACCGCAGGAATTGCACCCCCAGAGGGACTAACCATGCTCTCCAATGCGAGAGGATAAACTAATTCCCCGACACCCACATGGGTCTACTCTCCAAAGTGGGAGGATAAACTCTACACTCCGAATATCCAGACTTGGATGAGCCTGGCTGCCCTAGTATAACTAGATGCACGATGGTTTGCGCCGGGATTCCTAGAAGTAGCCACAATGGTCTTTTTCAAAGCTTAGCTAATTGAAGGATTTTGGGTCTCTTGGCCTAATCCGCGGGGAACCGGGCCCTAGAGACGGATGGGGCACATTACGCAGTACATCCGATGGACGGCTGCCCTGGAACCCTAAAGCTGCTACTGAGTGCACTAAGGTAGCTTACTGTTTCCGGAAGACTGCCTACGGCTTGCCCTTCAAGCAGTAAAGCCGCGCTAGACTTATACAACCGCACATTCTTGTGAAAGGTTAAGCAAGCTAGCGTGCATATACGAAGTTTTATCCACTGCCGACATGCTACGTAGTCGATAAGCTTCACCTCTGCCAAGCGCGGAACGACTTGCACCAAATCCTGAAGTGTTGTGATACTTACGCAACCTACAGAATTGGAGAAAGTCAAGGTTAACAGCCTAGTGGTCATGCGGACTTGTCTACTTCTGTAAGTAAGGCATCCGGCTGCCGACCCTATGGCTAACAACTTTGCAAAGTTCTACACCAACACCTACGACTGCATAGGCTACGCGGCCTGTCTGTTTATAAAAAAGTAGCACGCCTGCCACTGGTCTATAAAGTCTAAAGGTTAGGGCATGAACAAAAGAAGCGAAGATGGAGAAAAGCGAAGGAAGCAAGTTTATTAAATTTTCTAGCAAAATTGATAAACAACTAGCAAAGACCGAAGAAGTTCAAGCAAAGCAAAAAGCAATGAGGGAAACAAAGAAAATCTGAAAGACTACCTAGAAGACTACTCTTCAGCAGCTTGGACACTCCACGACTACTCGGTCACCATACCTTCAGCAGCCGCGACATTCTCAGCAGCGGCACCATCCGGCGCTTCACCCCGGCTGCACCAGCCTGGGCACCAAAATCTCCGTCTACTTCACCAATGGAGGCCTTAAAAGAAAAGACTTTCGTTGATCTTCAGTACACCTTGAAGTTTCAACACTTGAGGTTCAAGCCTATCGACGATTCTCTTGAAGTGGATCACTTGATTATAAGCAACAATCAACTCTTCATCCTTTGCATAAGCAGCGAAATGAAGCTAAAACACGACACCCTTAAAATCTTGAATATGAGGTATGTAACATCCGATCTCCTTTTCTGCACTTTCATACTAAACTTGGACCACTTCAAGCCTAGTTTTCAAGTCAACAATCGCTTGGTGAGCGGTCTCAAGCTGCAGAGAAGCGTGGCAGAAATATTAGACCCCTTCAAAGCAACGAGCTCAAAATCCAACGTCTTCGTCTCCTCAGTCGAGGAATAAGCTTCAGCTGCCATAGTCATCGCCACTTCCTTGGCAGCCTTGATGTATCTGCATCATAAGCAAGCAGATCAGTCATTCTATATTGTGTCGTATGTTTTGCAAAGGAACTTAGGCAAGCAAACCTTTCTTACGCTATCAACAAACTTGGCACAAGCGTCCATGTCTTCAAGCAGATATGGTTTCAAGAGCACACAGATCTCATCAGCTTCCCTAGAAGCAGGCTTAGAGGATTTCTCACGGCTGCCCATTCAAGCAGTCTCTTCCTTCCCAGCAGGCGAATCAGTCTCGGTAGCAGAGGAAGTGGACCTTGGTGCCACTTTAGCAACAGAGTCCATCTCATTGCTCTTTATAATAACAAGTTTCTCCAAATGTGAACCAAACTTGGCTCTCAACGGACATCTTGGTACAGACTTCGGCACTGAGGGCATGAAATGACCTTTACATTGAGCAATTCTATCAGCAATCGTACAAGCCATTCTCGACATTGCCAGCGCCACATACTCAGATCTAGCAGCCTCATTTCTCTTCCCATTGGAAGAAGTCATGTCAATCACAGACCTCTCGGCTGCAGGCAGACCCTCACAAGCAGCGGATGAAGTCTTCAGTTTTTCCCAACCGACATCTCTTGAGCAGGCGGGAAGATCTCTTCTTTCCACGTTCATTCATAATAGGCTACACAACAACATTCAGACAAGCCAATGCATCCGTCTTGACCTTCTTTACCTCTTCTCTCGGGAGCAGCCTACAAAGAGGACTAAGTAGCTAACGCCATTCACGGTACTCAGCAGAGGAGCTCAACCCAACATTCTAGCAGGCAAGAGGTCTGCATGCCCAGCATTCCAGCAGCCCATGAAGCCCACTACCTTCTCATTTCTCTCAATCGCCAGTTTGGCCCGCGTCAGGTCCAAGAGCCTAAAGGATATGAGCCATGCGACTATCCTAGCACTGCACCCCAGCGCCTCAGTTTGCGACCCCAGCCGCTCAAGCAGTGGCCCTTGCCACAACACCTCATCGGTCCATGCCGAGCCGACTCATGGCCCCTGCCAGCCAACGTGTTGCACCACCCCGACGGCTGCCCTGCGATAACATTATCCAAAAAGAAGACAAGAAAAATTAAAATTTTCTAACATCGGTGCGGCACGGAGAAGATGAAGAAATCAACGAAAGACGGTCCTTTGCACGGACAAGATGTAGAAGATTGCTAGAGGATGGGGAACAAATATCCTCTAAGCTCTATCTCTCTCTTGTAGGGTAGAATAAATTGCTCTCCAAAGTTGATTTAATAACCCACTTAAGGTGGACTTAAATAGGCTTTGAGAGAAATTTATTTCCCTTTCCTAGAAGGATCTAATTTCCTATTGAAGAGGGAATCTACATCAAAATAGGAAGCAGTCCTAAGTTTCCTAAAAGCAAGGAAATCTCTACACCTGCTGCCCTTTCCTGCGAACAGCCCAACAGGTGTGGGGGCATTTGTGGAGCCAAAAATAATCACAAGGTGACACGTGGATATTTTGGCAAAAAAAGACCAAACTACCCCTGAGGTACACTGGGATTTCTACGCGCGAGCAGCAGACAATCATCTTTCAACAAAGTCCATCTCATCAAATCCCTTTTTTGCAAGGTAACCTCTAAAATAATATTAATTGGTAAATTAATGGATTAATTACCCAATTAATCCATTAAATACCAATTAAATTATACAAATTAACCTATAAATTGTTAAAGGGCCGGCCACTTCCCTTTCTCCCTAGGTTTTCACACCTTTCTCCATTTTATTACCCCATTTATACAAATAAATAATTTTGTAACCTCCCATTTACTTCTTCCATACTTAATTAGCCAATAAATTGGCTAATTAAACCAAAAGCATAACCACAAAATCCCTTAAAAAACCGTCCATATTTTGAGGGAAGAGGGAGAAGCCTAATCCTATAAATAGGCACCCATTCTCACCAAAAAAACAAATTCCAATTCTCTTGCAAAGAATCCCAAAATTCTCTAAACACTCTTTCTCTCTAAATTCTAACTTTGGCATCGGAGGTTCTTCGGCCAAAGCCCCCCCCCCCCCCCCATTCATCGTGGGCGCGTGAGGCTCTTGGCCTTGACCTAAGGTGTTACTTATTTTGTAGGTGCAAAATTGTCCAAGATCAAGGAGGAGAAAATTTGCATCCACACCAATCTTCTTCGCCATGCGAATGTGGATAGTTGATGCCAATCTGTACCATTTTCGAGAACAACTCGAGTGCTTTGCTTGTCTTGCCATTCACAAATGATTGAAGTCCAAGACGCTGCATCTTTTTCCCTTAATCTATTAAAAATCTCCAATGATTTGTTTAGGCTCCCACATTTGCAAGCATTTCTATATCAATTTTAATTAAGTTTTCTTCGATAGACCCGTGAATCCATTCCCGTTGTTCTAATGCTCCCAACTGAGCCCAGCCTGTGAGAAGAGCAACCGCTATAAATCTATCCCCATTAACATTTCTAGATTGCATCTCTTGGAATAGAGCCACCGCCTCGATAAAAGGGTATATGTTGTACATACCCATTAATCATGAACATCCAGAGAACAACATCCTTAGTTGGACTCCCATCAATTACCTCTCTATCCTCATCAAGCCTACCACAATTTTGCCAGATACCATACTAGTACAACAGAACACGTTTTTCACCGGCATTTCATAAAAAATTCTTCTACCTTCACTCAAACAACCACATTTCTCATCATATTCAACAATGCACTTCCAGTTCTAGTAGTGAATCCAAAATTTTCAACGTTGTGCAAGCTGAAATGGTGCTTACAAACGTAGCTTTAACAGCCTTCTCGTTACTCTCACATGAGTCACAAAGCATCCTCCGAAACATGTACAAAGCCTCCTCAAACCTCCTGCACCTAACATACCTCGAAATCATAACGTTCCAAACAAAGTTTGTTTCTCTCAGGCATTTCATCCAACACCTGCTTGAAACTCTCAACCATGCCCAATTCTGCATACATGTCAATGAGCGAGTTACACACATACCCACCAAACGCATTTCCAGTTTTTACCACAAACCCATGAACCTTTTCACCTTCCCGAACCTCTCCCAAGCATCCAATGGCTTTGAAAACAAATGGGTAGGTGATGTTATCAGGACACAATCCCTCTCCCTCAGCCGCCGGAAGAGCTCATTGGCGTTTTTGAAACTACCCCTCCTGGCAAACCCCTTGCATGTAAGTGTTGCACTTGATAAATGAGAGAAATTTTTCATTGTGACCAAAACACGAAGGGTACACCGCTTGTTTATATAAGTGCTGAGAAATTTTATTTTTTAAGTTATTAATTTTTTAACACACATATTTTACCATTTGTACAGTAACAAGTGATATGAGCATATTTATGCGAATTAGTTGGCTTGTTCTCGTGCATTTATGTTAGTTATTTGTATTTAATTTAGTATTTTAAGCTATTTTCGTGTGTTTGTAGGTCCCAAGGGGTAAAGTATCAAGAAAGTGCATTTTGGAGCCTTTTGGAGCATTTTTGGGCATGTTTTGGATAGCTTATGATTGGAGCAATGTAGATGGACGAAATTGAAGACCAAGGCATGCTAGGAATCAACTATGAGAAGAGGAAAAATTAATTCAAGTCAAAGAAGGAAAAGGAATCCAAGAAGAAGAAGGGTTGACTAAGTCAAAGTTTCCTTACTTTGACCTTTGACTTTCTTAATCCTATTTTATCAAGGTTTCAATTACAAAGAGGGAATCCTAGACAAATTGGGACTCCTAATTCCTTGCTCAAGAAGGTTGCTGCACATGTTCCTTAGCTCAACATTCCTTGCCGTGCAAGGAGGACATTTCCCTTGCCTTTAAGGTTGTTGCCGCATCTCCTTCCTCACATTACCTTTCTTGCTGCACAAGTATCATCACTCTCTTTCAATTTGGGACTTAGGCGCACCTTCCCTTGTACTTTCTCCTTCCTTGCTGCATGTTTATGTCACTTTCCTTTTAGTTTCAGCCCTTGCCGCACCAGTTTATACATTCCCCTTTTAAATTTCACCCAAACTAGCAAGGAAAACACCTTTCCTTGTCCTTGCCGCAAAAGCCTTCCACCTTTCCCTAAAATCTATCCCAGCCGCACCTTGTGACCCATTCCCCTTAGGTTTTTGCATTTAAATTCCTATTTCCTTTAAGTTTTAGAACAATTCCTGATTACCTAATTTATTTTGGAGCCTTGGCCTATAAATACAAGACTTTGCTGCACCCATTCAATCATTCACTCACTCATTCACACAACCTTACACACATTCAGCCATCTCTACATTCTGCCGCACCTACCTTACCATTCCTCACCCCAAAACACATCCCAAACCTCCCTCAACCACTTGTGCCGCAGCAAAGGAGAAGAAGGAAGGCCTTGGACGTGTTTGTTCTTCAAGCTTTGGACCGTTGGAGCGTTCTAGGTGTAATTCTTTCTTTGTTCTAAATGTTTAAATTAAATTCTTGTTGCTTTGCTGTGAACATGAGTGGCTAGACCCCTTTTTGGCTAGGGGTGATTTCAAAGCCATGATTATGGGTGCAATATGAATTGATAAGTTTCAGTTACGAATTCTTGAGTTGTGAATGCAATTGGCTTAACTGTTTGATTGATAACTTATTTGTGTTTGTTGATTGAGGGTCGACACTTAATTGGCATGCATGAATTTGATGCTAGAGTATAAGGGAGTTTCACATAATCGTTACAACCTTATACTCATAAGTGGTGAAGGTCGCTTATAAACGATCGCGTTAAGTTCAATTCCTAGCATGAGTGACATGATGTCATAGTTACAAGTGCTATGTCAATGCTTATGATTTTCATTGAACGTAATGATCTTTGATTGTATCTTTATTATGATGTCATGTAGGGGACTTTCGAAGAATGCTTTGGGTTGTCGAATGATGTCATCCAATCCAATAACTCAAGGAAAATCTGATGGTTAATTAGTGATGTCACGGTTAACTTGGGGCATTGTCATTTGTGATTCAATGAAGGAGTAACTGGGAATCGATTCGTTTGCATACATAACATGTGTGGAGAAAGAGCCTCTAGCTAGCCCATCATCCATCCAAACTTCCCAAAAAACGTTTTCAAACTCTGTTTTACTTTAAAATCTGTTTTCAACTTGTTTTACTTTTAAATTCGTTCAAACAAAACCCCCCCCCCCTTTACTTTCTTGTTTCAAATTGTTTTAAACTTATTTTGTTTGTGTTTTTAAGTGTTTTGAGTCAAGCCAAAACCTTATTTTCGTCCAAAGTTTTGTTTAGAGTCAGAAACTGCCCAGATTGTGTTTTTAGGCAGTTTTGAGTGTTTTCAACCTATTTTGAGTCTTGTGAACTTGTTTTAAGTATTTTCAACTTAACCAAACGTTTTTAAGTTTGTTTTTGAGTCTTTGAGTCAGTTTAACGTCGATTGGCAATCCCTCCTAATCCCCGGCCTAGAACGATCCCTACTTGCATCTATACTACAATTCACACCAAGAGGGTTTAATTTGTGTGCTTATATATTTTCACATCAACAAGTGATGTATCACTTCGTTTACCAATCACACTGAAAAATTTCTCGATGAATATAGGTACCCTAAAAACTATTATGTCAAGTACACAATTTGATAGGTGCCCTAACTTCGAAACTTTTAACAAATTAATTAATAAGTAGAGTAAATTGTAGCAATGATCCCTCAACTTTAATCAAATTGGAACAATGGTCCCTCAACTAAAAATCCATTACCATTGGTCCCTCAACTTATCAAAATGTGTAGCTATAGTCCTTTTCATCAATTTAGTCAAAATTTTGTCAAAATAAGTTATGTTGGAATAACCATTTATATAATTCGGGTCCCTCAACTCATCAAAGTGTATAATCATGATCATTTTCGTCAACTATGTAAAAAAATTTGTCAAAACAAATTATGTTGGAAGGACCATTGCTACAATTGAGTTAAAGTTAAGGGACCATTTCTCCAGTTGAATTAAAGTTCAGGGACCAATGATAATGAATTTTTAGTTAAGAGATCATAGCTGCACATTTTGATGAATTGATGGACCAATGATAATGAATTTTTAGTTGAGGAACCATTGCTCCAATTGAGTTAAAGTTCAGGGACCATAGCTACAATTTACTCTTAATAAGTATGAAATGCATTGACAAAAAAGAGAGAATAACATGGAACATGGGTTTCTTGGCAAAACATTTAATAAATTATGACCTGTCCTCACGTACTCTTGCATCACCTTTCATTGGCGTTGGCGGAATCCAATCCAAATCTCCTCTTGTTTTCGGCCTCTTTCCCATTCCTCGTTCTTTTTCTTTTTTGTCGTCATTATTTTTCAAAACATAAAGAGAGAAAATTATTTTAGTAGAAGAGAAAATTTTTATAAAAAAATTACACGTAGAATATACTTTTAATACTTGAGGCAACATTTTTTAAATATTTTAAAGAGATACAAACATCTTATGTCAGACCACCTAGATAACTGGCTGGTGTTAAACCATTAAATATCCAATGGTGAAGTCAAAAATTGTTGAGCGGAGGGCGAAATATAAAAGGGTAAGAGGTCACAAAAATGTAGACAACTAAATCTCTTTAAATATATAGTAGATAATATTAATGTCGATGATAATTTATCAATACAAACAAATTACAATTATTATTAGCGACGTTTCATGTTGTGAAAACGTCGCATAATAGGCTCATTATCAATAAAGGCAAAAATATATCTCTCAATGTAAAGAACTATGCTATCCTTCAACCATTGATCTCTCATTTTGTTACGCAATTGTGTTTTCACAATAGTTATAGTGGAAAATGCTCATTCCCTTGAAGCGATTGCAACTGGTAACACCAAAATCAATGTAAAAAGCTTATACACTAACTTAATAGTTTTCACAACTCTCGAAATTCACCAAAAATATCACTAATTTTTTGTAATGATAAAAATTACTATGCATCTTCATAATTGCTTATGAGGTGAAATCTAGTTTCAACCACATTACAAAGTCCCAAAAGATACAAGTTTAGTCAGCCATGTGGGTTTAATTTTAAACCAGAATGCTACTGGTTCTTCATATTCTCATCAATCTCGGCTTCTCCGGAAAGCTCAGCTTCCCTCCGTTTTCCCTAAAAAAAATTACTGAAAATTCGTCACTTTCTTTTTGCTCGTCGATTTGACAAAAGGTTTTCGCCTACGGATTTAGCGAGTCGAGCGAAACAAGTTTAGGTAAAGGATTTGGACATGCAATCAGGTTTGGAATTTTATTTTTTTAATTCGGGATTTTATACAAACTAGACTTTAATGTCATGTGTCAAGTGTTCTTGACTGCAATCGTATAATTTGGAGGTTCAATCGAGCTGAAGGAGCTAGCTTGGAGGAATTCAGGTAAGCTATAAGCTTATATATTGTTGTTGTCAAGTTTTGGAGAGGAATTCAGGTAAGCTATGAAAGCCTTTGAAGCTGGGCAGTGGCTTGGCTTGAAGGCTGGAACTTGGAGGGGAAGGTTTAAGGCGCGAAGGGGAATTCTGGGCAGTGGCTTGAAGGTTGGCTTGTCTTCTCGAGCTGGTTCGTGGGGGCTCCAATAAGGTTAATTTGGACGAGTGGTCCCCATATGTCAGTCTTATTTATTTACATTTTTTGATGAATAAAAACGACACCGTTCTACTTAAGGGGGTTTTCTTTTTTATATGTCCAACACGATGCCGTTTGGCTTGGGGTTTTCAGAAAATTGAGCCGCCGCGCGCAGCGCCTGCGTAGCAGCAGCAGAAAACAAGGGTTTATTTCCGATGAGAGTAGGGGCGGATACTCACTCCTGGGCTTTATTTCCGACGAGGGGAAGGGCGGTCGCCACTCCTTACCCCTATGTAGCTTCGTCACTATAAATATCTACATAGTGTCTCTAATGGACCCTTAGTATTTTTTTTGAGTTGACTAGTTAAGACAAGTATTACATCGTATAGTCGTTTTCTAATCGTCCAATTTCTGTTTCAATTAGTTTACTTTCCTAGTAGGTGTATTCAAATAAGCCTTAAAGTCAAGCCACTCGCAACCATTGGATAATATCTTTCAACAATATGGTTGCATTGCTTACACTAGAAACTTCGCACACCTTAAGATATGAACCTCTTAGTTAAGATCAACTTCTAAAGATATTTAACGTAAACGGAGCATAATTAACAA
The DNA here is from genome assembly GCA_036320875.1 of Cotoneaster glaucophyllus. Classification (NCBI taxonomy): domain Eukaryota; kingdom Viridiplantae; phylum Streptophyta; class Magnoliopsida; order Rosales; family Rosaceae; genus Cotoneaster; species Cotoneaster glaucophyllus. Next base: position 9,869,050 of record CM070070.1, read on the forward strand.
AGTGTCTTATTAATGTAGCATATATATTGTCTTTTCGATCTCCATAAACATGTACAAGTGCAGTTTCTGATGGTTTTGGTATTTTTTGAGTTGATTAAACATAACAATGTGTTGTTTTGCTGGTGTATTATAAACCAATCTTATAGTCAAGCTAATGACAACCATGTTGTTGGTGTCGAAATTCAGACGGAATCTGGACTCGGTTCAACGCGTATATGCTCCCGAGTGTTGCTTTCAGTGTAGACATCACATGATGCTTTGAGGGAGAAAATAGGCATAGCACTGTTTGAGGCTGCCAAAGACAATGTTTGGCTCGAATCTGTGAAAGTTTCTCGTAAATCTGACTTCTTAACTAAATGATTGTGTAAATCCTAGTAGATTATGTATAAAAATTCTTGTATGTGGTCCAATATCCTAGTGGTTGGGGTGTTGGGTTTTCACTCATACGTCTCGGGTTTGAAACTCCATCTCTCCTAAATTATTGTAATAGTGAACCATCCCCCTCTCTTAATAATAATAATTTTTTAAAAAAAAAATGTATAAGAATCCTATGAGATCTAGAAGACCTTTCCTATTAGTGATTGTATTACTTGGAGAGCAAGTTTATATCTCCCTTATTAGTATAATTAAAGGCACAAAGCATGAGGAATATCAGCTCATTGGATTTCTCAAGCACTTTCTCTCTCTCTTCTCTCTGCCGATTTTCCTCTCTTCTGTCTCTCTAAATTTATGCACAACACGCTATCTGTATGCTTTTGACGCTGCGCTAAAAATATCTTGATCATATTTAACTAGGAGAGTATTACGTTTAAATCATTCTTATTATGATTAACTTTCGATTTTATTTAATTAATCTACTTGCTATTGATTTAATTTCTCCTTTTTTATTTTATGTTGAACGTGATACAACGCATTGAAGATATAAATCAGGCATTGGAGGTTGAACTTCTACAAACTCATTCACAATATTCATTAAGAAATCCAAGTACCTTCTAAAACAAGAGTTCAGCTTCAATATTTTATTGGCTTTGATTTCATGAAACATTCACCAAGATGAATGAACCCTAATTTTTGGTATCAAATTTTAGGTTCCTTTTAAATTATTGTTTCCAATTATATATTTTTATCGTTGTATTATAATTGTGGGGATTTGAATATGTGTGAATACGAGAAGACAAAGAAAAAAAGGGTTTTTAAAACCTTGGCACGTTTGAGTTGAGGCCCGAAGCCGTGTGAGCCACGTTGCCAAGCCAAGCTGCTCTCATCCAAAACCCTACAAGACCTTAAATGATGTCGTTTTGTGTCGTCCCTGTACTTCAGATCTGGCTGCCGCTGCTAGCTCGCTTGTAGTCGAGCTCCAACCTTCCCTTACTGTTTTCTGGTGTACTTAACACCCCCGACTACCTGCAACCATCCCCTGGTGATCTTGTCGTTCTCAACGACTAAAACCAAGATTCTAGACAAATCTCGATGGGATTTGTACCTCAACCCTATTGACCCGCAGTCAAGACATGTGTATGTAGGCTAGATGCAAATGAGACATCTGAAGAGGTAATAGAGCCTGAAGTTCTATATATGAGTGCAATTGGCGTTTATTGTACTTAACTCAGTGCACTAGATTAGGCATCTCCTTCGTTGTTAATCTTTTAGTAAGATGCATCAATGCATCATCACGCCACCACATAATTGGTGATAAAAGGACCTTTTTTGTTTCTAACGGATTTGAGCTTATTTTAGCACAATGCGTCTCAGAATACATCACATCCCATGGTCTTCCAATGATGTTTGCCTTGTAAGTTTGTTGATGCTGGTTACTTGTTTGACTCATGCATGTAAGGCATGTTCCTAGAAGGATCATGTCTTTATGGTTAGGATCATCACAATATCTTGGAGGTCCACATAACAGACCTTAGTTGCGACGTCTTCGAACTATGCTAAGCTCATCACAATGCACGAAACCACTCATGTTTGAGAGAGCTTTTTTCTATGGGGATATTCAAAGTACTTGTAGTTTTTCATCATCGTTATGTCCCAACTACGATCCATGAAGACAACGCCACATGTCTCGACCAAATCAAGCAAGGATACATTAACAAAATCAATTCCAAGTTTATTTCGTCTACCTCACATCAGCAAAGCATCAAAAGATTGAAGTCAATCAATCTGATCCCAAGACAACCTTGTTGACCTCTTCACAAAGTAACAGCTGAAGTCAACATTCCAAAAACTAGTCCGAGAAATTGGTATGCGAAACTATCTTATTTGCAATGCTTGTAATTCTCAAGGGTTGTCGACTTAGGAGGAGTATCCTGAAGTATACTCACTTGACATTAATATACTTTTTCCCTTAGATTAGAAACATTTTTTTCCACTAGGTTTTTGCTAACCTGACGAGGTTTTGACGAAGCACTTACATCCCGATGATCATAACCTTGTGTGATTACTACTTACTTTCTAAAGGTGTTAAGTATCTACATGATGCATAACATCGACAAGATGCATTAACTCACGTTTTTCTCTTTAGATTATACGTTTTTTCTCATTTGGATTTTACCATAGTTCAGTTTTAGTGAGACGTACTCCTATTTGCAATTCCAATTATTAGTATAAATAAAAGCACAAAACATGAGGAATATCAGCTCATAGAATTCTTCAAACCCTTTTCTCAATCTTCTCTTTGCCGATTTTCCTCTTTTCTTTGTAAATTTATGTCACAACATGTGGTATTTTTTTATCATCCAGTTATTGCTATTTACATAAGAGTGATATTATGCCCATCCCTTTGTCTTATCTTCCCACCCACCATACATTCACTGTTGTTAATTGAAGGTTTTTTGTATATATGAAAGTTGTGAAGTACACAAGAGACATGGCTGCACTAAATAGGCAAGGTAGAAGACATGCCTTCTGACCTCCCATAATACATACCTAAAACTGCTTTACAGCTAAGAGAGATCCCTTGAAATAAGGGCACAAGTGATCCCTTGAATTAAGGACACAAGACAGCTGATGTAAACAGCCAACCTACTTAAACCTACTGACACTCATATTCCAATACTCCGCCTCAAGCTGGATCAAAGGGGTTGATTGATCCAAGCTTGACCAAAATATGCTGAAAACCAGTAGAAGCAAGACTTTTGGTGAAAATATCGGCTAACTGATCATGGCTTCGTGTGTAGTGAGTATCAATGATATTGGTCTAAACCTGGGTGCGAACATAGTGACAATCAACTTCGATATGCTTTGTGCGTTCGTGAGAGAAACCCAAATCACCAAGAAGACCTTTAAGCCAAGTCACAGAACATAGACATGGGTTGAGTATGAGAGAAACCCAAATCACCAAGAAGACCTTTAAGCCAAATTAATTCACTGGCAGTGGATGTCATAGCACGATACTTAGCCTCTGCGCTTGATCGGGCCACAACACTTTGTTTCTTGCTTTTCCAAGTGACTAGATTTCCTCCAACAAATGTGCAAAAACCTATAGTTGATTTGCGATCAATAGAGTTACCTGCCCAATCCGCGTCAGTGTAGCCAACGATTGTTGTATGCTTATTGTTCTTCATCAAGATGCCCCTACCAACTGAACCTTTTAGATAACGAAGAATGCGATGTACAATCTTCAAGTGAGCTGTAGTTGCGGAATGCATGAATTGACTAACAAGGCTCACGGCATATGAGATGTTAGGTCTTGTAATGGTAAGATAAATGAGCTTGCCAACCATTCGTTGATAGTAGCTCAAATTTGTGAGAGGCTCTCCTGGAATGTCTAGTTTAAGATTAGTGTCTAGAAGGGTACGAGCTGGCTTGCATGCTGACATTTTAGCTTCTTGCAGAAGATCAAGAACATACTTTCGTTGGTTTAGTGATGTGATATTTACTAACACACAAATAAAACCCTCTTTTGATCAATTGTAGTAAAGAATGTAAGTAGGGATCGTTCTGGACCGGGGATTAGGAGGGATTGCTAAACCTCTAAACTGACTCTAAAACGTAAAAACAAAGTTAAAAACACTAAACTAGACTCAAAGAATGCAAAACTAAAGTTTAAAACACTAAAACAAGCCAAAAGACTCAAAACAGCACACAAACACTCAAAACTGCCTTAAAAACACAATCTGGCAAGTTTTGAACACTATGGGAGAATTTGGACGAAAATTGGTTCTAACTTGACTCAAGACACTTAAAAACACAAACTAAATGGATTTCTGACTAATATGACACTTTAACATAAGGGGGGGTTTGGTTTTGATGAATTTGAAAACAAAACAAGAACTTTGTAAACTAAACAGATTCTAAAACGAATTTGATTAAAATGAATGGATGGGAAGCTAGCTAAGGGGTTCTTCTCCACACATGTCACACTTGCATACAAAACGATTTCCAATTGCATTTCAATATACCATGAATTCTCAACGCCCCAAATTAACTGTGAATTGCACTAATTAATCCTCAGATTTCCCTTAAGTTATTGAATTGGATGATTGCATACGATAACCCAAAGCATTCCCCACAAGTTCCCTACATGAATTGCATAATAGAGATACAAGCAGAAATCATTAAGTTCTATGGAAACCATAAGCATTGACGAGGCACTCGTTACTATGAATTGCATGAAACTTATGCCAAGAATTTACTTAACGCGATTGTGATCAACAACCTTTACTACTTGTGAATATAAGTTCATAACGATTAGGTGAAACTCCCTTATATCCTAGCATTCAATTTATGCATGAAAATTAAGCGTGCACTCCCAACCAACATACACAAATCTGTCTAAATTCATGAAGATAAGTAAATTGAATTCACAACTTATGAAACACAATTGAATGTAATCAGATCATATAGCAAGCTTTAGACATGATTTCGAATCCCCCCCTAGCCAAGGGGGGTTTAAGTTCTCATACTCACAAAACAAAGATAAACAGATTTAGACATTGAGAATAAAAGAAAGAAAACACCTAGACGTTCCAACGATCCAATCTTGAACAGCAAGCACGCCTATGGACTGTCCTCCTTCCTCTTTGCTGCGGCATAAGACTTGTGGACAGGTTTAGGGGGGTTAGGATTGGTGTAGAATGGTGGAAGATGGTGTGGTGGTGTTTAGGGATGATGGGTGGTGCGGCTAGATGTGTTTTGGAGCAGAAAATATGGAGAGGAATGGTGCTCTAGAGGGTGCGGCTGGATGTGTATTTATAGGGGGAAAGGGACATGATTTCCAGCAGGTTTTAGGCATTAGAAGGTGGAAACATGCAGCTGGAATTAAGGAGGAGGTTGTGGCAGATTTGTAGGAGAGATTTAGGGGTTTAAAGTTGCATGTTTTTAGGCTTTTAGAAGGTGGGAACATGCAGCTGGGATTTGGCAGCTTTGTTACATGATTTTAGGCTTTTAAAACCCCTAAATTTAGGTAATATTTTCTGTTTAGAATCCCCCACTTTTTGGCTGAAAATAGGCTTTTAGAACTTGAACTTGTTTCTTCCTTCTTCCTAGCTGATTCCTTGTCTTTAAATCTCCAAATTCGTCCATCCTTCTTGCTTGATTCATAAGCTATCCATCCTTGACCCAAAATAGCTCCAAATCACTCCAAATTGGCTCTTCTTGCATACTTTGTCCTTAAAACCTGAAAACACACGAAAATGGCTTAAAAGTCTACAATAACTAAGAAATAACAACGTAAATGCACAAGAACAAGCCAACTAAGTCGCATAAATATGCTCCTATCAAATTCCCCCACACTTAGCTTTTGCTAGTCCTCGAGCAAAACAGAAGAACAAAACAAAACAAAGTAAACTAAACACACTCTAAACCTTCCAACATTTACCTCAGGGATTTCCAACGCGCATGACATGTCAATGATCATCATTCCCACAGATTTTAGTCATCTTTACACTTAAGCGCATACTTAATCAAAGTCACCACTTACTAGTTCACATTTAACCACATAAAACAATGATTTGAATGTAGTAACATGACTTAGAGAATTCACTCAATTCCTCACAAGATACTCTCTATTTTTACTCAGAATTTCTGACTACACACCCTACACTAAGTATATGTGAGAAGATTGATGTAATCATGAAAACGAACACTCACATATGATTATAGCAAATAAAGCAATTTCTGGAGTATGTATGGATATGATCTCATGAATGGAATGCTACTACTTAGATGCGAGAACCAGTGACACCATATGCTCATATCAATCCCAAACTCCACATATTGAAACACGCAACACCCAAGATGAAGTTAAGGGTTGTAACGGGGCTAGGGTATTGGCTAACAAAGAAGGGTAAGGATAAACAAACGTTCTTTAAGCAATAGTAAGCAAAGTAATGAAATTGACACTAGAATTCATTTTAGAGTGCAGAAATCAACTTTTAAACATAAGGGAAGATTTATGCAACACTTAGGGCCTAATTCAACTTTTTTGGACCCTTTCTTCAACAATCAACACTTTAGAACTCTTTTTCACATATTTTTCAACTCTTTTTTATTCTTTTCACCACTTTTCTTTTTCTCTTTACCCATGCATTTTGGCACTCATACACAGATTCTTTCCCCCACACTTGTTTTCTGCATATAACTACTCAAAAGGAATTCCTCTTTCAATTATGCATTACTATGCTTCAAGAACAAGGGTATGGATGGTCCTAATCTAGGCCAGATGAGGATGATGTGGGTCAACAAAGAACATAGGCTAACGAGGCTCAACGGGGTTAAATCTAAACACAATGTACGGGGATGGCTGTTTGGCTCTTGGTTCACTACACAACTTCATCTTATTCGTGTGTTATGCAAATCAATATCATGCTTTGAATGAAACGGATATGAGTTCTAGCATTTGGAACTAAATGATGAAACGCCTTCTAAGTAGTAACCTAAGCAAAGAATAATGAGATCATGCAACGACTTTAGGAAACAACAATGCACAGATTATTACACTCCAAAGAACGTGTTAGGCTCAAGTCTCTCAAGGTTGTAGCGTTAAGTTGAGTTCTTTCCTTCAAGCATGTTACAAAAACTGATTTTTTTTTTCTTTATGATTACATGTGAATTCATTAGCTATAACCACAACCAAGCAAAAACCAAAGGTATATCAAACTTCCATCCATGTTTACCACTCTCTTTAACAGTCATGCAATTAAAAACCAAATCCTCATCATTGTGTTGGAAGGTACCCTAAGACACAAACAAACACACAAAAACAACTCTTTTTGGCTTTTTCAAAACAATTTTTTTCAAATTTTTATGAAATTTTCGGATTTTTACTTCAACAGCATAAAAATAGCTTAAAACACACTAAAAACAGTGAGAAACAACATTGCAAGTGATAGGTGAACAAAACCCACGAAAATCATGCATAAACAACTTGTTTACCCCCCCCACACTTAAATCAAACATTGTCCTCAATGTTTCAAACATAAACTCACAGAAAAACAATCAAACAAACAACGAATAAACACACTAATCATGGCAGATTATAAACAACAAAGAGAAGGGTTTAGGAACGCAAATCTGGAATTGGAGTGATGCCTAGGTCTTCTTTTGTTGAATGCATGGGTTGCCTCCCAAGTAGCGCTTTCTTTAACGTCGTGCAGCCGGACGAAGAACACGTTCACTTCCCCTTGGAGCCCACGGCCTGGAGTTGATCCTTGAATGGAAGGTGATACTTGAAATGATCCGGCAAGAGTTTAAATTCTAAAGTGGGAGCCTGAATCATCAAAATCAACAACATGTTAATAGAAAATGAAGTTGAAATTGGAGAAGATGGCTTACTTGCTTTGTTCGACAAGAACTCAATGACAAACACTACGTCCTTGAACGTTTCAGGAACTTTGTATTTGGCCAGATTTACAATGATGGTTGTAACTTGTCCCGTGTCATCAAATTCAACTTCATTAGGAATTGTTGGTGTAAGCACATCCTCTTTGATTAATTCGAAACATTCCCCAGCCACTTCTTCTTCGTGAATCTTTGGTAAGGTTTCGAAGATGCCTTTCTCACCCTCTTCTTCATTGGATTGCATGAATCTGCAAGGCATAGGCACATTTGGTGTAATGGGGTCAGAAAGTATTGATTATGGAACTACCTTACCTAAAGTGTGTGGTGTAGGGTCCTTAGGGGGTTGCGGCAAGGGTGGTGGAGCAAGGGTAGTCTGCGGCAAAGGTGGTTCCCAACTTGCCGTGGTCTTGTCATCTTCCTCTTCCTCAAGCACCCACTGTTCATCCATGTTTTGGCTTGATTCGGACATCTTGGGTCCATCTCCAGCCTCCATGCCACTTTTTTCTTGAATTTGCCCCATGAATTCGGCGATCTCGCCCATTTGATTCCTCAGTTCGCCTAATTTCTTGGCTTGATTTTGCTGCCCCTGCACCATAGTGGTTAGTAATTGAATAATTTGATCATTATCCATCGACGAACCTGAATTTGTTTGGGCTTCTTGCGGGGGAGGCTGGGGTGGCTGTATAGGCATTGAATAAAACTCCTCATATGGCTGCCAATATCCTTCTTGTTGAGCCTCTTTGGCTTGATTTTGTGTTCCCTGCGCTAAAGAAGTTAATACATCAAAAATTTCATCATAATTGATTGACGAACCTGAGTTTGTTTGGGCTTCTTGCGGGGGAGGCATAGGCTCTGAATACGACTCCTCATAAGGCTGCCAATATGCTTCATGTTGTCCTTGTTGAGGTTCCCACCACATAGAATTTGAATGATCAATCCAATCTGAATTGTACGTGTTGGAAAACAAGTCGTTTCTTGATTGATTAGGGCTTTGATAACCCCAGGTATCGACATTCTCCCAACCTCTTTGTGGACGTTCATGGGCTCGATTTCCTTGCACACCATATGTAGGGGCACTTTGCATTGTGGTCCTTTCGATGTGTTGTGACAATAGAGAAGTAAGATTTGCCAATTGAGCTTGAATGCTAGCAAAATCCATGTTTTACTTCTCTAGTCCTAAAATCAAAGAAAGAGAACTAAATCAAATATCAAAAGTAACACAAAACAAAGAAAACGAAACTAAGTCAGAAACTAAAACAAAAACAAACTAAACAAAAAGAAAAGAACCAAGGGATTAGCAAAGTTGCTAATCCCCGGCAACGGCGCCAAAATTTGATGTGATATTTACTAACACACAAATAAAACCCTCTTTTGATCAATTGTAGTAAAGAATGTAAGTAGGGATCGTTCTGGACCGGGGATTAGGAGGGATTGCTAAACCTCTAAACTGACTCTAAAACGTAAAAACAAAGTTAAAAACACTAAACTAGACTCAAAGAATGCAAAACTAAAGTTTAAAACACTAAAACAAACCAAAAGACTCAAAACAGCACACAAACACTCAAAACTGCCTTAAAAACACAATCTGGGCAGTTTTGAACACTATGGGAGAATTTGGACGAAAATTGGTTCTAACTTGACTCAAGACACTTAAAAACACAAACTAAATGGATTTCTGACTAATATGACACTTTAACATAAGGGGGGGTTTGGTTTTGATGAATTTGAAAACAAAACAAGAACTTTGTAAACTAAACAGATTCTAAAACGAATTTGATTAAAATGAATGGATGGGAAGCTAGCTAAGGGGTTCTTCTCCACACATGTCACACTTGCATACAAAACGATTTCCAATTGCATTTCAATATACCATGAATTCTCAACGCCCCAAATTAATTGTGAATTGCACTAATTAATCCTCAGATTTCCCTTAAGTTATTGAATTGGATGATTGCATACGACAACCCAAAGCATTCCCCACAAGTTCCCTACATGAATTGCATAATAGAGATACAAGCAGAAATCATTAAGTTCTATGGAAACCATAAGCATTGACGAGGCACTCGTTACTATGAATTGCATGAAACTTATGCCAAGAATTTACTTAACGCGATTGTGATCAACAACCTTTACTACTTGTGAATATAAGTTCATAACGATTAGGTGAAACTCCCTTATATCCTAGCATTCAATTTATGCATGAAAATTAAGCGTGCACTCCCAACCAACATACACAAATCTGTCTAAATTCATGAAGATAAGTAAATTGAATTCACAACTTATGAAACACAATTGAATGTAATCAGATCATATAGCAAGCTTTAGACATGATTTCGAATCCCCCCCTAGCCAAGGGGGGTTTAAGTTCTCATACTCACAAGACAAAGATAAACAGATTTAGACATTGAGAATAAAAGAAAGAAAACACCTAGACGTTCCAACGATCCAATCTTGAACAGCAAGCACGCCTATGGACTGTCCTCCTTCCTCTTTGCTGCGGCATAAGACTTGTGGACAGGTTTAGGGGGGTTAGGATTGGTGTAGAATGGTGGAAGATGGTGTGGTGGTGTTTAGGGATGATGGGTGGTGCGGCTAGATGTGTTTTGGAGCAGAAAATATGGAGAGGAATGGTGCTCTAGAGGGTGCGGCTGGATGTGTATTTATAGGGGGAAAGGGACATGATTTCCAGCAGGTTTTAGGCATTAGAAGGTGGAAACATGCAGCTGGAATTAAGGAGGAGGTTGTGGCAGATTTGTAGGAGAGATTTAGGGGTTTAAAGTTGCATGTTTTTAGGCTTTTAGAAGGTGGGAACATGCAGCTGGGATTTGGCAGCTTTGTTACATGATTTTAGGCTTTTAAAACCCCTAAATTTAGGTAATATTTTCTGTTTAGAATCCCCCACTTTTTGGCTGAAAATAGGCTTTTAGAACTTGAACTTGTTTCTTCCTTCTTCCTAGCTGATTCCTTGTCTTTAAATCTCCAAATTCGTCCATCCTTCTTGCTTGATTCATAAGCTATCCATCCTTGACCCAAAATAGCTCCAAATCACTCCAAATTGGCTCTTCTTGCATACTTTGTCCTTAAAACCTGAAAACACACGAAAATGGCTTAAAAGTCTACAATAACTAAGAAATAACAACGTAAATGCACAAGAACAAGCCAACTAAGTCGCATAAATATGCTCCTATCATTTAGAAATAAACCTTTGCTAGAACGAGCCATTTCAATCCCCAGAAAATATTTGAGAAGACCAAGGTCTTTGAGAGCAAATTTGTTGCGAAGATACTACTTGAGGGAGTGAATCTCAGATAGGTTGTCACCGGTTACTATAAGATCGTCGACGTAGATGAGGACAACAAGTTTTCTAGTGGAACCAATCCGAACGAAAAGAGATGAATCAGCATTGCTTCGTCGAAAACCAACATTTTCCAGCACCAAACTTAGTTTAGCATACCACGCTCGAGGAGATTGCTTAAGACCATATATGGACTTATGTAATTTGCACACCATATCTTTATCACCTGCTTGTGAGTGGCCTGGTGGAAGTTTCATATAAACTTCTTCTTCGAGATCACCATGCAGGAAGGCATTCTTGACGTCCATTTGAAAAAGAGGCCATGCACAATTAATGGCAACTGATAAGAGAACTCGGACAGTGTTCATTTTTGCCACAGGGAAAAAAGTCTCCTTATAATCAACCCCATAAGTTTGTGTAAATCCACGAGCAACCAGGCGAGCTTTATGCCTCTCAATGGTTCCATCAGACTTGAACTTAGTTTTGTATATCCACCGACTCCCCACAGCCTTCTTGCCCTTAGGAAGTTTGACGACAATCCATGTATGATTGTTATGGAGAGCCTGAAGTTCTTCTTCCATTACTCTTCTCCATTCATCATGAATATTTGCCTCATCAAAGGTCTGGGGCTCATGAGCATTTGTGATTGCTGTTAAGAAGGCAGCATGGTTAGGCGAAAACTTCTCATAATCAAGAACACTTGTCAACGGGTACTTGGCATTGTAGGTCACATAATCATGCAATCTAGGTGGAGGATTTCTTTGTCGTGAAGGATTACGACGAGCTTAACTGGCAGGTTGTGGAGTTGGTGGCATCATTGAGGGAATTGTGTCATTTTGACTGGACGGCTGTTCAAGTGCCAATGATGTTTCCTGCTCATCAAGTTCTTCCCTAACTGTAGGAGTTATTTGGCTTGGAAGAAGGTCTAACACATCATGCTCAATAGTACCCAAGTGAGGCATGGGAAAAAGGTCCATCAAGTGCTCCCTTTGACTAGAATAGTTAGTTGGATGAGCAAAGTAGGGCATGCTTTCATCAAACTTTACATCTCTTGAGATCACCATTTTTTTTGTTGTTGGATTGTAACATTTATACCCTTTTTGAGTGGATGAATAACCCAGAAAAACACACTTTGTAGCTCTCGGGTCCAACTTATCTCGATGGGGTGTTTGAACATGAACAAAACATGTGCAACCGAATACTCTCAAGTGTGATAAATTTAGAGAGTTGCCTTTCAAAACTTCATGAGGTGATTTGAAATTCAAAACTCTACTTGGTAACCTATTGATGATATAGGCTGCAGGAAGCACTCATTGGGACCAAAACTTCTTTGGCACATTCATGTGAAACATAAGAGCCCTAATTTTCTCAAGAAGGTCCCTATTTTTCCTTTTAGCAATCCCATTTTGTTGGGGTGTTCCAACACAACTTGTTTGATGTAGTATACCTTGTGTGCTCAAATAGTATGACATTTTATTGGACATATATTCAGTGCCATTATCTGATCTTAAGATATGAATTTTTGACGAAAATTGAGTAGTGACAAGTTTGTGAAAATCTTGGAAAACATCCATAACTTCCCCCTTAAATTTCAAAAGGTTACAACCAAGTGATCCTTGTGAAATCATCCACAAAGGTTACAAAATATTTGTATCCATCAATGGACTCTAAAACAGGCCCCCAAATATCAGAATGCACGATTTCAAAAGGATTACTAGCTCTAGACATTGAAGAAAATGGTACCCTAAAAAATTTAGACAAGTGACAAACATCACATTGGGCTACATTTTTGCATAGGTTTGGAAACAATGAGGTCAAGACCTTCTCAGAGGGGGTGTGCTACTCGTTGGTGCCACAAAATTTGTTCTTGAGTTTGGCTTGGACTGACTTGAAATGCTTTGGGTACTTGGATTTCCTTGGACACATAATAGAGACCATTTAAATAAAAACCTTCACCAATCTTCTTCTTGGTGACTAAATCCTAAAACACGACATCGCAGGGAGAGAAAATGGCAAGACAGTTGAGTGAGTTTGTGAGTTGGCCAACAGATAAAAGCTGGAAAGGAAATGACGGAACATAAAGAACATTTGACTCAACATTGTTGGATATCAAGTTTATTTTCCCTTTTCCTAGAACTGAAACCCCTTTTTCCATTGGCAACTGATACATGAGAGGGTGAGGATATTGTTTCAAAATTTTGTAGGTTTGTAACCTTATTCGTCATGTGATCAGAAGCACCTGAATCTACACTCCAATAATCATGTACACTACTAACTGAGAGAGCAGTTGAGAAAGATTTCAGTATACCTGGATATCTTTGGAGGCAATGCTCTTATTTTCAGCTAAAAACCCTGCAAAATGCCCAAGTATAGCAGTTTGATTTGAGGAACCTACTTCTTCTTCTCTGACCCCTTGTTTCTGGTGAAGGAAGGCTGCAAACTCATTGATTAGAGTTACATGATTAGCAGTGAATTTGGACATCTCATCCGAGGCGGCCGAGGCTGCGAGATTAGCTTTATTAGGTGAACCATACGTAGCCTTCGAGGGAGCCTTGTGATCTCTCAAGAATTTTGGCTTTAATTCTGGATGAAGAATCCAGCACCTATCCCTTGAGTGACCACCATTATTACAGTGGCTGCACTTCAAATCTCCTCGCTTTCCTTTGTAACTTCTTTCCTCAGTAGACTTATAATTTGAAGCATAAGCCCTAGTTTCAGGTAGGTTAGTTTTTACCTCCATGTTCATCACCTTTCTACGAACTTCCTCCCTTTGAATAGTAGCACAGATGCTTGAAAAAGAAAGAAGGTCAGCGTTCATGAGAATGTGACTTCGAATATCCTCAAAGTCTGAACTTAAGCTTGCCAATAGTTGGAATATTTTGTCTTCCTTGGCTCGTTTTAGCAGCACTTATGCGTTGGTGGTGTGAGGGCGATAAACATTGAGTTCATTCCACATAGTTGTCAGCATTCCAAGATGTTGTACAAATGGTTTCCCTTCCTGTTGCAACCCAGCAATGTCTTTCTTGAGTTGAAAAACTCGAGCAGCATTATTCTGGTTTCCATACATCTCTTTAAGATTTTTCCAAAGATGCATGGAGGATTCGGCATAGCTGAAGATCTCAGCAATCTTTCGTTCCATAGAGTTTAGCAACCATGACATAACAAGCTGATCTTTGCAGAGCCATGCTTCATACGTTGGTGACTCGATCTCAGGAATAGGAATGGCTCCATTGACATACCCGAGTTTCGATCGTCCTCCCAGAGCAAGTGTCACAGCTTTTTCCCATGGAAGATTATTAAATTCATTTAATAATACTGAACTCAGACGTTGGTTTGGGTTTACATCAACGTCGGACAAGATGGAAGGCGGAGAAGCATGAGAGCTTTCTGCCTCCAGATTAACTGAGCTCTCTTCAGCCGTTGAAGAAGGTTGAGAAAGAGTTTAACACACAAGGATATACAGAGACATGCCTGTTAGGGTTACTGCTCTGATACCATGTTGTTAATTGAAGGTTTTTTGTATATATGAAAGTTGTGTAGTACATAAGAGACATGGCTGCACTAAATAGGCAAGGTAGAAGACATGCCTTCTGACCTCCCATAATACATACCTAAAACTGCTTTACAGCTAAGAGAGATCCCTTGAAATAAGGGCACAAGTGATCCCTTGAATTACAGCTGATGTAAACAGCCAACCTACTTAAACCTACTGACACTCATCTTCCAATATTCACATCCACCATAAAAAATAAAAAAAAACATCCTACTATCTTCCCACCCACTACCATTATCCCCAAAGTACCCTTTCAATCCCCGCCTTCGACATGGCTTACCAGCACAACTCCCCTTTCCCTTGCCCATGCGAAGCCCAAAATCCGATCACATCCATGACTTCATGTTGCATGATTTCTTCTTCTATAGCCTGTTCTTCCATTCTATTTTTTCAATTATTTAAATTAATTTTTTATCGTTACACATTTTTTTCTTTTCAAAATGATTTTATCTGTATGCGTGAAATAATGGAAGCAAGACCGTGACCACCCTTCTGTACTTGTACCACCATCCCGAGTATCCCACGGCCAACAACGCAGGTGATGCAACGACAGTTGCTCAACAATCAAAGAATCAAAGCCAAAAGAATAAGAAGTGAAATCGGTAGAGAAAGCAACTCCATCTCTATTCCCACCAGAGAAGCCGGTGGCCAACGATTGATACGGTAACTGATGCATTCAGCGCGTTTTGGGGTGCGTATTACGACGGGCTCGACGAATACAACAAGATCAACTTGTGATTCAATCATATATTCATTTATTTATGTTCCAATAAACACAAATTAAAAATTATAAGGAATAAAATGAAGAGGAGATGTTTTAGGGAATTGAGATTACAAGTTGCATGGGGTGTGGGTGGAAGAGAACGTCTCTGTCCTTATATGACATTTTACAAGAGGATAAATTGGTCATTAAAATTTTTAATAAACAGGTGGTGTAGAAATAAAACATTCGGTGGAGAGATAACAGCTCTCTTACATAATCCAGTTATTTTAATAGACATTATATTTGGCAGGTGTATTTGAATAGACCTTATAGTGAAGTCAACCACAGCGTCGTTTTATTTTAATTTTGTTAAAAGCTTTTGTTTGTTGTCTTTCTCTGTCTCCATATATATGACCCTGCCTTAACTCTGCACTAATCCATCATCAGTTGAGTCAGTTTGCATTTGATAACTCGTATTCTGCAATGGCAAAAGGAATTGATATGTTTTTTTCTAGCTATAAGTTTCCTTATCATAAAATGGGTTTCGGCTTCAATACTACGTAACACTTAGTGCTACAGGTGTTTTAGTATTATATTTGATTTCCACAAATTAGATTTTCAATTTCAATATTAATTCATTCATTTTTCGTATCACTATTACGCCCCATTGAAGAAAAATTGCATCAAATGGTATTATTTTTTTTTGCATTTGTCAACAATTGACATTTGAGATGCAGATTGCAGTACATAATTTTCTTCTGCTTTTGCATGTACAGATAGGGTTGGAGATATTCCAGAGAATATTAGAAGATACGAAAGATCCTTTCCGCCAGATCACTTTACGATGGAAATAAAGCCTTACTCCCTACTATCAAACCCGCAAGCAAAAATATATGAGTCAAGTGTCTTCGAAGCTGGTGGTTATAAATGGTGGGTTAATTTCTTTTCTTCATTGACTTGTTAGTAATGACCTTTTTTTTTTTTCATGAATAAATTATATGCATTCTCATATGTTGGTGCTTAATCAAAGAGATATCCAAATGATTTTTGGTTTATTTAATTTTTTGCAAAGGACAATTTATAAATAATGAATTGCAATATAAACTGTTCGGTAGGAGTGTGTTCGGTTTTATTCTGTCAAAATAAAAAAAGTAAACCGAAATTACTATTCGGTGTGGTTTGACTTTTACAATTTGTATTTTGGTTCGGTTTCGTTGTTTTCATTTTTTTTCTTTTTCTTTTTAACCTAGAAATTGGAGACAATGAAGAAGAAAAAAAAATCTAGAGAATAAGGCTTCCAACATATTTCGGTCTATAGTTGGGTTTACCTAACCTTGAATAGAAATTAGGCTATAGTTGACTTGGAATTGAACTTGGGAAATCTATACGCAACTAAATAAATAAAAAATTAATTTGTATGACATTCAACCACCAAAATCGAAATTGAACCAATAGTATTCGGTTTGTTTCTTTTTTTTAGTTACAGTTTGGTTTTCAATCGGTTTCGTTTTTTTTTTTTAGTTTCGGTTTGGTATTTGGTCCTATTTTTTCAGATTTTGGTTTTCCGAGCCCACCGTGTTTGAAGGATATTTAAAAAATGTTACAAAGTTTTCTCTCCGTTAAAGAGGGTATTTGAAGGATACCTCAATAAAAATGGATTGATATAAAGATAAATTAGATTTAATCAGTACATAAGATCAAGGTTCTAAAAGGCGCTAGGCGCTAGTCGGGCGGTTGGATGGGGCCTAGCGCCTAGGCGGCTAGGCAGAGCCTAGGCGGGGGACTAGGCGGACTAGGCGGATTTAAGTAAATCTATTCTATTTCGTGTAAATATGTGTCTGTTTATACTTAAAATATACATAATTTCGTCATAAACTAGAAAATAGAATGACATCTATATTATGAAGTATTGGAACATAATGAAAACATAGGGAGCAAACATATAATGTGTGTTTATTTAAGTATTCAATAAGTCTCTTACAATTTATTGGAAATAATAAAATGCAAAATGAAAGTTATCTATTTTTTATCTAAGTGAGTTGCAACCTAGGCAGGTGTCTAGGCGTGTCTAGGCGGGTCTGGGCGGCCTAGGCGGGTGCCTAGGCGGTCTAGGCGGGCGCCTCAGCAGGTCTGAATGGGCTAGGTGGATGCCTAGGCGGTCTATTTTGGATTGAAACCAAGTGTTAAAAAGAATTTGATTTTAGTCCTTTATCAAAGGGAGATGGATTGTCTACCCTTCCCATCTCAAACCCTTCCCATACCCTTTCTATTCCCTCTTATTTATGTGGTCACGGTTAAGCCACATCAACATTTTATATTTTCATTGCTTTTTGTTTTATTATTTCTATAAAAAAAAATCAATATAAAATGTTGAAGTGGCTTAACCGTGACCACAAAAATAAAAAGGGATGGAATGAGGGAGTCCACCCAAAAATTAGGTTAAAATATAACAGAACCCACCATGCTTAAACATGACGAAAGGCGCATGAGGCTAGCCAAGCTTGGCCTGATAGCCAGCCCGTTTGCTGGGGCCCAACAGCATCCGACCCTCTTCCTTCCGTCGTTCCTCTGGTCATCTCTTTCTCCCGAAACAGCGTCCCTCCCTCTTGCCGGGGTTGGGGTTTTCGAGTCATCGATTGATTTGGGAGCCCATCTATTGTCAATTGAATCTCGCCATGAAATCACGTCGGTGGCTTCACAGGAAATCCACCAAAGCCCTCATTACCAAGTAGATGCAGAAATTCTATAACAACTGATTCAAATAAAATTGGGATTTCTGGTAGATATAGCATGGGTTGAGTTGACTGATCAAGGTTTAATAGGGGAAGAAATAATTGTTGTGGCGATGAAGGAAGTAGAGAGGGTGGGGAGGCGGCGCTGTCAGGTTGTACCAAGAACAAGAATCATCAATTTTTCATTTCAATTTTTTTTATTTTTTTATTTTTGAATTCTGATAAAAGCATGATATGAGTATTTTATTATAATTTTCCTATTATACAGTGGAGTATAAAAAATAAAATTTAGTTTTGATAGTTAAATTAAATTAGGTAGTAAATTTAAATTTAAAATTAACAAATTATTGACGGGATTATGTTTAACATATAATTTTAAACGAGATTATATTTTACCTTTTCGGTTGGAGATGATCTTAGTACCTTTGAATATGTAGTTGAATAATTGTAAGTTTGTGTTGTAGGAGGTTGTCGCTTTACCCAAATGAAACAATAGATGGGAAGGGCTACTATATCTCCCTCTACTTGGCATTAGCATCTACAAATCATTCTACTTCATTGACGACGCTTATACCAAAAAGTATTTTTCCTGGATCCAAGAAGCCGGTCGACGTATATGCCAGTTTTAGACTGTTTGTATTTAATAATAAAAGTGCCAAGGACAAATACTTGACCGTCGAAGGTACGTATGTCAAATACCTATCTAAATTAGGGGTGAAATTTTTTACCAAATTACCGTACCAACCGCCCTACCAACCATATCATACCAAATTATTACCAAAAAATTGTACCAATTGGTAATGGTACGGCATTTGTACCGTACCATACTGTTTCGGTACGGTACTAGTATCCAAAACCAGTACTGATGGTATACCATACCTACCAATATTATTAATATTATATTATGTATTTATTCATATAATTATTTGAGGGCAAAATTAATAAAATTAATAATAATTATTGTAGAAGTGTAAAACATGTAAAAAAAAATAATATAAAATCACTCATAATGACAAGCTTTACAACTTTCATGAATGGGTCAGCTTCAAAATCCAACACTATAATCCATAAACCTTAAATTTATATTTAACCGTCGATTGTCATTTACGCTTTATTATTCTTACTGAAATTCATTTTTAAAATTTTCTTTTTTGAAAACATGATCATCTGGCGGATGTAAGAAAATGAACGGTTCAGATATTTGATATCACGTTTCGATATTTACGAGTAATTGAAATATGAGTCGATGTCGTATAGTTTGTAGAAACTTTATAAACATCAAGCAATATTTTCACTAACCGTAAAACTCTGAACATAACATCAATGATCCAAACCGTTCATCTTCCTGCATCCTCTAATAGATCATATTTTCAAAAAAGAAAATACGAAAAAAAAGAAAAAAATTTGATGAGAAAAATGAAGAGTAAATGTAAACAACAATCAACGGTTAAATTTTGATCCATTATTTATATGATTATAATGGCGAATTTCAAAGTTAAGCTCTTCACGAAAGTTGTAAAGCTTGTCATTACGAGCGTTTATATATTTTTTTTCTATATTTTTTACACTTCTACATTAATTAAAAAAATATTAGATTTTTGGCAAACTAAGTGGCGTAAACAAAGTGGCAATTACCATTGGCATACCATATCAACCAAACTATTTGGTATACCGAAAGTTTGGTACATTAATGGTAATAGATTTTGCCGTACCAAATATTTGGTATGGTAATTGGTACAGAGGTTTTGGTACAGTAATGTACCAAAACCACCCCTACTCTAAATGTTGCATATGTATTTTGTTCTATTATTCTTTCATCTCATCCCGTAACAAGTTATAATGCTGACAAATATGTTCATCCCACGCATTGATATGAACTATAAGGTTAGAAAAGTGGTAGATATAATTGAATTTAGAACTTTAAGGAATCTTTGGGACTCTAAAAAAATCTCTCTATAAGGGGCTATATATTTTATTTTATAATAATTTGATTATGCAGTAAATTTATTTTTGTCTTAACTTTTCTTAACTTGATTTTTGGAGTGTTATTTTAAATTTTAATTTATGAAATTTTTAACCTAAAAAAATTCAAATTTTGACAAAATTAGATTTCATCACTTATGCACTGTTGTAGGCTCTCTTATCTCAATCTCATTTGTTGGTTTGTCTATATGAAATCAGACAAGATAAGATTTCATTTCATAACAACCATTGGATTTGTTTATCTTATCTCAATCTCATCCGTTGGTTTATTTCTCCGATTGACACATTCTCCGAAATCAAACAAGATTTTCATTTCATAACAACCATTGGATTGGATTATCTTAGCACAATTTAGTTATGTTATTTGTTTATATTTTCGGTTTAGGTCTCTAAACTACCAATTCAACTTCATCACTTTTTTTATGAATTTTTCAATCTAGAAAATTAAACACAAATCGCAACATTTTTTTTTCTAATCAGTCACACAAAAAATAGTTGTTGTTTGTATATGTTTACTTAATCAAACAAAAAGTTGAAAATAAACCCTTATCCTAAATGGTTGAAAAACAAACCCTTAAAATCATATTTCGGAATTAAAAATGGGGCTCACCCAATTTCTAAACTTAAAAAAAAAGAAAAAAAAAAAAGAAAAAAAACCCCCAAGATTGGGCCCTCAATTTGGTGTGGATCCTCCTACTTTTTGGGGCTAAATGTAGCTTAACTCTTTGCTACCCAATGATTGAAGTTACTAGTCCATGTGGTGGATGTAACCCCATTTTCCGGTTTATTGGAGATGAAATTTTTCATTAGAGTTACAAATGTGCTAGCCTCAAGGAAGATAAAGCCACCATTGAGGATGCTCATAATATCAAGTTTAGGTCTTTCCGGCTAATAGAGTAGTGGGTTGTTGTGCTTCGCCACCAGCTAATTCCGTTTAAAAATAAAGAATTTAATACCAATTTCCGAAAGGTATGATTCCTAAATGAACTTTAACTTTAACTGAACCAAACTAGACCGAGAGCACGAAGTAGTGGACCTAGAATTTCGAGTTGTGCTGGCCTCGGCCAATCTTACTTGATAGGTCAAAGATATTTTTTTAAAGCCCTTCATACACTCATGTTTAATCATGTTTTTTTTATATTCAACTCGAAGGGCCATAAATAAATAGGAAGTTTTAATGAAACACTTCCGGTACTGTTCATTTTTAACGAAAAAACTATATTTTACCTTCTTCTGGTACTATTCACTATACCTTTATTTGTCTTTTTTCATTAATACTAAAGTTTTTTTTGAATTTTTCGTTGATTTTCCTAAATAAATAAGGATGTGTGAATAGTTTTAAAAAGATGTGCGATAATCACCTCCCTTTATAAAATCATGGTCTCCTGATTCTTTTCCAAAGTCAACCAAATATCGGAGCATCTTTTTTTTTTTTTAGGTCAAGGAGGAATTTTATAACAAAATCCAAAAGAACACATTACAGAAACAGTCACCTCATAAATGAGGTAGGTACAAAAATGACGCCACTTATGCATACATAGCATGAGCAGAGGTTCTCAATTATACCTAAAGCAAAAAAAAAAAAAAAAAAAAAACCATTACAGAAGATGTGGCTCGGCCCAAAAGTCAAAGACCACCCTAAGAGGCCCAAAAGTGACCCCCCTGAAAAATCTGATAACCCTAAACCGAGAAATATCGGACCATCTTAGCAAAACACTAGAAAGAAATCTAATTTGATCGTCACCCCTCATGTCATGGCATTGTGTAACCCTATGCATACATACAAATTTACATTTAAATTTTCATGCTTATTACTGCAGACGGTTCTGGAAAAGTAAGGCCATTTAACGAGGGGAGGACTCAAGAGTGGGGTTTTGCAAAATTTCTTCCTCGTTCAACATTCGAATCTCAGGGATACCTTTTCAATGATTGCTGCACATTTGGGGCCGAGGTTTTTGTTCATAAAAACAACAGGAAAATCTCTAAGGAACCATTTATCCTTTGGAAACCTACAAATCCCATGCATACTGCCCAATTTAGACTGACGAGCTTCCAATCAAAACATGACCTTGAGTACTTATCTCCAGAATTCACTCTTCAAGGAAAAAAATGGTATGCAAAATATACATATATGCAGCAATCAATTGACTTAGATTTTTGTAACTAGTATTACAGTTTAGTAGTGTTTTTTCCACTTGGATTATAAATCTCAGATTCTCTCATATAAATGCAAACTCGATACCTAACTGTGGGGATGATGATTAATTGTCACTTTATTTTTTTCTTCGTACGCTGCTAGGAAGTTAAGGGTTTGTCTGAGAGGAGAAGGGAAGAAACAGAAGGACAAATCACTATCACTTTTCTTACGATCAACCGAAGATTTGAAGACTCTTCCGAGTATTTGTGCAGAATTCAAGCTTAGGGTATTGGATCAAGTCCGCCATGACAAGTCGTGGGTTGAAGAGAATCCCAAGCAGTCTTCGATTACGCATAATTTGTTTCTTGATCCTCTTTGTTTGAAATTGGCGATGTCCACTCCAATAAAAAAGATATTTAGAATATTTGCTTGTTATTGGATTGCAAAAATCCTCTATCTTTTTTGGCTTTGCCACCCAATGATTCCTTTCACCATATTTTATCTCATTAATAAGATCAACTAGTTTTTCGGGCAACTTCACACTAAAGGCATAAGCTCCAATAAAATCAACTCGTTCACTAATGGAATTTACCTTGGTGTGGAACTGGCAAATGGCTCTCTCATATTCAATTGCACGTTCAAGAACTCTACCATTCATATCAACAAAGTTGACAAAACCTTCGTCAACCTCATCAAACAATTCGAAAAACTCCTTCGCATCCACATGAACAGTTGGCGAATTCTTTTCTTCAACTTCACAAAATTCATCGATCCCAAATTGCTCAGTTTGCTTACTAGAACACAATTCACAATCATCTTCGAGGCAACAATCAAATAGTGGTGGTAGATTTACATTCAACGAATCTGACACACCAACATAACCTCCACAACTTGAACTCAAGAAGTCAGCCTTATCACTTGAGTAACCTGGCTTCAACTCTCCATATTTGTTGCTAACATATTGTTGATCAAGTTGCATGGTTAGGAGTTCGACTTGTCGTCGTAGCTCTTGAATTTCGTCGTCGCTCTCATTCCTGTGATTTTCCTGCACATGGTAACCACACCTTCCTCTACAGCTCCTTGCTGCCATTTAGATAAATGATGCGGAAGCTACCCAAAGAGCGTAGCAAAGCTCTGATAACCAAATAATGCAAGACTTACCAAGGGTTTCGAGGAGAAGAGGGAATAGATAACCTGGGATTCGCTCAACCAGGGGCAACGGAGCTCACTCGACGTTGCTAATCGTGGATTCGATCACACGACCAAGCCAAATGCTTGATTGGGGAAGGAGAAATCACTCACTTCAAATGCACAAGGCAAATATAATTTTAATTCATTCAAATATACCTCAAGGGCTTCTAATACATGATATTTATAAAGAGTACATGAATAAACCCATTTCCGAATTGGACTTTTAGACTCCCCAAATTAAACTTGATTAAATGTATTTGATGGTTCCAATACCTATGAGACTCTTAGTAAATTTCAATACATGCATGAGAGCTTTTATTACTGCATCAATGACAATATTGAAAAAACAGGTAACTCCACTAAATTTACACCTATGTTTGCGGTCATCTTCCTCATGAGTCAAGACTTATCAACTCCAGTTGGAGAAAAAAATAATTCATTAATTTTGATTTAGTACTGTTATTATCATTTTAAAAATTTATTTTGCACTCATCTATGTTCAAATTCTGCATTTTAAAAGTGTAAAAGAATAATGCAAGATGAATGTTTTAGAATGTCAATAACATCTCTCTTAAAAAATTAAAATTTAGAATAAATAACTACTGACTTTTATACAAGCCCAATGTGTGTAGGTCACTTGATTTTGTTGAAAAAAAAATTCCCCAGAAAGTGTCAGAACACAAGTATGATAAGAGAAAAAAATTGCTTGGCATGCAAGTATATACTGTATTCTCTTACAAATTTAGTTTCTTGTTTCAGTTAGTCATTGGTTTAGTTCATCAAACTACGAACATGGTTGTCAAAGCTTCATGCCACTTAAAACTCTTCAGGACTCATCGAAAGGATTCATTCAGGATGATGCATTATCTGTTGAAGTTGAAATCCTTGCTATCTCTGTGGCTAAAGCTACTGCAACAACAAACAAAACGCCTATACTAGTGATCAAGTAAAATAAGAAAAATGCTAGGGAGACCCTTTTTATGTTTCACATTGGTGTACCATATGATTTGGTAATTGATGCCATGTTAATTAATAGACTTATCTCATTACATATTAGTTATGTGAATCATTTGCTACATCATGTGGTACACCAATGTAGTATAAAAATGTGATCACCTTGCAAAATAAACATGCATGCTTCTTCAAAATCTGTGAATTGTATTCCATGCCATATATGTATATGCGGGTGCTCAAACTGCGAAGATTGTATCCAGTACTGTTTGAGCTTTATTAGCTACTTGTTATGTTTGAGTTCGACAAATATAAATTGTGTCTGTTCTTGCAACTAAAAAAATTGTATACGAGTCAAAAATAAGAATATAATTCGTAAATGCTAAATCCGTATTAAACTACAATTTGCAAATCTCGCACATGCTATGCATGTGGGGGGAAAATCTAGGTGAGGAAAAAGTGGGTGAAAAATAAAAAAATGTGAAGAATTACATTTTTTTTATATTTTTAGTAAATTACTATTATAACCGTATTATTTAAATGTTTTTTAATTAAATTTAAGGGTAAGGAAGGAAAAGTAGGGACATGCTTGGTATTTTCGGAAAATAATTGACAAGCCCTCTTCTCATGGTAATAATATAGATAATTTATAGGCTTCAATGTCAAACTTTAAATAATTCGTAAAAAAAAAAACTGTTAAAAATGCTAAAAAAATCAAATATTTATACAGCATAAGAAATCCATTTTTTTTTCTTTTCGATATGGCGATCCACGAGGAAGGAGTGTCGAACACAAGCAGAACGAAAAAAAGGGGTGGTTTCAGGTCCATTTCTTTAATATGTTGTAACATTTACCCCACAAGCCATCGACTCTTAACAGTACCTCACTTCATCCCTAAATCCAAACCAACTTTTATCGATTTGTTTCTGTATTTGATAAAATTGATGGGACAATAACTTTATCCACCCCTTCCTTACAACGAATAATTATTCAATGGAGAGGATTACTAAAATTAATGAATATATGTTATGGGTTTGTTACATTTTGGGCCCAAAATAACACTTTGGCCCGAGCTTAGAATAGTTATCAGCCCATGGAAGAATATTGGGAATATTCTTTGTCATGGGCCGAGTCTAGTAGAGTTCGACTGAATCTTATCAAAAGATGTTATTGCATGGATGAGGATGAAGTGGTCGAATCCTGGTGCAATAAGGATTCTTCAGAGGCTAAGGATACTTCGAATCAGGGGAAAATGCCGAGGATCAAGGGGTTGAATCTGAGCAATTAAGGAGTTTGGTTCAGAATCCTATGGGAGTTAGGACTGGTAGAAACTTAATCAGATTGGCTTGAGGAATTCTAATTCGAGTTAAATTTTACCTCAGCCTTTAGGGAAATTACCACTATAAATAGAGAGGGAAGTGCATCATTCAAAGCCCATCCAATTCAACAAACAACTGCCATGCAAAAACCTCTCAAACTCTTAAACACCTTGAGATTTTTATTTTCTTTTTCCTCGCCAACACATCTTCAGTTTGGATAGATAGCACTGTGAAGGCAACCGACAACATCTTCAGTTTAAACAAATAGCACTGGAGTCGTAGAATCAGCCGACCGAGGAGCACCTTCAGTTTGGATAAACATAACTGCTTCGAGACCAACTAGTTATTTATCTAAGTCTCGGCCATCAAGGATTTATAAGTCTTTGTTGGAAGAGGTCATCTCATCAGCCTTATCGGTGAAGTGAGGTATTACAAGGTTATTACATTCGGCACATTGAGAGCCGAATTTGATATTGAACTTCACAGAACTAGTAGCCTTGTCTTTAAGCTCTAGAACCCAGAGGCCGAAACGTGTTCCTTCCTTGGCCGTAGTTGCAAGATCAAGAAGTCAGCAGCACGCCCAACGCCACATCAACATATTTTACTCCCCGGCCGAACTCGGCCTAGGAGTTGGCACACTCCCCGCATTCAACCGAAGGACATAGTTAGCTCATTAGTTACTCGACCTGCGCACCACGGAGGTTGGGTAGTTTTCAGGGTCAACATTTTGGCACGCCCATAAAGGGAAATAATGAGATTTATATACATAAGCAACGGAAGCATATTATCACATATTATCAAAGCTATAGTCATGCAAATCCCCTTCAAGAAGCATAGGTTCATAAATGATGCATCAAACAAAATATT
This sequence comes from Cotoneaster glaucophyllus, assembly GCA_036320875.1. Taxonomy (NCBI): domain Eukaryota; kingdom Viridiplantae; phylum Streptophyta; class Magnoliopsida; order Rosales; family Rosaceae; genus Cotoneaster; species Cotoneaster glaucophyllus. The sequence goes on from CM070070.1 coordinate 9,895,563, forward strand.
GAAGAACAAAGTGAAGGTTGAGTTTTATACCTCTTGATCTAGACTTTAGACCAAGGATGGACCACCTCCAAGCTCTTTGTTCTTGGAACTCCTTGAGTCTAGCCTCCCTCCTTGCTTCCTCCACCTTGATAGATTTGTATCTTCTTTGATTCTCCTTTAGTCTCCAAGGTAGAAGACCTCTAAAGATCCACACCCACTAGTGTAGTGAAATGGATGTTGGAATAACCAAAAGGAAGAAAAGATGATTAGTTAATTTCTCCTCTTGGTGGCCGGCCTTGTGTGTTTAGAGAGAGAGAGAGAGTTGTTTTTTTCTTTTGTTGAAAAGAACACACAAAACCCTAATGAACTTTTTCATTAAACTTTCTTTATAAATGTCAAAGAAGTGAGTCAACAAATTGACTCCTTCTCTCTCTTCTTTCTTACCAATGGCCGGCCCCTATGGTGTGGGTTTGGACTTTGGGCTTTTATCATTTCAAGTCATCCTATGTTTGAATAAAAAGACCCAATGGGTTTGGGTCCAATGGGCCCGAATGAACCCGAACTTTTCTTTAAGTCCTAAACGATCTTTCATCGCTTCTATGATATCTTTAGACTTTCTAATTAATCATAACACTTAATTAATCCAATTAATTTATTCCATCATCCTTTAGTTGTCTCACCACAAGAGTGTATCGGTGTACAATCGTTTTAGGTTCTAATTAACAAGGCAGTGAGGTGATTGGTACCAATCCAGTTGATTAGTATTAATTCAATCACTTAGTGAATTAAAACTTACTTTTAATTCTCCTTCTTCTTTGATAACTACTTATTTAATTATCTAGAAGAACCCACAAGCCATGAGTGACATCTAATCATATATCATGGCTACCCAAGCTAATGTAGAATATGTTCGGAGAACCTATTCAGTTGGAATTACAATGTAATTCGATCCTTCTCTAATACAATACTCACAATCACATTACTAGGGTATGGATACTTAATGTCAAACCCCTAATGTGATTATGTCAAGTTATATGATTCTATTGAGTCGTATAGGAACTCTTTCCATCATTACGCTCAATACTTCGGCCGAAGATTCCCGAATCATATCTTAGAGTATTCATCTTCTCATAACGAGGATTAGAGATCCCTTGTTGATCATTCACATGCCTCTGAGAATAAATCACTGACCCCAACAATGCATAGAACACATCCAAGATGAGATGTGGTCACGTCTCATTATCAAATGATCAGCAACGTATCCCCAAGACAACTATGATGTCTCAGGTCAAAGGATTACTTACATTATTCCAACCAGTAGAGTTACTTGCTTGACATGTGAGTAGACCTCCATGCAAGTACTCTCGTTTGATTGTATTCAGTGAACTCATTCCCTTAATGAGCACCTACATACTTGTCTTAGTGTCACTACACGAATGGCATGAGACTTTCCATCCTTCCAAATGAAGCAGACATAGTATGTACTAGTCTATCCAGATTTTCAGCGTCCCTCTAATAATCCTATGACTAGGAACCTTTTGGACACTATGGTTATGTGAAGAAGGTCTCTGTAATCCAACATCTTTAGATTACTTCTTCCATCAATCCATTGTCCATGGCGAAAGATGGTTTTATTGAAGGCTTGGTAGAAGATTGCGATGACGAAGAAGATGAGATTTCTGGTACACCGTCTAAATCTTTCCTTCGACGATGGTTGGAAAAACAATCTCGGTAGTTTGAGCAAATTTGTAGCCGAGAAATGAAAAGTTTATATGACACAGTGCGCAAAGACACCTCGGCGATTAATAATTTATTTGAAATTCTAGTTAACAGACCCCACGAAAAGGCGGTTATCGATCAGCCCAATCATATTCCATTTTTAAATAATGGGGTCATTGGGAGAGGAGAAGTTGCCACCGGTGTAGGCCGAGGTAGGATTCACTCGGCCCAGAATAATTGATCTTGGAAAAAGTACGGTGAGCCAAGCACCAGTTTGACTGAATTTGGCCAACGAGTAGAAACCACATCTGTTAATATGGTTGAAGTCCAGAGATTGATCGACCGGCTTGGAAAAAAGGGCTGAAATTCCCAATGTTCATCCACCTATATCTAGCTTTTGTCAAAAGGTTTGAGTATCCTCGAAAATTCAAGATCCCAGATTTTAGTCTCTTCGCTGGAGAGTCGTCATTGTAACACGTGGCTAGATTTATTGCTCAATGTGGAAATGCCAATAATGATTTCCATAAATTGCAACTGTTTAATTTTTCGTTTAGGCACAACATTTGCATGGTACATCTACCTTCCACAAAATTCTACACAAAACTAGGAGGAGATGGTCGAGAAGTTTCATATTCTATCGACCTGGAATGAAAGTGTCAGTATTTTCCCTTGCTAGAATGGCTCAGTCAGCCGATGAGTCTCCAATGGAATTTCTTACCAGGTTTAAATCGGCCAAGAATTGGTGTCGAGTACCACTCCCCAAGGTTGAATTTGTTAGGCTTCCCATAACGGCCTAGATGTGGTATACAAGAAGAAATTCTCGGGGGCAAACTTTTGAGATATGTATGAGTTGGCTCAGCACATTGAGCAATATGATTACATACTTAAAGAAAAGAAAATCTCGAAATCCCCAACCAGTGGGATGATCTATAAGAATCCAACGGTGAGCTATGCATCAGCTGGGGGTGACGAGTCCCAATATGTTAATATAGACACAGCCGAGATAGTAATTGACAAACCTTATGTATGCATGGCACTGGCTCACGCTAGTTCCAAAGAAGTCAAAATGCGCTCGGCCTCCGTCGAAGCAGCTGTCAAAACGTCAAAGGTGTACACTTTTGACATAGCCAAGGTTGATGCTATCTTCGACTAGCTACTACTTGCAATGATCATTAAGCTTCAACCGGAGCTTGACATTCCCAAGGCCGAAGATTTAAAAGGAAAACATACTACAAGTATCATAACTCGAACAAGCATACGACAAATAACTGTGTCGTATTCCGTGATGCCATGCAAAGCTAGATCGACAATGGTAAACTAAAGTTCCCAGAGAAAACTCAGATGTTGTTCGTAGCTGATCATTTCCCTTCGGCAACGGTAGGTATAGTGGACGCCCATCTGCCGAATGACAAAAAAAAAAAAGGAAAAGCTGAGTTCATTCCAACATACCACATCCCGATGCAAAACTCTCGGCTGCGACTGAAGATCGATCTCTCATCTCAAAACGAACCACCTGGTTTCTTCTCAAACCCAGTATATGGTGAACCAATGTCTAACTCTAGTTAAGAATAAACTAAAAGCCCAATGGTCTTGTGCAGTCAATGCCAATCAAAAGTCATCATAGCCGAGCCAAAGCCACGAAAACCGTTGGCCGAATCACTACAACCCGTACTTGCAATTTTGATAAAATCTTATACGATGCTCGTTTCAGGTCAACGCCAATAAAGGGTTTTTGATAGACTTGACCCTCAATAACATAATTACAAACCTTCTTCAGTTAAACGGCAACTTGATTTCGACGGGTTGTTTTTCTAATGAAGATTGCTATATACACAACTCTAGAAGTTCAAGTTCATCCACGACCCATCAAACCTTCAAGCCACCTGAACCGCGCGACCAAAGTTGGTATAGTTACAATTCCCTTACTGGCGCATATACCATTTTGTCTAAGTCTTAAAAACGTCGCCTATAAAGAATGGACTGCATGGCCTGTCAACGAGCAACTCAGGAAGTTTTAATCACAAAATGGCTACCTAAAGAAATGGCGAAAAATGAGGATAGTCAACAAACTCTGGCAATCATGACTGAATTGCCTCAAGGAAAGAAGGCAATTGATCGCGATTTTGAAACTAGGAATGAAGTGTATGAGAAACGAATCAAACTCCTTCTTTGGTCTTGAGAGATGAAACTCGCATCAAGCATTTCAGGAATGAGGCCGAGAGCAAGCTTCCTCCACCACCTCCATATAAGCCATTGATTAAAGTCAAACAAAATCACCATCCACCATTCTTTGGCAAGGCTTTAGAATACATGTGAGAATTTCACAAGAAACATTTGACAAAGGACCTATAGGGCCTCCCAAAGGCATGCTAGAAATCTCTTGATTTGCCCTTGACAGGCCTCGACACTGAACAAATTATTCAAAAGTGGGATTTGCGAATGAAGGCCAGGTTTTAGCACATCTCGGAAACTAGTGTTCTCTGCTTCAACGTAGAACTATATATCGATTTAGGTCCTGCAGAGACCTCTAATTCTCTTTAGATGATCTGCAATATTTACGACATCATTTTGAGGTTTTTTCGACCGTATCTTTATTCGGCTTCACGACCGAAAAAATGGATCGTGTCGAAAGGCTGGATGCCTATATAGACATATGAGATGCTCTCATTGCATATCGGGAGCAGACTTGCAAGCGTTACAAACCCAGGATCAAGTCTCACCATTAATCAAACTAGTTGTCAAAGCTGAGGATGAAACTGCCATGCCAGATACACCAGGTAAACATATTTTACATGTGGCTAAAGATGATGTTGTTGGCTCAACCAAGATCAGGACATTCTGCCAAATAATCCAGAGGACGAGGGTTATGACCCGATGGGCCACTGGGTACTCGACAACATGGAAATCAGCATGGTCTGTGTCTTATCTGCAAAGTTCCAACCAACCACATCTCAACTAACTTTTTTAGATGCTGATGTGGTTGCCAAATGGACCACGCAAATCGACTTTGTGGCCACCGAAGAAGCTGAGCTGATTAGTAAGGAGGACAAGCTTAAAACAGCCTTAGCTGAACGATTTCCTCGTACTTCGGTCGTCAACCTTCATCATTTGAAGTCGTTCTATGTAACGGCCCATATCGAAGGGTATTCGATATCCAAAGTTTTCGTCGACTGTGAAGCAACAGTCAACATCATGCCTGTTTCCATTATGAAGGCGTTGCGACACTCCAAAGACGAGCTCATCCTATCTGGTGACCATGAGCAGCTTTGTAGGCAACAAGTCTCAAACTAAATGAGTGCTTCCTTTAGAAGTAAATATCGCAATTCGAAATCACATGATCTGTTCTTTTTAGTTGATTCGAAGACCGAGTACAATGCATTGCTTGGCCATGACTGGATCCACCAGACTGGTTGTATCCCTTCTTTGCTATACCAAGTCCTTATCTTATAGGACAGCAAATCGGTAGTAGTTCATCCGGCCGATAATTAGCCGTTCAAAACTAACATGATTCAAGCCCGCTATTATGTCGACCAGGTCGGCTATATTACCTTATAAGGTTTTAACGAAGAAGGACGGCCGACTTCGATCTCTGTTTAGAAAGCCATCGAGGTTGGCGCCGAGACTATTTAGTAGGACTTGGCGAGGCTTAGGCTGACTGATCTAGTTAACGATCTTGATGACTTATACAAAACAGGATAGACATAGGGCTACAGTTTCATCTATTATGGAATTACTGTTGGCCCATTGGTATACCATTTCCAAGCAGCCGAATTTTGGCATGAACTTAGTAGAGTTCCTTGTCAAATGAGGTCACGGCCCAGCCCTGTCACTAAATGAAGTCCAAGCTGCACCATCTGAGCTCGAAGATAATCGGCCTGAAGTCAAAGACCCTTTGGAAGAAATAAATGTCGGAACAGCTGATGAACCTCGGCCTTTATTTATTAGCGCCTTAATCCTTCAATCTATGAAGGCCAAACTTTGTAAATTACTTTTGGAATTTAAAGATTGTTTTGCTTGGAGCTACCATGAGATGCCCTGGCCTTGATTGAACATTGGTCGAACACAATTCTCGACTGAAGCTCAGCTTGCCATAAAAGACAAACTTGGTCGACTTTTAAAAGTCGGCTTTATTCAGATAGCTCAATACTTCGAATGGTTGGAAAATATTGTCCCAGTCTTAAAGAAAAGTGTTGCGTTACTCATGGTCACCAGGTTTGTCAATTGACTGTGCAGCAAACTATGAGATTTTATCTTTCATAGACAGACATGCTGGTTACAATTAAATTTTCATTGCCGAGGTCGATGTCCATAAAATTGCTTTTCAATGCCCTGGGGCACTCGGGACCTATGAATGGGTCGTTATGCCTTTCAGACTTAAGAACGCCGATGCCACATATCAACGTGCCATGAAAACCATCTTTCATGACCTGATTGGCATAATTGTTGAAGTGTACATCGATGATGTTGTAGTCAAGTTGAAACGTCTGCAGGAAATTTCTTAGGTTGTCTTATGCCTCATCGTGGCATCGAGGTAGATTACAAGGCTCGTACGATCATCGACGCCCCATCCCCGACAACCAAGAAGCAATTGCAATCCTTGCTCAGCAAAATTAATTTCCTTTGCCGATTTATTTCTAACTTGGTGGGCACGCTCATGAAACTCAAGGATTCCAACTGGTTCGAATGACGAGAAGAACATCAGAATGCATTTACACAAATTAAGGTCTTTCTTACTACCTCTATTCTTATGCCACCTTGGCATGGCAAACTTCTCAAGTTGTATATCTCGGTTGCTTAAGAATCCATTGGTTGTCTTCTTGCGCAAGACAATGACACCGGTCGGGAGCAGGCCATTTTTTACCTTAGCCAAAATCTTAACTCGGCTGAGGTGAATTATTCGGCCGTCGAGAAACTTTGCTTGACATTATTCTTTACCGCGTCTAAACTCAAGCATTATATGCTCCTTTTAGTTACTCAAGTCATTGCCCAAACTGATGTTATTCGATATATGCTCACTTGGCCAATAGTCAAAGGTTAAATTGGGAAATGGACAATGGTGCTATCCAAATTTAGTTTGCAGTACATGCACAAAAAAACCGTCAAAGGTCAGGTTCTAGCCGGTTTCTTAGCTCAGCATCCTTCTCCATACGGTTTTGAGGGCAACAACGTTGAAATTGGCATTGTCGTCCAATCACTTGACCACTACATATGGTATTTTTCTCTTTAGTTAGATTTCGATTGTACTAATAGTCAGGCTGAGTACGAAGCCCTCATTATCGGCCTTAATATTCGTCACGACTTAAAGGCAGCCTGGGTGCTCATCCTTGGTGATTCAGAACTTATGATTAACCAGATCAATGAGACTTTTCGTTGCATGAGTTGTACTTTGACGCCCTATCATATGGTCGCCAATTATTTATCCAAATCATTTGTCGGCATCACGTTCAAACATATCTCTCGAGTTCAGAATACTGATGCAAATAAGCTGGCCCAAATAGCCTCTGGAGCATAACTCTTTGGGGGACGAGGTAGGCCGAGTCATACCAGTTGATCGGCGTCCATACCCGGCCTTGGTTAATCAACAAGCTCTCAAACAGGACGGCGTAATCCAGACACTGGTATGTCTTTACCTTTGTTACTTGAACGAGAGGCTCCTGTAGACATCTGTGTGGTCGAGACATTACCAAATGATTGGAGAAGATCAATTATACGATACCTTGACGATCTAGTGGCAAGCACGACCACAAGACAATGGTACATGCTACAAATGATATAGTGTATCAGAATGAGCTATATCAAAAAAACGAGGATGGTCTGTTGTTATTGTGTCTCAGCCCAGAAAAGGTCGTTCAAGCTATTACAGAGGTGTATGAAGGAATATGCGGTGCTTATCAATCCGGCTGAAAATTGCGCTAGTTGCTCCACCGACATGGATATTTGTGGCCGAGTATATTAAAAGATTGCATAAAATATGCACGAAGTTGCTTAAAATGTCAAATCCATGGGCTTATCTAGAGTCCTAGCAATAAGTGATCCACTGTCAAATCGATGCCTAAAACCTGCTAGTAACGCAGAAAAAGATCGCCGAGCGAGCTTAAAATCAATAAGTAAAGCAAAAGACATTCGGTGAATGTGACTTAGTTTGGCAAACGGTGTTGCCAGTAGGGATCAGGGATCCCATATTTGGAAAATGGTCCCTGAATTAGGAAGGACCATTTATTATTCGCAAGGTTCTTAGCAAGGGGGCATACCATCTCAAGGATCGAACTAGTTTGATATATAAGTTGTCAATCCATGGGAAGTTTTTAAAACAATATTATCTAGTTACTTGGGAGATGCAGGAATAAGGAAATATTTCATTAAGTTAGCAAAAAGTACATGTATGCATACAAAAGTCAATCGGCCCACAAGGTGGCACTGGGAATATAATCTATGGGATCGAAGGAATGAAAGCTTTAAGCGTAGCTTTAAGCTCCAGCCATTTTACTTCGCCCATAATGATCTCGGCATGTCGAGTCATCTTGTCAGCCATCAGCGTTTGTATCTTTTTACTTCAGCCGCATACTCTGCCAGCCAAGGTTTATTTGCCTCGAAATCCCTCTCAAGCTCAGAAGCAATTGCAGACCTTTGGGATTGAAGTTTAGCAATCTGACGATCAAGGTCAGCCATTTTCTCTTTCTTTGCCTTTATCGCCTTGAGCTTTACTAGTGAAGAGAAGATCGACGGTCCCAGATATGAGGTTCGAAGGGCAAATCCGGTCGAAATCTTTAATAATCATTGTGAAATTTAAAAATCCAAGTGTAGAGGCCGAAAAACACGCAAATTAAGGTTGCACGATTGCGTGTGACGGCGAACTTTAAGGCATGATCATTATGAAGAGACGTTTCAACGTTTACGTGCCTCGGTCATGATGCGTTTCGTGTCAAACATTTATGATTATCAATGACTAAGTAGGAGATCGTGCGTGATAAATACATCTGAGTGGAGAATATTCATTTTTTGCAAGGATCTTTTGATCGACTACAAAGTGCAGGCTGAGGGTTTATTTCTTGTTTGACAGTGGATCACTTCTTCAAGGTCGAAGTTCGGCCATATGTTATTACACTGAAGACCTCATAAGCGAAAGGGCAATGTTTGGGCCCAAAATAACACTTTGGGCCGAGCTTAGAATCGTTATCAGCCCAAGGAGAAATATCGGAAATATTCTTTACCATGGGTCGAGTCTAGTAGAGTTTGGTTGAATCTTATCAGAAGATGGTCTTGCATGGATAAGGGTGAAGTAGTCGAATCCTGGTGCAATAAGGATTCCTTAGAGGTTAAGGATACTTCGAATCAGGGGAAAATGTCGAGGATCAAGGGGTTGAATCTGAGCAATTAAGGACTTTGGTTCAGAATCTTATAGGAGTTAGGATTGGTCAAAGCTTAATCAGATTGGCTTGAGATGAGTGAAATTTTATCTCAACCATTAAGGAAATTACCACTATAAATAGAGAGAGGAGTGCATCATTCAAAGCCCCTCCAATTTAACACACATCTACCCTGGGCAAATCTCAAACACCTTAAGATTTTTATTTTCGTTTTCCGCGCCAACATATCTTCAGTTTGGATAGACAGCACTGTAAAGGCAACTGGCAACATCTTCAGTTTGGACAAACAGCACTGAAGCCGTAGAATTAGCTGACCGAGGAACACCTTCAGTTTGGATAAACAGCACTGCTTCGAGACTGACTGGTTATTTATCCAAGTCTCGACCAGCAAAGATTTACGCGTCCTTGTTGGAATAAGTCATCTTATCAGCCTTCTCGATGAAGTGAGGTGTTACCGGGTTACTACATTAGGCATACTAAGAGTCTAATTTGATATTGAACTTTACAGAACTAGCAGCCTTGTCTTTAGGCTCTAGAACCCGAAAACCGAGACATGTTCCTTCCTCGACCACAGTCGCAAGATCAAGAAGTCATCAGCGCGCCCAAAGACACATCAACATATTTTATTCCCCAGTTGAACTCAGCCAACGAATGGCACGCCCCGCATTCAACCAAATGACGTAGTTAGCTCATTAGTCACTAGGTCTGCACGCCACATAGGTTAGGTAGTTTTTAGGGTCAACATTTACGTAGACTTACATGCTTATTGCTAATGAACCTATGTTATTAGGTTGGAATAATTAGGGTTAGATTGGGGAACCTAAGAACGTGAAACTCATTTTTAGTAATTGTAATCATGTGGTTTTTAATGTTGAACCCATTATCCCTTTCGAATCTGTTTTGTATGTTCAAAAAAAGGCTTGTATGGTTAACAAACCTAAATGTTTGTCTAAACATGATGCCCATTAAATTGAACATGTAAAATATCGGAGTTTGTTGTTCGGTGGTAAGATGACTAATTATCTCTTTAATTATTATTATTATTATTTTTGTTCTTCTTTATGCTCTAAACCTAATTTATAGATTTTATTTTTAAATTATATACTCAACCTATATTATAGGTTAACTGTATGTATCTATTGTTGGATTTGGCATTAAATCAACATGCCTAAACTAAAAAGGATTAGGATATCTTGGACGCAAGATATTTGGATTTGTGTTTCCTAGTTGGTTTGGGATTTGGTTTTAGTATAGGATTTGGTTTCCTATATTCTACGAACTTTGTGTAAACTAGGACATTTATTAGTATAAATAGATGGATGTGGGATAGAGTTTTATGTGTGAGAATTTTTGAGAGGCATAAGTTTGTATACTTGAGAACACTTTGTGTTTGTGAGTTCTCTTGTATTTGTTGGTAATCAATAAAGCTTCCGTTGTTAGAGAGGTACTCCTATATTGGAGGAACTCTGAAATCGTTGTGTTTTGTTTATTGCTTGATTGGTTTTTGGTTTAGTTTACAACAAGTGGTATCAAGAGCTTAGGTTCTTACGTAGGTTGTGACTATCAAGCAATGACGAAGATTGGTGATTTCACCAGTAGTGATGATGTTGAAAAAAAGTCTGGCATTAGTGGAACCAAGACGACGGTTCAGAGTGCTAGGTTTGAAATTGAGAAATTTGATGGAATGAATAACTTTGCTATGTGGCAATGTGAGGTTCGAGATGTCTTGATACAACAAGGTTTGGATGTTGTGTTAGGAGACATGTCGTTTTCGATGAAAAAGGAAGAATGGGAAAGATTGAATGCTCATGCATGTTCTACAATTCGGCTATGCTTGGGAAAGCAACAGAAGTATGATGTAATGAACATAACTTCTGTGAAGGAATTATGAGCTACATTGGAGTCAAAATATATGAAGAAGAGTGCAGAGAATCGACTGCAACTCAAGAGCAAGTTGTATAGGCTCCAGTACAAAGAGGGCACGAAGATAATTGGCCATCTAGAAAAGTTTAACAAGCTTCTAGTTAAACTAGCAAATCTTGAAGAGATAATCAAAGATGAAGACAAGGCGTTGGTCCTGATGAACTCATTGCTTGAATCCTATGAGCCTTTCGTGACTACTTGGATTTATGGCAGAGAGACAATTAAGTATGATGAATTCTCAATTGCTTTTATGAATCATGAGGCGAGACACCTTGACATGCAAGAAAGGAATAACTCTGAAGCTTTGATATTGAGAGGGAGATCGAAAGAAAAGAAAGGTTTCTACAGGAAAAATAGTAGGTCTCGTACTAGATGAGTCTAAAATAATAGGAAGTTCTTGGACAAAGATGAGTGTGCTTTTTGTCATGAAAAAAGACACTGGAAGAATGACTGCCCTAAAATCAAAGAAAAGACTAGAAAGAAAAAAGGATGGCTCAGAAGAAAATATGGTTGAAGTCGAGGATGAGGAATTTATCTATGCCCTAACTGGATCGAGCACTGCAGATTATATGAAAGAGCTAGTGCTTGACACAGGTTGTACCCATCACATGACTTCTCAAAGGCATTGGTTTTCAAGCTTCAAAGTTACGAATATAACTGTGTTTATGGGAGATGATAACCCATGTACAACTCAAGGAATTGGAAGCATCAGGATCAAGCATCATGATGATGTGATTCGAGAATTGCATGGTGTAAGGTGCGTCCTAAATTTGAAGAAAAATTTGACCTCACTAAGCACTCTCGAGTCACAGGGCTACAAGTTTTACTCCGATAACAACGTGCTCAAATTTACTAAAGGAGAACTTGTCATAATGAAATGGGTCATAATGAAAGGGCCTCAGAATGGCGTACTTGATATGCTACAAGGAAAGACTTTGGAAAATGGAGTGGTTGTGGTAGCTGATGAAGTGCAAAGTGATAAAAATGACTTGTCTGCATTATGGCACATGATGTTGGGACATGTAGGAGAAAAAACATTGCAAGGATTGATCAAGCAAGGATGTTTAAAAGGAGCAAAAACTGGAAAGATAGAGTTCTGTGAGCACTGTGTTCTTGGCAAACAAACAAAGGTGAAATTTGGCTCAACTGTTAATCAAACGAAAAGGGATTTTGGACTATGTTTACTCTGATGTTTGGAAGCCTGCAAAGAATGCTTCTTTATGGAAAAAGATGGTTTGTATCTTTTGTTGATGACTACTCTCGCAGATCATGGATATATATGATGAAACAAAAGAATGAGGTTCTTGACATCTTCATGGAATGGAAAAACATGGTGGAGAACAAGACTGGAAAAAAGATTAAGATACTGAGAAGTGACAATGGAGGGGAATATACCTCTGATCCTTTCTTCAAGCTAAGCTGCCAAAGAGATTTTAAGCAGAAGCTTTGAGCTATGCATGTCATGTGCTTAATCGACTACCATCAACAACATTGGAGGGTAAAACACTCATTGAAGTGTGGTCTGGAGAACCATCTCAGGACTACGATAAGCTACAAGTGTTTGATGCAAAGCCTACTTTCATGTGAAATAAAACAAACTGGATCCACGAGCCCAGAAAGTTGTCTTTATGGGATTCAATAGTGGTGTGAAAGGCTTCAGACTTTGATGTCCCGAGTTGAACAAGATTATAGTAAGTAGAGATGTGACATTCAATGAAAGTCACATGAAATTGAAGGAAGATGTTCAGGTGGTGGAGCTTGGGGAACAAGTAGTTGTGAATTCACAACCAAGTAAGGACGTTGTGGAAGAAGAAAGACAAGGTGATCAACTTGAACATGAAGAGAGTGATCACGAAGAAGAAACACCATTAGAAGAACTAAAGATACAAGATGATTGCATAGCCAAAAGGAAGGAAAAAAGAGACATATCCCTACCTACGAGATATAAAGATTGCATGGCCTGCATGGTATATGCATTGCCAGTAATTAAGGCTGAAATTCCCACTAATTTTGAAGAAGCAGTAAATAATGAAGAAGATAGTAAATGGCATGATGTAATGGATGATGAAATGCTCTTCCTTCACAAGAATAAGACTTAGGAATTGGTGGAGCTGCCTAGATGAAGGAAAGCAATTGGCTGCAAATGGGTTTATGCAAAAAAGGATGGAGAGGATGACAAGAGCTTGGTAAGATTTAAAGATAGGCTAATGGCTAAAGGATATGCTCAGAATGAGGGAATATATTACAATGATATTATTTCTCCTGTGGTTAAGCACTCATCCATTCGAATATTGCTTGCTCTAGTTGCACAATTCAACCTTGAATTGGTACAACTAGACGTGAAGACTTCATTCCTTCATGGTAATTTGGATGAAAAGATTTATATGAGACAATCCAAGGGGTATCAAGTAAAGGGCAAAGAAAGATTGGTTTGTAAGCTTAGAAAATCTCTTTATAGTTTGAAGTAGTCGCCCAAGCAGTGGTATTTAAGATTTGACAAGTTTATGAAGGGTCAAGACTATACAAGAAGTCACTATGATCACTGTGTCTATCACAAGAAGTTGAAAGATGGTTCGTTCGTGTACTTGTTAATCTATGTGGACGACATGCTGATAGCCTCAAGCAATATTTCAGAGATAAAAAAGTTGAAGTAGCAAATGAGAAGGGAGTTCGAAATCAAGGATCTCGGTGAAGCCAAGAAAATATTGGGAATGGAAATCACAAGGGATAGATAAAAAGGTTTGGTGTGTTTGTCTCAGAAGCAATATCTTGAGAAGTTGTTACAAAAGTTTGGAGTAACAAAAGACACTAAGCTTGTAGGAACTCCATTAGGTTCTTACTTCAAGTTGAGCAGTCAACAATGTCCCAAAACTGATGAAGAAAAGATGAAGATGGATCATATTCCATATGCTAATTTGGTTGGAGGATTAATGTATGTTATGGTGTGTACTCATCTTGATAAAACACACATAACTGGAATTGTTAGTAGGTTCATGCATAATCTTGGAAGAGAGCATTGGAATGTTGCTAAGTGGATACTAAGGTATTTACATGGAGCGAGGGACAAAGGTATTTGTTTTGGAAGATGTGATGAAGGAATTGATAAGTTCTCAGTTGGATATGTGGACTCAGACTTTGCTGGAGACTTAGACAAGAGAAGATCGACGACTGGGTATGTGTTTACTATGACAAAGGGTCCTATATACTGGAGATCAGTATTACAACCAACGATGGCATTATCAACCACAGAAGCAGAATACATGGCAATCGCTGAAGCTATCAAAGAAACAATGTAGACTCTGGGGTTGTTAGGAGACTTAGGTATAGAACAACACAAGTTGGATGATATTGAGACAGCCCAAATGCCATTTATTTGGCCACATATCAGGTACATCATGCTAAGACTAAGCACATTGATGTACGATATCATTTTATGAGAGAAGTGGTAGCTAAAGGTGAGATTCATCTAAAAAGGTTGCTACAGAAGATAATCCAACTGACATGTTGATAAAGGTGTTTAACACAACTAAGTTCGAGCACTACTTAGATTTGGTGCAGTTGAAGCAAGTTTGATCTTGCAATATGGTGGAGCAATGGAAGTTGTTTGATGCCTCGTTCTGAATTTCATGTCAAGGTGGAGATTGTTGGATTTGGCATTAAATCAACATGCCTAAACTAAAAAGGATTAGGATATCTTGGAAGCAAGATATTTGGATTTGTGTTTCCTAGTTGGTTTGGGATTTGGTTTTAGTATAGGATTTGGTATTCTATATTCTAAGGACTTTGTGTAAATCTAGGACATCTATTAGTATAAATAGATGGATGTGGGATAGAGTTTTGTGTGTGAGAGTTTTTGAGAGGCATAAGTTTGTATACTTAAGAACACTTTGTGTTTGTGAGTTCTCTTGTATTTGTTGGTAATCAATAAATCTTCCGTTGTTAGAGAGGTACTCCTATATTAGAGGAACTTGGAAATCATTGTGTTTTGTTTATTGCTTGTTTGGTTTTTGGTTTAGTGTACAACATCTATATCCATATGACAAATTCTATATACAATCAAGGGAGCTTTATATATAGAGACAAAAAATTTCACTATATTTCAATGAACTCCACTAGTTTCTAAACATGTTAAGGAGAGACAAAAATATAAAAACAACTAAAACCCAACCCAAAAACATGGAAACAATGTTTTAAAATACCAGCCATACCTCTAAGGCTTTAAGGTTGTTAATAGAACACCACCCTCACAACTCCAACAAAATTAATATATGCCATAAGCTCAACTCATCTTCGATCATTTTTTTGCAGAATCAGCTGAATCAATCCTCGACCATTATTGCAGAATCAATTCAATTTGTCCTCGACCATTTTTGCAGAATTAGTTCATCAGTCTTCGACCATTTTTGCAGAACCAGTTGCATTTGTTCTCGTCCATTTTTGCAAATTAGTTTAACTTGTTTTTGACCATTTTTGCAGAATCAGTTCATCAGTCATCGACCATTTTTGCATAATCAGTTCAACTTATCTTCGATCATTTTTACAGAATCAGTTCATCAGTCCTCAACCATTTTTGTAGAATAAGTTCAACCTGTGCTTTCATTTAATCGCATTTCTCCAAAGCGCTGCATCCCTTTCTAATTTCCGACTAATAGTAATCCCCTAATCACTTAAATTAATTACATAAGAAAAATGAAAATTTAAACTGTTTTTTTTTATAAGAAAAAAGAGCGACACTATGAACTTATGGTGTATATTAGTGTACCTAATCCACACCATCCTCGAACTCCGTCGCCTCCAGATGGACCTTCCGAGCTTGCTCGAAGGCGTTGGCAGAGACGTCCTCCATGTTCAATTCTTGATTGTAGGAGTAAATGGTGGGCTTCTTTTATTTTTCCTAATCGACAAAGACAATGAATGGTAATATTGTATGATATGGTGTTCCAATGAACCCCTACTTCGGGATATTCATTGAAAATTTTGATTGCCATCTCAATCCCATCAAAGCTGCTTGATAGCCGATGAAGAAATAAATTACATGAATCAACAGAGATAACCAACCCATATATCTCAACAATTTATCAAAAAGCTTTCTTGCTTCATTAAGCATCCCACTTTCAACAAGGGCCTGGAAGAAAACATCAAACACATGGGGATCTGAACCCCAATTCTAATATGTGTATATTTTTTTTTTGACACTTATAAGTGCATATCAACCATGGAGTTTGAGAAGGAGCTTCTTTTGGTGTGGTTTTAGTTGAAGTTCAAATTTCTAATTTCTGAAAAATGCTAGGGTAGTTGAATTGGGAAATTTGAAAAATTAGAGTTTTGCAGATTTGGTTATCGAATTTTGGAGAAGAAGATGGATAGGTTAAGAAATTTGGGAAAATGAGATGGAGAGGTATTTATAATGAGAAATACGCACCTCAAAATTGAAGTCACTGCCCACGTCTGATTGGGCGCGACATGAGTGGCGAAGAGGACGAGTGCATGACTAATATTTGGAGAGAAGATGAAGAGGAGGTTGTGGGTTTTGTGAGAAGTGAGTTACCAGTCCGAGAATCCATGTGGAACAAGAGAAGCACCCAACAAAAAGAGTGGATTTTTTTGTAACTTACACTCTTAAAAAAAAAAGGGCAATCATGTCATCTTCAACATTATTAGCCTTTGTCTCTTCTTGAAAATGTTTAAAAAGTGTAGTCTCAATATAAAATTAAGTATTAAAAGTATCTTCTATGTGTAATTTTTCCTACAGTCAACTTGTATCACAAATTAATATGTCTTGCTTTTAGGTATATTATGTTTGTATACCTTTTAGTTAGGTTTTATATCTCACTTATAGCTATAATATATATTCATATTTGTCTTACTTGGTTTAGGGTCGTATGTCATGCCTATGAATTTGTGTTAGTATACTATCTTTTTGTTAAAAAATAAATAAGTAGGTTTATTGAAATTAGAAAATATTAATATATCTTTAATATTTAAAAAACAATATAAAAGTAAAAAAAAAAAAAAAAAACAGAGAAAAGATAATACTAGATTTAACCTAAAACCTTGTTGATTTTTGGGACCCAGATTTAAATGCCCATAAATGTAGTTGGTCTTCTATTTAATTATCTCTAAAAAAAAACAGAAGACTTCATTTGATTGCGTATTGAATTTAGATCCATGTCTTTCTAGTCCACTAGCTAGGCCCAAATTCTTACCTTTGTTACATTATAAACAATCTTAATGTACCATTATAAACAATCTTAATGTACCATTATAAACAATCTTATTGTACCATCTCATAAGATAACTGATGCACAATAATTTAATGTTACACACACGCATCCATTATCACATCACATAATATACAAATACGGTATCCCTAACATGCTCTCAATATAATTAGTGTTCTAAACAATAGCATAGGCGGTGCCTAGGCACTGGACGGTGGCTGACCGCCGCGACTTACTCCTAATCGTTCACAAAATCAGCAAATGTATTAGGCAAACATTTGGATGGGATTAGGCGGGACTAGGCAGAGTTATGCAAGTCTGAGGCTAGGCGGGCGTTTGTGAAGCAGGACATGGATCCCCTCCGGATCCATTGGTCCTAATCCACTAAATCCCGTAACCTAACAATTGAAATTTGATCCAACGGTTACAAACAGAGGTCTACTTTAAAAGTTATAATAATTTTAGTCTGTTTGAACAAATTTCAATAGCCCGAATTACGGGATTTGATGGATTAGGACCAATAGATCTGTAGAGAATCCATGTTTTGTGAGGCCACCGGAATCTGGAAAAATTCATGTTACAAACTTCGAGAGCCGTGCGTCTTGCGTCAGGAAGATGAACCGGTGGTCCCCACCATCGTCATTTTCAATTTATGGAAGTGTTCTCTATGGTCCCACCCACGACCTTTATTGAATTACACGGTTTACTAGTCCGACTCCCCCACTAACTTTTTTTTATCAAGTTTTATATTCCTTTATTTCTTTTTCTTTTTTTTTTTCACTTAAATCAATCGTACCTTTTATTTTTCTTATCTTTTTTTCTCAATGTTTTATTATTTATTCTTTTTCTTTTTAAGTTCATATTTTATTATTATGTATTTAATTCCTTACATTACATATATATTATTTAAAAATCATAATATTTTAGTATTCTATATAGTAAATTTAATTAATTTTTATGACATATAATAAATTTACTCAATCCGCCTAACCCGTTTAGACTCCCACATATGTCCCGTCTAACCGTCTAGACGTTAAACCACAGCATGCAGTTCGATTGGCGCTTAGCGTTTTTCAGAATCTTGAATATAACAAACCAATAACAAACAAAGACTACGTGCCAATGGCAGTCTGTGTGAAAATGCATGAACGTTGGTATGTCCCAGTTAGGCAGGTGACCAAACTACCGAACCCACTTATTTCTCGATTCCATTATTTTTATATAATTTGTTTAAGACCTAATCCGCTTGGTATTTTCTTGGTCAATAAATACAATTACTTGTTTTTTTTTTTGTTTTTTTATTATGCCTCTTTTGTTAAATCATTGTGAGTCATGTGTACTTGTGGGAAATAATGGTGCAGTTTCCTTCGCTTCACCATTTCTTATTATGTAAATATGAGAGATGCAGAGAGAAGTGGGCATTGCACTCGTTGCAGAAAAGTTTATCTCGACCTAGTGGCTCCATCACTAGTATATGAACATGATCACCAAGAGAAAAATCAATGACGGATTCAAAAGTTTTTCTTCGTCCAACGATCCCATTTAAATTTGTCAAGGAAAATCACACCATAACCCCGCAAAAAAATAATGAAATTTAAAAAAAGTAAGTAAAAACTCAGTTTCGCAAGTGTAAAATTTGAAGGACCCAAAGGGTGATATTCTCATCGTGATCATGAAAATTTATAAAGG
Organism: Cotoneaster glaucophyllus; assembly: GCA_036320875.1. NCBI lineage: Eukaryota > Viridiplantae > Streptophyta > Magnoliopsida > Rosales > Rosaceae > Cotoneaster > Cotoneaster glaucophyllus. The sequence goes on from CM070070.1 coordinate 9,914,461, forward strand.
AGTTTTGATAAAGTTTTATAGACGGTCCAGTAGTATACTATTATTATACGCACATTATTTTCAACTTAATCACGTGTGCAATTTAATATGTTCAGGACAGTGGCGGAGTCAAAACTCTTTGTGAGATAGGTAGATGTAATGAGAAAAAAAATTTCAAACTCATAACATGTGCAATTGAATTAATCTTCACAAAGCTGAAAGACCCATTAAATTTAAAGTGATAATCAAAATAAGTGTATAATAGAACTAAGTGGGAGGTAGAGAGCATGGTAACCAGTAAAAAAAATTAAAATTATACAAAGAAAATTCAAATAAATCTGGTTTTGATAGTTTGATAGAAAATGTAGAGCAAAGAGGAGGGCTGTAAATAATAGTTTATTAGGTTTCTTTAAAATAATATTAAAGTCGATTTTAAAATCTCATCCCTGAGTTTTACTAAACTGAAAAGACAAAGAAATAAACTGTGAGAAAAATATAAGACACGACACATTTCGACTTAACTTCTTCACGAGGACAATTCATCTTCTTCCTCACATCTCATAGTTCTACAACTACAGGCTTGAGTTCACTAGAAATTTCTTACACAGTAGTCAGGACGGGCCGAAAAGCACTTTGGTCCCTTACTTGCTTTGCCCATGGTTTGGGGCTTTATATACGAAAGGTCTTGATGATATTATGATAGTGAATCTCCCAAATATAAACTGTACAATATTTTGTCATATCTTCGATGCTTGGCTCTATTATCTAACATATCAAGATGCGTTAACCCAAACTGGAACCCACAAATAGCCTTTGTTAAAACAAGTGTGCAAACTTCATTTCTATTATATGCAACTTATTCATATCATAACGAATTTTGTTTCTTCTTTTTAACAGCGTGTATGCAATGAGGGATTCAAATTTGAAATCTTAGAAGTAGCAGAAGACTTAAGATATACTGTGAATCAAACTCTTCAATATAATTACAAAAGTGATTTAAATATCTTTTTGAATCAGATTCTACTTACCATTATAACCTAACACATGCACTTTGGAATATAAGAATATATGACAAAGTCTTGTGATTTGTCATTGAATATAGGCCTATGGTATAGCTAGTATTCGGTGGTATTGAAAACACGCACAAACACACAATTTTGCGCTTCGTTCAATCTTTATTCTAAATAAACTTTTTTGTAGATTTTTGTAATAATATTCCGCATATTGTTAAACATAACCTACATTAAGATTTATTATTAAATCTTAATAATATGAAATGACTATTTAGGCTTCATAAGGTTTCAACAATAAAAGTAAAAATTATGAATGCACCCCAAATTATGTTCAATGTGTATCCCAAATTTATTTTTCAAGCTCTCAAAGGCAATCCAACCATCTATTCTAGAAGAAAACTCTAATTAATAAAAATAAAAACACGTTAATGAGAAAAAAAATTTATTTTTAACGAATGGTAAATAAAATAGATGTTTCACATGAGGTAAGACTTCATTTTTAACGAATGGTACATAGAATAGACGTTTTATAAGCCTCACACTCAAATGATGTTGGATATATTCTTGCACAATGACTAACAAATAAGGCATCTCTATCAAGTGGATCACATATGACATCGACTTTTTTTATAAAAGAGGGAGAACTTATGACAAGTCATAGTTTATCATTATTTTTGGACCCAGATAGATTTACTAGCTCAAAGCATCAAACTCAGGACTTCTCAATTTTTTTTTATTAAGAAGTCACAGTCTGTGCCTTTACCACTAGCCCACTCATTGATGTAAGGGAAAAAAACAAAAAACATTGACGACGTCAATGCTTATGTTGAAAATTCATTTAGTTGTTGATTCTACCGATCCAAGAAATTCTCAAATTTTAGTCGTATTAGAGCTTTTCAATGCCGCGTAGTAGATTACACGTTTGCCCATATGAAAAGTGCTTCGTACAATTTTAAAACTTGCGGTCTAAAACGAGAGAATGAAAATTTCATTGATCATTTTGAAATTATCCCAACCTGAATAATTTCAATTTGTGAAATGTGGTTAACGAAACTTATAAAAGTAACGCCCATGCGCTCCTCTTCCTTTTCAACTCAACCTTTCACAAGAAAAGCTCTTTTCGTTTCTGCCGACTCTGCTTCCATCCGGCTTCGACCTCTCTCTCAAAACTTCCCCGAAATGGACGCCGACAAAAGTCAATCCAAATCGATCAGCGAAGCCTCCCATCGGCCCACGGACCACCGCTTCCAGAACGTCGTCGTCATGCGCCACGGCGACCGCATCGACAACTTCGAGCCCCTCTGGACATCGCAATCGCCGAGGCCGTGGGACCCGCCTCTGGTCGAAGAGGGCAAGGTCCGGGCCTTCTGCACCGGTACCAAGCTCCGATCGGGTCTCGGGTTTCCAATCCACCGCGTCTTCGTCTCGCCATTCGTGCGATGCGTCGAAACCGCCGTCCAAGTCGTTACCGCCCTCTCTGCCACCGAAGACCCTTCGCTCTCCAAATACGAGAGCGACCAGCCCGTCCCCGTAGACCCCTCTAAGCTTAAGGTGGGTCCTACCAATTCTACTCGTACATATACGTATATTGATATTTTAGTACTAAATGTTTGAAACTTTGTGATTGCATCGTATATATAAATTCGTTTTTTTATTCTTATTGGGGAGAACAAGTGCATGTATTGACGTTGATCAATTTGATATTATACATATTTATAAATGCCGGATCTTTTTCTGGAGATCCTAGAGATTATGTGATCGTGATCGTTCATCGTATGACTAGGATGTAGGATGAACGGTCACGATCATGAGATCCCTAGGATCCCCAGAAAAATGGTTCGGCAATGATCCTATGCAGCCCCTTTATCTAAAGGAATCTTTAGTTTTACCTATTTTGAGTAAAAATAGGGACTAATGGTAGGATCCACTCTATATCGAATTTCAACGATCACAATCGTCTATTTTATTAGTCTCGATTTATAAATCATCCTTGCAAAAATTCAATTTAATCCAAAACTATTTGCCTATTTAATTATTACAATAAAATTTTGTTGTTTTTTATAAAACAAAGTGTTCCTCAATTTCTTTGAACTCAATTGAATTTCTCAAATATTTCCGATTTGGACATATTTTGCTAGGATGATTTATGAGGTTCTACTTGGAAAATAGACGGTTTGAATCGTTGAAGTTCTATGTGATGTAGATCCCACAACTAATCTTCATTTAAAAAAAAAATTGAGAATTAAAGGTCTCCTCTATGTATGTTTTATTTTCATTGTCACAACATATGTGATTGACAAATAAGGTAGATATCTGACATGTTAAATTATCGTTGTCAATAAAATTGCACAATTAGAAAGTTATGATTCACAATCTAACAATATACCATACAACATATCGACTGGCTAAGAAAGAGCTCTATTGACATTCAAGCTTGGGACTGATATATGGAATGATAATGATATTGTAGTGTCACTATCCCATCTCTTATTCCCATTTTGCAGGTATCAATTGAATATGGGTTATGTGAGATGCTAAACAAAGAGGCGTTTCGCGGTGATTTGGCTCCGAAAGATGGACAGTGGGGCTTCAACATTGCAGATCTTGAGGCTATGTTCCCGGCTGGGACAATGGATCAAACCGCGGATCGGGTGTACAAAGAGGTAAGTGAGAATTTCTCGGTGTACATATGTGCGTATATGGACGTAAAATGATTAGTATTTTGTCTGATGGAGCCTCTTCCTGTGATGAACTCCAGCTGCCTCAATGGGGGGAGAGCATAACAGGCGCCCGGGCTAGATATGCTCAGGTCATTGAGGCTCTTGCTGACAAATACCCTACAGAAAACTTGCTCCTTGTCAGTCATGGTATGCTTCAAGTTTGGTTCAACACTTTGTCTACTTTCATTTTCTGTTTTATATTCTTGAATTTTTTTTCAGGGAGTTCATTAAAAGGAATTTACTTTAGTCAGTTGAGTTCTAGTGATGAGTTCCTCTTTCAAAAGGAAAGACATAGAACCTTTCAAATTTAAGAGAAAACATCTTTGTGCAGGTGAAGGAGTTGGTTCTTCAATTTCTGCATTCCTGGAAGGCGCCACAGTATACGAAGTAGAATACTGCGCATATTCAGAACTAAGAAGGCCCATCAAAAACCGGTCATCAGCTGCAGGAAAGTTTGAGGTAATGGAAAATCGTGGCCGGACTGGTGTCAGTTACTCACTCCCAACCTCTGGAGCATAAGAGTAACAAGACAGCAGTGTAATAAACGCATTCCTTTTAGCACGTTTGACTGCATTTTTACCCCCAAACTCCTCTTGTCGGAGATCATTCCGTGGTTACTGGATTTACAAATTAATCAGACAATAGTTTTCTTCATTTGTTTTCGCAACTTCGGATTCCCATGTATTTGCTACCAGACCATGAAGGGTCCGGTTAAAAAGAAATGAAACGATTGATTCCTTTGTATCAGAACCAGAATGATCATATTCTGCTTTAATCATTGATAAATGAAATTGAATCAAAATTTCATTAGTGATTTCGTTGCTACCAGAACTATTGATCTGATTCGTTAATTTTAGTTCAACTCGTCTTTTTTTTTTTCAACGAGAAACAAAGAAGAAGAAAAGCGGATGAGTGTCGACTAGTGAATTAAGAATTAAGCAGGCAAACTTGACTAGCTACTATAAGTAGGTCAGTGTCTAGTACAAAGAACGGCAGTAACAAGCATTACCATGCCAGCAGGTCCTTGTCAATACGTTGCTAAAGAAACTAATACAAATATTATAGAAGAGGTACAAGGTTATTGTCAATCAATGCTGCCCTGATCCTGATGTGTTCGGAAGCGGGTCAAATTGATCAAACATGTCTGTCGGGAAGTCATCGAACACACAATCCGGAGTCATGGTACGGTCGATTTTCTCCTTTTCACAACTTAGACAGCTTCCTACTGGTTCAAACAATGGAGGCTCCATGACAAGTGGTTCTCCTCCGTTTCCAAGCTCCAAAGCATCCAGAGGTCCTAACATGTCGAAATAGGGGTCAAACCTTGCCAAGAATTCTTGCGTTTCGGATGAGAATATTTGGTCTGTTTGGGGCTGTGGGTTCTGCAGGAAGGGGATTACAGAGTGGGAATCAGTCCATGGATCCTTATCAGTTATGGGGAGCTCATGTTGAACAGGGTTTGTTTCGAAGCAAAGAGACTTGGGCTTAACAATATCCGGCAGCGGCACCATTTTGATGATCTCGGAGTTCCGAATGTAAGGTGGCGGTGACAGGCATGGTTGCGCCTGCGACGATGGTTCTCCCTCCGATGAGCAATTGAATTTTGTAGCCTGAAGAAAAAGAAGAAAAAAAGGTGTCATCTAATAACACAGTTAACTGTCTCTAGAAGAAAGTTCATTCGCTTTCCCAAGTGATTACAAACCAAAATTACTAAAGAAGAATAAGTGTGTGGTTTGAGAAGCCTCCAGATACAGTCGTTGATCTCCTGTTAGAGGATAGTACTATTTTGTAACATCATTTAGGTGTGTGGTAGTACATTTTTTTCGAGTTAAAATTTCCTATAAAATATTAACAAGGCCCACTATAACAATGGCATAGCCAAAATGGTTCATTGGTTGTTCATGACCCAATAACTTTAATGTATATTTATTTGTATATTTGTGTAAGAAATCTATGCATAATTGCGACAAACTGAAAGAATGAGTCAAAAACACTAAATTATAATTTGGTGCTGCTTTTGTGCAACCCTTGTATTGTTGTTTATAGATTCTCTTTTTCTTTCCTTTGTCTTTCTTTTTCGATTTCTTGTGTTCGATAAAACATTTCACTCGATAGGCCTCATCAAAGTCGACATAATGTGGCATAACTCGGCAGGTACTCACTAAAAACTCGACAAAATGAATCCATGAAGTTTTAGTTTTTTTTGCTAAAATTATATGACCTCATTGTTATAAAATTCTGGCTGCGTCACTAACTATAACGCATCCTATTCTTTTTGTACATTAACTTTTGAAAGAAGAAAAAGACAATTACCTCCATAGTGGTGGGAAGCTCATGAAAAACAGAGACTTCCCTTTTGGTTTTATGTGATTTGGAGGAGGGTGTGGCTGGTGCTGCTGCTGATGTCTGCAGAATCCTAGCCAGCCTCTTCTGCCTGCTGCTCCAAAAATTCTTGACGTCATTGTCCGTCCTCCCCGGCAAATAGGTTGCTATTCTTGCCCATTTGTTCCCAAATTGTGCTTGCAACTCTATCACCACCCTCTCCTCCTCTACCGAAAATTTGCACCCACTGTAGAAAACACACACACAGACTCTAATCATAATTAGAACAAAAACCAGCAACCCATTTGTCAAATCTCAGTTAGCAACAAAACCCACGAACCCGTTTCATAAATCTTAATTAGCAACCAAACCCGACAACCCATTTTTTTATTACATGCGATATTACTACTCTAAACTAGATTATGGGAAGAGAAGAAAATTCGAAAGTTAGATGAAGGGAAGATCCTAGCCACCAAGTAATCCACAACTTGCAAATAACCCATTTCTTAAATTCTAATTACCAAGGGAACCCAACAACCCGTTTCTGAAATGCTGAGCAAATTATCATCCACCAACTTCATGAAACAAAAGTGCCATAAAAAAAAAAAAAAAAAAAAAAAAAAGAAGAAAACAAGTGCAAACAAAAGAGACAATGAAATGGCGGACAGTAAATTGGGTTACTTCTTCAAGTTGGGTCGGAGCTTATTGACCCAACGGAGCCGGCACGACTTTCCGGTACGCTGCAAGAGACCCTTGGATCGAATGGAGCTCCAGTCTCTTGGACCACATTTCTTCACATGTTTTAACAGCACTTCGTCTTCCTCTGCTTTCCATGGCCCTTTCCTTATACCCTCTTCTTTTTTACCTTCCATTCTTAATTAATTACCTTACCCTTTCTCACGCACACAGAGAAGAAGTAAATATCTTTTGTTGGGGGGAACTTTTTCTGGCTTTTGTTCTTCACTGAGTTCTTCAACTCTCTGTAAAATTTATTTTATCGTTTTGTGTAGTGGCGGTTAAGGCGGTTACTTCCTCTGTCCTCCCCACTAATGTGCCCACATTCCCCCTTTTTTCTCTGTTTCAAAATCTGTCTAGGTGTCCATTAAAAAATGGTCTAGGTGGAATACAAAAATGGCCATGACCACGTGGCAAATTTTAATTTCCACCCTTTATAGTTCTCTGATTGGCCAAAGGGAGGAAAGAAAGGACGAGGATCCTCTCTGCATCCTCTTTGTGAAGATCATAAGGATTTACTCATCTTAGCGGTTCATCGTACATCGTGCATCTAGCTTTATTTAGGTACTGTTTGTGTTCGATTTTAAATAAAAAATTTAAAATGTTTATGATTCAAAATGATTTCTGACCACAGAATGACTAATGAACTGATATGATGAATTGATCCTTAAGATCCAAATAGATTCCTGTTCCGGGAACAAAAAACCCTGTAGGTTTTATTTTGAAGATTTTACGTGTATTTCTTTATATTTTTTTCCTAAAAAATTTAACTTATGTTTGATAGTTTACTCGAAACGTAAAACGTTTCATGGAAAGCTCAGATTCTCTGCACAATGTTTGAAATTGGTATCAAAGGAATCGAATTCATAAAGTGTAGCATTGGCCTGGTTGGCAGAGTATTTCTTTTAAACCCTTACGTCCCGAGTTCAGATTTTCACCGTCTCTTAATTTAGATATAATATATAATATTGCTGATAATAAAGAGAAATGAATCAAAGTCCATTGGCTACCTATCAAGTTATTGAGCTATTTGGTTTGGACAAGGAAGACTAAATCCTGGGATAAAAATTTCTCACAATTTTCTCACTCTTTTTCCGTCAGTGATTCGCTTATAATATTTTCACCAATCCGCGAGAGTCGAGAAAAATGTTTAGTTTTAAGTTCAACAAAAAAAATCTGCGAAAAATTATTGGAAGGAAGAAGTGACTCCGGCAAGCAGAGATGCATAAAGAGCCATTCCTTGGTCACCATATTTTCCTTGACATGCTGTAAATGCAATGTTCTGCATAAAAATTGCTCACAAAAATGATTTGCAAAGTATTTCATTTCTTCTGTTTTACTGACTTTCAAAAAAATCAAACACAATAAAAAAACCACAGATAAAAGGAAGAAGTGAACTTTCTTCCCGTATTCAAGCAAGGGAACTAGCTGAGCACAGAGACACATATATCAATGAAATTATATATACATATATATATATATATATATATATATATATATATATATATGTAACTGTTATTGATACTCTAAATTTTTTATTTTGCACTCCTCACAAATGTATTTTTCTTCCTAAATATAAAAAGTTTAGAGTGTAAAATAAGAATTTTAGAGAGCCAATAACAAATTCTATATTTATATATATACACAAGAAAAATCGCGACGGTGGTTGATCTGATGCAGAACAGTGCAGGATGCGGATCAGATGTAGAAGTATGGGATAAGAACAAATGATGAACAATATGAACAACGAATCTAAACTAGAAAAACACAGCTGAAGACGACAATCTACAAACAAATTGATATCAAATTGATACCCAGCAAACAGACAAACAAAACTGATTCAAACAAATTGGCACCCCATCAAGAGCAGATTAAATCCCGAAGGATCAAGCCTGCTCTGATACCAAGTTGAATATCAGAGTGCGGGACTGCAAAATAATAAAAATATATTAAACAAATAAGAATGCGGAAACGACTACATCTTGAATAACTTGTTATACTGTAGAGTTATAAAGTACTATATATATAAAACTAACCTAGCCCTAATAGGCAAAGAAACGAAACCCTAATATTAACGGGCTGGCCCCAAAAGCCCAAACATTAAAATAAATCTAAGGGTTTATATCACAAATGGTCCCTGAAATTGACCCCATCAATTATGATGGTTCCTGAAATTGAAAATCGATCAATGTAGTCCCTGAATTTTAACCTCGCGAATCAATGTCGTCCTTCTGTTAGTATTCCGTCCAAATTAACTTTAAAAAAATGTTAGAGAACCAATTTTTCATTGTAAAATGACCAAAAATAACCATGTTACTTATAATTTTACTTACTACCTCTCTTTTCCTTTTTCCATCTTCATTTTTCTCTCCATTTTTTCATGGATTTGGTGCTAAAACTAAAATAAAAACAAAAAAAGCGGCAAATTTCAATTTTTTTAAATATCAAGTAAAAAGGAATTCTAACTAGGTTAGCTCCAATTGGGTACCACCTTTTTTCTTCAAGTAAAATTATGAGAAACAAGGTTATTTTTAGTCATTTTACCATGAAAAATTGGTTCTCTAACCTTTTTTAAAGTTAATTTAGATGGAACACTAACAGAAGGACTACATTGATTCGCGGGGTTAAAATTCAGGGACTACATTGATCGATTTTCAATTTCAGGGACCATTATGATTGATGGGGTCAATTTCAGGGACTATTTGTGATATAAACCCTAAATCTAAATACTAATATTTTCCAACAAGATCATCACACCCTCATTTTCCTGTATTTTCCATCTTTCAAGAGGATTCAGATTTAGTTCAATTGTAGAAAGCTTACCAACATGCCCCATTTTTCTCTCTAAAAATCTCCATAAGAAAAGCCAATCTTCAACCGCCGGCCCTCTAGGGCCTTTGGCTCTAGGGTCCAGTGGCAGCCCCCTGTTTATGTTTGCTTCAATATCATTTCTTCCCTATTTCCTTATTTATGTTCCCTTCTAAGCTCTGTCTCATATTTCTGAGCCTTCGTCTCAGTTTTCTTCCTATTTCTCACTCATAAGCTGCTCACTGCCGGCCTCTTTTATTTTCCCCTCACTTTTGCACCCATTTTTCCGTCCTTCCTCTTGCTCCCACTCTTATTTTCCAACCCATAATCATGATTTAGATCTCGGATTATTGGGCTCTATTTTGACATAAGACTTAACCCTCCCAGCCCACTGCCAATCCTGCTTGCCGGAAATTTGGGCTAAGGCTTAGTTTGGTATTGCTGTGATGTGAAAAAAAACTGCTTTTGTTGTGCTGTGAGAATAAGCAGCTGTGAAATAAAGCAGCAGAGTGTTTGGTAAACTTTTTTGTGAAAGTGCTTTTGGAAGAAAAAGCAGTATTATAGTGTTTGATAAAATTTTATGAAAAACAACTGTGACTGTGTGAAATAACCAAAAAGGGTATAATACTAGATGTATCATTAATTTAATTTTTTTAACAAATAAAGGTGAATTACTAAATATACCTGATTTTTAAAAGAAAAATATTTATAAACTTTTAAGTTAGTTGAAGAAGCAAAACTACTTCAATTGAAATATTTTATACTTCAATTGAATATTTTAAAAGAAAAGAGTGTTACCAGTATGACAAAATGCTTCAATTGAAATATTTTAAACTGAATAGCTAGGATTCATTAGTACAATATTGTTAATGTACTTGAAAGTAGTCTAATTAGATGCATTCATCAAACTTGCCGCTATTCTATTTCTTAATGCTTCTATCTCATGTGATCCTTCAACTTGAAAATTTTGGTATTCTTCATCATCATCATCACTACTATTGCTCTCTTCACAATAGTCCCTAGGGTCATCAAAATGACGATCACGTTCAGAATACCTCCGTATGTAGTTATGAAGAGCCATTGTAGCAATGACAATCTTCACTTGCTTATTGAATGGGTAATTAGGCATATCCCTTAAAATTGCCCATTTTTTCTTCCATACCCCAAAAGTTCGTTCAATGATGCTCCTAAGAGAAGAATGCATGTAGTTGAATATCTCTTTATGACCCGTTGGTTCGGAACCCCTACGAAAATCCGGGAGATGATACCTTTCACCTTTATATGGTCCCAAATAACCTCTCATTCATTTGTGGGTACCCCGCATCAAGCCCTCCTCCATCTACGGTCCTGACATCCCAAATCTCAATCTTCACGCCAGGTATCTACTACTCCCTAATTTAACTTAACTAATTAATTATTCTTATCTTGAGTAACTTGTATTAGCTGTTGTAGTTGCTTTCCAAGATTACGTTTTCATTTTTTCATTCTCAATCATTTTTGGGGGGTTGACCAGTTCATCAGGTAACAAGACATCTGAACCGTTCATTGTAGATACTAGAAAATATTCTAATAAGTCCCATGCTAAGAACCCTTGCTAAGACTATGGATCGTGGAATTTGACATTCACAGAGCATACACATTCTCCCCAGCCAAGCACAACAAAAACACAAATAACTCTTTAATCCAAAACAAGATTCAGGGAACAAACATGCATTATCACTTCTCACACTTAACATGCATCAAGATTCAGTCAAATTTTCTTTCTCCTCTCTCAAATTTTCTTGTTTCCTCCACAAACCCTAATTTTTTCCCATTTTGTTTTCTCCATCCCTAGTTTTTTTTTCCAACACCCATACACTCATCCCTTCGCTCTTCCCACCCCTCTTTCAGTCACTCTTCCCATCCCCAAATTAAAAAAAAATCCAAACAGATCAATAACAAAATTTTAGAGTTGAGAAGCTTACCAGATGAAGGAGGGAAGGCGACGGCGAGAGAAGGAGGGAAGGCGACGACGGTGTCTGTGACCGACAGAGAGAGAGAGGAAAAGGAGGAGGAGGAAGAGGTGCAGCTGCAGAGGGGAGGCCGAATGTTCTCTGCGATGGGTGTGATGTTTTTGCGTTTTCAGGAATGGTTTGCGAGAGAGAAGGCAGAGAGAACGAGGGCAAGGTTGGGAATTTGAAAATTTCATTAAAAGTGGTACTCTAGCTCCGTGTTTTCTTCAGAAGCTGCAAAATGCAGCTTATCATTTTCAGCTTATTTCCATATGAAACTTTGAAAAAAAGCTGATTTGGGGTGTTTACCAAACACCAAAAACTTTCCCAGTTTTTTTTCATACCAACTTTTTTTTAAATCACCTCAACCCCAAACCCCCCCTAAGTGTGGAATGATTCACGTTGGATCAAGGGTGTTTTACACACTCCCTTTACCCTCCCCCTCCTCCTATTACATTTTGTGACCTTCCTTGCAGGTGTGGATACGGTGGCTTTGATTCTCTGTGGATGGATTTTGCACAACACTCTCAGATCTAGTTTATGATCCATGTACTTTTTTTCATTTTGGGGGCGACGCCTTTTTTCGCAGTGGAAGCAGCGGCAGTCGTTTGGATGCTGAAGATTAGGTTTTTGTTGTTTTTTTTTTCTTATTGTTGCCTACGGGCCTAAAGATGTATGAGTCTCCCTTTGTGTTTTGGGTTGTAGCTATATTTTGTTTGGGTCTGTTTTATCTTTTATGTCCTTCTTTGTTTTATTTAAGGTTTTGTGCTTTGTTTGGACATAGTCCCATCTTTCACAAATTGGAATTTCCCTTACATTAATGGAGTATTACCTCGACCAAAAAAAAAAGGGTTAAGGTTAATTTATGCCTCCCTCTTCTCTTGAAGTTTTTGTTTTAATTATCATTGGGTAAAGTTCTTGTCACCTATGACTAGGTGTAACTTCTCTTTTTTCTAATTCATAGAATACCACTGTATTGTCGAGGTTTCTTCGAATTGTGGACATTATAGAAGATGTCATTAGGCTAATCAAATTACTAAATAGTAGCTCTAATTTACAAAGGAAAGAGATATGCTATACCTGCGAAACAATGTAAATATGACTAATAAATTTCACCACACAGATCTAGCTTAAAGCTAATTACCGTCTCTGATGGACTTAATGAATCCAAAGGTTGTGAAAAACAGGATAAGAAGTGCAACCAAAGTTGAACTAGCTGTCCAAAGATCCCTGAAGTAAACTTGCCTCATGGTTGCGAGAGTACGGTTCCAACGATTCTCATAGTGCTCATTAAGTTGTCTACAGATATCAGCATATCGACATGATTGTTCTTCCATAATGTGAACACAAAGTCCGTTGATCAGGTTCGTCACAGCTTCATTGCTTCCAAGCAAGTTGACAATGACTTTGTTTTTGACCAGCAAATCAACGTCTTCCATAATGTCCACAAGTTGATCCATCAGCAGAAAGTAATTGCAGATGCAAGTGTTGAATGGATACACAAACTGCTCCAAGGCCATGACGTTTCGGACAATGCATTCTGTTTCGTACTTCACACAAAATTGTGTGATCTTCAGGTCCATATGTCCAGTACCTAAGTGGAACTTCACCTTATTAGTCTCGTCTCTTTTTATGACATAGCTTGGATCTTCAAGTATCGGCACAAATTTCACCCCGGAGGCAGTCAGCTGTCTGATACTGTATATATTTTTTATAGGGGTCCTGCTACTGTCATCTCTCCAGGTCATTGTTTCATCTGGACTTAAAAAATATCTTACCAAATCAGTGAAGTGTTTAGGTTGTACTCCTTTTCTGACTGATTTTCCCTTGCTGTGATCTTTAAAGAACTGACAGGTAAGCTCAAGAAAGTTATCAACGGATGGAGCTTCGAGTATGCTGATTGCTCCAGAATCACCAAGGAGACGGCTACAGACCTCATCTACTTCTTGTGCTTGCTCTTTCCGGGGAATGGAAATGGAAGAGGCCGGATTGGCAAAGTCATACAGCTCTAGAAGAAATGAATATGGAAGCTGATTTTCAAACAGAATTAGGTCCTGCTCTACCGCTTTCCTTACCCATGGTGATCCAAATAAGTACTCATTTTGTATCTTTTCGAAGTTTGCCAAGAACAGCTCAATGATGAAGCAGGCATCCACTAGAATTACGTCCACAATGTTGAATGTGGCAAGCTCAATTGCCCCTGCATAACACTGAAGAATGCTTTTTTGGCGCTCCTCAATGAAACTTCTTAGTGTAGCCTCACTCTTGGAGCAACGTCGGTGGAAATTTTCATAGCACCTTTTCTTATGGCGCTCCATGTCCATGAGTTTTGGATTGCCATGGTGAAAAGGTCCTATTGAAAGGAATTGAGGAGTGTATGCTGCTTCATTCACTTTGCGAAGTTTGTTGGGAATCCTGTAGATACAAGGCCAACCGTTCGCAATGGCCTCGGAGTCGTGACGACATTCAGCTGGTTTGATATGATCAATTTGTAGAGTAGCTTCCATATTCTCTTCCATCTACAAAGTTTTTAAATAGGAAAATGTCTTATAACCAAATTCGTTTGGCAAATTGGAAATGATGTACACTCTTTTTCACCGCTTGCAAAATCCGTTTTTATTTTTTAGCCATTAGATTGAACAATTCGGTGGCCAGAATTAAGAGGGGTATGCAGAAAGTGAAATAAGTGCATATTTTTTGGCTATGAGATTGCACAAATCAGAGTCCAAAATCAAGAAGGGTATGGAGAAGGTGAAAAGAGTATAAATCGCTCCCCCTTTCCTAAGTCGGCTCATTTATGGACCACGTTCATGCTTATGCTTGGCTCAGCTAAGCTCATTTATGTTGAGCTTAAGATTGGCTCGGCGCAAGAAAATTGACATCAATTTGGAAAACGAAAACCAATTTACTTTTCTAAAATAGTTAAAGATTAATACCTTGTTTGCGGTTAAAGATCTGGCAATCTTTATAGGGGAGGCAAAAATCTCCTCTTGATTTGGTTGAAGTCGTTATTAACGCTCGCTCTTGAGAACTTGAGATCACTTTTATGGTTTCTCTTGGTCCCTGATGAGTTATATTTATAGGAGAGTTGAGCCCCATTTTTCAAACCTTCGTTTATAATTTATTATGTCTTTTTTTTTGGTTGGTGTATTTTATTATATCTAAAGGCCGGTATTAGGATACTTATAATAGAAATTAATTATCTCGAATCCTGTTTGTCTAACTTTCATTTATCTCTAATATTAGAAAGTCAAAAGATATATTTTATTATGTCGAAAGGTCCGTATTATGGAATTTAATTACCACAAAGCAAAGGTCAAGGAAATTGAACTAAATTGCTATTTTGTTCCATTCTTCAGAGCTTATCAAAACGATCTTATTTTTCATTATTTTTACCCGCGAATACGGCATTTTTCCTATTGCGAATACGGCATTTTTGAAATCGCCGCGTCAGAGACAACTAACACTTTCGAATATTTGATAATTATATGCAAGTTTTTCTTTGTTCTAGAGAGAGTAGATATAAATCATGCCGCGTCTGAGGTGTCAAGCTGAATTTCTGCCCATGGGATGTTTATCTTTTTATTATTTTTAACTTATAAGTTGCTTCTTCGCTGATCAAACTTCCATTTGGTAATTTCCAGGGAATTACCAAAGGCAATTACTGTTTAAGAAACTGAAGACTATCAACCACGCAAAAGTACTCGTGTCCTATAGGGAAAAGGGCACAAGAAGCAAGCTTATCCCCAAAACAAAGAGAGACGGATATGCAACGCATACAGCATCACAGTAGCATCGCGTGCCAATAAGATAAAAAGATGTGTAAATTTTTGTCCACGTGTCTTGACAATGGACACTACGTGACAATATATCCGTGTAATGTAAGTTTTTCATCCTATAGAAAGATATATTCTTAGTTTAAACTAGATATTAGGCCCGTGCGTTGCTACGGGAACCAGCTGTTTCAGACGTAATCTGATGGATAAAACACATTTAAGTTGAATAAATTCAAGGCAATTATGAACAAACAGAGGAATACATAAGTGAATGAGGCCGGTAAGATAAGTAGTTTTGCCTTTATATATATTTAAGTGAGTTGGCACATAAACATATCGTAGAATGAGTGGGAAGAAAATGCATGTGTTTGATTAGAAAGAGATGGTACCAAATTTAAAACATACGGTGTCGAGGACTTGTTCAAGTAACTAATTTTAGAACCACAACTGTTCAAAAGCAGAAAAATTAATGAGCAATCCAAAAATTAGCCAAAACTGCTTCAGCCATATGCATCATAAAACACAATCTAAGCTATCTAAACAGACTATCTAGAATTATTATCTGATACACTCTTGCAAATATGCCTCTATAACAAACACAAAACATTGAATTCCATTACCTTGTTGTTATCGACCTCTTTCTCGATCAGAATTGCCAGAGCCAACCAGGACCATGTCGCCTTTGCGGACCTGTGGCCGGAGCTGAAGAGGAGATTCAGAATTATAATATATCATACTGACAGATTCTCAGACACATTTCATCGAACACTTAATGTGCCACGTTCTCGTAAGTTTTCTTGTAAGATTAATTGAAGAACAGTAAGTTTTTGAATAAAAAAACCCAGAAATCTTTAATTGAAGAACAATACTTGGTATTTGAAAAAAATTAACTTCCAAATGAGTAATTTAACAGAGAAGAAGCAAAAAGAAACCCATAAATCTTGAAAAAAATTGTCTATAAGAAATGAAATTGAGCTCAAAAACTGGAAATCTCGCTTCAAGTAAGCAACTTTTCAGATGTTAACAGCTTAAATATGCATGATAACAAAAAGAAGCATCATTTCTTCACTAATTGGACACTAACAGAAAAACCCTAATTCATATTATTCAGATTACAAATACACAGGACCAAATAGCTAAGAAAGCTGGAAAATTTGACCCCAATCAAACACAAAATTGTTCTGGTTATACATGCGATACCCACCTAACATAGCAACCAATTCCAAATAAAAACACCAAATTTCGTCCCGAAAACAGGACATTTAATGCAGAAAGCTCAGAACTTTGCCTCCCAAAATTAACATCCGAGAGAGCACTGCACTTCTTATATTTAAAAGCATGAATGGTGAACTAAATAAAAGAATAAGAATCTGCAATGAACTAAATAAAAACACATTTTTTACAAACATTATTTGCACAAAAAAAAAAACTGTATTGAGAAACTCACCATCCCACTTCTCACGAATGATGTATGCTGATCAACCAATCGCAAAAAAAAGAAATCCAATTCAAAAAAAAAAAAACCTTGAATATAGCAACCCTACCCCCCCCCCCCCCCCCCCCTCTCTCTCTCTCTTAATATGTAAGGAAGTTGTAATCTAATCACGTTAAATTGACCCCTTTAAACGCCACAATTTATCTAATAAAAAGAGTAATTGAAAGGAAAAAAAAAATCCTAGAACGGAAAGTAGTGATAGAAAGCTCCCTCTACTGTAATTATTTGCCCAAACTCCGTGAATTAATCGGAAACAAAAGAAAACTAAGAACTTGATTAGTTGAGTGATTAAGAAAACATGGACTTGGTTAACTTGATATATGAAAGTTGAATTCATTGACAGATGCTTCACATACATCACCGCATTCAAATATTAGATATTCTTTCCCAGCCATAACATCCACTGTTTATTTCCAGAAAAATGATACACTATCTAGATAACAACACCTGGTAATAAATTGATACTCAAAAAATCCCACAAAACCATTCACAAATACATATTTCACTATAAAGCATGAAAAGAGAAAGATTAGGGGCTCAAATGTACCTTTTGGGTGAAGTACAGCGAATTTGAATGATGGCGCTACGTAAGAGGGCCTCGGAAAGGAAGGATGCCGAGGCTAGTGGGAAGCTCCACCTATTCCGCCATATTTGCAATTTGTAATGAGAGGAAAGAAGAAGAAACAAAAAGGAGAGTCAGAGGAGGTAAAGAACATAGGCATTACCATATAAGTGCCTAACCCAAAAACAAAAAAACTTAACACATAATTATGGATGTCGTTGTAGACCATTTTAAATGAAACGAATAAATATTGGGAAGTACTGATTGTCAAACTAACCTGACGAACTTCTTTTGCAGAAAATTTATGACTACAACTTATTTTCTAGAATCTCCAAACAGAAAGTTAACCTCAGAACATTTGAATAACCCAAAGAACTTCCTCATGCACCACCAAGTTCCCAAAAGCAGTCCCTTGACAATGATTCAAAGTGAAATAAAGAGAATTCAACATAGAAACTTCTATAATTTCACATGTTTCCTAAAATTACTCGGCCACATGTTCATAAAAGGGGAAACTTTTTATGAAGTCCAAGAGCAATATCAAAGTGCTATTTGCCCCAATTCAAGAAGCATAAATTGCACTTATACTAAATATCCATACAAAAATATCTTCATTTGAGCAAAATCCCCCTAAATTTAGCATCCATTGTTTTCATACATTCATAAATTCATTGCTAACAACACAATATAAATAAAAAATAAGGAAAATTAATGAAAAGGGCTTGAAAAGTTTTAGTTTTAATAAAAAACCATGTTATAAGTTTTGTTTAATAAAAAACCATGTTATAAGTTTTAGTTTTAATAAAAAACCATGTTATAAGTTTTGTTTAATAAAAAACCATGTTATAAGTTTTGTTTAATAAAAAACCATGTTATAAGTTAAGTCACTGTTTCTGGAATTTAAGTCACTGTTTCTGGATTTTAAGTAACACTGTTTATGGAATCTAAGTCACTGTTTATGGAATCTAAGTCACTGTTATTTTTTCAGCGACAGTGTTAGTTTTTCCAGCGACAGTGTTTTTTTTTCCAGCGACAGTGTTAGTTTTTCCAGCGACAGTGTTATTTTTCCAGCGACAGTGTTATGTTTTTCCAGCGACAGTGTTAGTTTTTCCAGCAACAGTGTTAGTTTTTCTAGCGACAGTGTTATTTTTCCAGCGACAGTGTTATTTTTTCCAGCGACAGTGTTAATGTTCATTTTCTTTCCAGATACAGTGTTTGTTTGTGCATGGCCCAAAGGGCTTGGTGTGGTTGCTGCTCGCCGGAGCTAAACGGAAGGGAAGGTCGGATATCGGCCGGAAAGTTGGACAAACTTTAAACGTTCATAACTTTGTCAATACTCAATGAAATCAAGTGATTCAAAAATGAAAATTGTAGTTCTCGCAGAGACGAAGAGAATGGTACATTGCATGATAGCTAACTCATTGTGGTTTGGCCGGAAAACGCCTCGAAAGCCTCGGAGGTCGCCGGAA
This sequence comes from Cotoneaster glaucophyllus, assembly GCA_036320875.1. Lineage (NCBI taxonomy): Eukaryota > Viridiplantae > Streptophyta > Magnoliopsida > Rosales > Rosaceae > Cotoneaster > Cotoneaster glaucophyllus. Next base: position 9,933,331 of record CM070070.1, read on the forward strand.
ACTGGGTTGGACAAACTTTAAACGCTCATAACTTTGTCAATACTCAACGAAATCGAGTGATTCAAAAATGAAAATCGTAGTTCTCGAAGAGACAAAGAGAATGGTACCTTGCACGATGGCTAACTCGTTGTGGTTTGGTCGGAAAATGCCTCGAAAGCCTCTGATGTCGCCGGAAACTGGGTAAGATTCAAATAGATATAACTTCTTCAATACTCAACGAAATAGGGTGATTCAAAAAGAAAAGTTGTAGTAATCAGCGAGACAAAGATGAGGAGGAGGAGGATGAGGGCCAAAGGAGAGCCCATGAGTGACTGGCTGGTGGTCGAGCTGTCTGTTGGTTTGGTGGGTTTTACCTTGTTATGGGATGGTTTTTGGTTAAAAAAAGTTATAGGATGGTTTTTGGTTAAAATAAACTTAGTTCAAGCCCTTTTTATTAAAGCTCCCTAAAAAATAAGGTCAAAAATGGACCAACAGGACCTCTTGCATTCAAAATTTTGAACCAAAAGTCAAATAATTTCAACAAAAAATTGATATTTTGGATTTCCAATTTCATATCCTTTCAAGAAAAGATCAAAAAACTAAATGTTTAACATTCCCAAAAACTGAAAATCCAATCTTTGGGAGAAATCCATGAGAGCATACTTGTATCAGTCAAAATATATTCTTACCTCAACAAATTGGATTAACTAACAGAGCTAATTATTATGTAATTACACATCTAGAGCTATCAGCTATAGCGAATCTTTTATCTTCAACCTTAAATATTACTCCCTTAATTAGTGCTTCTTTTCAGATCACAACATTGGATACGATTAATTAGGTGCTACATCGATGGTGATTTGTGAGGACCACTATGCTAATAAACTCTACAATACAATTTGAAGATCTAATTGCAACAACTCAAAACCCTAGCAAAACGATCAATCGAATCAAGAAAGAGACCTCAAGTGCGGGGATCATTTTTCCTTGAATATGAATCCACATCATGTACCCAACTACGATATAAATCCCCATAAATCCATTTCTGGAAAGTACTAAAACACCCAAAACAAATATATGTGTGCATGTATATATATATCAGTGTGAATATGAGGCATTGAATGGTAAATTGGATGAGGAAGTCTAAATAGACCAGTGGGGGAGAGTGGTGAGGATGAGCTTCATACCGACGCCATGTTCTTGGGCTGCTTTCAGAACCTTCTCAGATTCAATTGGATCCACAACCGCTGCTTTTTTTATACTCTCGCCAATAATTCTAATCACCAATAACATGGTTATATTTTCTCTGAGTTGTACAGCAACACTCATAGGGTAATAGCAAATGAACATTGATACAAAACTTGAATTAGACAGGTATAATATTATTCTCCTTGAAAGAATAACTATTTGTAAGATCATACCTTTGACTTTGGTTGGGAGTGTGCTCTCTGTTAATTTCGCATTGGATTTTGCGGCCAATTTCTGTGAAAAGTGAAATATATTGCTTAAAGCGATTACATATATATGGCTATTAAATTAAAACAAAAAGAGGTCGGGGGGTTTGTTAATGGATACCTCTCTTTTATTGGCGATTTCATCACTTCTCAAGCTAGCAGATGATGGAGCGGCCTTAGCAGTATGTTAGATACCATTAACCGATCCCCATGCTAAAAATTTCTGTAAAATGAAATGCCTAATTAGTACTAAATATCTCATGTTAAGCAAAATAGATGAATCATATCATGCATATAAATACAACAACCAGAACTATGATGTTATACTCTTCATCCACATCAACTTATTATAAAAAAATGCATCTTATTGCAATGCACCAACAAAAACTCAATCAACATAACTGAATCTACACAATCATATAGTATCAATGCTTTCGTTCTCTATTAATTAATCAACGCAACATTTCACATTTCCTTTCCTCATGTACGATAAGTATTCAAAGTCATACCATCCCAATTCCACATAAGATAGTACACAAACCTTCAGAGAGATGCCAGCGGATAGCCGAAAGCTGGGTTTCGTGTTACAGCAACGACACCTTCCACTGTTCATGAATCACTGCAAAGCAACACAAAGTTCTTATGCCTACACTACATTTACTAAATCAATTCAAAATGGTCCTTACAGTAAAAAAAAAAAAAAATGCTCTATAAGTAATGCATGGTGTCAACTATATTAAATGTCATTATTATGTGTGAGAAGAATAAAAACCCAGAAATTAAAAGAAATAACACGGAAATTCCAGATCAAAGCGACAACTGAAGACGCCCAAAAATACCAATTTGGGAAATCATGAGAGCAAGGATCAACTGAGAACTCACCAAAATCAAATCGAATGGTGAGAAGGAAATATTATACAATAAATACAGAAACAGAATTTCCTACATCAAATAATAAGATTCCAGAGTCTTACCAATGGAAACGTAAATCACCATATATAAGTAGACAAAGTTTCTAGCAATATATACGAAAACCTCTAAAAAATCTACGTAAACTCAAAAAGGAGCAATTCCATTTCCTTACATGGTGCGACACACAGTGGGTTTCACAACTATTAATCAAAATACGCAACATGAAAGCCTGTTTGAGTTATAACACTATAACGTGAAATCCACACACAGTGGGTTTCACCAAGGTCCACATATCCAATCCAAACTACATGGCTAATATTCAATAACATGTCCAATCTTTAAGCACATTTACAAAACAGATTTAGAACAATATAGAATCTACTTAGTAGCAGAACATAAACATCAAAATCCAACACAAAGACAAAGCAGCATACCAGTTCTCTATCTTGTATGCTCTTTTCAGCTGGATCTTCTTATTGTCACAGTGCTCACCATCAATAGTTCACCTGCAAGGATCATCACACAACCAAAAATTAGACAGATTTGTACCAAGGAATACATAAGGAACCAAGAGATGGGAAAAAAATCTACTAACAGAGGGATGAGAAGCAAACACCACGAAATTATGAAGAAGCAAATAAATGAGCATAGCGAAACCAAAAAATTCGAATGATGGTTTTAACAAAGCAAACGGAAAACAAAACAATAAAAAATGATTTTCAAACAGTGCATAACCTGTTGAATTAGAGGAAAAAACTGAAAACCCATACCCTTCCATACATCCCTCTGTCATTCTGTCCTCACTGACCCTGTGCACTAACCCATTAATTAACCCCAAAAAATGCACACAGCCATGTTTTCTCCTCTCCCTCTCTCTATCTCTATCTCCCTGTCCATCTCTCTCTGTAAAATGATAAATCCCCCAAAATCGGACCTAACATACTAAACAATTAGAAAATCTAAGCTACCATTAAAGAATATAATTTAAAAAACGAACTTGTCTTCGATTTGAGACATGCAACGCAAGATCCGGCACACCCCACTCTGAGTAAGGTTTGTTCATGACCCCTACCCCGTCTCCCTGAAATCCCAACAACCCATATGGTCTTCTCTGACCATACCCACTCTCCCACTTGTGAAATCCATCTGCAGCAACAGTGCCTAGAGCTGTGTCTGAGACCCTCCATCCCCGAAACCCTAGTTGAACGACAGAAAATGATACCTACCCGGTTACCCCTCATCTCGCCCAAAACCGATGGGACAAAATTTCCCTTCCTAACTTTTACATTATAGAACAAAGCAACAAAAACTCAAGCAAGAAAATGAACACATACCAGTGATTATTTCTTTATCACATGTTATGGCAACTATAGCGGAGCTTGTAATTCCAGATGCAGCAAATGCTAGCGCCTGTGGAAATTGCCATTCATCAGAACCAGATCTAGCTGGTCCTTTAAACATACGGATAAATGTTCCACCAGTGGAGCCTGCTGTAGCCTTTCCATGTTGAAAGAGGAAAGGCATACCCTGGCCATTAGGAGTGTTCGGCTGGCACTTGTGCTCTGCAACATTTGCTGGTGGTGCATTCACATTAGCAATAATGACAGCATCTGAAGAAGCATGAATGGTGGCTGCAGGAAGATTGCAGTGCTCAGGAGCAGAAACAGCATATGGTTTGACTTCTTTTGGGTTATGGAAGATGGTCTGACATTCCAAAATATCAAGATAATCTTTCTTTAAAAGAAAATATGCATAATATTTTCATAAGAAATCGAATCCTCATCGGTTATTCCCAATGTAATATGTTAGATTGGATAATTTCCAGAAATAAAATAAACAGTCCGAAAGGTTCATCTAAGTTTCTTGTTTCTCCAAAGAAAGTTACCTGTAAATGAAGAACATCTGCTAATAGCAGCCTCTTCAAGTGAGGGATGGAGTTTGCCCAAGGTATGCAATCTGGTCCTGTGTTGCACGCTGTTGCACCTGATTTTGGCACAGAGGAAAAAAGAATGTACTGAAAAAAATTATCAAACAAAAATGGAAAAAATCATACAGATGCCAACGGAAACTATACTTACTGGGTCTGAGATCATATCAATATCCACTGTCCCTTCATAGGTAATGTAAAAGAAAACATTATTTGCCATTATAGCTTCTTTGCCACGCTGCTTATACCTGTATATTCCAATTTATTAATGAATATAACAGTTTCAAAAATGAAACACTGAAAGTTGATATAGTCTAGAGTTGTGATGAACTTATAAAAGAAAAGGTTTAAAACAAAATGAAATGAAACGAAAAAGAGGTAGATACAAACCAAAAATAAACTAAAATTAAAAATCTCCAAAGTCGAAAGAAACCCACCCGAATATGAGATCAATCCATTCATGCAAATGCGTAGATGCATACTCACTTAGCCTTCCGATGCGTATGGATGAAATCAATTGAGTTTTCGGCCACCTGAAGGTTGACTCTTCCAAGTCAGAAAACAGAAAAATTAAAATTCAAGAACAATAAACTAACAGAAACAAATTACAGAAGAGGAAACAATCAAATTACCTCAACAAAAATCCATGATTATTCCATGAGTGCTGATTCTATGGGTTCTGAAGGGGAAGGTATTTTTATTTGAGATGGAGGATGTTCGATCCGGGGATTTTAGGTGAGCAGATTGAAACTGAGGGGGAGAGAGAGTGACGAAGAGAATGGGATCTGAGGGAGAGATTGGGGAGGAAGAAAACAGAAAATGAAAACGGAAGCTCACTTCGCAACAGCTTTTATGGGAGCAACAACTCTTGATTTACCCATCTTTAACTAAACCTGCACAGAAAACTGCAAAAAATTGATGAGAATCGTTCAGAAAGGGCAAACGGAACACCACCCCCAGAAAAAATGAAATTCGTCATTTTTTCTTGCTATCAATATAACATACAGGTGAACATCAGAAAAAGGAAAAATTGATAAATCCCACCCACCTAAACTCTATCAATCATCTTCTTAGTTTTCCTTACAACATCTTAAAAAGGAATTACCGAGTTCCACGGTTAAAGACTCAATTTCCCACCAAAATATTACTTTCTGAATTACAGTTTAAAAAAAATAAAAAATAAAACCTGACCTCTGGGAAAACCCAAACCTATATTCTTTCAACTTCAGGTCACTCAAGATGATGTTCCAAAATTTTCTTTGACAGAAAACCCAAAAGGAGCGAACATACCTGTTGGGGTGTGACTCTGTCTGCCTGCAAGCCGCATGCCTTCCTCTCACCAATTCCCTATCTCTCTCCCTCCGTGTCTCTCTTCTCTCTCTGCTCACTCGGTCACTCTCTCCCGACGGCTCACCGACTCCCACTGCAGCTCAGAAAGAAAGGAAATGAAAGTCTCTAATCCACCCAACCCGTTCGAAACCCTACAGACCAACATGACCATCGCACCCCTGCCTTTCCACGATCATCAACACGCGGCATGAAGATCAGCGGCAGAGAGAGTCAGTGGCAGCCTCGTAAATAAAGTGAAATTCGGCTCCAAAGACTATTCATTGGTACAGTGCAATTTCAAAGCTTTCTTTAGACTAAAGTAATATAGTTATTACATTAGGCTCTAACAACCTTAACCTCACTTTAACCTCGAGTGATCCAACCGTCCTCCCAAAGAGGCCACCGGCTGTAGCGTGGCCATATTCGTGTGTGCGTCAGGGAAGAGTAAAATAAATAGCACAATCTTAGAAATAACAAGGGAAATGCCAAACATGGTTCAAAAAAATACGGCAGTAAGTATTAACAGTATGAAAGAATATAGCAGAAAGACTAAAAGCATTTAGAGAATGATAAAACTGAGAGAAACAAATGATAGTATTCGTATTGATGAAATTCTAGACACTTTACAATGAGCTGCTCAAAGCCCTTTTTATACACTGTATTCTCTAACCGACTCTTACATAGCAAGCTTTCTTATAACCTCCTCAACTAATTCTTAACTATTCTTTTGATGACGTGGCAACAGTAAGAACTGCTTTGACCTCACGGTAGCAAGAACAATTGTCCCTTAAAGTTTCAAAAAAGATACGGCAGTAAAAACTGCTAAACAGCATTTCCAGCTGCTGCCATCAAGAGAATTCACACTTGTTGCTGTCAAAATTTCCAATGGGTTGTATAGTTAAAATAGTTTTGCTTTTGTAAGTTAGGCTGTATAACTAAGACTTCAGCATTTTGATTTGGTATTTTAAAAGGATTGCTTTGCTTGTATTATGCATTTTGAAAAGGATCGCTTTGCTTGTATTATGTTTGTATTAAGCATTTTGATTTGATACTTAGATTGATTTGGACTTTCAAAAGAGAACAATGCTTGACTACTCCCTTACTGCAAGCCCCTGCAACCCCGCCGATATCCCCCACTAGACCGACGCTCTGCCTCCCTTCTATCGTTAATCCCTCTAAAATAGGGCAGTATTGCCATTACAAACCATGAAAAAAAAAATCAAGAAACCACTACTTAAATTAACGAGGCAGCAAGTGAAAAGAAGAACAAATGCCTGAGTTTTATACTGAAGTACTCTCAGTAAGACTTCTTTTTTTTTCTTTTTTTTTTAAAAATTTAAGGATGGGGGAGAGGAAGAGGAAGGGGTTCTTTAATTCAAATTTTAAGTTGGAGGAAGTAGGGTGCTGGGCTTGTGTCCCTGTGCGTGTTTTTTTTAATTTTTTTTATTTCTTGCATTTAATTAACATGAGTGAAATTGGATGATAATCTATATATATATGAGGAGGAAAAGAAACGCCTTAGTCATGCAAAAAGCAGCAGTTTTGTGAGATGAGAGATATATAGGACACAAAATAAGAACCTGAAAACAAAAAACTGAAACAGTTTTGCAGGAGGAGAAGATGATACAAAAGCCATTGCTCGCTATAAATTTGAAGCGAATTACAGGTTTTCTCTTCACTAAATCCATGCAGTTGGATAATTTGAGTTGAATATGTTGGATTGTGCAATTTTTCCTTGCTCATGTATTCCTCATTTCTTTTGATTTCTCCGCATTTTAGCGCGGTTAGACTAAAAAAGAAACCGTCATTCTTCTCTTAAAATGGGTACAAACTCTAAAGTTCGTCGCCTTAGTTTGTATTTACTGACACGAGTCAAAGAACAAAGGTTCATAATATTGTGTTTAATTTATTCTACATATTATTTTGATAAAGAAATCTGCATATTACATAGGGTTTTAATATGCAGATGGCAAAAAGTTTAATTTCTTCCTAACCAATAATTTGTTTACTCCCAACCCTTCCCGATGGGATACGACGACTTCTTCTTGGACGCGGTTATAGAATAAGGTTCAAGGTGACTATGTTGTGCAAATTACTGAGACTCCGAGATGGAGAGGTTGGGATGAAGATCAAAGAGGTATGTCGAGAACATAGGCACTGTAAGTCTCTTGTAAGTCTCTATACATACCAAAATGTAATTAGAATTTAATTAAACTGCCGCAATTGGCAATTGCACTGAATAATGAAGGAATAAATATGTGCGTTCGATTCTACTTATCCACATATAAGTAGTAGAAGGGTTTTTTCATTAAAATTTCAAATTTGGACCTATTGATGAGCTATGGCATATTTTTTCTGGCTGTTGGGGAAATGTACTATTCCAGTCAAAACGTCATTATTCATCTAAAGCCATAAAAAGCCAACTCAATAATAGTAGGAAAGTTTTTCGAAAAGCAAATCCTGAATTTTTTATTTATTTTTTCTTAAATTTAATTTGATGGCAATTTAAAGCGGTGTATTCATATTTAAATTTTTATTCAGGATTATGTTCACTTTGCGGCAAATTAGAGAAGTTTGATCGACTATGAGGTAACTAGGGGTAGATTTTTTTGCCAAATTACCATGCCAACCGTATCATACCAATTTTGTGTCAATCGGTAATGACACGGTAATGTAAAGATTTCTAGTATGGTATTGGTGTTCGATATCATTACCATGTATTACCGTATCGTACCGAAAAATATAAATATTCATTATTATATATATTTAGTGCTGAGCACATAATAATAATAATAATAGTAATAATAATAATAATAATAATATATTTAATGAGCGTCAATTACATGAAATATGCTGGGATTTGTGTTGGTGTGCTGCTACCTATGCTTTCTACTCTATGCTTTGTTGCCTGCAGTTTTTATGTCTGTGCTTGCTACCTGCTTGCTTCAAGTATGATTAAATCATTTGAAATGTATGAATTAGCTACACAGTTATATAGTTGTGCATGTAAAATATGAGATAAGGGCATAAAAATTGAAAAAAAGTGGGCCTTGAATTGGGTTCAGATTTTGGCCCAAAAAAGTGGCCCGAAACAAAGTGGTAATTGAAACACCCCGGCCAGTGCCAAGACATGCTGGCTGTCACCCGAAGGTGATGTAACCAAAAGTGTAAGTGGTGTAAAAGAAATGTGAGTAAATTTAAGCCGACATTAAAACTTATTTAAACTAATAAGGTGAGTGCGCTATAGTGGGTAGAACCAATAAGATACATATGTTCAGAGCATACATGATAAAGTAATGTAGTCGAAACTAGTTAAGTACTTAATACACAACCGGAAACAGTTCTTACATTTATTAGGAATATGTCAGAATCACCGTCTAATCCTTTTACGCCACAGAGTAATTCAGTTATCTAGGACCTGGAGAGGCAAAAAACAGAAGGGTGAGTGGGCACAAAAATAAAGGTTTATAAAACACAGTTGTTTTCTGAACATACTAACCCCTCATTGTAAAACATGTATAGTTTCTAGAAAATCATACTACGTATAGGTATGAAATCAAATGCAAATCAACAGTAAATCCAAAAGCATGCCAAATTACGATATTACGACAGTAGCATAAGTAAAATCAAGTGATCAACAACCTATGCTAGCACACAAGTCGGAGTCGCCTAATGTGACATGTACAACTGACCTAATTGCTCATTAATCTATGCTAGCACACGAGTCGGAGTTGCCCAATGCAACTTGTACGACAGGATTGTGTGTAATCATAATATACGCTTTAATGCTATGATCACGTGAAGACTGGCGATAATCATGGTCAACTACGAGTCTGAGTCACCTAATGCGACCTGTACGACAGGACTGGCACCTACTTAGATCCAAGGTGAACATGCGGTGCGATGCGGAGGTGAACATCATGTGAAGGACTGGCTCTGGCCCTGGGCGAGCACTAACACCGGGGGTGCAACAATGATGAGTGGACTACATGAATATATGCTTGCCATAATGATTCAATGATTCCAATCAGCATAATAAACTTACTTGAACTTACATGCGCATCATGTAGGATTATATTTTAGCATTTCACAACAATGCAACATTGATGAGCATGTAAGATGTATATGAATATGCCATGACAATATGTATAACAGCATTTTTAAAGTTAAATAAATCATGGCATGATATGCACAAATCAATTTAAAAGTATTTGTGGAAACTATAAAGTTTATATATATATATACACACACACACACACACGAAAACAAAATGCCCACTCACTTATACGTCGATGGATCATAGTCTCATAGTTGTGCTTGCCCTTGTACGTCCTTAGGATAATTTTCTCCTATATGTGAAATAACTAATTTAATTAATTAATAAACACATATACAAAAAGCTAGGTAAACCTCCCATAGTTTGCTTAAACGGAAGGTTTGAATATATGAAAACACTCTACTCGACGACGCGGACACGTACATATCAACCACTCGTCAGCTGATAGCCGGACGCGCCCTCATGCGCCGCCAGCTCAGGCCACACGCGCAGGCCATGCGCTTGACAGAAGCTAACAAACGTCAGGAATATTCCGTCAAAATTGACAGAATATTCTGTTAAATAGTAACGACGTTACCTGACGCCGTTAGAATATTCCGTCAACTTTGACATAATATTCTTCTTCTTTCCGATGATCCTCGCTGTCCGCTGTCGTCCGGTTCACCGACTTCTAGGAAAAAAATTTCAAAATCGCATAACTTGCTCATTTCTCAACCATTCTCAATTATCTTTATATGGAAATGAAACCCATGACGAGGAGAACAACCTTCCAAAAGTCCAAAAATGGACGAAAAGAGGCATGTATAAGTCTAGAAAGTCTCAGCCTGCTTTTCTACTTCTCGAAACCGGTTCGACGTTGTCTCCACTCCAAACTTGCCTAGGGACTCCAGGAAGTTATGTGGATGCTTCCACAACCTTCAAAACTTTGAAACTCAGCCGGGATCACGTCAGAGCTAACTCGTCCGAGTTGGAGCTTCCGAGTTAACGAGTCAAAACTCAACCATTTGAGAATCGGTTTGTACGATTGGGTTCGTGAAGATGAGAGGATCACGATGATGGTGGTTTTATGTTCGATCTGTGAGGTTTTGATGATGATCCTTGGTGTTGCAGATAAGAGAGAGTCTTGGGATAAAGAAAGAAGGAGAAGATGAGAGAGAGTGAGATGATGTTTTCTGATTGGTGAAAAAGGAAGAGAAAGGGTGAGTCTGATTGGTAGAGAGATGTGAGGGATGGATTTGATTGGTGGGTGAACAACAAGTCACAGTTCCAATTTTAAAGAAGAAAAAGGGATAGGATTTTGTACAAAAGAAGTCAGATGAAATCTAACGTATCCTATCGAAAATAGTGTTTCCGACATTGGAATATTAGTACACACGTGTACAAATTTACCCGTTGTTAACACACTTTAACGTAACGTAACTTTTTCGTTACAAGTTCGATTCGAGCCTAACTCACGCTCAAGCGTTCGTAACAACAAGCACTATTTAATTACGATAACGAGAAAAAAATAATTTAAAGCTGCATAATCACGTCCATGTCACTTTGCCAACAAGGGCATAAATGTCAATTTACACACTCGAGGAGAAATTACATAGAAAATTAGGGACGGGTCGTCACCGTAATTACCATTACTATACCATGTCAACCAAACTATTTTTGAGAATACTGAAAGTTTGGCACGGTAATGGTAATCGATTTTACAATACTAAAAGTTTGGTATGATAATTGGTACGGGCGTTTCGGTCCTGTAACCTTATCGAAACCACCCCTAGAGGCAACTTATGATTCTATGAAATTTTAGTTATAGCTCTCACTATTGACTGCTTTCTCTTAATTTCTTTTTGTAGAACAACATTGTTCATTGTCTTCATATGTTCAGATTGGTTTCTTTTGCTTTCTGTTACACCATATGTTGAATAACAATGATGTAGCAGGGTTTGCTATACAACTATGTTTTTTTGTTACACCATAGGTTCAAACATGAAGTTTAAGACACATTACATTTAAACCTGATGGTGTAAACGTTCATACAATAAAACCCGTAAAACTCACATTCAATCAATTTGTCTTTACCCATGTCTGCTTTCTCCTCATATTAATTCTATTTGTTTCTGCTTCGATGAGTTTGTGTATTACCTATCCCAAATATGTAGCTTACGTAGTTGCATGTCGATTTCATTTAACGCATGTGAAAAGCATAAAATAAAATAAAATGTCCATGGAGTGCTATTCTCCATTGATACCCAAATGTTCTGTTTTTGGCTGTTCTATTTTTGTGTGTATCTTCTAGAAAAAAAATGATCAAAAGAAAGACTAATGTATATTGAATTCAGTTTTTCTTGATCAACATATACACTGCTTATTCAGTTTTCATTATTTCCTTTTTCAATGAGTTTTCTTTCATTCTTTGTATTTAAAATGGTGTATGACAACCACTTGCCCGTTGCCAAACGCATACAAAATAAAACAAATATTTGTAAAAATCAAAAGAAATAAAAGGGGACTCAAAATCGAAAGTAAAGAGTACTACATACCAAATCAAAGATCTGATTTTAACATAAATAAAAAATATTTAGAATCCCATAGCTCCTGTGATAATAAAAAGACTTCTTGCATGCTCGGGAGCGCCCGATTACGTTTTAGTTGATCCTTTGCCAATGAGCAATAGATTTCGGGGCAGAAACAATGAGAGCCTCCGTACGTACTTTATTTGCGATTTAGGAGGACGAATCGAATCTCTCTTTTGAGAGAGTCTCTTGATTTCGATTACATTTTAAGTTTTTGCCTAAATAGTTGGACAAGGCCATTTCCTTTGGCAATGAGATCCTATTTATTTTCAGTAATCACTTAAGAAGTATAAGAATATCTAAAACAACACATCTTTGGAGCGCGTAAGACCCGTGATGCAAAAATAATTCTCGCATGCACGTGAATGCGTGCGGAGAGGCTAGTGGTGTGTAAATAGAAAAAGTCTAAAATTTTTGTTTCTTTGACTAATTTTCAATATCGCTTTCATTTTGACTTCTACGCCGATGATTCAATGTGGCTTCATTTCTTACAGCCCAAGAAAACAAAAAGGGTTAAATGAGCTCGTGTCTAAAATAGACTGCAAACCAAACCAAACCTGACAAACCAGTTTTGTTCGTTTTCATATAATCAAAATTCGTAAATATCAACCCAAACTGAATCATAAATAATTTCTAGTTCAATTCCGGTTTAAAAGATGAATCAGACGGAACCAAAATAAACCAGAACGTGCCCACCTCTATGGCCAAGCAAGCCTGCCAGCCGTACGAAAGGAAGACGAAAAGGAGGAAAGCCTTCCCCATAGAGCTAAAGGGAAAGTACAATGTTATATGAAGGCAGCCACGGCCAGGGTAGAGTTTGGGAAGGTGTAAATGTTTCTAAGAAGTTGATATTCCACCATAAAACCAACAATATGGGAAGTAGTCCAATATCTTATAAGCCTAGATTTCTCCTTTCACCAATGTGAGACTCTTTTACATTTAAATTCTCACACGCCCCCTCACGTGTGACTTATTTTCAAGCCAAACACGTGAACAACACGAATTGGGTGATGTGGACTACGTGAGGCCATTAGGCTTCAACGTGGGTCAATCTAATCTGATACCCTGAAAAATTTGACGAAGATGATGCTATGGCTGACAGCTGACCTGCATGGAAAAATTGATGACCAACGAAAGAAATCATAACCAATTTGCATGTAAGCTACCGAGGAATATTCAGCCAAACAGATTTAGACCCCCTTACCCTTTCTGGTCTTGTAACATTCTTGAAGAAGGGGAAGAAAATGCAGAGAGAGAGAGAGAGAGAGAGAGTTAGAGTTACGTGTTAGTCCTGGAATATAAAGATATACAGTAGCATATCTTTATTTTCCAATTACGATAATGAATATGACCTAAAATCAAACTAGGGTTTATAAAGCTAATTGTCGTATAATAACGAACTTGCTAGCCAGTAAAAAGTCAGATCTGGCATTGTGGGAGAGAAACAGATAATCGGGAAATAAACCCTAGAGGAAATTAAACACCTCATTGCAACAGGATACCGATATCTACCTTTACATTAATCTACCCTTTCTTAAATGCTTTGATATCACGGGCATGTCAACTTAGTATAATTCCATTAAAACTTATCCAGTTAGGAGACTGCTAAAGGTGTAGGTATGCAAACCTGCTTTCAATAGTTACTTTTACTTCTACATCCTGTAAACTTTGGAGACGGCTAAAGCATACTTTGGAGACGGCTAAAGCATTGCAGAAAACAGAAGCACAATTCAAGTACAAAAGAAAAGCAAAGCACCTCGTGCTCTAAAACCACTAGCTTAAAACAATCTTACAGATGCAATCCTCAATAGAATCTTCTTTTAATGGAAGTATTAAAGTTCTGAATCATCAAGTTGATATTCAATCAGTAGTAGCCGTCCATCGAGAGGGCCATTAAACATCTACAAACACGTAGAAGAACATATTTTTCCAATTTTGCGCAATCTCTTAAAATCGTTTAATCGTTTCCATGACAAAACAGGAGGTTAGAAACTACTGAATATTCTGGATTAAACTTGAGTCTCAACCAAGAACAACTCATCTAATATCTACCAGGAAGACCTTATTTCATATCTACCCAGAACAACATCTCAAACACTTCCTAGCCTATTTCACTTTGGCCAAACATTTCCATCCATCTACTATTCAATTCCAGTTTGTGTATGTGTGTATATATCAGTGTGCATGTGTGCATGTGTATAAGTCTATTACTAAAGGAAAGGTGAGGTTTTTTTAATTCCCCAGCTCCTTATGTCTCACTCCAAGTGTCTATCAACCCACCTAAGAGTACATTCTGATAACTCAGCAACATTTGATACTATTCATAAACAGGCAATTACTTTCCCACCCTTGAAGTACAAACAAAAGGATAATCACTGCACTAAACCTTGCGTGTGACATGGTGCATACCTCTAATAGGAAAGAAAATTACACAAGCGCCCGCTAGGAGTATAACACGTATTCCAAATCGATCAACAGATTGCACACAAACTTTGCCGCTCAAACAAGTGTTGAATAAGGAGCTAATAACGGCTAAGCACATTCAAAGAAAAAACACATGCACATTTCAAATTCAGGTCTACGATATAAATCCCATTCGCCTTAACTACCAACGAACAAAATGTTCTGAACCAAGCGCAAATAAGAAACTGCGTCAAACCAGTAACAATTCGAGGAAAAAAGAATATATTTGGTTTTATTATCATGCTTTATTCATCCAACTTGCAACTGATACCTATATACATCTGTGACTACTCATAACAGCTAAAATGGTAGAGCTGTTCCTAACTACTCAATGACTTTACAAAAAGAACTAAAATATGATAACATAGTACATCTATGTTTTCCTTTCACCTTCTCAGATCTGTCATTGTTATACCTTCTGTATTGAAGATGTTTATAGCACCTTCTGTGTTGAGATGTCCAGAGTAGTCACAAGTCATACAAAAGTCCACCAAACATTTAACTAGCACCGGCCTCATCCCATCCAACCATGCAAGCAAGATAATCAAATTCTCTGCTATCAAGTCAAACCCCAACTCGTTAACATTAACAATGTGTGCGTTGCACAACAATAAATCAAAACACCGAAACTGATAAAGATTTAACCTTCGGAGGTTCAGGAACTTGGTAGGACTCTCGGGACACTGAGTTCAGCCACATTCCCGGAAACAGATTCTGCAAACCAAAATACAAAACTAAATCAAATGCCAAGCAATTCAAAACCCTAGTAATCACATGGAAACCGAAAACTTTCTAAAATAACCAAAAATTTGAATAATACAGACATCATGCTGTTTCGCACATTCTTGTTTCGCTTCTTGGGCGCTTGGACGGCCTCTGCCTTGTCATGATAAAAAGGTCATCCTCAATCTCCTCCCTTGTTAACTCAATTGATATTTTCATTATTTTATCCTTCTTTTAAGCACCTTTCCCTTCTCCTCCAGCTTTAAAGGGGCTGCATCGGCAACCTCTGGGGTTTTTTCTTCGGCGGTGGAGGTGCACCAGTTTTCAGTGCACCAGCGCGGCCATTGGCCTTAGTCACCAGTCTCCTGGGCCAAAGGTTCCATGACTTCTGCACCGCCTCCTTCGCCGCCGCTCCCGTAGTTATAGAGAAGCAAGAGAGCTCTCTTTCTGAGCCTCTAGCTCAGGTTCTTTCTCAGCACCAGCAGCCACCTTTTCTTTCGTTTTCAGATGGATGCAAAGCTTCGGTTTTTTTATTCCCTGCTGCCGTTTTGGGCTTCTGGGTCTCCCTAGCACCGCTGATCACTTCCTCGGTGGGAACTGGGCAGGCCCGGCCCTAGCCCAGTGCCACCGGATCACTGTCCAGGGTCCAAAAATTAAAGGGGTACCAAAATAAAAAAAATCTAAATAACTAGGTATAAAAAAAATAAAAATAAAACTAGAGCCCAAATAGGGAACGGCTAAGCCCAAGTTTGACAACATATTTAAAAGGGGCCCAGGTTTTAGGCATTAAAAATATTAAAAATTAAAAAAAGGTCATAACAACAGGGACCACTCAGTCCCCATAAACCCTAATCTAATCTCCCAACCTTTTCCCCATTCCCCCACTAACTTCCAACCTTTTCCCAATTCCCCAGCATCCCCTTTGTAACTTTGTTCCTCAATCCCCAACCCCACCCACTTCCCCTTTCTGCCTTGCTGTTGCCGTGCTGCCCCTGGGCTGGTCCCTGAGTCTGCAAGCTGCTGAGTGAGCAGCAGCCACACAGGTCACAGCAGGAGCAGGAGGTTCCTCCTCCTTATTCTCAACGTGACAGCACAACACCATTCATTCATTAGGCATTGGAATTTGACTACAAGTGCATTCACTTACCACCAACCCTTTTGAGTTTTGAGGTAACTAATTTTTAAAATTTGAATTATCAATTCATAATTTAATATAAAACTTTGCAAGTGACATAGAAATATAATTATATGATAACTGATTTATAGAATTGTTGTTGTGGATGAAGTGAATTCTTGATTAATTGAATTATTTGATTTCATTTCAAACCCAATATTTATCAATTTGTATATGTTAGACTATGTGTTAGTGTTTTTATAATATATAATATATGTTGGAATGATAATTTTGATAGGAAATTTTTGTTATATCATGTGTAGGTAATTTTTGTAAACAAATTATCGAAGCCATGTCTTTTAGGAAACAACTCTCTGGTAATATGAAAAGGAAAAAAAAAAATCAAAGGATAACAAAATTGCCGAAAGTTTAAGAGGATCTCTTAATAAATTTTTCTCTACAAAGAATGAGTCGGTTGAAAATTTGAGAGAAAATTATGTTGGTGAAGAGTCACAAAATGTTGTTGGGGAGTCTCATGATCATGAAATTGGTGGTTATGATGGTGGTGATTTAGAAGAAAATGTTGGTGATGAGTCTCAAGACCATGAAAATGGTAGTGATTTAGAGGAAAATGTTGGTGATGAGTCTGAAGATCATGAAAATAGTGGTGATATAGATTTAAATGTTGATGATGATCATATTGGTGTAGAGGAAAATATTGAATCTCCCGAACCTACATTCCATTTAAACATTTATGATCCAAGAATTTGGGATGGTCTTAATGCAGAAATGAGAGCCTTACTTGTAGAAAAGGGACCAATTCGAGAAACTAATCTCACTTATCTTAAGGACAAACTCTCTAGAAAATTTTCCTCACACTACTATGATCGAAAATTACGAACGGGTGAAATTTATGATAGGAAATGGCTCGTGTACTCAAAAGAGTTGGATAAAGTCTTTTGCTTTTGTTGTAAATTGTTTAAAACAATTCCTTCAAAAAGTGAAATAGCAAAAGATGGAATTAGTGATTGGAGACATCTTGGTGAGAAGCTTGACCAACATGAAAAGAATAAAGAGCATCTCATTAATTCGAGAACTTGGGTTGAATTGAAAAGTAGATTGACAAAAAATCAGACAATTGACAAAGAATTTCAAATGCGAATCAAGAAAGAGACAAATCATTGGAAACAAGTGATGCTTAGGATTATTGTTGTTGTGAAATGTTTAGCTATACGTAATTTAGCATTTCGTGAAACAAATGAAAGACCTTATAAAGACTCTAATGGAAACTTCTTAGGTTTACTTGAAATGATTGCGGAGTTTGATCCAATAATGCAAGAGCATTTTCGACTCATTGAGAATAAAGAGATTCATCACCACTATTTGAGCCATAAAATCCAAAATGAGTTGATAGCTACTTTAGCTTCAAAAGTCAAAACCGCAATCATTAAAAAAGTAAAAGAAGCCAAATTTTTTTCTATCATTCTTGATTGTACTCCTGATGCAAGTCATGTGGAACAGATGACTTTAATTTTGAGATGTGTTGACTTGTCAAGTAGGTCAATACATATAATGGAGTATTTCATGGAGTTTTTAAGTGTGGAAGATACATCAGGACAAGGACTTTTTAATTAGTTGCAAGATGTCCTAAAGTCTCTTGATCTTGATATTGATAATGTGAGGGGACAAGGTTATGATAATGGATCTAACATGAAAGGGAAACACCAAGGTGTCCAGAAAAGATTGCTAGAGATAAATCCCAGAGCCTTTTACATGCCATGTGGTTCTCATTGTCTTAATTTAGTAGTTTGTGATATGGCAAGTTCATGTGTTAAAGCAAAATCTTTTTTTGGAGCATGCCAATGCATATATACGGTGTTTTCCAACTCTACAAAGTGTTGGAATATTTTGCTTGAACATATTGATGGGTTAACTTTGAAGTCATTGTCAACTACTCGATGGGAAAGTCACATTGAAAGTGTTAAAGAAATTAAATCTCAAGTAGCCCAGGTTAGAAATGCTTTGTTTAAATTGGTGGAAATTACTGAGAATCCCCAATTGAGTAGCGATGCAGAATGTTTAGCATCAGGAGAACTTTCCCGTTTTGATTTTGTATTAAGTTTGGTTATTTGGTATGGCATTTTGTTGAAGATTAACATGGTGAGTACAAAATTACAATCTGAAGACATGCGCCTTGATGTTGCTGTAAAGGCATTGGAAGCACTTGTTACCTTTTTTGAAAACTACAGAGAAACTGGGTTTGCTTCTGCCATGAGTGATGCTAAAGAAATTGCACTTGATTCGGAAATTGACCCTGTTTTTCAAACTAAACGTCATAGACCTAGAAAAAGACATCATGATGATGTTGATGGTAATGAGAGGGAACAACAGTCTGCTGAAGAATCATTTAGAACATATTATTTTCTTGTATAGTGGATATTGCTCTTTCTCAATTGAAACATAGGTTTGAACAGTTAAAGACTTTTGAATCTATTTTTGGCTTCTTGTTTGATGCACCGAAGTTAATTTCATTGGATGATCAAGAGCTAAAAGAAAATTGTATGAATCTTGAAGCACATTTGAAACATGGAAATTTCATGGATGTAGATGGAGCCGACTTATGTTCCGAATTACAGGTTTTGCAAATGATGTTACCTGAAGAAGCATTTCTCTTTAATAACCCTTGGACATCCATGGAAATAGCAAACTTTGTAAAAGAAATTGACATGTGTCCTAATGTCTTGATTGCTTATCGTGTAATGTTGACTGTACTTGTGACCGTGGCATCTGCAGAAAGAAGTTTTTCAACATTGAAATTATTAAAATCTTACTTGCGGACCACTATGACTCAAGATAGGCTAAATGGATTAGCAATCTTATGCATTGAAAAGGATGAGATTGAAGACTTGGAGTATGATGATATAATTGATGATTTTGCTTCAAAAAATGCCAGAAGACAATTTCTTAAAGGTTGAAATTTCAAGGAGCTTTGCTAGGAGTGGTTGTCTATGTTTGTATTTTTGATTGTCGGGGTTTAGGTACTATGTCCCCCCCCCCCCCCCCCCCCCCCCCCCCGCGTTGCATATTTTCTCAAGTAATATAATTTGGGCGTGAGGGCCTAGCCCCCCAGCTTCGACTGGGTTCCAGCCCTCGTTAAATATACATATATATATATATATATATATATATTAACATATGTATCCGTATTAAAAAAGGGCACATTTTGAGTTTTCGCACTGGCACCCAAAAACTCAGGACCGGCCCTGGAACTGGGCTGGCCCCATTGTCCACATCGGAGGACTTGGGTCCAGATTTCTCAGCTTCCAAGGCAAGCTCAGCGAGTTTGTCAATGTTGCTGCTCAATTGCTGACACGTGTTGTGGTTTTGGACATTAGTCTCTTCGTTTTTTGTCCACAACTGGGACAGAGGAAGGAGAGACTTGGAAGACACAATGGAGGCCATTCTTCGTTTTTTGTCCACAACTGGGACAAAGGAAGGAGAGACTTGGAAGACATAATGGAGGCCATGGAGTTGGGTTTCAAGTCGGATTGGGTTGTGGTTTCTGGTTGGGAAGGGACTGAATTGAAAACCATGAAATTGGTTGGGACGGGACTGGACTGGACTGGACCAAGGTTCTAAAAGGTGCTAGGCGCTAGTCGGGCGGCGGGATGGGGCCTAGCGCCTAGGCGGCTAGGCAGAGCCTAGGCGGGCGACTAGGTGGACTAGGCGGATTTAAGTAAATCTATTCTATTTTGTGTAAATAAGTGTCTGTTTATACTTAAAATATACATAATTTCGTCATAAACTAGAAAATAGAATGACATCTATATTATGAAGTTTGGAACATAATGAAAGCATAATAATGTGTGTTTATTTAAGTATTCAATAAGTCTCTTACAATTTATTGGAAACAATAAAATGCAAAAGGAAAGTTATCTATTTTTTATCTAAGTAAGTTGCAACCTAGGCAGGTGTCTAGGTGGGTCTGGGCGGGCTGGGCGGGCTAGGCGGGTGCCTAGGCGGTCTAGGCGGGCGCCTCAGGAGGTCTGGGTGGGCTAGGCGGTGCTAGGCGGGGATTTTTAGAACAGTGGACTGGACTAGCTCTCACTGGGACTAAGGGCAGGCCTGGCCCTGAGGGTAGCCCAAGTAGGCGCCCGCCTAGGGCCCCCAAAAAAAATTTATATCCTGTAATTAACATATAAATACAAAAAAGTAAAAAATACCATAATTGTTTTGTTAGTGCAGTGGAAATGTTGGCTTCATCTTTCTTTGGGGTGTTGAGTTCGAAATACGAAGCTGCCTTTCACTCACTAAATTTTTCTTGTTTTTCAAATTTACTGCCAATCCATCTGTCTAACTTTCAATCCATCTATCCAAATGCATATAAAGTTATAAAACTCAAGTCTCTTTGCAATCTTTTTTCTTTCAACATCTTATTCTCTCCATTTCTATCGAATGTTTAAACCAACTTCCCATTCTCTCAATTTCTATTGAATGTTCAAAACCAACTATCATATGGTCTCAAAGATTGTACTTTAAGGTAATCAAGACTTTGAATTTATATTTTTCTTTTCAATAACTTTTAATTCAATGGATTATTTTAATATTCAATTCATTAGTGTGATGTTGATTTTAGAAGAAAAAAAAACACAAGAGAAACGATTGGCGTTGAATTTATTATACTCGTCAATCAAGTTTTATTGTTCTGTACTCTCTTGATCATCAAGTTTTATTGTTCTTCACTCTCAATCTTAGATTCTTGACTGCAAACATTTAGTACATTTGTGTCTAAAAACGTAAATCGTGTAATGTTTAAATAATGTTTGTATATTTATCTTCTTTTGATATTAATTTTTAATGATATTTGATGTGAAAATAGAACTTTTTATGTATTTAGCGAATTTTTTTTATACAAATCAATATACAAAGAACCGAAGATCAGAGATTTTTAGGGCCCCACTTCGAAGGCTCGCCTAGGGCCCCCAAATTCTCAGGGCCGGCCCTGACTAAGGGAGAAGACAAGAGATTGTTGATGATGGTCTCAGGGGCCTACATTGGGATGAATTTATAGGAGGGAGAGAGGGGAGGGGGGAAGAAGGAGGAAGAGGGAGAATGGCTCTGCTTTTCAAAGAAAGGAAAGGCAGTTTATGACAGTGGTGGATCCAGGAAAAATATTTCAAGGATCCCATATAAAAGTTTACAAACATTTGTTAGACATATAATACCCTTAAAAATTAAAGTATAGTTATATTATTCATAATTTATAGAACAAATCACTACAAGTTTACAATAGTCCCCGACGCACTTTCATATTTTGGAAGTGTTGCATTATAGCTTCATTGCCAACGGAAGAAAAAAAACATTGCTCTCAATATAAACCACAATGCTATCACTCAACCATTGATCTCTAATTCGGATACGCAATAGAGCCTTCACAATAATCATAGCGGAAAAAGCTCTCTCCCCTGAAGCAGTAGCAACTGGTAGAACCAAAGTCAATGTAATTAGCAAATACACATGATTCTATACTATATTCCTCCCTGTGTCCACCGTTTTTTTTTGCAAGGCTACCAATTCCTTTCAATTGAGAAAATCCACTACTCAAACGCATATCAAGAATATAATGCCCAAGTTGATCTTCAAGTGCCAAGAGTTGACAAGTAGTAAATTCATTTGGATAAAATTACGCAAAACATATTAGCTTTTGTTTATCAAAAGCCGAGAATGAATCATCTGGGCTCAAACTTGCCAAACAAAGAAGCAACTTCGTATTTACCTCATCAAACTAACTATTTAATTTCACAAGTTGCTTATCAACGATAGCAACGAAGAGCTTCATATGATAATTGATAGGATTTTTCCCACTTACGAAAAGATAGTCAAAATCACGTAAAATACTTGCAAGAATACAAGGATATTGTAGTATGGATGCTCATGCAAGGTCGTTCTCCTCAAGGACTATTTGAATGATTTTTGTAGAAACAATTCCTAATTAACTACTTAAAACTGAAAATTGAGAAAATAGATTTTGGAATTGGATAATATTAAAAATGAATTTTAATTAAAAACTAATATGATAAAAGAAAAGAGTTTTAAAATACCAATTTATAAAAGCACTAGGGTTCCACCGTCACCTAGCAATCCTATGAATTTCTACCAATTACTTATGATCTACACATGCCACTTTGAAGGTTAGATTTTCCTAATATATATTCTCCTCGTGATATTCAAGCAAGAACGTATATCTAACATGCAATCCGTCTGTGATATTCAGATCAAATATAAACATGCAAGACTCATTAAGCTTTATGAAAACCTTTTGAAAAACCATGCAACCCCTAAGATTGTGATATTCGCCTTAGATAAAATTACAATTATCAATCACAAGAAGCAATACTCAATCCTCCGGTGATATTCCGACCGAATTGCATCCAATTACTTGTCTAAACATCCTAATGATGGCTAGTCATCATGACAATTAGATAGTTTAAAACAGTGATGAATAATTCAAAGCAGGCATGCAATCAATCATAAGCAATTAAATAAAAATTACATATTCATGCTAAGGCTTTAGGCTTCGCCCTAGCAAAAGGAAAATTAGCAACGCATATTCATAATTAAAATCATAGAGAATATTATTGAATGAATAAGAATGAAAACACCTTGAATTAGAAGATCACAAAGCCTTTGAGAACCCTAGCAATCCTTGGCTCCAAAGTTGAAAAAAATAGTAAAAAGGGAATCCCCAAAATATGGCACGGCCAAGCAATATATAATTGCTAAGCCTTCCGCAAAAACCCTAAAACCCTAGGGGTGCGTTTGTTGCGCAGGACTGTCTTGGACTGGACTAGCTGCCGGGACTAAGCTGGACTGGCTTAGACTGGACTAAGCTGGACTAACTTAGTGAAGCGTTTGGTGTAGTCTCGGACTAAGAAGCAGGATAAGAAAAACAGTACTGTTCACCAGATTTGTGTTTGCTTAGACTAGGACTACAAATTTTTGCCATTGTGTAATAGAGTAATGCTACAAATCTCATGATATGGGTTAATTGTAGCATATTTTTACCATGTATATTATGAATCTTAAAAAAAATTGACAATTGTTTTGTTTCTATTACCTGCTAATAGAATTGGGTTTAATTTGCAAATATAGCTTGGTTTAAACTCTATCACCCAACAGAAGAAAAATAATAGTGCCCAATACATGCAACTTCAACAAATACAAGTACATAAGAAGATCTCCATAATTTAGAAAATCATAGTTAACATTAGTTAACATTAGCCAAAATAGATCTCCATAATTTACAAAATGGCTAGTTAACATAAGCCAAAATACTAGTGCAAAGCTAAGTTATAAGTCATAGCATAAGATTGTATGATTAATAAAATACATCCATGTTAACATTAGCCATGTTAACATTAATAAAATACATCCATGTTAACATTAGCCAAAATCCTCATCCGGTTGCGTTGTCTCTTAAAAGCCTTTGGACGAACACTTTCTTGAGTTCCGGTTTGATTGCCCTAAACACTCCCACATTTTTTGGTTTATCCAAAATAAGAGACAATGCATCGATTTGATCCATAGGAGAGAGACCCATTGCTTCAAGTTCATTAGCTATGCACACTGAGCACATACACTCACACAGTCACAGAAACACACACACACTCACACACTGAGCACACACACACACACTGAGCACACACTAACACACACACACACACTGAGCACACACTAACACACACACACACACACACATTAACACACACACACACTGAGCACATACACTCACACAGTCACAGAAACACACACACTCACACACACACACTGAGCACACACTAACACACACACACACACACACACTAACACACACACACACACACTGAGCACACACACACACACACTGAGCACACACTAACACACACGGACATACACACACAGACATACACACTCACACACACACATACATTCACACACACACTCATCACTCACAGCAACACACTCACACACACGGACATACACACTCACACACAGTCTCACATACACACTGAGCACACACACACACACACTGAGCGCACACACTGAGCACACACCGAGCACACACACTGAGCACACACAGTCACACACACACACACACTAACACACACACACACACACACACACTCACACACTCACACACACACACTGAGCACATACACTCACACAGTCACACAAACACACACACTCACACACACACTCACACACTCAGCACACACACTCAGCACACTAACACACACACACACACTGAGAACATACATTCACACACACTGAGCACACACTGAGCACACACACTGAGCACATACACTCACACAGTCACACACACACACACACACACACACACACAGTCACACACACACACACACTCACACACACAAATTGAGCACACTAACACACACACACACACTGAGCACATACATTCACACACACACACACTCATCACTCACAGCAACACACTCACACACACACGGACATACACACACACACATACACACTCACACACACTCATCACTCACAGCAACACACTCACACACACACGGACATACACACACAGACATACACACTCACACACACACACATACATTCACACACACAGTCATCACTCACAGCAACACACTCACACACACGGACATACACACTCACACACAGTCTCACATACACACTGAGCACACACACTGAGCACACACACACACTGCGCACTCACACACACTGAGCACTCACACACTGCATGCATACACACACACACACTACATACATACATACACACACACACACTGCATACATACATACACACATACACACACACACTGCATACATACACACACACCCTGCATACATACATACACACACACACACAGCATACATACACATACACACACACACACACACACACACACACACACACACAAACCCTGCATACACACACACACACGCCCTGCATACACACACACACACACACTGCATACATACACAAACACCCTGCATACACACACACACTGCATACATACATACATACACACACACACACACACTGCATACACACACACACACACTGCTTTATGAAAACCCCAAATTCCAAATTTCAAACCCCAAATTCCGAACCCCAAATTCCAAATTTGAAGCCCCAAATTCCAAATTTCAAACCCCAAATTCCAAATTTCTAATCTCAATTTCAGACCCCTAATTCCAAGCTTTATGAAAACCCCAAATTCCAAACCCCAGGTTCGAAATTTCTACTGCATACATACATACACACACACACACACTGCTTTATGAAAACCCCAAATTCCAAATTTCAAACCCCAAATTCCAAACCCCAAATTCCAAATTAAAAAACCCCAAATTCCAAAACAACAAAATCAAACCCAAAATCGACGAAAAAAATCCACAAACAGACACACACACACACTGCAGAATCAAATAAAGCTCAAACCCAAACCAACAAAATCAAACCCAAAATCGACGAAAAAAAATCCACCCAAATCGACTAAAAAAATGGGACAATCGAAGCTTACCACCCAAATCGCGAGCAGATCTTTTACGCGAAGACGACGGAGCGGACGACGAGAGGAGCAGATGAGGAGCAGGATACAGATGAGGGCGACCAGGATGCAGCTGACTGCGAGCAGGACGCAGAGATGAGGATGAGGAGGACGACGTGAGGGAGGAGGACGATGACCCAGGTTCTTTCTCGCAAGAAGAGGAGGACGACGCGAGGGAGGAGGTCTTACGAATCCGGACGTTTTTGGGGTGGTTCGCTAAGAACTCCTAGCGAGCCCTTTAATTTGTGCGAGTGAGGGCTAGTCCCATTAAACCTAATCCTTGCCCCTACCAAACATCAGACTATAATCCCACTTAGTGTAGTCCAGTCCAGTCCCCCCTAAGAAGGTCAAACAAACACGCCCTAGGTGTCTTAATCAAACTAGGAAACTAATTAAATAATAATAAAATATCTTAGACCTAATTAAATTAGGAAAAACTGCACAGAAACTGTACAGCCATGTTTTAGCCTCAGATATCCTCCAAATCCGGCCCATAATAGCTTGTTTTGAAGATCAGGATGTTCTGAACACATCTCTAGAAGGCCACAAACCCATTTGAGGTCATCTTGGGCTCCAAAAAAGCAATTCAAGCCCAAAACGTCATTATTTCAGCACTGGGCATCGCTCCTTTATTCTATCGCCAGAAAAGCACCGCTACGTAGAAAAATCTGATATTTTGATACAATCAAGCCAAGTGACTTACGAACGTCCTCCAACTAGAATTACTCCAAAATTCGTCCATTTGCTTATGTTTTGCTCCAGAGGAAGTCGAAAGTCCTATATTGAAAATACAATTCAAAGTATCAAAATTCTTCTAAAATAATAACCAAAATACACTAAAAATAGGGTTAAATATATTATATAAAATTGACTCGTCAATAATGATGGAAATTTGTGATTCTTTGAGCTCCACACCGTGATCTCCCTCGAGTAACATATCCATCATCCATGCGTTTATTTTTTTGGCTCTTTGTGTTTATTTATTTATTTTTATTAAACTAAGGCTCCAAAATTATGTCGTTTTGACAAAGTGATATTTATTATAAAAAAAAAATTAATAAGAAGACTCACTCTTACAGTTGGAGGGCATGTATGAAGCCAACTCCAATCTTCTAAGAGGCACCACCTAATTTATCCATAGATATTCACTGAAGTTCAGAGAATTAGCACTCAAGTTATCCACAGACATCTTAACCCCCTACCCCCTCAATGCATCCGCCTATGAGTTATGATACTACCAATTCTGGAAAAAGGCAAACATAGTTTTTTTTTTTTTTTTTTTTTTTTTTGTGTGTCATGCCAATAATGCCACTCTCAAGATTTTGCATTTTGCTCAAATAAATTGTTCCTTTTATAACAAGGAACAAATAAAAACACAATTTTCTCTCTGTTTTTAACACTTGTTCTTTTTTACCTGGGGGTTGTTTGTATGAAACTATATAGACATTGTTTGTTAAAAAAAAAAAAAAATATACATATATATATATATATATATGGATATAGAGAGAAAGGGAACTAATATTTTTTTGGGTAAATTACCAAAAACTACCTTAACTATTGGGTCATTAACAGTTTCATACCTCGTCTTTAAAAAATTTCAATGTTATACCTTATCTTCGAATTTGTTGCAATGTCATACCTTCCGTCAGTTGTCTATCAATTATTCTGTTAAATGCTGACGTGGCATGCCAAGTGGAACACTTTATATTAAAAAATTATTAAAAACTAAAAAAAATTATTTATTATTTTTTTTCTCTCTCTTCTTCCTTCTCTTCTTTTTTTTTTTTTTCTTCTTCCTTCTCTTCTTTCTTTCTGGGTTCAGGAGGCGGATGGTTTTTTTTTTTCTTCTTCTTCTCCTTCTCCTTCTTTCTTCCTGGGTTGCCACAGGGGGGACCGATTTTTTTTTTCTTTTTTTTTTTCTTTTCTCTTCTTCCTCCTTCTTCTGGGCACGGGTTGGTTTTTTTTTTTTTTTTTCTTCTTCTTCTTCTTCTGGGCAAGGGTTCGGCCTTTTTTGTTTTTTGTTTTTTTTTTCTTTTTCTCTTCTCCTTCTCTCCTCCTTCTTCTTTTGGGCACGGGTTCGGTTTGTTTTTTTTTTTTCTCTTCTTCTTCTCTCTCCTTCTCCTTCTTCTTCTTCTTCTTCTTCTTCTTCTTCTTCTTCTTCTTCTTCTTCTTGGCATGGGTTCAGTTTGTTGTTTTTTTTTCTTCTTCTCTCTTCTTCTCTCTCCTCCTCCTTCTTCTTCTTCTTCTTCTGGGCACGGGTTCGAGTTTTTTTTTTCCCTCCTTCTTCTTTCTCTTCCTCCTTCCTTCTTTCTGGGTTGCAGAGGGTTGGGTTTTTTCGCGGGGGGGGGGGGGGGGAGGCAAGGGGTCGGATGAACTGGTTTTCTTTCTTTTTTTCTTCTTCTTCTTCCTCTTCCTCCTTCTTCTTTCTGGGTTTGCAAGGGATTAGGATGAGGGGGGACGGACGAAGAAGAAGAAGCAGCATGAGGAGAAGAAGAAGCAGCAGGAGGAGAGAGAAGAAGAGAAAAAAAAGAGAGAGAAGGAAAAAAAAAAAAAAATTTAAAAAATTTAATATTTAATTAATTTTTTAATAATTTTTAATATTTAATAAAAAAAATTATTTTTTAATATAAAGTGTGCCATGTGGCATGCCACGTCAGCAGTAACGGATGAATTGACGGAAGGTATGACATTGCAACAAATTCAAAGATAAGGTATAACATTGAAATTTTTTAAAGACGAGGTATGAAAATTTCAGACCCAATAGTTGAGGTAGTTTTTTGTAATTTACCCTATTTTTTTTGTTGGAAGAAAAGAAACTAGTTGAGAATTGAGATAGTGAGGATAAAGGCAATAAAAGAGATGACATAAGTTCGGAAAAAGTTAATTTGTAAGTGGAAATATGAAGTGGCAAATCTTTCAATTTTAGAGCATTGTAAGATTGCGTAATACGTGATTCTTTCGAGATTTTCACTAAAAATTGTCATGTTGTCTGCCGCCTTCATTTAAATTCTTTCCATTCATATAACTTTGTTATACATAATTACGCACGCAGTTTTAATCCTAATGTTCGTTAGGAAGTTACTAGATCATTGAGATTAATTTGGTAAGCCGGTGCCTTGAAAATAAGTACTTACTTTGTGATATTTGAACTCAATTTACTTTTTATTTATTTTTAATAGTGCCGTTTTTATTTCAATCGGGGAAATAATAATTGAAAACCATGCATCATAAGTAAAATATTTTTTCTTACAATGCAGTTATTTTTCATGGCTTCTCAATCATTGAAATTGTACAATCCACTCTACTAGAACATAGATGTCTAGCTATTCACAGTCAAAAAAAAAAAAAAATATATATATATATATATAATATCATCATTTTAAAAATGTCTGCCTAGGCATTTGAATATTAAGAAATGGTGCCTAGACCTGATGAGGCACCCACCTAACCCGCCCAGACCCTCCTAGGCATCCGCTTAGGTTGTGACACACTTAGACAGAAAATAGATAACTTTTATTTTTTATTTTATTTTTTTCAATAAATTGTAATAGACTTATGAATAGTTAAATGAACACACATTATATGTTTGTTCTCCATGTTTTCATTATGTTCCAATACTTTATAATGTACTATTTTGTAGTTTATGATAAAATTATGTATATTTTAAGTATAAACAGACACTTATTTACACGAAATATAATAGATTTACTTAAATTCGCCTAGTCCGTCTAGGCGCCTGCTAGACCCTGCCTAGCTGTTTAGGTACTAGGCCCCAGCCCGCCGCCTGACTAGCGCCTAGTATCTTTTAGAACCTTTATATATATATATATATAATTCTCTAACTAAATGGATGTGCATTGTAATTTTACTTCAATTTATTAATTTTTTAGAAAGCAAATGGTTATTCCTATCATTTTTTACTGATAATCCTATGAAGATTCTACTTTGTTGATTTTTTTTTTGTTGGAAAAATTGTTAAAATAGATGAAATACAAAATTGTAAGTGGTGTGAAATATCACATTGCCTTTGAGACTTCATTTTTTTTGTCAGCATTCAATTTCGTATCGGCAATTATTAGGTATTAGCAATTAATTTCAGAATATACATGGATTAGAGCATCTCCTTTGGGGATGTCAAAATGTCCAAATCCAGTAAAAAAAGACAGTTGTAATGTTTTTCAACCGAGAAGCCTAATTTGATATGGTATGACATGGAATAGCAGATATGCCCCTTGCTGTTAAATTTGATAGCAGCGTCAAATATTTTTTTACTAATTTTTTTTATCAGATTTGCAACTCTTCTTTCTCACTCGAACCTGAGAAACGCCCATTGTCCACTCTGCCGTACCCCTTCTTCACAGGCTGCTTTGCCGCTGCTGAGAGCAGCATCTTCCCCAGCCTCTTCGTCTTATAGCACTCCCTCACAAACAGGTCCTTTATGTAAAACCCTAGAGTAATTTGGGAAAAACAGCACAAACCCAACAACGACAGCATCCCCGCCGTTGGATCTGAACAAATCGTGTTCTGGGTCGTCGATCGGGAGGTCTAGATTGAAGGGCATAAAATAATAGGAGAATGATAGGCCTGGACTCCATCTCATTAACTCTGCTCAAAGTAAAAATGAAGAGCAAAACCGCAACCCCCGCACAACGTCTGCCCTAACGCATTTGGAAACCACCGCCGGAGCGGCCTTCGGAAGTCCGCGGCTCTCCGCCTCATTACTCCCTACCAGTTCCAAATCTGAAGCGCCCAATCCAATCACCCGTTTGTTTCCCGAGAAAGTGGCATCCAGGCCCGCCCCAGGCCCAGTGCTGGCAGGGCGATCGTCCAGGGCCCAAAAAAATTCGGGGCACCAAAATTATTACGGTAGTATATTTATATATGTTTTCATAAGAGTATAAATTTATAAAATTTGGTTAGATTATAAAGAAGTTGAACTAGAAGTGGTGGTTTTTTCATTTAAAAATAATGAAGAGGTATTGGGTTCAAAACACTACATGTGCTTATTACTTTCCAATTTTTACAAATTTTTTTTCATAAGAGTATAAATTTATAAAATTTGTTTAAATGATCAAAAAGTTTAAATAGAAGCAATGGTTTTTCTTGTTTAAAATTAACAAGATTTCCTAAGTTCGAAATGCTATATGCGTGTTTATTCTTTTCAATTTTTACGAATATTTGTTTGGTTGTTAATTTATTTTTAGTTACTAGCTAGTAGTTATGTGGGTTGTTATTTTTAAATATTCGTTTGAATTCAAGTCTAATCTTCTACAAAGAGTAATATGTAGACCAAATTTTTAGAGTAAATTTGCAAATCATATGACGTATCATCAAAATGTTTAATTTAGTGCCCATTCATTACTTATACATATTAATTAAAGACTCAAACATCATTATTTTTTTAGTCTCATATTGACAAGGTTAGTAAATAAGAAAAAACACCTCATGATTTATACAAAAACACTTTAAAAGTTCAGATGGAAAACAAAACTCACCATCTATCTACATGGAAGCTCAGAGTTTTTTGGTTTCCTTCTCTGGATACAAATAAATTAGTCTTTCTGTGTTTCTAAATTATTGAGTTTGAACTGCTTGTCTAAGTATAATTTTATCGATGTCTTACGTGAGAAAATAAATAATTTTCTTATATAAAGTTAGGGCACATTTTTTAGTATCGCCCCGGGCCTCAAAAATCTCTGGACCGGCCCTGGTGGCAGCCCATCTGAACAAAGATCACAAATCCGGATCTAAACATGGAGTGGCTGGATCTTGTCACATAAGGAGAACTGGGAATGGGAATTTAGGGTTGTGGAGGTTGAATTTTTAGTGTGTATTTGGATTGGGTGAATATTTAGTGAGGAAGAAATGAGCTTTGTCTGTCTTCTTTCACAGAGAGACAACAACAGTTGGTCGGTTAACAAAATAAATTTGTATCCACAAGTCGTCGATCGAAGATGATAAGAGAAGTTTAGAAAGAAGGGGCATAAAATAATAATTTAATAAAATAAAAAGAAAAGAAAATAGTGTAATAAAATAATATTTAATTTGACATACGGGTGGAAAGCAAAATTTTGAAAAATGTCAAATTGCCACATAAGTTGTTAATTTCAAATTTTATATTTAAAATTTGACATCTCATTTGGAGATGCTCTTATTCACTAAATCATGTATGCAAAATCGTCCATTTGTGGACAACACTTGGGAGCATGTTTTGTTCATTGCGTGCTCACTTGTCACATACACAAATGGGAATGGTGAAAAATAGTAACAATTTATCTTTTTCGACTTTGGGGATAAAAAAAAGGTAAAAAGAGAAATAAAAATGTGCCATTTTTGTAAATATATCAAATTTGGGAAATAGAAAAGGATCAAGTTTGACTACTTTGGTCGGTTCCCTGAATCAGTGGCGAAGCTAGGAATTGAAGGGGGTAGGGGCGAAGTTAAAAGGTTGCAAGGTTAAAAAAAATAGCAACAACCAAATCCTTTTATATAATAATATCTTCCATAATTTATCAATACAAACAAATTACAATTGTTGCCGGCGAGATTTCATATCATGAAAACGTTGCATAATAGGCTCATTATCAATAAAAGCAAATACATCACTCTCAATGTAAACAAGCATGCTATCACTAAACCATTGATCTCCCATTTTGTTACGCAATGGTGTTTTCCCAATCTTCATACCAGAAAAAGCTCTTTCCACCGAAGCGGTTGCAACCAGTAACACCAAAGCCAATGTAAGAAGCTTATACACTAACATATAACTTGCACACTTCCCGGTCTTCTCCAACTCATTTGCAAGATCACAAATTCCTCTCGATGATGAAAACTCACTATGCATCTTCATATCGTGAATATAGTTATCAAGTTGAATTGGAAGATTCATGAGGTATATACGATCAAAATCTTGAGGATAAAGTTGGGCTAGACGAACAATTTTTCTTTGTCAAAAGATGCAAAATTATTCGCCAGACTCAAACATGCCATACAAAGAAGTAACTCGATGTTTACCTCATTGAAGCGATCATTCAATTCCTTTAATTGCATATCAAGGACTTGAAATAGAGGTCCACACAATAGTAATGGAAGTTTGTGAGTCTTGAAGTTTTACGCCTTGATTTTCCGGGTACGAAATGCAAATTTCCATGTTAGGAAAGACAATATTATGCTCTTCACAAAACTTTTGTATATCATCAAGCAAGTCTCCCAAATCACCATATTAGTACTTTACCATAAAATTCTATACCAATCAAACAAAATTTGTATTAAATAATTAATTAGGGTTAGGGATTATAAATTTAGGAATTAAAAATTAAGAGTGGAGAACGGTTGGAGAAGTGGAGAGTGGCTGGAAGGTTGAAAATTCAATTCCAATTAAAAAATATTTCTTCTGTTGGTGCTGGGACTTTAGGGGCAGCTTTGTTATGCTCTCTGGCAAAAAGGTTGAAAAAACAAAAAGGGAGAGGGACACGGCAGTACCGAGAGTCTGAGAGGTGTCCCCCCAATATATATATTTTATTTCAAAACATACAAAGCGATGCCGTTTCAATTATTATTATTATTTTTTAACCAGGACCAAAACGCCGGCATTTTGGCCTAGATGTTTTGAAAAAAGAAAGAAAGAAAATGCAGTTTGCTACGCGCAGAGAACACTGGACTGCAGGGGGAGCTGAACCAGTGGGTTTTCCGCAAGGGGAAGGGCTGACCCATAGCTCCAGTCTTGTTTTCCGGGGAGGGAGTGGTGGCCACCACTCCTCGCCCTCACGTGGCTTCGCCACTGCCCTGAATGGAGATGACTCATGGGCGCCATGCATAAAAATTGGTGGATAAGTGTGGGGTATGAGTTGGGTTTCTCCTGGCGCCGTTATGTGGAATGAGAATCATATCCGGATCCTTCATTCACGTTCGTACATCGTACATCATACAGTCATATATTATTATAATTTTTTTTATTTAAATTAAATATAAACAGTATTTGACGAAAATTAACCGTACGATGTACGATGAACAGACATTATTAGAGGATCGTCGTAATTTTCACAAAGAGAATCCTCATTCTGTTATGTGGTTTCCATTTTACTGTTTTGCAAATCTGTCTTTTCCGGTGGAAACTATTTTCAGATTCGTCCTCTTCAAGGACCAAGAACAAAGTACTTAAAATATTTCTTTGTACAGTAAAATGTCGAGTTTGCATTCTATGTCTTAGGAGAGTTTTGTAAGAAATGGGTTTTCCAAGTTGAAGAGAAATGGAATTTCCCTAGTGATTTTTTGGGTACAGTTTGAATACAATGCAATACTTAAGGTTAGTTTGGTATTGGTGTATTTTTAAAAAGAAATTGTTCATGCTGTGCTGTAAGAATAAACAATTATAAAATAAAACAGCTGGGTGCTTGGTAAATTTTTTTAATAAAATTGCTTCTAACGAAGAAAAAAGAGAGAGTAAATTACACAAAACTACCTCAACTATTGGGGTCACGACAGTTTCATACCTTATATTTAAAAATTGACAATGTCATACCGCATCTTACGAATTTGTGACAATGTCATACCTCCGTCAAATTTTATGTTAGTTTTTCTATTAAGTGCTGAAGTGGCTATATGCGGGGCCCAATCACTAATCCAACTGGATTAAAAAATTATTAAATATATTTTTAATAATTAAAAATTAAAAAAATCTTTATTTTAAATCTTTCTCTCTCCTCTCTCTCTCTCTCCTATCTCTCTTCTCTGCATCCCGAACTGGGGTTGCTTTTTTTTTTTTTTTTGCTTCCTCCTACTTCTTCTCCTCCTCCTCCTCCTCCTTCTTCTCTTTCTCCTCCTCCTTATTTTTCTTCTTTCTTTCTGGGTTGCACGAGGGGTTTCATTTTTTTTCCTCCTTCTCCTCCTTCTTTCTGGGTTGCAGAGGCCGTACGAACTGTTTTTTTCTTTTTTTCTTTTTTTTCTTCTTTTTTCCCCTTCTTCTTCTTCTTCCTCCTCCTCCTCCTCCTCCTCCTTCTTTCTGGGTTGCAAGGGGTTGGGTTGGGAGGAGGGGACGAAATGGGTTTGGTTTGATTTTTTATTTTTTTTCCTTTCTTCTTCTTCTTCTTCCTCTTCTCCCCCCCATACTTCCTCCACCACCCTCTCTCTTCCCCACCGCTTCGTCCTCTCTCGCCACTCCCCAGCACACGTCAATTCCCCCTGCCCCCTGCAACCCAGAAAGAAGAAGGAAGAGAAGAAGGAGGGAAAAAAAAAAAACCCCCCGTGCAACCCAGAAAGAAAGAAGAAAAAGGAGGAGGAGAAAGAGAAGAAGTAGGAGGAGGAAGCAAAAAAAAAAAAAAAAAAAAAACCCAATTCGGGGATGCAGAGAAGAGAGAGAGGGTTGGAGAGAGATTTAAAATAAAGATTTTTTTTAATTTTTAATTATTAAAAATATATTTAATAATTCTTTAATCCAGTTGGATTAGTGATTGGGCCCCACATGCAGCCACGTCAACACTTACCAGAAAAACTAACAGAAAATTTGACGGAGCTATGACATTGTCACAAATTCGTAAAATGCGGTATGACATTGTCAATTTTTAAAAATGAGGTATGAAACTGTCATGACCCCAATAGTTGAGGTAGTTTTGTGTAATTTACCCAAAAAAGAAGACAGTGTTCGAGTGTTTGCTAACTTTTATTTGAAATTGTTGTGATCTCATGTAACATTGAATCTTTTAATCCTATTCATTTTGTTAACTTTTTGTTAAATTTCGATTTGGGTTTTGCAGTTCGAAGCCGATTTGGGGAATTTGCATAAATGGTGGATGTTGGGCCATTTACGCCTGGACATGTAGTTCAATTTCAATGTCGATCCTTTTCATTTCTTTTGCATAATTTTGATCATCGGTTGATTTTGATTTAAATCCAAGAAATGTTTTGTTTGCTTATTTAAATTTGTAGTTGTTCAACTATTATGAAGATATGTGAAGGTGTATGAATTACTTGTTTATGATTTTTGTTCAACAATGTGAAATTGCTTTGTGTTTAAGTTCTTGATCCGAAGAAAGTTGTGTTATTTCGCAATGGCATTGTCGTTTGTAGCGGTCGGATTATTGCATTTCGATGTTATAGTAGCTCATGGAAATGGAGTACTGGTTTATGAATGCATCCTGATTTTTGATAGGATTTTACCACCTGCAAAAGTAGGGATAAAAACACATAAAAATACTTGCAAGAGTACAAGGTTGTCGTAGTATAGCAGCTCAAGCAAGGTCGTTATCCACAGGGATTGAATGAGTAATTTTTGTTAAAATCAAATCTTAATTAATTATTTGAAAACGAAATTGGGAAGAGGTTGATTTTATTACCAAAAATATTAAAAACGAATTTAATTAAAAATAATTAAATAAATTGGCAAGGTAAAGAAAATAAAAGAAAATAAATTTGAAAATAAATTTGAGCACTAGGGTTCCGCCGTCACCCTAACAATCCTATGTAGCTCTTCTAATTACTTATGAACCATACATGCACATTTTGAAGGTTATTCTACTTGGAACCTTCAAAATAGAACGTATATCTAACATTCAACCCGTCCTTGGTGTCCAGATCGAATGTGAACATGCAAGACACATTAAGTTGTGTGAAAACCCTTTGAAAACCCATATAACCCTTAAAACGTGTCGTCCATCCTAAGAAGTTACACATATTAACCACAAGAAGCCAGTGCCAATTCCAGGGACAGCCCTTCGCCAAAATTGCATCAAATTACTTTTCTAAATATCCTAATGGTGGCCAATCATCAAGACAATTAGATAGTTTCAGGCACAGTGATTAATAACTCAAAACTTGCATGCATAATATCATAAGCAAATTGAAAAGAAACTACGTATTCTTGCTAAGGCCCGTGACCTTGCCCTAGCAAACAAAACTAGTTATGAACAAACATAAAACAAAATATTATTAAAAACATGGATAGAAAACACCTTAAAAATAAACTTAAATCGTCAAAAGCTCCCCAGAGTAGAGCCTGCGTTCTCTACTTTTCCCTAGGTCTGCCAAAAGGCTTATTTATTCTACTCTAATTAAAATCCTTCAAGTAAAAGGTCTTTGAAATAGACTAGGAAACTAAATAAATAAATTATGAAACATAATCCTAAATTGATTTGTAATTTTCGCCTAAAATTTTGCACAGCCACGTTTTGGATCCATATCAGCTCCAAAACTGGCCCAAAATAGCTAGATTTAAAGTTGGACTATTCTGAACACTTCTCCAGAAGGCCACGAACCCATATGAGGTCATCTTGGTCTCTAAAAATGTAGTTTAAGCCTAGAAACGTTACTTTCCAGCAACGCGCACTGCTCCTTCATTTAATCGCCAGAAAGTAACCGCTTGGTAGAAATTATTGAAATTTTGACATGAACACGCCAAGAGACACACGAACGTCCTCCAATTTGAATCACTCCAAAATTCATCCGTTTGATCAGGTTTTGCTCCAGAGGAAGTCGGATGTCCTACATTGAAAATATAAAACAAAGTATCAAAATTCTACCAAAATAATTACCAAATTATACTAAGAATAGGGTAAAATATATAATATAATATTGAGTCATCAATTTTCCCTCATTTTTGTCAATTGTTCAGGAATAGTAGAGCTTAATTTGGAGATTTACTACCTAATTTTTTACTGAAAGCAAAGAAATCCTACTACTCATATTGAACAACCTTGCTTTACTTCAGGTACTCAAGTTTGGTATTGTTAATGTTACTGTGAATCTACATACAGAATTCACTTCACACACTTCCATTGAGTTTTTTTTTTTTTTTTTTTTCTTCTTCTTCTTCTTGGTTATATGCTTCTAATTTTGGTATTGGGTCTCTTTATATTTTGTAAATTTCTGATAATGTTAGTGTTTGCCCCCTAAATTCGTCATGGGTCTCGCAGGCATGCCAGGAATTTACTCAAACGTGAAATTGGTGGATTGCAGGCGTGCCACTACTAGATGCCGCTAGTAGACAAGGTTTTGAATGATTGAGGTTGCGCCTGAGTTTGACTTCTGACCAAGAGACACTACAACAAAAATGGTCACTGCGCACAATAAATTATATGTGCCCTTTAAGGCCAAAGAGTACCAACAATTGTGCTCATAGACCAATAGAAACAATGCAGCTACTATCTTTGTGTATGTGCCCTCTATGGGCGTCACCATTGCTAAAATGGCACAATACACTGTGTGGTGCTCAAAGAGGTAGACACAAATGAACCACTATTTGTGCCTGTTTCTGAAAACTTTATCAGAAGACCTTTTCTAGCCATATTGACACTTATATTATAATTGTGCCAACAAGAATTAAATATAAAAAAAAAATCAAAATTTAAAAAACTGAAACTGAATTGAGGAAATGCAAAAATTTAAATTTTCATAAAATGAAAACAGCCTACAACCATGAAACCAACTTTCACTTTACCAATCTCACAAACATATATTATAATGTTACATATTTTATCTCCAATACAAAAAGACTTGAAAACAAACATTTTCGGAAAGATGCATCTTCCCCAACAAACCTTGCACTTCATCGAACCTTTGCTGCTCCAGAAACGAATTAATGAAGATAACATATGCAATATTTGAACCTCTCACAAAAGTCATGAATAAATATCAAATTCAAAGATAAAGAAAAACCACACAATTTACAAGAGCAAAGAAAATGAAGCTTGTTTCCAAAAAAAAAAAAGAAAATGAAGGGATAAAGAAATAAATACCTGTGGGAGGACTCTTATTTGCTTAAGGGGCCTTTCCACCACTTGCTTAAAGATGATTCTTATATCACAACTTAACCCTCCAAAGCAGCCAACAATGGAAGCAGAAGATTAATAATGAAAGTATACAAGCGCTTCTCATAAAAAAAATAAGTTTACAAGTGTTCAAGATAAAAAAAAACAAACATATAAAGCAGCTCAAACATTAAAAACTTAAAAATGCATTACTACGTTGTTCAACCCCATAAGACCTTGCATAAGGTTACATGGCTAATTGCTCAAGGTTCAAATTCGTTGTAGATAAATATTATCATCTTCATTTTGACTTTACATTACTACATGTATACAAAAAGTTTATATGTTTCGATGTAAATTCTCCAAGTTTCCACAAAAAATACTCAAATAGTGCACTGATATTTCTCAGCATCTCAGCTTCACTCCTTGACTCACTAACAATCATAAAATCTAGCATAATTAAACAAAGAGCCAGACCACTAACGGTCTGAAAATTGGTAAAGTACTAAAAAAATACTAGATCAAGGAACATCAATATAACTGGTTGAAAGAAAATAATCAACAACAAAAATGAAAATTCCATTGTTGCTGAAAGGCAAACGTGAACCACAACTATTTCAACTGAAAACCAAAGCAAGAAAAGAGCCTATCAAATCCAGAATAAAATAAATAAAAAAACCACATTTTCATAGAAACATAACACAAAGCATTTTACACATTTTCCACCAGCTGAACAATTCCCCACCAGCAAGGAGAAATTTTAAAGCAAAGATAAATTTTAAACACCCAAATAACATATCACAACCTTTTTCTTTTTTAATGAAAAGTCTTAGTTTTTAACAATGTTCCTAATACCTCTCCAAGAAGAACTTTGAACTTCGAAGCCACAACATGAACTCCCAAATCTAATTTGACAACATATTGAATCATAGGTCTTAAACACTAAACAAAAGCCCCAAATTCAACCCCAAAATTTAAAACAGAATAGACTTGAAATTAAGTCCTACTATATCCCAATTCCTATATTAGAAACAAATGAGCTAAAAGCTAAAAAAACAAAAACAATCAGATGAATAAACACAATACCCGAAAATATGACTTATTTGGAAATGGAATGGGTGATTATAATGAAAAAATGAAGAGCCTTGCCACGATATCAAAGTCTAAGAGGAAGAGAGGAGTGAGAAGTTGTCCTCCTTGCAACTCTGTTGTCCAACAGCTCATCTGGACTGGAGAAATGGGTCTTCCAGTTCCCACCATTAATACCAATGCATACAAAATCAAAATATGCCAAAAACTGACAACATATAAACCCCAAATTCATAAACCCATGGCTTATTCCATCAATAATTCCAAAACCCACCAATCATTTCATACAAATTTTCAAACGCAATCAATCATTTCATGCTTGATCTTAGTGACTAAAAGACCCACTCAGCTAACAGACTACAATATTCATCGGGGGCACATGGATTATATAGCCATCACTCATCAGAAACCAAGACAAATATAGTAGAATAAAAAACCATTCCCACATGATGGACTACCAATACTCCATTCGTTATTTTCGTGCTCTGCTTTTTTTTTTTTTTAACGGACTTTAAATTTCTTATTCACCCTAGCAAATCTTATATAGATATCTTAAAAAAAATTACAGATTATTGAATCTGGGATCAATAGAAGCAATTTACAACATTTCAGATATGGGATACAATACTAATTGACATCTATAATGGAATTAAAATTTGAAATCTAGAATTGATCCCAAAACTGAAATTTCTATTTTGGAAAAGCACTTACATAAGAGGACAACCCACGAGGAGAGGATCAATTTTACCTCTTAGATCGAGGTCCAATTCCCGTAGGCTTGGCCATAAATTGGCCGAAGAACCAGCGGTCACCGTTTCTTAGATCTGAAATTAAGGAAATTCGGTTACGACTTTGTTGAAACAAACTTAGGGGTTGGAAATAAGACTGGAAGATGATTCTGGAGGTATAATTTGGCGGCCGTTGGTGACTAGTGGACGGCGACGCTGTTGCGTGAAAGAGAAGAGGAAGAGAGAGGATACGAGAGGGGGGAAGATGATTGAGGAGGAAATGAAGGATAGTTTAAGTGAGGCTGTGGTTGACGAGGAGAGACTGGGGTTGGTGAGAGGCTTGGGTTGATTGGGAAAGGGAGAGACAAAGGAGAAGCGAGAGGAATTGAGAGGAAATGCTGGGGTTGAAAAGGAAGGGAAAGAGAGAAAGTAGAGGCGGAAAGAAGGAATTGAGAAGAGTGAGGAGTGAGAAGATTGACAAGAGAGAGTGGTATTTTTTTTTTGGTCTAAAGAGAGAGTGGTATTCTTATTTTATTTAAAACAAAGGGCACGCAAATATTATTGTGTCAGTTTGCAATTAATAAACAATATTATTATTGTGGAATAGGAAAAAGTAAATATGTAGAGGACAAAAAAAACATACCTTTTATTTAAATATATTAAATTAGAGGGCACAAAAACTGCTATCGTGTCTTTGTAAATTAATATTAAATTTTCATTTCTGACATTAAAGTGACACGTGAAAGCTGGATGGACATTTGGGCACAAAATTCTCAGTTTTCGTTCCCAATAATGTGTTTGTGTCAACTTTTTTTACATTTGGGCACAATACTTGGTGCCCTTTATAAAATGTGCACTGTTTCACCCTATTAGTGTTCAAAGGGACACAAACTTCTCATCTATGTCCTCAATTTAGTATCCATAGCCCATTTTGTTGTAGTGAGATTGTGCCATTAAGTGGGAATGGCTCAAATCAAGGTTTTTTCTTTGCCTTAAAGATAAAGACTTTACTTATATGGAGAAATGTACTAACAACTAAATGACAAGGTCGCTGGAAGTGTGAATGACAGAGGAAAATAAATTAATAGTATTGTAGATTGCTTGTAATTTAAATGACTGAAAATGAGTTGTACATAAACTACAAATAAGATCGATACTACTAGTGAGTAGCAGAGCTAATAAACAAGGAAAGTAAAAGATGTTTGGCTAAAGCTAAATGTCTACAAGGAAGTTGAGGAGCTGATTTGAGTAGAGTTGATTGATTGGTTGTTTGAGTGTCTCTAATCCTTCTGCCTCTGCTTCTTTATATAGAGATCTGAAAGAGCCCTCTTGCTGAGAACAATGAACTTGCTCGAAAGAAGCTTGGCCAGCTTGCATTGTGAAATAATATTAAAAGGGGACCTTGCATTTCCACCACATGTTTTCACCACTTGCAATAAACTATTAATTAAAAGAAGCAAGTTAGCCTCTTTCACCATGTATCCTCTGTAAGAATGTTTGTGTCTTCCCATCCACTTGCATCAGGAAAACATGCAATTGTTGTTTAAACAAAACTCTTGGCAAACCTCCACCACCCAAACAATAGGGAAAAACATTATTATAATATCAAACTATCTCACTTGCAGGCAAATATCTTTCCACTTAGCCTTTTTGCACAATCATCCTCCAAATGCCATATTTAGCTTGAATGGGCACATTTTAAGTGCAAACAGTTAGAGGCTACATGCTATGCCCGATTCTCGCTAGCAATGTATGTCCCTTTTATCTTTCATATGAAAGGAAGAGAAACTATGCCAACTGAAATGTTTAAAACATGGTAGATCCTTGGATGATGCAATATAAGAAGAGGTGGGATTGCGGTTGGATACCGTGAACAAACAACCGAATAAAAGTACAGATTTTAGCAGACGGTCACTACTATAATTCTTGACAATAGCTACTATTTTTTACACACCCTTGGCAATTGGTGGCCATAGATATAAAGTTGCTACTCTTACGTTTTTTTGGTGGCTTTACAGTGGGATGCCGCTGATATCGGTGGCTTTGTAAATTAAACTGTCACCATTGTCAAAATTTGGTGGCTTTAACCTTTCTAACACCATTCATTGGTGGCTTTAACCTTTATGACACCATTCATTGGTGGCTTTAACCTTTATACACCCCACTTTCCTCCTTACCCAGACGCCACACCCCACTCCCCTCTCTCTCCCTTTAACCCCTCCCTCTGTCTCTCTCTACCCAAATTCTCTCTTTCTCAACCAAACAAAATCTATGCATCTCTCTCTACCCCTCTCACTTCTCTCAGATCTAAGATTTTCTTTCGTTTTTTTCTTGGAAAAACACTCGTGCATCAGATTTGAGAAACACCAACGCCTCTGCATCTCTCTCTATCTCAATCGATCCGTCTCTCCCTCTCGTTGCATCTCACGCTCAGATCCCAACTGTATGTTGTTTGAGAAAGAACTTGAAGAAATGCAAAAGAAGCTTCAGGAAACGAGGCTGTAGATGGAGAAACCGAGAAGCTCCTTAAGAAGGAGGAGATCTTGAAGATCAAGAAGGAAGAGCTCCAAACAAAGGGTCAAGAGCAAGACAAGCTTCAGATGGAGTCATCTAGAGGTGGTTTTTCTTTGCCTTTTTGTTGGGTTAGTGGATTATTAGCTTGATTGGGTAGTGAAGGTTCTGTTTTGGCTTACTTTTGATTTTCAACTCTAATAATATATTGGGTTTTAGGGATTTCTTCTTAGTGATCATCTTCATATTCAATTGGTGATTTAGCCTGTGGATTGTGTACTTTGATGAGAACTCTCACCGTTGGGACTAATATAGGTTTCTCATATTTTCTTGCACCATTTGTGAGG
Source organism: Cotoneaster glaucophyllus (assembly GCA_036320875.1). NCBI lineage: Eukaryota > Viridiplantae > Streptophyta > Magnoliopsida > Rosales > Rosaceae > Cotoneaster > Cotoneaster glaucophyllus. Next base: position 9,976,849 of record CM070070.1, read on the forward strand.
GATTTAATTTTCCTTTTCTGGGTTTTCTTATACTCAAGGTACCATTTACATTCTGGAATTCATGATTCAATTGGAAACCACAATGACATATCAATGTGTGTTGGATATTCAGACGAAACAAGTAAGCTCTTATCTACCATTCCGCTCTCATTGACATTGGTTTCTGATTTACTTTCTAAATACAGATTTTGAACTTTACACAAGTTGTAGTTTTGTCTTTCTAAATTTCAGAAGATATTAGGAAAAACATAAAACCAATTGTTTGTTGGAAAATATATCTAGCACATATATGAGTAATGTTTTTCAGTTTTAGTTACCATTGAATTAAAGATTTTATGCATAATATTTCATAAAGATCGAATTGCTAACTGTGGTATATGATCGTTATGGCATGTATAGTGGAAACCAGTGAACTAATAGGCTTAATGGGCTTACAATAAGCTGGTAGTCCTATATTTTCCCTCTCCTATATGTAGTTTAACATAATTGCATGAGTTCAAAGAGAATGATCAGAACGTAGGTGGTTCCACTTGCTATGCATTTTGGTCCAAATTAGGGTTTTAGATCGCCCCAAAACGAAAAGAGAATAAATTTCAAGGATCTTTGGATTTTGTGTTTGCATGAAAGGAAAAGATGAGAAATTTGTTAAGAAAAGTTGGTTGTGGTGAAATTTCGTTCTTTAAAATCTATCAGATCATGCTTAAATTGACCAATGCAGTTGTTATTGTTACCTTTTTTAATTCATGTTTTTAGTCTTGAATTAAATTTATTGTTTCCCTTGCTTGCTTATACTTGCAGGTACTATACTGATCCTGGAATTTTCAATAACAGCGTCGTTGGCCAGCAGGTGAATACTAAGCAAATTTATCTAGCATTGAACCATTTATGAAGATCTGATTCGGTTTTATTCAAGGAATTTGAAACCTGTACATTGAACCATTTCTTATCTTAATTTGTGGGTTGCTAGCTCAAATATGGTGCAATCTAATGTTTTGATGCATACTTGATTCGGTCTCTCAAATGCAATATGTTATTCTTTCTAATTTCATTGTTTACCTACCTTTGTGTGGATCAGGCGGTACTGGAAACAGTTGCGAGAGTAAAGTCAAAGAAAAATGTGACGAAAGAAGAAAAGTACATGCTTCTAACTTAAATTCAGTACAGTTTTTCATATATTCTTTGTCAATTGAATCTAGCCATTATAGCCTCTTCTCACTAACTCTGTTGTAGTGTAAATAGATCGTTTCAACTACATGATGTTTTCAATCTGGATAATGATAATAGAGGAGAAGATACACCAACACTAACTGATCACAAGGTAAGATTGCTTCATGGAAAATATAATTGCTCCAGTTATTTATCTTAACGGTCCTAAATCTAACTTTGTTTTTTAATATTTTTAGGACAATGTCTTCATAATATCAAATTTCAAATCAAAATATCCAGTGCTGCAACTAGATTTGAGGTAAACTTACGGGCTCATTACAGTTTTGTTAAGTTCATTGGCCTTCTCTTAACAAAAAAATGCTGATTTGAACTCTTTTACTGGTTGCATATTGTAGTTGTAGATTAATATGTTGGGCTTGGTTGCATATAAGATTGGCATGACATGGTTAAGCTCTTGGAAACAAAGGGTTCGAAGACTTTTTAAAGTTTGGTTCCAACATTTGTACAAAATTGTATAAAATTTCAGTTATGCAAATTTATAGTTGTATTCTTATATTTTAATGATATTACAATTTGTTTTCTCACCAAAAACAGAAAAAGAAATATGATACTCCAATTTGGGTGCCCACAAAGGGCATCCTTTTTTTTTTAATATTATTTTGCAACTTTGCCACCAATGTGAATTAGGGTGGCATTGTTTTTAGATGCCACCAATGTGAATTAGGGTGACATTGTTTTTAGATGCCACCAATGTATTAAGAGTAGCCATTGTTACAATAGAGTCCTTTACATAGGTCACATTCTCTATTTGGTGGCTGCTTGATGGCTATTGTGGTTTGCCACCAATGTAAGTGGGAACTCTTGACAATAGCCACCAATGGAAAAGGGTAGCTATTGGCCAAAATTCTAGTAGTGGGTGTGAGGCTACAACTATATCGTCATCATATTGAACTGTACACAAAAGTAAAGTTAAATGCAAGAAAATAAATAGCAAATGCAATACAACCATTAAATTTCTTGAGCCTCCAATTGCATGATCACTCCTTATGTTCATCACCTGGCCAAGCTTGCGTGTTGATTCCTTCTGTAAACACAATCAAACTTAGTTTTCAAATAGTTAAAAGCATGAAATAATTCTCTTCAATAGCTGGGTTGTAGGTTAGGCAGCAACTTATTTTGTTTTGTTTTGTTTTTTTTATTTTTTTTATTTTTATATAGGAAAAAAGATTTCATTAAACAGAAAGATCTCTAGTACAGCCGTTTCCCAAACAATCAAATCTAAAAGCTTCCAAGGCCAAAGTAGGTAGAATAAGCCCACATGAGCTAATTTGTCTACAAATTTTGCTTCCCTAAAAAAGTGATGCCATCTAATGCAATGAAATCCTGACGCCAGCCAGTTGATGTCCTCAATGATCAGTATAAGATACCAGGGGGGGTTTCCACTCTCCCTACACCACCTGAATGATGAGTTTAGAATCCCCCTCCACCACAAGCTTTCTCATACCTTTGCGCCTAGCAAAAGAAAAACCCTCCTTTAAAGCAATGACTTCTGCAAGCGAGGTGGTGGCCCCATCGAGATAAAAGGCATCAGCTCTAACTGGTTGTCTAGCCTCATTCCTTATGACAAACCTAGCAACCGATTTAGTTAAACAAACCGAGCCATCAAACACCAACTTATTTTGTTTCCTCATCAAAGACACTTAAAAAAAAGTATATTGTTGCTGGCGATCACTCTTACATAAACAACACCAAATTATATGCAAATATACATTCAGGGGTGGTTAATATGCTCTCAGTAGTGGTTACCCATGGCAAGATAAAGCAATATCATCCAGGCGAAATCATTTGCACAAAATACATACATTTGATGATTGAACTAATACCAACTCATTGCCAAAAATATAACACAAACATCACTGAGATACAATATCATAATTTTACGTATTTCATAAACATTGTCACAAGCATTTAACTCGAACTTGATAAAATACTTAATTCAAATCTTGTTCGAGCAATTGGAGTAAAAGTGTTACCACAAATTGTCTAATTTGAACCAACTTATTACTATTACTTTCTACTTATCGCAATGATGCTTCTATATAATCAGACTTTTAATTTTCTCATATTGTTTGTAGACTTACAATGAAAACTTGAAGCATCACGTGAAAACAAATGGGTGACCATTGCAAGAAGACTATATTTATGAATTTTTTATTGTTGGCAACTGCAATTTTCTCTTCGAATCACATTTTTATGGATGGATTTAAAAATATATCTTGAAAATTACAATAAATGAAAAATAACTAACGCAAAACATTTTTAAGGGCGCGTAATATCGTTTGAACAAAAAAATATCTATGGGATGCACGCAAATTAAGAGCTCGTTTGGATGTGCTTTTAAAATGACGAAAAACATTTTTGGTGAAAATGTTTTTAGAAATAATTCTTAGTAAAAATACAAGCAAATCCTAGAAAAACACTTAAAGTGCTTCTGAAAGAATCACATAACTGATGCTTCTTGCAAAAAATACTTCAAATACTTTTAGAATCTAAAAATATTTCCACTAAAAACGTTTTTAATTATTTTAAAAGCACGGTCAAAATGCTCCCTAAGTCTCATAGCTGACTAGCCGACTGCTCACCATCTAAACACGGATAGACTCAGAAGTCAAACTGCTGACCAAGTCACATAGCCGAGTAGCCAACTGCGCAGTATTACACGGACAGACTCAGAAACCAAATCCAAACACAGACAGACACAGAAACCAAATGGCGCAACCCGGCCAAAAGCCCGTACACCCCCAAATCCAAATGCCAGTACACCCTCAAATGCCACCTGGCCCCTTAGTACCCATACCCGCCTCCGAACCCGCCCATACGTCCACCCTAAAGCGCCGCCGAGAGGACGAGTTTGCAGCGGTGTTATCCGGACAGGAACCCCAGGAACCCGGCCCGAAGCGCCGGGCCAAGGCCCAGGACGCCCTCTTCAGAATCGTCGTGCCGTCTAGGCAGATCGGCAAAGTCATAGGGAAAGACGGGTGCCGAATCCAGAAGATTCGCGAAGAGACCAAGGCCAATATCAAAATCGCCGACGCCATTTCTGTGTGTAGCATTCTTTCGGTTTCGTTTCGTTAGGGTTTTGTCAGTTTTGATCGGTTCTTGTGATCATTTTGTTGCTTTTTTGCAGAGACACGAGGAGCGTGTGATTATAATAAGCTCAAAGGATAGTGATAATTCGAGTAAGGATGCCGAGAAAGCGCTGCAGCAGATAGCTGGATTGATTCTGAAGGTGATCAATGGATCTTCTTTGTGGTTTCTGGGTTTTTATTGTTAAGTTCGAATTATGAAAGCGTAGGGTTCGAATGCTTTTCGTATTAGTGATTTTACAACTTAAAAGGATTAAATGAATGAATTATGTCAATTTACAGGCACTGAAGTTCTTACCTTTAATTTGATAGTGCAGTTATTGTTTAATTCGGATTAATAGGAATTGGTTAAGAACAGCATTTTGTAAAGAGACACATTATCCTCAGTCAACTCAACAGTGCCAGCTAGAGTCCCAGTCATCAACACAGTCAGCAATTACTTAGCTTTTAAGTTTTCTAGCTACAACTAATCATAGCCTAAGATTAATTAGTGATATTAGTTGATACCTAATCTTTATTAGCTGATTGTAGATAAATACTCCTATTGTAAATCTTTTTCAATCAATGAAAAGATATATTCTAATATGGTATCATCCCATTTCCGCTTCACCGCCTCTCTCTCTTCGATCCTCTTCTCCGTCGCTTCTTGCGATCTCTGATCTCTTCGATCTTTGATCTTTCGTCTCTCACTTCTTGTGGATCTTGATCGTTATCACTCTCAATGACATCGTCGAGCTCTTCTCCGGCGAATCCTGATGTTCTTGCCCCAAATTCGTCTTCGATGAACCCTAATTTCACAGCGGTTCCATCTTCTCCCTTGATTTCTTCGTTTTCCGTTCAGCATATCAGTTGCATGGTTCCTACCAAGCTGAAGCGTGATAACTATCTTGTATGGAAGGCTTTGTTTGCTCCAATTTTTCGTCGTTACAAGCTTACAGGGATTATTGATGGTTCGGAGGCTTGTCCTTCGCCATTTTTACTTGATGCATCTGGCCAGAACACTCCCAATCCGGCGTTCGATCTTTGGTATGAAAAGGATCAGAACATACTTATCTGGCTTAATTCCACCCTATCGGAAGATCTCATTCCATTCACCGTCGGTGTTACTTCCTCTCGAGAGTTATGGTTGAATCTTGAGCAACGTTTTGGTGGTGTCTCTGCTGCTCATATCCACCAACTTCAATCTCGTTTGCACACTGTTCAGAAAGGCGATCTCACAATCTCTTGACTATATTCAACTGATCAAATCCATCTCTGATGCACTCATGGCGGCAGGTGCTCCGATCGCTGAAAGTGATCTAATCGTTGTTACTCTTAATGGCCTCTCTGAGGAGTATGAGTCCTTTGTTGATTCTATTATGCTCCGCATTTCATCTACTTCATTGGATGAACTCCACGGTCTCTTGATCAATAAAGAACTGTTCATGAATCGTAAGAAGAAAGCTGTTCATTCATCCGTATCTGACCCCTTTCACGCCTATGCAGCTCAAGCGCCACTTCTTCCCACACCACAGAGTGCACAAAATCTGTCCATCTCAGCTCCTCGGCAATTCAATCGTGGCAAGGGTTCTTATAGAGGTAATAACTATCGCAGTCACAACTATCGTGGCAATAACTATCGGGGCAATTCTCGAGGCACCTCTCCCAATTTCAATCGCAACATTGGCAATTACTCTCGCAACTATGGAAATCCTCCTAGTCACCGCGATCCGTGCCAAATCTGTCATTCTCCAGATCATGAAGCCCTCGATTGCTTTGAACGAATGAATCATGCTTTCGCTGGAAAGATTCCTCCTGCCAAACTGTCAGCTCTGTGTGTGCACACCAACATCAAATCTTCTGCTCCTACTTGGCTCATGGACTCTGGTGCAACATCTCACATAACAAATGACATTTCTGCTATTAATTCTCCTACTCCCTACAATGGTCAGGATAAGGTTTACATTGGTGATGGTCAAGGTATGCCCATCCACCATACTGGTACAACCTTTCTTACTACTCCTGCTGCCACTTTTCGTCTACATAATGTTTTACATGTTCCGGCCATGAAGCATAACCTTCTTTCTGCGTATCAATTCTTACGAGACAATCACTGCAAATTAACCCTTGATTCTGATGGTTCTAAAATCAAGGATCGTATTTCGGGGATGATGCTTTTCCGAGGGCCAGTTAAGGATGGATTTTATCCCTTTCAAGGCATACCACCAACATCAAATTCTCACACTGCTCTTGTCAGTAGCAAAGCTTCTTTACAAGTCTGGCACAATCGCCTTGGTCATCCGTCTTCTAATATTTTCAGGAAGGTTTTACATAGTAGTTCTATAGTTTACAGTGGTAAACAGTTTACATCGTTCTTCTGTTCAGATTGTGCAATTGGTAAGAATCATAAATTGCCTTTCTCTGCGAGTCTTAGCTCTGTGTCTGTGCCTTTAGAACTTGTTCATTGTGATGTTTGGGGACCTGCACCTACAGTGTCTTTCAGTGGTTATAAGTACTACGTCCTCTTTGTTGATGAGTTCACGAAGTATAGTTGGATGTTTCCATTAAAGTTCAAATCTGAGGTGTATTCAGTCTTTGTAAACTTCAAGAGTTATGTAGAAAACTTGATTGGCAATAAAATCAAAATTCTCAGATCTGATTCCGGAGGTGAATTTACCAGTTCCACTTTCAAGTCTTTTCTTTTGCAACATGGTATTGTGCATCAATTTTCTTGTCCTCATACACCGGAGCAGAATGGTTGCGTTGAACGCAAACACAGGCACCTCACTGAAACTGCTCGGACTCTCCTCACTGCATCCAAGGGTCCACATCAGTATTGGGTTCAAGCATTCTCAACTGCCTTGTATCTCATCAACAGACTTCCAATCTCTGGTCTTCACAAATCTCCGTGGGAACTAATCTTTCACAAGACTCCCGATTATTCAAATCTCAAGGTCTTTGGGTGTAGCTGCTATCCTTGGCTTAAGCCCTATTCCACATCCAAGTTTGATGGAAAAAGTATTCATTGTGTTTTTCTGGGCTACAGTCTGCAACACACGGGCTACTGTTGCTTAGATCCTCTTACCAACAGGATTTACATCTCTCGGCATGTACTTTTTAATGAATCTCATTTTCCCTTTCTTCAACCCCATGAACTTACCAAGTCAACCTCCCTGCCACTCAGTCCGCATCCTCAGTGTTCCACTTTTACACTTCCATTTCCCCTACCCTGTAATCCTCCCTTATCTTCAAATACATCTCCCTCTTCCTCCTCACAAGCTACAATGCCATCTATCTTACCAGAGTCTACAGTACCCGATATTTCCATACCCTCTCCAGTACCTGCTCCTTCTCCATCACCTATCTCTTTACCTTCACCTCCACCTCCATCTTCACCACCTCACCCTTCCACCAATATTCACTCCATGACTACACGGTCCAAGGCTGGGATTTTCAAACCCAAGGCACTGACTGCTATTAAGCATTCTATTGATCCATTAACTTTTGTTCCCACAACCTTCCTACAGGCCTCTAAACATGATCACTGGATGAAAGCAATGGCTGAGGAATTTCAAGCCCTGCAATCCACAGGGACCTGGTCTCTTGTTCCCTCTGCACCAAATCAAAACCTTGTCCGGTGTAAATGGGTCTTTCGCATCAAACGGAAACCCGATGGCAGTGTGGACAGATACAAAGCCCGTTTGGTCGCCAAGGGCTTCCATCAACAGGAAGGTATTGATTTTCAAGAAACGTTTAGCCCAGTTGCCAAACCAGTGACCATCAGAATTCTATTGACACTTGCAGTCCAATTTGATTGGTTTTTAAACCAACTGGACATCAGCAATGCATTCTTACATGGTACACTCAAGGAGGAGGTCTTTATGCAACAACCCCCTGGCTTTATTGATTCATCACAGCCATCTCATGTCTGCAAACTCACCAAGTCCTTATATGGTCTTAAGCAAGCCCCACGGGCCTGGTATGACAAACTGTATCAAACTCTGATCTCCCTGGGCTTTCACAACTCCTAATCTGATTGTTCTCTGTTTGTTCTCTCTGAGCCTACTCTTGTCATTGTCCTAGTATATGTTGATGATATACTAGTTACTGGACCTAATGCTCACGCTTGCAAAGCTTTCATTCACCAACTTAGTCAGCTATTTCCAGTTAAGGATCTCGGCCCTCTTCACTACTTCTTAGGTCTGGAAGTTCACCGAAACTCAGAGGGTATCTTTCTATCCCAACACAAGTATGCCATGGATCTTCTTCTTAAGACGCACATGGATGGCAGCAAACCTTGTCATACTCCTCTGGGTACTCAGAAGTTAGATCACAGTGGTATACTTCTTTCTAATCCTCATGAATATCGATCCATTGTTGGAGCTTTGCAATATTTGACATGGACTCGCCCTGATCTCTCATTTGCTGTCAATCAACTCTGTCAGTTTCTCCATTGCCCGAGAGATACCCATTTTCAATCTGTTAAACGAGTTCTTCGATTTCTTAAAGGAACTGTTGCTGATGGAATCTGGTTCAAAAAAGGTACTCTTAATCTCACTGCCTTCTCGGATGCTGATTGGGCAGGATGTGTATTTGATCGACGCTCTACAAGTGGTTACTGCGTTTATATTGGCAGCAATCTCATCAGCTGGAGTGCCAAGAAGCAACACACAGTTGCTCGTTCCTCAACCGAAGCTGAATATCATTCCTTGGCTCATACCTCTGCTGAGCTCACTTGGATTTGCAAAATATTCAAAGACATTGGTTTTCCTTTATCCCAGGTTCCAACCCTTTGGTGTGATAATGTGTCTGCGATTTCTCTTGCTTCAAATCCAGTTTTTCATGCTCGAACCAAGCATGTTGAGATTGATTACCACTACATTCGTGAACTGGTTTTGGCTTCTCTTCTCACAGTTCGGTTTGTTCCCAGCCACCATCAACTTGCAGATATTCACACCAAGTCTCTCTCAAAAGCTCGGTTTCAATTTCTCCGGTCCAAGCTTTCACTTGGCTCTCCTCCGTTCAGCTTGAGGGGGTGTAAAGAGACACATTATCCTCAGTCAACTCAACAGTGCCAGCTAGAGTCCCAGTCATCAACACAGTCAGCAATTACTTAGCTTTTAAGTTTTCTAGCTACAACTAATCATAGCCTAAGATTAATTAGTGATATTAGTTGATACCTAATCTTTATTAGCTGATTGTATATAAATACTCCTATTGTAAATCTTTTTCAATCAATGAAAAGATATATTCTAATATTTTGCACTAAAATGAGTGTTTTTTCTACTTATACAAAGCTGTATTGAACCTCCTATTAAAATAGGAAAGAAGTTTTTTCACCTTATCAATGCTTTGAATTCTATAAAAATGGCCTAGCTATTTAACTGTTTTGAAGAATCTTAGTTTTCTAGGCAGTTGTTTTCATGTAATGAACTAATCACAACTACCAAGTGCTAGAATGCGGTGTGTTTCTTTTGGATATCCAGTGTGCTTGTGTGTTTGGTTTGAGTTTGTTGAAAGGGTTAACAGGTGTTTTTGGGTCTCTGACGTGATGAAATGAATGATAATATGTATATTATTAACAGGAAGATGATAGTGGTACTGAGGCAGCAAAAGTTGGTGCAGGACATGTGGCTGCTAATACGATAAGACTTTTGATTGCTGGGTCCCAAGCAGGTTCTTTGATTGGGATGTCTGGCCAGAATATTGAGAAATTGAGGAATTCTTCTGGTGCCACAATCACTATACTTGCTCCAAATCAGTTGCCTTTGTGTGCGTCTGCCCATGAATCCGATCGAGTGGTACAGGTGAGTCTGTCTGCATTTTGAATTGAAAAGGGTAATGGATTTAGGTACCTATTCTTAGTTCAGAGTGTTGGTTGATCTTGATATGAAGACTAAAAAACATTACGGAAACCGTTCTTGGTTTTTGCTCAAGATAAACTGATAATCGGCATTATTGTAAATTTTAGGTATCAGGTGATTTCCCTGCTGTACTGAAGGCTCTGCAGGAGATTGGTGATCAACTAAGGTTTTGCATTGAATTTTCTGTTTTCATGGTCTTTCAAACTGTTATTCGTCATGCTTCTTTTCTGAAGTGAGTTTGCGTAAGCATATACTAATTCAATATTTTTCAGAGACAATCCGCCCCGGCAAGTGATTTCTATTAGCCCAGCTTTTAACTACACAACAAGACGACCACCTCAAGTTCAACCATACATGGACCCAGCTTCAGGTTATTCCAAACTTTCTATATAAAAGTGACTAAACATTACAAAAGCCACATTGTGCCGTGCTATCAAGTTTTAATTTTTCGTTTCATAATCACATGATCTTTAGGACAACCAATCTTGCAGCTGAATATATAACCTTTGAGATGGTGATATCGGAAACACTAGTTGGTGGGTTGATTGGTAGAAACGGCTCCAACATTTCAAGGATCCGAAATGAGTCTGGAGCAATGGTCAAGGTTGGTTGTGTTTTATTCGTTAAGCATATTTAATCGAATCTGCATGTTTAAAAAGTTCCCCATTTGCATCTTGCCACAACTGTATGAGTTATTATCATTTCTAGTTCTCAATCCTTTGTCTTCACCTGTGAAATTGCTTTTGTTTGTAGGTTTATGGAGGGAAAGGTGAGCAAAAGCATAGGCAAGTACAGTTTTGTGGTAGTGCTCATCAGGTATATCCATCTTTCACCTTTTAGTTTTAACTTTCTTGCCAATTCGTTGTAAAGACCATCTAGGAGTCGGGGAAAAAAATGTTGTGTTAAAGCCACTTAAGCACAGAATTGGAGGCAGAGTGGTATATTGTTTTAGTTTTTCATTTGTGTGATAAGCGCTGGAATGAAGAAAAATATTAATTATTGAAGAATACATTTGATAGAAATGTTCTCTAGAAAGTTAGAACTTAGAAATATAGACGTCTTTAGTGAATAGCTCCACTTTCAGTTATTTTATAAATTGTTGCGAGAGGGTGCTCGGTGGAATGCAGGCAGGATGACTGTTTTGGAGTGCTATATAACAATTCTCTATATGAAATGGGCATATAATTTGTAATTTGGAAAAGCTCTGGTTGCTTGTTCGATAAACAAGTATGCTGCAAACTTTTTCTTTTTTTTACAACACATTTTTTTAAATCTATGATTGTGTACCAGGTGGCACTGGCAAAGCAGAGGGTTGATGAGTACATATATTCTCAGCTGGTACAACAACCCGGCGCTCAACAGCCGGCGTAAGTTTCCTCCTATAATGCTTTTTTCCCACTATCTCCTTGGTTGTGTACTGGCAATTGGTCATTTGTTCTGCACAAGTTGCTTTTTGAAAAGTCACTTATGTTTCTCATAATGTAAATACCTAGATGTGAGAGCTACTATGCACTGGGACTAGTTTGGTACTTCCCCAAGAAGTTTTGTCTAGTAATTTTGCACAAACTGTGTTAGCGTATGAGTGATGCCTTTGACATTAAGTTGAGGGTGTAGTATAGGAGATCTTGCATATAATAGGTGTGTGCAGTGTTCATCGCACAATAGATTCACTTGCATACTGATCGCTTGACCAGTTATTGTGAGAGGGACGTTGTATATACCCGTTATATGCTAGAATTTCTCCTAATATAGATGTAGCATGAGTATCAACATCTTTTTTCTGCCGGGTATGGATGCTTCTTTTTAGGTAGAGTTTAGCTCAAGTGAACTTTCATTTTAGTTCTTGATATTCACCTTGGTCTTTGATATTTTATTATGATCCACTTTTCTCGTAACATTTGCACATGTAGCAAAGACACTGTCTATTGCCTGTTAGGTTAGGTCAAAGGAATTTGATACCAATTAAGCTGATATAAGGGTACAATAAGATTGAAAAATGTGTTCCCACCTAAAGTAGAACAGCTGCACTATCCTAGCTATTGCACACTATAAATGCTGTAGGTTGGAATTCATCTTTAATTTAATACCCTTGGATTAGTATAAGTGTGGACCCTGTGATTACTACTTTTACTGACTTAAATGTAAAATTAACTGGACGGTTGATACTGCTAAAATGTGCAACCTTAAGGGTTTAAATCAATTAAATTGAAACATTAGGTAAAGATTTGCTCGCTACATGAGGCAATGTGTGATTGGGTCTCACTACGGTTCAATGATAACCTTGGGTGAATACATGACTTAGTAGGTTTTGTATTTTTTATTTTTCTTCTGGGCGGGGGGATGTGGAATGGAGAAGGTATCATAAGGATCTTAATTCAATGCATGACGAGATGCTGTCTCTGCATATATTAAATGTTGAGATGTTCGCTCAGGAAAAGAGGGCTGAACTTGCACCTTTGATTTGCTAGTGATTCATGACTATTTGTTTTACTTCGACTGGATCAAGTTTGCCGTAGGATTGATCACGTTTACAGAGGATATATACTTTTGATTACTCTGTTCCTGGTTTTGTATTCCCGGCTTTTAACCCATTTCTAATCTAAGGCTGATGCTTTGTCCTCAGTTTACAGTGAAGATGAAGCAGGAAACTCCGATCTCGTTCTTCGATTGCTACAATCACCACTGCAGAATCAGTCCATGTTAACAGCGGACCCTCGGTGCTTCATTAGCGAATTTATGAATTGCCTATGCTCTCTGCAACAGTGATGTACCAGATATCGAAACTATCGACAATATACAGTACTCTTGTTTTTAATGGGATGTGCGTTGCAAGATGTTTGAAGATAAAAAAAAAAAAAAAAAAAAAAAAAATTGAAATCCAAGAATGTTGCCCTGTTGGAATTGGTGGCTGGGTGAAGTTTGCCAAAACAAATCAATTATAATCTTTTGTTCTCCTTGATCAACTTCTCCATTTTCTTTTATACAAATTTAGCCAAAATTGGATACGTCCTTATCTCTCGTATAAAGGTATTAAAATTTCTTTTCGAATACAATATTTTTGTAATAACCTACCAACTTTTGATTATTATTATTAAGATGATTATCTCCACTAATTAATAAAGCCCTTCTTGTCAACCAAAAGAGGGTGAAAAGACAAATTAGTCTTCTATCACACAAAAAAAATGATGGGCAATAATGTAATTTCATAGGTCCAAATTTTACAATTTTTTATTGAAGCCTCATCTACATGTGATGTTAACATACCTCCACTATTAAAAAAAAAAAAAAACCAAAAAACCAAAATAACCTCATTCCCCCCACGTTCTCTCTCTCTCTCTCTCTCTCTCTCTCTCTCTCTCTCTCCCTCTCTTATTCTCATTTTCTAAAAAAATGTCTTCATACACACAAAGTGTGTGCCCATATGCTATTATTAAGAAAACACTCGCTTGTCAACCAAAGTGTAAATTGTCAATCATGAGAACAGGATTGTGTGACATATTTTGACAGGATTTGGATCCCATCCGGATCTAAATGGTGGGGATCCTAGGGATCCTCACATTCTAGTCGTTCATCGTACATCATGCGACCATAAATCATTTGAATTTTATTATTTAAAATTAAACACAAATAGTTCCTGACGAAAACTAACCGTATGATATACGATGAACGATTAGAATGTGAGGATCCCTAGGATCCCCATCATTTGGATCCGAATGGGATCCTCATCCATTTTGACGCTTCTTAGGAATCGCTGTATGATATATTTAATAATTTAATTGTCTATCTTTTAGTTCTTTCATAAAAAATAATCTCTACTAAAAATTTACACAAATTTAAAACCATATGACTATTGCATTAAATGATAGTCATTTTAATATTTTTTGATAAAGTCATATTCACTATAAATGATTGTTCATTGGTTTTAGATTTATCCATTTTTTTGCAAGAATAATCTAAGATAGATGAATTGAAATATAAACTGTTCGGATTTTTGAAAAAATATATGGAATGGAACCACAAGAAAGTGTGTCAAGGTGTGATGATGATTATCCATTGAATCATCTTGTGGACAAGGTTTTGTCGAAGGCGGAGTATTGCTATGGTCTGTGATCAGTTGGATCACAAGTAGGATATTAAATAAATATTGGGGTTAATATGTTAACTTTTGGGGCAAAATTGTAATAGAACTTATAAGTTGTTAGATTGTTTTGCATTTCGCCATCTGACATTTGCAAGGCATATATGCCTTTGTAATTCAGTTGCAGCGCCGCCAAAGATAGAGACATCTTCGTCGGCGGATTAGGGGTTTCTCTTGCGCTTGTAGGTTTTGCCGCCGAAGCCCTCGTCTAGGCGGCGGAAATCGATTGTGCAGGCCATGGATGAAGGGCTTGTTTAATTTACAGACCTAGGTCTTTCACTGACGTGCTGGCTCAAACACTGGATTTTGCTATTTACATGCAACTAATGAAAAAAATGAAAATTGCAATTACAAAAACTTCCATGTCATATGGGGTTCTTGACCATATAAGAGCAAAATAACATTTTGAACCGCTTGCAAGTCACGTTTTATGATAGGGTGAAAAATAATGATGTCTATATTGTAGACATAATTTACTGAATAATTATGGAGACCATATAGAGAGAGAAGGTGCGGCATAGAGAGAAAGAGAGAGATGTGCAATTGAGAGATGTGCTCTATTCCACCCCATTTGTGCCTTTATTTATAGTAGTAGGGAAGGTTAATTCCTTACCCTTTTAGGATTACAATTCTTAATTGGTAATCAACTCTTAATAGGAATATAAGAGATATTCCTAGATCTACTAGGATTTACACAATCACATTCCTAATCTAGTAGGACTGCAACACTCCCCATTGAGTGTGTAAATACTCAAGTAAATGGCGCATCAAGCAAGTGTAGTTGATGAAGTCATCGGCACAATGAGTAAATGCGAATCTCAGATCAACGAAAGAATGCATAAAAAGGTAAAACTCACAAAACCTCGCTATGGTAAAACCCAAGGTGGGAGAAAAACCCATAGGCTAAGGAGAAAAGTGAGAAGTTGCATTAAGTCAAACCTATACGTCTTTTGGACGCAAGTAGAAAAGCTCACAAGGGTATGATCAGCCCAGGATAGGTGCCTCATTAAAACCTAGTTAGGTATCAAAAACCCAGTGGGAAAAATGCTCCTAATCGTAGGGAAAACGAGTACATTAAGATCAAGTGAGTATACTTCTGGATACTCCTCCTGAGTTTGACATAACTTCCAAATGAGAACTACAAGCATTGCATATGATAGTTAGGCATACCAATTCCTTGGACAAACTTCTGGAAGGTTGACTTCGGCAGTGATGTTGTGTAGAGGTCGGCAAGGTTGTCTAGGATTGGCTTGCATGACTTCAATCTCCTGATGCTTTGCTGATGTAGATGTAGACGCAATATGTCTTGGCGTTGACTTTGTTAATGTATCATGTCTTAGTCGGGTGGTTGCATGCGGCATAATCTTCATGGATCGTTGTTGGGACTCAACGATGGATGAAAACAGCAAGTACTTCGAATATTCGAATATACTCAACAAGAACTCATAACCATGTCTCACTTATGGCATAGTGAAGTGAGGTGAGACTTTGAACAATTTGAAGATTTCGCAACTAAGGTCATATCGTGGACCTCCAAGACATTGCGGTATCCCTTGACAGTAAAGACATAACCATTTAGGAAATTTTCCTTGTGTGGGTTTGATAAGTAACCAGCATCAGCATAACAAACAAGGCCAGCATCATTTCGAGGATCGGGGGGGTTAGATCCGCTCGAGATTCATTGGGATTTGCCCTCGTAGTACCTTCAGGGTATGTCTTTAATACTAATTTAATGGTTGTTGTAGGCGCGGTGCTGCATCTTTACGAAGATCAGTAGCGAAGGAGATGTCCTGTCTAAATACAATGAGCTAAGTACAACAAATCACAAAGTTGAACTTAGATATGGAATTTCGGATTCCATAACCTCTTCAAGGGTCTCATTTGCATATAATGTATGGACGATCAAAGGATACTCAAAGGTGACACCTTCAAGGTGTAGTTCGACTGGTAGACCAAAATACCGTCAGAACAATGCTTCAATTCAGGTCAAGGCATAAACGAGTTTTCTCAAGATCCTTCATCTCAAATTTCATCTTCAAGTGCGAGGCAGTTTTCTCAAGCTCTTCCAGAGTCTTAGTGAGATGTATGTCAACGACACAAACTGTAACTCTAGCAATTCGGAATAAGACTTCATAGTTTAACACGCAAGGGTATAATTCATCCCTGACTGATCAAATAATCACTTAGAAGGTTATACCATTTCTGTCAGATTGTAAGTGAACGCCTCAAACAAGTTAAGAGGGTGTTCCGTGGTTTTAGAACTATTTGAACCAGTCCATGTAATTCTTCGGGAACTTACATGTCAATCTCCGTATCTATATCCCCATGGAGAAAACACTAACCACATTTCATAATGCTACTATCAATCACAGGACGTTTGAGAGAAACCTTGCGCCGTAAGATATGCATCATATTGCACTATTTTCTTCATCTCATAACGCTTCCTTTCCTACTTGTAACAATAGCGTTACTTTGGGCAGTGTAGGAACGACAAGTCCAAAACACACTTTGGTAAGGAATTTGACCTGGATTATAACTTCGGTTGTCCAATCAGTTCTATATTGTCACTTAATCAACGGAACATGGTTCGATGTCATCGCTTTTCATTAATGTTGGTAGCGACTATATAAGTGAAAACATTATCGATGGTAATCTCATTTCAATTCCATTTAGCTCATCCAAACTAGTATACTGGACCAAGAACTTCAAGTCTCGGGAGTAATCCGGATTAATCTCATGAGATGGAAATGATTTAAGACAACGATCAAGTATAGATTCATTATTGTGCCGTGTCTTCCTCTTCTAGGGAAGTGAATCTTATGAATCGAGTGATCTTCGTGATCTAGACCAAGACAGATTGATTGGCTATCCATTAGTGTACCATTCCATCCAATAATGGCGGCACACCCTCCAGGGATATTGACTCGATGTCCGTTAAGTACGTTTATCCTTGCAGGCATGTTTGTAGCTGGTATATTCTGAAAGCTAGAATTCATCGCACTTGCTTATCACACTTGTGCGGTACGGGGATCGAGATGACACATAGTGGGCAACGCCCACGCAAATTCGCGCCGTTCTCCAGGAACGTTGACGTTCTTATCTCCTTCTAACGGTCGGAAGACTGTCTCATTAAAGTGACAACCCGCAAATGAGCGGTAAAGAGATCGCGTGCAAGGGCTCAAAGAGAGCTATGAAGGAGAATCATAATCGACAAAGATTCACATCCTTCTTTGAGGACCCATATTGGTACATTGTGGCGGCGCAACTTGGCACATGGAATGTGCATCCAAATGCGTAAATACGAAAAACTTCAAGTTCATACCCAGTAACCAACTGTGACGTCAAAATGGTTGGGTGGCAATGGGCCTTAAGGAAGACCAACATAACTGCGTACAAGATTGCATAGCCCTAGGCAGAAATCGAAAACTTGGTTACCAAAATTTGGGCAATCATTTAAATTGCGCTTTATGATCGCTAGGCGAGGCTATTTGGGGCGAACATGGAAATTCATAGTTCAATTATAAACCCAAAAGACATGCAATACTTAATCGAAAACTATCGAAATAAACTCTCCGGCATTATCCAGTCTCCAAACTTTAAGGGATAAGTAGGGTGGTGAACCTTTAATCGGCTAGGAGGTTTAGCAGTAATGTGTGTGGACAAACACGTGACCAGTTTGTCAATTCATCAACCAAAACCATAAGTATTTATATGATTCGCATTTTGGTTGGATTAGTCCACATATATTCCCTTGAATGCACTGTCAAAAGAGGGTCGTTTCGTATCTTTGCAAGGGATGATATAAAAATCAAATTTCCCAAATGAGCGGGCTTTGGCAAAGTGTGTTTGTAGGCACAAGATCCTTACTTCTGGTAAAGAGATGCGTCGTAGCATCATTGTTCGACCTAAGTGTCCTAAATGGTCTTTCCAAAACAAGTAAACTGTTCAATCACCAGGCTACAGGCCGACCACATGTGGTGTATTCACAGTTGGGAGACAACTCATTGGCCCCAAATCAAAGCTTCAGGCTCATTTTTGGAGTTGGTGCAAAGATATTCCACTCTATTTTCTTCAATGGTTTCATTTATGATCATTGTCATCTCGAATATCCTTAAAAAATCAACGACAGTGAGAATTAAAGGTCCCTTAAATGGTAATTCAAAACCATTCATACAACGAGGAGCGTGCCAATGCTCTTAATCAGGTTGGATAGACCTAAAGTAGTTAGATATGTGATTTAGGTTTAAAGTTAGTGTGCATAGTATCGCATTCATCCAGACAACTAATTTTCCCACATTCTTACCTAATCACGTGTTTAATTGAATTGGTCACATGTATTGAGAAACATGATTCAATTAACTCGTATTCGAGGACAATATCAATAAGGTTATCCATAAGTAAAACATATACCAAACTTGAATCCAAGAACATGGAAAAATGTTCACAAAGTAAACCAAAGTTACTAGGGTGGATTCGGCCAACAAGGCCATTCATATCAAAATTCTGCTCTTCCAACAACGTTTGGTGGAGCAAAATCAATCTCACATATTAAATAAGTGCATAACCAATTATCTATTCCATTAAGATGGAAGTAGATTCTGTTTGGTTAAGGTGTGGGAATACTATCCCTTATTCTTAAAGTTTTAGGTCTTAGATGCCAAGGATCACGCTTCGGGCATGATGCCACACCTTGGCAAGCCCTGATTCTACCATATGTTGTAAAACAAACTCGAAATTGGATTGTGAGAGAGACAGATCCCAAATTGGATTCGGTAGGCTCCAAGCGAAGCTGGAATGGTCTGTTCGGTAAGTCTCTACCAAAGCAGAGCAATATCGTTCGGTGCACCTCTGCTGATGCAGAGCATGCCCTTCAGTGCATCTCTGCCGAAGTAAGGCATCACTGTTCGGTAGGCTCTGACTAAATTGGGTCTGAGCCATTTGGTAGACTTCAGCCGAAGCTGTGTCTATGTAAGATCCCACATCGCCCAGGGGTGTGGATCCTGTAAGCCTCATATGTATATTCCCATCTCTACCTAGCACGAGGTCTTTTGGGAGCTCACTGGCTTCGGATTCCATAGGAACTCTAACGTTAAGCGAGTTCAGGCGAAAGCATTCCCAGGATGGGTGACCCACTAGGAAGTTCTCGTGTGAGTTCCCAGAAACAAAACCGTGAGGGCGTGGTCGGGGCCCAAAGCGGACAATATCATGCTACGGCGGAGTCAAGCTCAGGATGTTGTGGGGGCCCGGGCCGGGATGTGACAGTCTATACCTTTCTCTCATGTTTGTGGTAGTAATCAGATCCGAGAATTTGATAAACTTCCACTTTCTACACTGCTGCTTCAGGGGCGAGTTAGAAACATGGAAGGACGAGAAAAGTATTCTCCAGTCAAAATACAATCGTATTTATAAACTTCAAAATCGTACTCATTCATGGACGTAATCATGGTGTGCTTCAGGCAATGTCTTGTACCCCACATAAAGTGGTTTCTATTAGAAACATCCAAATAAGGAAATCGAACTTGTGACGGTTTGACAATCCACTGAATTGGAATGAACAATATTAGGATTAGTGCTATGGGAATGAATCACCCATAAGCATCAAGGTTAGAACATTCGAGTTCTAAGACATAGTTTTCATGAAAAAAATGTCAGGTTTTCATGCGTGTATTGTTTTATGAAAACTTCGGGTTTCAAAGGCACTAAATTTGAAACTACAGGTTCAATTTAGTTTATGAACATTTAGTTCATAAAAGAGAGGTTTTTGTAAGAGCACAGAATGCCATATGCTGATTTAAGTGTAATGGATTTGAGTTTCTTCAGGAACTCAAGTGTGAGCGCTTCAGGACTACGCAAGTGAGTCAACGGTTCAAAGTATAAAAATAAATTATTGAATTGTTAATATCCAAAAGTGATCTTCAGGTCAATAATTTTGGATTCATTATCAGAATAATGGACTGCAAGTCACTTTTAATTAATTCAATAGATCGGGACCATTCGGGGTCGATCGTAGAAGCAAAATAATGACATGCAGATCATATTAGCTTCAATCGATGACGGGCCAAGGGACAAGTGAATTATAGCTTAATTTGCGTTAACCAAAAACGTCCGAAAAATATTTGCTATGATTAAGAAGCACGGGATGCAAAAATATGGCATCGGGTAAAAAAAAAAACATAAAAGGCACAACCCATCACGTGTGGGCTGGTTGTGTGAGGCAACTAACTATGACAGTAATTTAAGAAGCTGTAACTAATTACTAGTAATTGTATAATTCAATTTATCAAAAAGTTGATAAAAGTGATTCGAGACAAGTCGCAAACCCTTGAGCGTCAAATAAAAATTGATTGGAATTCATTCTTAAGTCAAAGACATCAATTTATGGTTACAAGATGGATCAACTGCCTGCCAGTTTATGTATAAAATAAATTTTATTGTATGAGAAAAAGCTTATTTATTCGTAAAGCTTATGACACTTAACATCAATCTGAATTATGTTACACTTTTCTCCCGATAACTCATTATCGGTTCTCCTACTGCCGAAGTATGTCAAACGTCTGTTTAAATTGTTGACATGGCATAAAAGAGACCACTCCTGACAACCATTCACCGTGCCCAGTGGCGAAGCCAGAAATTTTCGAGGGAAGGGGCGAAATTTAAAAGCATAATAGGTTCCAAAAAAAAATGCAGGCAATCAAATTCTTTTAGATAATAGACAATATTAATGTTGTTAATAATTTATCAATACAAACAACTTGCAATTGTTGCCGGCAATGTTTCATGTCCTGAACCGGTCGCATAATAGGCTCATTATCAATAAAAGCATCTCAATATAAAAATCAAACTATCACACAATTGTTGTACATCTATTGCAATATAAACATCTCTCTCAATAAAAGCAAAAACATCTCTCACATAAGAACACTAATATCATTTTCCTCATAAAAGTTTTGTATATCTGAATCAAGTTTTCAAAGTCATCATTTCTCAAGAATTAAAGAACAAAATATAAAATAATTTTAAATACTAGAAATAATAACAAGAATAGAGAATGAACAATAACAAACATCAATCTTTTGTATTATAATTTTAAATACTAGAAGTAATAACAAGGATTGAAAAAGAACAATAACAAACATCAACCTTTTGTATTTCTATAGTCTAAACAAATGAGAGAGGGAAGAGAATTAAAATGGTGCATTGGTAGTGTGTTTCTAAAAGAAGACTACATCAATAAAATTAAAAAAATAAAAATAAAAACTAAATGAGCTCACCATGCCGCACCGTTTCATTAAAGGACTGAGTTTTATAACCAATAGCACATATCAATGTAAACGACGCCGTCTAGTTTCAAACAAATCAAGTCGTCTTCTTCCCTTAAAATCAAAACCCAGCAGCGCAGCACCCCAAATTTCTACAGGTTCAGAAGATCGGAGGGGCCGAATTCTCGCTTTCATGGCGATTTTCGACGACCGGAGGGGCGGCCGCCCCTCCTTGCCCCTATGTAGCTTGGCCAGTGACCGTGCCTACGATGCAAGTACTACCATCTCACTCCATGATTCCAATGGCGACACGGGCCAAAGATGGAATACGAAAACCTAATCCACGATATGCTTTTGTTGCTACCACTGATCATATGGTTGAACCAGCTCGTTTCACACAGGTTAACAGACTTCCACAGTGGCGACAAGCCATGGCCGAGAAGTTCACAACACTCCAACGTACTGGCACTTAGACTTCTGTGTCTTTTTAACCGTATCTCAGCATTCTTCCAAACAAATGGATATACAAGATCAAACGGAAATCCGATGGATCCATTGAAGGATTTAAAGCTCGCCTCGTTGCCAATGGATTTCATCAATAAGAAAGAACAAACTATGAAGAGACATTCAGTCCTGTGGTTACTCATGCCAGAATCAGACTCATTCTTTCCATGGATTTGCATTATAGTTGGCCAATCCATCAGTTGGATGTCCAAAACGCATTTTTGCATGGTTCTATCTTTGAGGAAGTCTATATGCGTCTAACCCTAGGGTTTTATTGATCCTCAATTTCCATATCATGTCTGCAAACTTCAACATTCCCTTTACAGTCTCAAACAAGCCCCAAGGGTAGAAAGCTAGAAACCGAGAAGACAAGACTCCCTAAGAGCATCTTGTAAACCAATTACCATCTTCTTTTTCATTTCGATAAAAAGGTTCCAATGTTTCTCTCATCACCCTGAGGAGCTCGGATTTGTTCCAATCTTTAATAACTTATTTTGAAGGAACCACGATCATTTATTTGCTAATATAGTTTGATAACATATTGGTTACTGGCAATAGTGTATCGCAGATTAGAAAGCTTATTGCTCAACTTGGTTTTATTAATGTTTCCAATGAAAGACCTTGGGCTGCTGCACTATTTCTTGGGTATGGAGGTTTCCCGAACAGCTTCATGTTTCCATTTATTGTAGGCCAAATATATAAAGGATCTTCTCTGACACACAAAAATCGACTGTAAACCCCTTCAAACACCTACTTCCCATGGCCGAAAATTATTCCCTTTTTTAAGGTGATCCACTTCATGCCACGGAGTTTAGGAGTATTGTGAGAGCCCTACAATATCTCATTTTCACACGCCCAGCTATTGCTTTCACCGCAAACCAGGTTTTTCAGTTTATGAATTCTCCTATGACTGTACATTAGGCTGCGGTAAAACGTATATTACGTTATTTTAAGGGTGCCCATGATCATGGACTGTTATATAGTCCTAGTTCTTTAACAATCACGACATATATATGCAGATGCTGACTATGCAGAAGATCCCAATGATCGTCGTTCCACAGAGGGTAATTGTATCTTTTTTGAGTTAAACTTAATTTCATTGAGCTCCAAGAAACAATGTGGGGTTTCTCATTCAAGAACTGAAGCTAAGTATGTCAATTAGCCTATACTGCTGCTATTTTGTCATGGTTTCGCAATTTATTTCATGTGTCATCTCTATCTTACACCACCTTGTTTATGGTGTGATACTATTAGTGCTCTTACCGTTGCTTCCAATCTTGTCGACTAGACTCGTATGCATCATGTTTATTGAATCCCACATCGGCCATACAAAAAGAAAAGTAACAGTTTAAATATCCTAACCCCACTGTAACTAACACCGAGGCCTTTTGTGATAAAACCTCACACCTGACGGATTGTGCAGGTGGTAATTACCAAGTTGGGGACAATATCGATGTTGTTGGAAGTGGGGCGTATGGCCTGTCTCTCTGATAATTCTACATGGTATCAGAGATCCTAGGATTTCTGCTCTGCCCGTTCCCTCAAGCAAACTCGACCCTCCCATGGAGAACCTACCACCACTCTACGATGGAAACAATTTCATCCTACCGATCCTACCCCTATACCACTACTACCCTAACTGACCCTACCATGAATCCTCCTCTTGTTTCGAGTTCTTCCGACATGCCTCCGGAGTCCTCAAGTAACTATGGTTATGCTTTTAATATGAATAATTGTGATACTCAGTCTAGTTGGATCATTGACTCCGGTACCACAAATCATATGACCTATGACCCACTGATTTAGCTTGTGATACTGTTCCACTTCGACGAAATATTACTAATGCTAATGGTGTCACCTCACCGGTAACTAGCGTTGGCACTGTATACCTCACGCCTACCCTCTATTTGCAACATACACTACTTGTACCTTCACTAAAGCATAAATTGATGTATCCTGGCCAAGCTATTGAGCAATTGAACTTGTGTACTATTGTATCTGAAGTTTTGTCTTATTCAGAATATTCTCACGAAATAGATAATTGGTCGTGGTACTAAGAGGGGGGGTATCTATTTTGTGGACGATGTCAGTACAGGACGAGTCAATCTCGCCCAAGAAGCCGTTGATCATAAACGGCGCCAGATATGGTTATGGCATCACCGTTTCGGTCATCCGTCTTTCAGTTATTTACAACATATGTTCCCGGATTTATTTGTTGGTTGTTCGGTTTCAGACTTTAAATGGGACACTTGCGTACTTGCCAAGAGTCACCGTGTTTCTTATCCGTTGAGTTCTAATAAAAGTGCTATTCCTTTTGGTCTTGTTCATTCGGATGTTTGGGGACCATCTCCGATTACTACTTCATCTGGTATTAGGTGGTTTGTGACTTTCATAGATGATTGCACACGGATGACATGGTTATACCTTCTTAAGCATAAAAGTGATGTGTTTCTGGCGTTTAAGACCTTCCACACCATGGTTCAGACACAGTTTTCTACTAAAATCCGAATTTTGCATTATGATAATGGTGATGAATATGTTAATAATGATTTTACACATTATTTAACTAATCACGAAATCCTCCATGAGACTACTTGTCCTCAGACTCCGCAACAGAATGGGGTGGTTGAGCGCAAAAATTGCCATCTATTAGTAACGGCTCGATCACTATTGATTGGGGCGCATGTTCCCCGCTCCTCTTGGGATGTTGCTTTTCAGGCTGCCACTTACCTTATCAATCGTATGCCATCCAAAATATTGAATTTTCTTACACCTTTGCAAGTTCTTGCAACATTCGTCCCTCTACCGTCCATTTTGGTGCTCCCATCGCGAGTTTTTGGATGTGTTGCCTTTGTTCATCTACATAAAAATCAATGGACAAAACTTAACCCATGTGTTCTTTGTTGCGTTTTCATGGGGTATGGACTACGTCAGAAATGATACCGTTGCTACCACCCTCCTTCACGTTGGATGTATACTACCATGTATGTTACTTTTTCCAAGTCTGAGATGTATTACTCTTCAGCTTCTTCAAACCCTCCTCTTCAAGGGGAGACACTGCATGACGAGCAGGTTTGGACCATGGCTGTTACCACTGATCTTCCGCTGCCACTATTGGCTGACCCAGTAGCCGAGCCCGCAGTAGCTGAGCTGCCAGCTCAACCAACAGAAATAGCATCACTGCCCATAAAACCAACGCCAGACATGGTAGTGCCGTCCTCACCCATGGCAACAGTGCTGCCACTTGTCGATCTTGAGACTTCTACTGATACTACTTCCCCCTCGTCTCAAAATATAGTACCACGATGATCATACTCTAGAGAATATTCCTGAGGTAAGATCTACTATCCCTATTGATGTGTTTGATGTTCTTAATTATCAGTTACCTTTTAGGCACAACCAAGGAAAGCCACCTAATCGATATTCATCGGAAACAACGAAAGGCTCTAAGTATCCCATTGCCAACTATGTGTCATCACATAAATTATCAGAACCTGGCAAAGCTTTTGTAAAACAAATATCCAATGATAGCACACTAAGTTCATTGAAGGAGGCACTATCTGATGACCGATGGACCAAGGCAATGAAGGAAGCAATGGATGCACTTCAGAAAAATCAAACATGGGATTTAGTTCCGCTACCCCGAGGAAAGAAGAGAGTGGGATGTCGATGGGTGTACACCATCAAGTACAAAGCTGATGGGTCGATTGAACGATACAAAGCACGATTGGTGGCCAAGGGATACACTCAAACGTATGGTGTTGATTATACAGAAACATTTGCTCCGATAACAAAGATTAATACGGTAAGAGTGTTACTTTCATTGGCGGCTAACTTGGATTGGCCATTATAGCAATTTGATGTGTAAAATGCTTTCTTACATGGTAATCCTAAAGAAGAAGTGTATATGGATATTCCACCTGGTTATGCATCGGTTTCACAAACCAGAATAGTGTGTAAGTTGAATAAGGCATTGTATGGATTGAAACAATCACCTAGGGCATGGTTTGGTAAGTTCTAGACGGCTATGAGGAAGTATGGGTTTAGGCAGAGCAATTCCGATCATACCCTTTTCTTGAAACGTCGAATGAGTAAATTGACGACACTATTATTTATGTGGATGATATGATTATTACGGGTGATGATAAAGAGGAAATCTCAAGGCTGAAAGATTACTTAGCAACTGAGTTCGAAATGAAAGATCTTGTGGATTGAAATATTTCTTGGGTATAGAAGTAGCTCAATCTAAATAGGGTATATTTCTATCTCAAAGAAAATATGTTCTTGATTGTAAACCGGTCGACACCCCTATGGTGCAAAATCACCATCTTGCCATGCACCTTGATCAAGTTCCCACTAACTGAGATTGTTATCAAGGGTTAGTTGGGAGGTTAATTTATTTATCTCATACCAGGCTGATATTGCATATGCAGTAAGTGTTGTTAGCCAATTTATGCATTCTCCGAGTGATACGCATGTGGGTGCGGTTGAACGCATTCTACGATACCTAAAGTCCTCCCTGGGTAGAGGCATCATGTTTTCCAAGGTCATTGCCAAATAGAAGGTTATATCGATGTAGATTGGGCATGGAATATTTCTGATCGACGGTCCACATCGGGTTACTTTACGTTTGTGGGGGGAAATTTAATGACTTGACGGAGTAAGAAACAGAAAGTGGTTGCTTTATCAAGTGCAGAGGTTGAATACAGGGGTATGGCAAAATGAGTATGTGAATTATTATGACTTAGGAGGCTACTATCAAAACTCAGATGTCCTTCAATGTCGGCTTCAAATTTGTTTTGTGATAATAAAGCAGTGATTGATATCTCACACAACCCAATCCAGAATGATCGCACAAAACATGTGGAAGTTGACAGACACTTCATTAAGGAGAAGTTGGATGTGAATATTATTCAATTCTCATTCGTAAAATCAGAGGATCAATTGGCAGATATCTTAACTAAAGTTGTTGCAAGTCAAGCATTCTACAACTCTCTTGTCAAGTTGGGCATGAACGACATTTGTGCAACAACTTGAAGGGGATTGTTGGAGATTTGACCTTTTGTAATTAGTTTAGTTACCTATTATATCCGTGTAATCAGATTATAATTAGGTTATTTGATGTTTCTTTCCTTGTAAATCACTTTTGTACATTATATATTTCCCTCCTTGGTGAGAAGAATGATATCAGAAAATTAAAACCCCAAAATAAGCCCTAATTAGCTTGGCCCCACGCGAAGATGGTGGGTCCCTTGGCCTCGCGTGTAGGGTGAGTCCCCTTGGCTCCATGTGATTGTCGATGTGTGGATCTCCCATGTGTGACCGACTAATTGGGTCCCACGTGAGGGGCGTGTTGAATCCCACATAGGCCATACAAAAAGAAAAGTAATAGTTTAAATATCCTAACCCCACTCTAACTAACACCGAAGCCTTTTGTGATAAAACCCCATACCTGACAGATTGTGTAGGTGGTAATTACCAAGTTGGGGAAATATCGGTGTTGTTGGAAGTGGGCCGTATGGCCCGTCTCTCTGATAATTCTACAATGTTAAGGTTGATTATCATTATGTCCGACAAGAGGTTACACGAAAAGAAATTGTTATGGGTTATGTTGCCTCCCCAAATCAGGTTGCTGACTTCCTCACGAAGGGCTTGTCTTCCACTTGGTTTAAGTTTCCTCTTCTCCAAGCTTCCCGTTCTCCGCTACCCACTTAGCTTGCATGATAAGACATAAGTTTCAAATGGTCTCACCATGGAGGTTTCCCGCTATGTGTTGCTGCAACTACTTTAGCTGGAAGAGTTGGCATATCCAACTCTTCAACTGATAATTCATTGCATCATCTTGTATAATTTTAGTTTTGTAATATTACTATTAGAGATAAGTTTCTTTGTAAGCAATTGATGTAAATCACTTTATAAATACAATGACCAAAACTCACTCAGAATTAACTGAGTTGAGCATCAGCTATTCTTTAACCTTCAAACTTTTATGCGTGGATATTTCTCTTTTACAACAAGACGCCACTTATGCATGCATTCCATGAGTTTTTTTTCAAAAATGATGCGAAAGTGGTCGCAGAAATAAAATGACATAGAAACCTAAGTGAAGCTCCCATGGCCCCCAAACGCTCTTGTTGCTGTGGGCAATCTAATACCAAATTCTAGGTGCAACCGCCCCGAACCCAAAATATTCTGAGAGTAGTCCCAGATCTCAAAATATTCTCCTTCTTCTTCTTCTCCTTTTCTATTCTTGTTCCTCTTCTCCTGCTTGTTCTTCTTGATCTCATCCTTTAGCTCCGTCATTCTCTCTCTGCAAACCCTCTTTATCTCATTCGCCTTCACCCTCTCCTCAAAAGTTGTCCCCTTTTGGCTGACTTGCGCCGCCGACACCCTCAAAAGTTAATTATGTATTTTGAATTACAGGGGAGATTGTTAGTCCAATGTTTTGAAACATGTATGCTATTTGTATCTATGATATGGGACATTCGTATGAGACTTATGTGATCACCTCCATAATAATTTGAAGTGGTTGTTTACAAGAATGAATTACATCAAGTGGGAGAATGTTAGAGTATGAATATAGTTCTTATAGTCTTGTAACAATCACTCTTGGTATGAAGAAGTCAGTACACAATGTTAGGGTTGTCCTAATTGTATTAATACTGAAACTCTATGATTACTCGGAGTAGAACTCATACTTGGATAAGGATTATATTTTAGTATTTCTTATAGGATTGTAATAGGGCAATCGAGTTGTTTTGATATAAATAAAAGGGTTTATATCACAAATGGTCCTTGAAATTGACCCCATCAATCATGATGGTCCCTGAAATTGAAAATCGATCAATGTAGTCCCTGAATTTTAACCCCGCGAATCAATGTCGTCCTTCTTTTAGTGCTCCGTCCAAATTAACTTTAAAAAAGGTTAGAGAAACAATTTTTCATGGTAAAATGACCAAAAATAACCCTGTTACTTATAATTTTACTTACTACCTCTCTTTTCCTTTTTCCATCTTCACTTTTCTCTCCATTTTTCATGGATTTGGTGCTAAAACTAAAATAAAAACAAAAAAAATGGGAAATTTCACTTTTTTTTAATATCAAATAAAAAAGAATTCTAACTAGGTTAGCTCAATTCCTTTTTTTTTTTCAAAGAAGTTGGGTTAGCTCCAAAAGCTACTGTCAAAGTCCACCTTTGATCATTTATCTTGTAAAAGAAATTGGGTACCACCTTTTTTTTCAAGTAAAATTATAAGTAACAGGGATATTTTTGGTCAATTTACCATGAAAAATTGCTTCTCTAACCTTTTTTAAAGTTAGTTTGGACGGAATACTAACAGAAGGACGACATTGATTCGTGGGGTTAAAATTCAGGGACTACATTGATCGATTTTCAATTTCAGGGACCATCATGATTGATGGGGTCAATTTCAGGGACCATTTGTGATATAAACCCTAAATAAAATAGGCTACTGCTCTCACAAGTACGACTCTTGATTAAACCAAATACCTTTTTTTTTTGCTGAATATTGAGAACTTGCAAGAGATGAGAAGTTTCTGTGTTGCAGACAAGGTTCCAAAAGACGCTAAGCGCTAGCTGGGCGGTGGGTTGTGGCCTAACGCCTAGGTAGCTATGCAAGGCTTAGGCGGATTTAAGTAATTTTATTATAGGGTAAATTACATATAACTACCTCAACTATTGGGTCATTAACAGTTTCATACCTCGTCTTTAAAAAGTTTCAATGTCATACCTCATCTTCGAATTTGTTTCAATTTCATACATTCCGTCAGTCTTCCACCAATTCCTCCGTTAAAATGCTGACGTGGCAAGTGACGAGACCCATTTTATATTAAAAAATTAATAAAATATTAAAAATATTAACTACATATTAAAAAAATTATAATAAAAAAAAACCCCAATACCCAGATTCCTTCCCCCCCCCCCCCCCCAATCCCAACCCCAAAACCCCATCCCCTTCATCATCTTCCCCGCCCGCCCGTCCGTCCATCCCCCACCCCCAAAAACCTTCCTTCCAAACCCAAAACCCCACCCCCCCCTCCCTCTCCTCCACTTTCTTCACCTTCCCTCCCATCCAAAACCTGCAAAAAAAAAAAAAAAAAGTTTCGCCCCCCTCCCCAACCTGCCCAGAAGAAGAAGGAGAAGAAGGAAGAGGAGAGAGAAGAAATTTTTTTTTAATATTTTTTAATATTTAGTTAATATTTTTTTAAGTTTTTAATATTTTTTTAATAAAAAGTGGACCCCTTCTCATGCCACGTCAGCATTTAACAGAGGAATTGACAGTCAACTGAAGGAAGGTATGACATTGCAATAAATTCGAAGATAAGGTATGACATTGAAACTTTTTAAAGACGAGGTATGATACTGTTAATGACTTAATAGTTGAGGTAGTTTTTTGTAATTTACCCTTTATTATATATTGTATAAATAAGTGCCTATTTATTCTTACAAAAATACATCATTGTATTGGAATACATAAAATTGTAAAATAAAATAACATATAGATAATGACACGCCCCGATCCCGATGTCCTCAGGACACTGGGAAGGTCACGTGCTGGCCGACACTCGAAGGGTGACGCAAGCCACTTAATTTAAACAAATACTAAAAACATGCTAAAAAACATTCATTACCGTACTAACCATTTCACAATAAAAATTACACACCAGGTTCAGAGCATACGTCTATTACAGAATACAAACGAAAATGTAAGATAGAGAGTGCTATTACATAAATGCCGAAGCAAAGAGAAGATAGCACGATATCACTGGTAGGGAAATGCCTCGTAATCCACACCGAAATCCTCGTTCTCAGGTCCTGAAGGGGGCGCAAAACAAAGGTGAGTGGACCAATTTGATATACATATACTAAAACAGTTATCAACATACTAACCCCCAGGTTTTATGAAAACATATACATATCATGATAAACATAGATTTTCCGAAACCTAGCATGACGTGCAATTTCTCAAATCATATCTCGTAAAATAATAGCCGCTAGTGAATGTCTAATGAAACACTTCAGGCCCCATGCCGGCTCCCCGTCTCTGAGCAGACAGTCAGAGGAAAATATCACTACAGGCCCCTTGCCGGCTCCTCGTCTCTGTGCTAAATAGCCAGAGGTAACACCCTCCAGGCCCTATGCCAGCACCAAACCGTCGCCCGGGACGGACCGGACACTATCCCTACGTCCCGTAGCGGAATGTGGATCACTAGGTAAATACAAAACCATGTATTGAAAAGCAACTTCATAGTATAAAGTCATCGATCGTCTATACTATGAAGAAGTGTTCGAAACATGTTCTAGATATTATATCGTCATCGATCGGATATCCTATAAAGAACATGGGTTATAGGAAAAATAGTAATAATTCAAACTAGCCTCAATAAGCATGTTGTCTCAAAACATTTCATAAAACATATTCATCAAATCATGCTTTTCATGTGTGCATTTCTACTATCAAAACATGCATTTTTAGAAGGGGTCCACTCACAGTACTTCGCTGTCGAAAGCTGCGCAGACTAGCGAAGATAGAATACCACAAAACTTGCCCCTAAGCACATAAAGGGTATATTTGGTCAAACTCTATTCAAACGATTGAATTTGGGAAAACGGACTTCAGAAACGGGTCCATGACGTCGAAATTAGCCTAGGAGGGGTCCCGGACGAAATCAGGAAAAGTCAACGATCAAAGTCAACGTTGACCTTTGAACGGTCAACGATCAAAGTCAACGGTCAGCGTTGACCGAAAGTCAACGGTCAGACCGGGTCAAAGTCAACGGTCAAACCGGGTCTGGGTCGGACCAGTCAAACCGGGTCAACCCGTTTGGATTTGGGTCTTGGGCTAAAGGGTTTAGCCCTAAGGGTTTTGAGTTTAGAACTCACGGGCCAAAGGCCCTGGTTTAGGAAAGCCCAAAGGGCTAAGGGTTTAGGGCCGGCCTAAGGCCAAGGCCCGCACTTAAAAGGAGACGGCCTGAAGGCCTATTGCCTTCACGGGCTGGGCTAAGAGTGACGGCCCAAAAGGGCCCTAAGTCCACATGGGCCGAAGGCCTATAAAAATAAAACAAAACTAATAAAACAGAAAATAAAATAAATTGTTTTGGGCTCGGCAGAAAGCCCAAAGGGGTTGGGGTTTGGGTTTGCTACAACGGGCTTCAAGCCCGTGGGTTTTGGAACGGCCTGAGAGGCCCTACCGTCGGAGAAGAAGGCCGGAAAAACTCCCACAATCACGAACTCGTCGGAGGAATGGGTGTACTCACCCCGCGTCGGATCCGTGCCAAAAGCTTGAAGAAAATGAAGAAATGAGTTCCTATCCTCACAACCAAACACACACAAGTGCAGGAGGAAGAGATTTCGAAGCTTACCTAACCGGAAAATACGAAGAGTCGCCGGAGAACCTCCTGGGTCTCCTACCCTTGTTGCGACGGTGCGACGGAAAGTGAGAGACAGAGACGAGACGAGTGAGATGAGGGTGTAGGCGATGCGCGACTGTGGTCGTGCGTGTGTGAGTCTCGGCGCGAGTTGAAGAAGAGAGAGACGAGAGCTTCGAGAGTTTCAGAGAAGAAAAGAAGAAAGAGAGAGAGAGAAGAAAGAGATAGAGAATCGGGTAGGGGCCAGTGATAGAGAAAAGAAAGAGAACTGAGGGGCTGCCAAGTGGCAGCTTGGGGTTTAAAGAGAATAATTGATAAACGGTCCAGATTTAAATAGAAATAGGGATATAATTAAGAGTTTCAGTACATTTTAGGGGGAAAACGAAATTCTACTAAATAATGGGGGTTGGGGTGTTACAGATAAAAGTATTATAACATATTGAATATATGGAGAAAAACTATAATAAGTGTTCATCCAAGTGTTCAACAAATCTCTTACAATTTATTGAACAAAAATAAAATTCAAAATGAAAGTTATCGCATTTTTGTCTAAGTGAGGGTCGCGACCACATAAAAGTGTTTAGGGAATTGTATGTTTATTCTTCTCTCTAGGAGGTAAATATATAGTTGTACAATATCCCTCATAATAAGAAATAAGAATCCCAATTATACAAGGAATAAATTATAAGATTACATTCCTAAACTAAATGATTGACTCACGCTAACACTCCCCCTCAAGTTGGTGCATAGATATCTCCTAAGCCCAACTTGTCAAGTGAGTCTTGAAACACCTTTGCTGAAACCGCATGAGTTAACACATCTGCTAATTGTTCTTCAGACCTCACGTACGGAATATCAATCAATCTGACATCTAACTTCTCTTTGATGAAGTGTCTATCTACCTCCACATGCTTTGTACGATCATGCTGAACTGGATTATTGGCTATTTCTCTCGCAGCTTGATTGTCGCAGTATAATAACATAGCTCCCTGAGGCTTGAATCCAATCTCAGTGAGAAGAATCCTGAGCCATAACAATTCACAAATTCCATGCGCCATCCATCTGTACTCTGCCTCGGCTGTGGATCTAGCCACTAAATTTTGCTTCTTGCATCTCCAAGTTACCAGATTTCCTGCTACGAATGTGAAGTAACCTGATGTGGAGCGACGATCAGTAATGTTTCCTGCGCAATCAGCATCAGTATATCCCTTTACCTCCATATGTCCATGCTTCCTGAAGATCAGTCCTCTTCCCGGTGCACCTTTCAGATAACTTAGTATACGCATCACTGCTGCCATGTGATCCTCACTAGGGGCATGCATGAACTGACTTACAACACTAACTGCATATGCAATATCCGGACGTGTAAGTGATAAGTAAATCAATCGTCCTACCAATCTCTGATATCTTTCTTTATTGGCAGGAACTTGATCTTGGTATATCGCCAGGTGATGATTCTGCACAATGGGAGTTTCAACTGGTTTACAAGCCAACATTCCAGTTTCTGAGAGAAGATCAAGAACATACTTCCGCTGAGACAAGTAAATCTCATCACGAGAACGAGCAACTTCAATGCCCAAGAAGTATTTCAAGCCTCCTAGATCCCTCATCTCAAATTCTGATGAAAGATACCCCTGCAGCCTTTTTATCTCCTCTGTTTCATCACCAGTAACTACCATATCATCCACATAGATAATTAACAAAGTAACTTTACCTCCCATGCGTTTGATGAACAGGGTGTGGTCTGCATCTCCCTGTCTATAGCCGTACTTTTTCATTGCTTCAGTGAATCTTACAAACCACGCTCTGGGTGATTGTTTGAGTCCGTAGAGAACCTTTCGGAGTCTACATACTTTCCCTGCTTCATTCGGTGTTTCATATCCTGGTGGAAGATCCATGTATACTTCTTCTTCCAGATCTCCATGTAAGAAAGCATTCTTCACATCAAACTGTTTCAAAGACCAGTCCAGGTTAGCTGCTAAAGATAAAAGGACTCGAATAGTATTCATTTTTGCGACCGGAGCAAAAGTTTCTTGGTAATCAACTCCAAATGTTTGTGTGTACCCTTTAGCAACCAATCTTGCCTTGTATCTGTCAATGGATCCATCTGCCTTGTGCTTTATGGTAAACACCCATTTACATCCCACTGGTCTCTTCCCTTGTGGTAGTGACACTACATTCCATGTTCCGTTTCTTTGTAAGGCTTCCATTTCTACTCCCATGGCTTCTACCCAACGGGGGTCTCGCAAAGCCTCTTCCACTTTTGTTGGAATTTTAATCCCAGCCATTTGATTCACCATAGCTTGGTACTTGGGTGACAGTCGATGAGTAGACATATACTGTGCAATTGCATATCTCACTTTTCCGTCCGGAGAAAACCTGTCAGGTGGTTTCCCACGGTTTTGCCTAGGAGGTAAGACATAAGAATTCTCAATAATAGCCGAGTTATGAGAACGTACCTCTTGGATATCCTCGGGGACATAAGCGTGTACTGACAGAGGTGGATGAGGGTTATTATTTTCTGGAATTGCTGCTTCGGTGCTGTCCATTTGTCCACTTGTTGACCCAAACAAATCAGGCCCATTTCCAAGCCAATTCTGAGATGTTCCTCTCGGCCCAATGCTGCTTTCCGTAGCTTGTTCTTCTCGGTCAAGCTAACTAGTTTGGTCATACCCTTCAGTTCGGTCAGGGTTGGGGCTGGGGACAATTGGGCCTTCGTCAACAATTTGATCACCTAAATCTGGGCTGCTGCAAAGTGACCCCGCAGCAACTTGGTCAGTCATGTGGGCCGCATGCTGATCACCCATATTTTCTTCTTGGTTGACCCTAAGCTGTCCACTTGGTAGCTCTAGTGGTATATCAAAACACTTGTATTCGTCTCGTATATTACCCAACTCCCCCTGACGAGTAAAGTGTGTTTGATCAGTAGCGAAGAACATCTCAGTTTCGGAAAATGTAACATCCATGGTGATGTATAAGTGCCTAGTCAGTGGATGATAACACCGATATCCTTTTTGTTGGCTATTAAATCCCAAAAACACACAACGAACCGCACATGGGTCCAATTTCGTGCGTCGATTTTTGTGAAGATGCACATAAGCCACACATCCAAATATGCGAGGTGATAATTGAAGAGAAGATGGTAGAGTGACATAATCCGTCAAGACTTCCATGGGAGTTCGGAAGTTGTGAACTCGAGAGGGCATTCGATTAAGAAGATAAACGGAATACGTAACTGCATCCACCCAATAAGCATGAGGAGCATGAGCCCCAATTAGAAGAGCCCGTGTAGTTTCCAAGATATGTCTGTTCTTACGTCCTGCCACACCATTTTGTTGAGGAGTTTGAGGACAAGTAGTCTCGTGAAGTATGTCGTGCTCTGCGAAAAATTGTGAGAGTTCAGAATTAAGATATTCTCCACCATTATCGGATCTAAGGACTTTGATAGGAAGAGAAAATTGATTTCCAATCATTTGATAAAACTGTTGGAAAATTTGCCCAACGTCACTCTTCTGTTTCATGGTATAGAGCCAAGTCATTCTGGTGCAATCATCTACAAAGATAACAAACCACCGAATACCGTGGCGCTTCGCTATTGGTGAGGGACCCCATACATCGGAGTGAATTAACTCAAAGGGCACTGATCTTTTATTGAGACTCAAGTGGTAAGAAGAAGTACGATGACTTTTTGCAAGAATGCAACCCTGACACTGAAAATCAGAGTCTGAAACGCCATTAAATAAAGACGGAAGTAATTTTCTTAAATAACCAAAAGATGCATGTCCTAGTCGACGATGCCATAACCAGATTCTCTTAACCTTGTTGTGGTGACCACTGCTCACTTGGTTGACTCGGCCCGGTACCACATCATCCACATAATATAACCCTCTCCTCTTAGTACCACGCCCAATGATCGCCGTGTTTGGATATCCTGTAGTAGGCAAAAAGTGGGAAACATGAGTACAACACAATCTAATTGTTCCGTAACTTGACCACCAGAAAGTAAATGATTCGATAGTGAAAGAACAAGAAGAGTGTTATGCAAAGATAGAGAGGGAGTAAGGGCGATGGAATCCGCTCCTGTAACTGGAGCAATTTCACCATTTGTTGTGATAACATTCTCCTTGGGTGGCACGGTTAAGTGGTGAAACAAGGATTCATCATATGTCATATGGTCTGTAGCCCCAAAGTCAATTATCCAACTAGAATCTCGTTTAGTGGATGCTGTGAATGCAGTGCCAACTTTACTTGGATCATCGGATTGTTCTTGGGACGAAATCAAATTCATTAATGAAATATGCTTGTCCAAATTGTTTGGTTCCGGATCACTCGCATGGCCGAAAAACTGACAGTTTGCTGCTGGTGGGCTCGGCAGGCCCATTATCCTTTTGCTGCTAACGCCAAAGATTGGCCCAACACTTGTGTCAGTGTGCCCTGCTTGCTGCCCCACTTTGATTTGGGCTTTTGGATCAGCTAGCCCAACTCGCTGGGATGAACTCTGGCAGTGCGCGCTAGAAGTCGAATTGGAGAACTCATTCAAGGCTTGCGTTGAACCCAAGACATGACTTACAGCTTGGTTGTCGGCCATGGAAGTAATATTTGCTTTAGATTTCTAATTTTTTCAATATGTGGTGTCTCTTGCTTCAAGACACAAGGCTTGGTAGTTTAGGTTTATATGGTCTGGCTGTTTGTTCTGTTTTGGTTTTCTGGGTTTGGATTGTAACGGGATCGGGTCTCTTGTTTCGAGGCCTGGGTTTGGGGTTTTAACAGAGGTCTCTTGTTTCGAGACTTCTGAGCTTGGTTCCAATGGCTGTTACGCAGCCAACAAAGAGAAACACTGAAGATGGCAGTGACCTAGATTAGGGTTTAGAGACAGGCCGAAACCTGCTCTGATACCAACATAAAAGTGTTTAGGGTTTGAATTGTATGTTTATTCTTCTCTCTAGGAGGTAAATATATAGTTGTACAATATCCCTCATAATAGGAAATAAGAATCCCAATTATACAAGGAATAAATTATAAGATTACATTCCTAAACTAAATGGTTGACTCACGCCAACAACCTAGGTGGGTGGCTAGACATGTCTAAGTGGGCTAAGCGGGCACTTAGGCAGGCTAGGCGGACCCCTAAGGAGGTTTAGGCACAATTTTTTAATTTTTGAATGCCTAGGGATTATTCGAGACAGTGACAAGCCACCTAACGCCTAGGCGAGGATTTTTAGAACAGTGGTTGCTGAATTGGGATGGTTTCTTCTTCATCATTCTCATCTACAGGTTTGTTAAATCCTTTAATTGTTCTTGGTTTCATATGTTGGTAGTGGTTTAATTGGTTGAATAAGCTTAGACCAAGGTATAATCTCTTCTTAGATTATTAAGGTTGATCTAACATGCCCATCGGAACCAAATTTAATCTTCAATTACATTACGGGGAGGCTGCTAAATCTAGTTCCTAATGGTATTCTAAGAAGGAAATAATGGAAACTGAAAAATTGGAGAATTCTGCTCTTGACAGACTGGTCTAGACACTGATCAGTTTTCGGCAGAGCAATGCTTGTTGCTGATCTCTAAACTCTCTATTAAAGTTGTCGTGCCACACTTTTTCAATAACTTGAAATGCGTTTCATTAAATTTAGAGGTTATAAAGAAAAACTATCCAAACCACATACCATCGTTGCATTTGACTTTGTTTAAACCAATAACAATATTACACTGCAAATATTTAGATATTACTTATGTCAGGTACGGCTATGGAAGGATAATTGGGTCCCTGGAATTCCAAATGGGCACCCTCTTCCGGATATGGGAGAGGTGACTAATCCGGACCAAACAGTGAGCACGATCATTGATCATGAGTCTAGAGAATGGCAACTGGATTCCATTTCTAATCTCATCTCGGTGGACGTGGGTGCTGCAATCTCCTCTATCACCATTGGGGATCCTTTAACCGTGATAGACTAATTTGGCATGTGGATAGGAAGGGCAAATTCTTAGTGAAATCTGGTTATCGATGGGTCCATTCCAGAGCTTCCAGGCGTCGACCTCAAATGCCTTCTTCATCACGCATTATTCACTCTTCCGTCTGGCGCTTCGTATGGAATCTAGATTCTCCCCCAAAGGTCCGTAATTTCACATAGAGTGGGATTCAAGGGGCCCTGGCAAGCAAACTGAACCTATTTAAACGCAGATGGGCAACCTCCTCTCTCTGTCCTAAATTTGGTGATCATGAAGAGATTGTCGAACACCTCATTCTCCTCTGCCCTTGGGTTGAGGCAGTGTGGTTTGGGGGTCCCCTTTCACTCAAGATTGATAGAGAGTCCATTGGCTCTCAGGACGATTGGATTCTTAAGGTGGGTAACTAGGACTTGGGGGATAAACAAAATAGAATGAGGGTTCTCTCCTTGGTGGCTTTCTCCTACTGGCACATCTGGAAATCTCGATGCTCGGCTATCTTTAGGGGGGGTTTGGGGTTGAGGTGATTTAAAAAAAAGTTGGTATGAAAAAAAACTGGGAAAGTTTTTGGTGTTTGGTAAACACCCCAAATCAGCTTTTTTTCAAAGTTTCATATGGAAATAAGCTGAAAATGATAAGCTGCATTTTGCAGCTTCAGAAAAACAGCTTCTGAAGAAAACACGGAGCTACAGTACCACTTTTAATGAAATTTTCAAATTCCCAACCTTGCCCTCGTTCTCTCTGCCTTCTCTCTCGCAAACCATTCCTGAAAACGCAAAAACATCACACCCATCGCAGAGAACATTCGGCCTCCCCTCTGCAGCTGCACCTCTTCCTCCTCCTCCTTTTCCTCTCTCTCTCTGTCGGTCACAGACACCGTCGTCGCCTTCCCTCCTTCTCTCGCCGTCGCCTTCCCTCCTTCATCTGGTAAGCTTCTCAACTCTAAAATTTTGTTATTGATCTGTTTGGATTTTTTTTTAATTTGGGGATGGGAAGAGTGACTGAAAGAGGGGTGGGAAGAGCGAAGGGATGAGTGTATGGGTGTTGGAAAAAAAAACTAGGGATGGAGAAAACAATTGGGGAAAAAATTAGGGTTTGTGGAGGAAACAAGAAAATTTGAGAGAGAAGAAAGAAAATTTGACTGAATCTTGATGCATGTTAAGTGTGAGAAGTGATAATGCATGTTTGTTCCCTGAATCTTGTTTTGAATTAAAGAGTTATTTGTGTTTTTGTTGTGCTTGGCTGGGGAGAATGTGTATGCTCTGTGAATGTCAAATTCCACGATCCATAGTCTTAGCAAGGGTTCTTAGCATGGGACTTATTAGAATATTTTCTAGTATCTACAATGAATGGTTCAGATGTCTTGTTACCTGATGAACTGGTCAACCCCCCAAAAATGATTGAGAATGAAAAAATGAAAACGTAATCTTGGAAAGCAACTACAACAGCTAATACAAGTTACTCAAGATAAGAATAATTAATTAGTTAAGTTAAATTAGGGAGTAGTAGATACCTGGCGTGAAGATTGAGATTTGGGATGTCAGGACCGTAGATGGATGAGGGCTTGATGAGGCCAAGATTAGTAGTCAATGAGTTCCTGGAGGAATCATAGTAGTTGACAGATTGAATTCTGTATCCATACCCAACTGTAGCTTTAGTTTCAAAGGACACTTTCCACCACCTACCCAATCTTATATGAAATATATCATGGACTTGGAGACTTGAATTTTGGTCTTTTGTCTGCCATTAATGGTAGATATTCATCATCTCATTCAAACGCTCCTTTTGTAGCAGTGCAGAGTGCTCTGTGTTCAAATTATTTGGTGGCTTTCCTTTCTATGTCTTTTTAGGCCAACAAAGATAGAAGAAACTTTTTGACTGGGGAATGAATGAGTATGTATCTCATGTTATCTGCGATGCGAAATGGTACGTCTCCGGTATCTATCTTATGATTTAATTAGTATGTAGCTCGTGTTTCCTAAAACATCTGCTAAAACATGACTGTGGAACTTAGTTCGTACTGAGAGCTTATACCATATTTATCAACCCCTGCTTTGCCCCCATGCACTTTTCTTCTCTTATATGTTTTTTTGTTACTGCTGATCAAGATTACAATGTGTGCACTTTTTTAGTATTGATTGCCTTGGTTAATCGCTTAGTATAGGAAGAACATTGATGTTTGTTGGGATTTCCCAAGCTCTGTACTTCTTAATATGCACGCTATCACTTGAACTGTTAGTATTTAGCAATACGACCAATCACTCCTATCAATTAGTAAGTGAATATTAGATTGGTATGAAAGCCTCCGAATGGTAATTTTCATACTTATTATAACATTTTACATACTTGCTTTGTATAATTATTACAATACAAAACAAAATTTTCAATTTTCAGGAAAATATTACTTGGTAGATGCGGGGTACCCACAAATGAATGAGAGGTTATTTGGGACCATATAAAGGTGAAAGGTATCATCTCCCGGATTTTCGTAGGGGTTCCGAACCAACGGGTCATAAAGAGATATTCAACTACATGCATTCTTCTCTTAGGAGCATCATTGAACGAACTTTTGGGGTATGGAAGAAAAAATGGGCAATTTTAAGGGATATGCCTAATTACCCATTCAATAAGCAAGTGAAGATTGTCATTGCTACAATGGCTCTTCATAACTACATACGGAGGTATTCTGAACGTGATCGTCATTTTGATGACCCTAGGGACTATTGTGAAGAGAGCAATAGTAGTGATGATGATGATGAAGAATACCAAAATTATCAAGTTGAAGGATCACATGAGATAGAAGCATTAAGAAATAGAATAGCGGCAAGTTTGATGAATGCATCTAATTAGACTACTTTCAAGTACATTAACAATATTGTACTAATGAATCCTAGCTATTCAGTTTAAAATATTTCAATTGAAGCATTTTGTCATACTGGTAACACTCTTTTCTTTTAAAATATTCAATTGAAGTATAAAATATTTCAATTGAAGTAGTTTTGCTTCTTCAACTAACTTAAAAGTTTATAAATATTTTTCTTTTAAAAATAAGGTATATTTAGTAATTCACCTTTATTTGTTAAAAAAATTAAATTAATGATACATCTAGTATTATACCCTTTTTGGTTATTTCACACAG
The DNA here is from genome assembly GCA_036320875.1 of Cotoneaster glaucophyllus. NCBI lineage: Eukaryota > Viridiplantae > Streptophyta > Magnoliopsida > Rosales > Rosaceae > Cotoneaster > Cotoneaster glaucophyllus. Next base: position 10,018,383 of record CM070070.1, read on the forward strand.
TCACAGTTGTTTTTCATAAAAGTTTATCAAACACTATAATACTGTTTTTTCTTCCAAAAGCACTTTCACAAAAAAGTTTACCAAACACTCTGCTGCTTTATTTCACAGCTGCTTATTCTCACAGCACAACAAAAGCAGTTTTTTTTCACAGCACATCAATACCAAACTAAGCCTTAATCATCGCCGACCTGCCCCGGCTGCCACTATTTTGGCGGTGAACTACTCCTATGATTCCTTTATTCAAACTAGAAGTGGTAGCTGCGCAATTGCCCATCCTACCCGCGGCTTCTAGATCTATCATTTGGTCACCTCCGCCCCCATTTGCTTTAAAAGTCAATGTCGATACCTCTTGGAAGCATGGGGAATCTCAGGAGTTTGTGGGTTTGGTGGTCAGAGACGCCCATCGGCGTTGCGTTGAGGTGGCCAGATCCCAGGTTGTGGCTTCTAGTGTTCTCATAACCAAGGCCCTTGCAATTTGCGAGGGGTGTGCTCTTGCGAAAAGGATAAACTTTTCCCACATCATTGTGGAATCGGATTCCAAGCTGGTGTTCTCGTCCCTGAGTGACCGCTTGGATGTAGCAATTGGGAAATCCATCCTATCTTTTGCCTAGTTGTGCACCTAGGAAAGAGCTTCCAGGCCTGCACCTGGTTTTGGGTCCCAAACAAGGTATTAAATATCGATGATATCGGAAATATCGGTAGTTCAGAAACACGGAAATATCGATGGAAATATCGGGATATTATCGATATCGATAAAAATTGAATAAAAACCACGGAAATTGTAAGAAAAACTTGGAAATTTTTATTGAAACTTTGCAGGATGTTTATTTAATCAATTATCTATTAGTTTATCACAAAAAATTAGAAGGAAATGCATTGCATGATGGATTTAACTGATTTAAGTTGATTATATAGCGAGCTGGTAAACATTGTGAGTGTAGAAAATATGTAGTAATTAATGAAAGAAGTTTAAACACACCAAAATCATTTATATATAATGAATTAGTACAATATTTTACAATTTATACCTCGAAATACCTCGAAAATAGTAGTTTATCCATTACAATCCAATCTTCTATACCTCAGTTATTGAGTTAGGTAATTAGTGATGTTTATTATGTTATATAGGCCAGCTAGCTTGCTACTTTTGTAACCTTCTTAAATTATAAATTAAATTATGTTTTTGGAACCTTCTTAAATAATAAATTAAATTATGTCCATCTTGAACCGTATAATACATTCAAGGAAAGAGATTTTAAATTAAACATGGCCGCACTGAACAGGTATACAAGGAAAATGAATCATATTTTTTCATCGGTTTTGCCGTAACGGACAACTCACCACACACGTACGCACGCACATCACTGCAACATCCACACACGCACACGCAACATCCACAGACCCTTAGATTCGCACCTTTTTTTTGTTGTGGCTTGCTTGCTTTGCTTTCTCTGTCACAAGTTTGACAGAAACCACTCCATTACTAACACACACACAAGCACGCAACACACACACCCACACACGGTTTTGACGAAACCACTCACACACACGGTTTTGAGTTTTGACATAAACCAGTCACACACACACACACGCGCAAAAGATCAGCAAACTCAACGGCAGATTTTGTGGGGTCGCATAGCTTGGCGGGGATGCGCAACTCAGTGTGGGTTGAAAGACCCCCATCCTCACTGGTGGGAATTCTGAACAAAGATGGCCTCCCTTGTCCTTCGTAGCCCCTTTTTTCTTAGTGCAAGTTTAGGTTTGACGCATTAGCCTGTAATGGCAGCGTCTTGTAATCCCCATGCCTTCCTTGCTTCTTTGAATTTCTTCCATTGTTTACCGTTGCAGCTCTCGTATACTTCTTTGGCTTCCGGTTCTGGTAATGAATTTCCAGTTTCTCAAAAAAGAAAGGAAAAAAAAAACCACAAACCATCGTTGCATTGGACTTTTTTTTATACCAATAACAATATTACACTACAAATATTTAGATATTACTTATGTCTAAAGTTGGGAGAAAAAAAGAAAAAAAAACACTGTTCATTTTTACTATGAATTGGGACTTCAATTTTGGCTTATTCACTCTTTTGCCATCATGCAATTCCGGTTTTGGGCCTTTCTTCATAGCAAAACTAAAGTCTTTGGGCTGCATTCTTGGGCCGGGAGTGGGTTTTGTGAAATTACTGTTACCCTGCTTGATTCAAGATCAATGATCAGCCTCTGTGGTCATTTTGGTTTTGAGAAATTTTATTTGAACCCATATAACTTATTTCTACACCTAATTTACTTTCTACACCCATATCAATTTTAATTAAATCATCAATATCTCTTTAAACCCAAATTTATTACCTAAACTACCCTCACAAACCCAATTAAGTATATACTTTGTCTTTATACCCATTGATAAAATAAAAACACAAAAATAAGTTTTCTACATATTTGTCTCGTGTTTAATCCTTGTTTTGCTGCATATTTGTCATTGCGCTTTTTCTTTACCGAACCAACCCAAGCGTTGAGGTATTCAAAATATTTTTAGTTTGTAGAAGTTTACCATTTTCCAGTTGTACAGAGTGTTTGAAATGATTTACAGTTTGAATTAGTGGAGAATTGTGAGAAAATTGGATTGGGTTATCATGTGAGTCTTTTTCGCACCTGGTTCTCAGGCAGGTTATTATTTCGATGAGATTTTATCAAGTATATATAGTTACCCAATTCAATTATTTGATTTCAATAATCCTTGATTCAATTTTCTCCTTGAGTGATGACTATTCCCTCTTAACAAGAAAGATTCACTTAAGACATATATTTATCGGGACACTACCACTAAAACTTGTCTCTAGATTGATCCTTGGTAAAGATGATAAGCCATATATATGGATCTTTGAAAGTACATGTGGTGGTAGAGAAACAAAATACCAGAAAATGCATCATCCACCTTTATTATCCTTGATTTCAAGCCTATTTGCAGGCCGTATAAAACTGCTACTAAAGACTAAACGAAAAAATTGAAATCAAATAAAAAAAAATTAACATAAATCGATTCATACTTTATTTGGAAGATCTAAAGCTTCAAAATTATCATCCATCCGTAAAAAATATTCTACTTTTTTCTTTGACAAGATCTTAGGATTTTAACCAAAACAGAACATAAAAGAATTATTGCGTGAGGGTAAGGTTTGATTAATGGATATGGGTTTATTAATAAATTTTGATTTTGTTTTTTATTTTCTCTTGTACTTGATGGTAATTACACAATAGGGCTAAGAAGACAATTCACAATTAAGATTCAAGTTGGGTGTAAAGAGAGGTTGTATGTGTTCAAATAAAATTTCCTTTTGGTTTTTGCATCCTTGGAAAAGTGGTTTCGTCGGTCTCAATCAGTTGGGTTGGGAGGGTGGGTTTGCAGGGAAGATGATCCTTTCCCTTCCTAATTTCTTTATCCTCGTTTCCATTCCTACTTGAACGATTACGGTTTAATTGTTTTCCCATAAGTTGGATGATTAATTTTTGAACCCTTTATTTCTGAACAGACCTCGGTATTTTGTGCTGGAGTTTGTCAATAGTTAGATTGGGAATATAGTCTTTGTTGAATTCTAAGTTTTTATCCGCTGTCACTCTTTTTCTTCATAGCTTTCAATTAATTGTTGTTTTAGTATAACTATTGCCTATCTGTTTCTGTTGAGGTATTTTTCGTAACTTTTCTCTTCTCTTTTTCTGTTTGAATTTGTATGTATTCATCTTATGTGAGCATTCATTTCAGGATTTTCCATGAATTTATGAGAATTTCATTTGATTTTAGTACTATTTGTTGTTGTGAATTTGGGGTGATTGTGTTAGCGGCGTTTATATTTGGGTTTGGGCTTGATGAGGTTTGGACTTGATGATTGGTTGCTGGTTATGACCTGGATTCTTGGATTTTTTTTTATTTTTTTTTGTTTATTAAATGGGATTTTGTGTATGCTATTGGATGGTGAGAAAATGGGAGGAAAAGAAGCTGTGTTCATTGTTGTGTTCTTTGAAATTAGAAGAGAGAAAGGTGGAAGGGAAGCCACATGAACATTGGATGGCTTTCTAAAGTGGCTCAATGTGAACATTGTAATACATTGTTAAGGAGATACCTTGAATTCTTCCTTATTTGGACAGTACTGTAATCAGTAATGTTAAACCTCTTTTGTTTACGTTCCATTCTTGGAGGAAACTCTAGTCTACACACATTTTTCTGAACGAACGATATTATCTACACTAAGGAGAGGGGATGCGCTTAGCCTCATAATGGGCTAACAATAATATGGTTCAAATTCTCCTTTGGCGAGAATCGAACGTAAGACTTCTCATTTACAAATGAAGAGGAATACCATTAGAACGTAGTACTAAGTAGCAGTCTATACACCTTTGGATTTGCCAAATAATGTGCACGCTGCGGTATATGCTTTATAACGCGTGTAAGCATATCCATATTTCTTGGGGAGGAATGAAGGGCTGTGTGGGTATGCTAGGCTGATAGACAAGAGTGTTAGCTTCGAAACTGAGTTGCTATGGTGCTTCTTGGATTTCAGAACATTGGCTATGTTCTATGGTACACCAGCCTATACACTATTATCTCTACTAATTAATAAAACACTCATTGTCAACCAAAATCCTATAAAATTATTAATTTAACCCTCTATTTCAAACTGAACATGAATAAGAATTATGAGCAAAAATGTAAACACAACCAAATTTTTTTTTTTTTTTTTTAAAGCCTCACCTACATGTAATCCTAACATATCTCTAATGAAAAAAAAAATAAAAAATAAAATTTTTCCTCTCCCACATTCTCGATCACTCTCTTCCTCTCTCCTTCTATTTCAAAAACAAAAATAAAAAATTTTCACACACTTTGTGTATGCCCCTATGCTAGTATGTAATAAGACCAAGAAAGTTGTTTTCCGAAAGCGGTAATGAGCAACTATAATTGTAAACCCGGATGAATAAATGTTAAAATGCAATATGCAAGATTGATATGTATGAAATCTCGCAAGAGGAAAAAACCTTCCACATAGGAGAGAAAAAGGTAAAGGCACACAGCCAATTTCATTAAAAAAATTTAAGGACTTATATTGCTTTTTTTCACCAAAAACTACATTATTTTAAAGTTAAGCAGTAAAAAAGTGTTTGGTAAAAGTAAAATACATGTTTATTTTAAAATCAATGACCTTCAGACAGCAGCTTTTAAAAGCACCTTGGCTTTTAAAAGCACCTTGTATGTTACTTTTAAAAGTTGCTTTAATAAAAAGTAGATTTGAGTATTTAATACATATTTTCAATTATTGAAATACCTTACAGCATCAATGCCACTACCATCACCATTGTTGCCACCACCACAACCATAACCATAACTACCACTTTTACGGCCAAAACCACCAGCCGCCACTACCACTAGTGTCGCCACCATCGCCACTGCCACGACCATAACCACAACCGCCACCATTGCCACCACAACTACAATCTCCACCACCAGCCATACCATGAGTGTTACCTCTACACCTCAACCACCACATCCCACTATTAGCTCACCATAATCCTAAATAAAATCCCTGACTCACATGAAACAAAATTCAACTCAACTAGAATCCTTCGTTCACCCAAGACAAAATTCTCCCCAAACACCACAAGCACCATTTCCAAATGCTTGTTGCTGATCTCAAAACTCTCTATTGAAGTTGCCGTGCCACACTTTTTCAACAAGTTGAGATGCTTTTCATTAAGTTTGGAGGCTATAAAGAAAATTCTCCAATCCACAAACCATCGTTGCTTGGAAGTGTATGGGCAACGACTGGACTTATTGTTAGAGTAAAATTGACAATTCTTAAACAAAATGCCTAAGTTTGTAATGTTTAAGATCAGTGCATGTTTCAATTGCATTTATTTTAGTTTAAGTTTGTCTCTCGTGCTCTCGATCACAAAAATGTCCAGCGTTTCAGAGATGTCCATTCAGGTATGTTCGTCAATGCATATGCATTAGCACACCACCGTGTGCATTAGAACATGGTTTTCAGCTTTGAATGCTGCATGCATTAAAGTAGTTTGTGTGGTTTTGGTTATTGATGCCGCTTAGCATGAATGGTTTTCCGTAGTTGCTGAGATTTATATTGTGAGCAAAATTCATATAGCAGCTATGGCACATGGTAGTCGGCAGGACTGCAATTAGAAAGAGAAAATTATATTTTCTTCACTGTTTATTCAAAACTTATATGTTGCATGTTCTGGGTTTTAAAGTGAGTCGGTATCAGAGTTTTTATTTGAGAAAAATTAGTTTTGTGTCCATGTGTTTTTAAAGAGAATATTTTTGTTTTTTATCACTGATTTTTCATCGTGTTTCAATTTTTGTGATTTTTGTAATTGGTTGATTTTCAAAAATCATTACATGTTATACATTTTGCATGATCGCGTTAGTATCTTGCAAAGTTCGAGGAGAGATCGAGTAGCAAAGTGCAAAGACAAAATTGCTTACTAATATGTGTGTCTAGTTGATGAGTTTTGTAAGTCTTTTTGTACTCATTTCTCTTAGTGTTTGTCCTAACTTAGGAGCCCGAAGATTTTTCCTGTTGTGGGTTTTGCCTCGTTAAATCCTACATCATGTGTGCACATGTTATTTATCTTTTTAAATGCAAATGTGTAGGATAATTTGATATGTATTGGGAATGTGAAAATTAAGTTAAAAATTGAATTGAACTTTTAAGTTGGAACCTATTCACCCTCCTCTAAGGTAAACTAGTACCCATCCTAGAACGTTCACTTATTTTCTTGTAGTGAACTCTATCTTAGACATTCATCAACATATAGAGTTTAGGACAGAGGACTATACAACTATATCATTCAGTGCATTAGACCTGACAATTTCTTACACAACACATTAATACGACACGTAAATGACACGAAAATAACGGGTTTCGATCAACACGATAACTAATCGGGTCGTTATCGGGTCACACGATAAGAACCCGTTAATAACGGGTCCTTAATAGGTTTACACGATAGTGACACGTGGATGACATGTTTCGACACGATAAGAAAATGTTATTTTCATGATTTTAATTTTTTAAACTACTAAAAAAACTTACAATAAAATACAATAGATATAGCGGATATGTATCTATTGTTTATTAATTATTATTGTATTATTATAAGTTTTTTTTTTTAATTTTTATAGTATACAATATGCAAAGCGTGAGAATAAAAAAATTATAAAACATATTAAAAACAAAAATATCAAGTAACTTAAAAATACCAAACACATTAAAAAAATTATAATAATTAATTTACAAGTGCCAAAAATGTAAAAAAAAAAATGCAAACGCTTGTAATTGCATCCTCTACGCTTTGATGATGGATACATTATCATTTGAATTATTAAAACCATACAAGCCTTCATGAATAGTATTTTTAAGGGCGTTCAAAATAAATAAAATTCATAATCATTAATGTATAAGTTTGAAAAATGGGAAAGCATATATAAACACTCGAAATTGCATCCTCTATGTTTAGATGATGGTTACATGGTCGTTTAGATTTTTAAAACCATCCAAATATCATGAATAGTGCTTTTTTATTTGAGTGCAAAATTAATAAAATTAATAATAATCATTGTAAAAGTGTGAAAAATAATATATATATATAATCACTCATGATGACAAAAGGGGTCAACTTTATTGTAATATAATATGTGGATGGCCCACAAGAACAATATTTTCACTATTCATGAACAATAATTTTACTCTTAGTGAACAGTAATTTTTCGAATAAAAACCTCTATAAAATGAGGTTCATTCACAATGGAAAAGCGACTAACTGGAGAGAGAGAGAGAGAGAGAGAGAGAGAGAGAGAGAGAGAGAGAGAGAGAGAGAGAGAGAGAGAGAGAGAGAGAGAGAGAGAGAGAGCGAGAGGAAAGAAGAGGAAGAAAGAAAATAGAGGAATAAGAGAGGAGAGAATAGAAAGAGTTATCTTTGTACTCTTATTATTCCAAATTATAATGAAAGCACTACTGCTGCCCTGAGGATGTACTCCAGTCACACTGACTATAGAGGAACCTCGTAAATTTTGTGTCTTAATTCATTTATTTGCACACACTGCCGATTTTACAACACGTTATCAGCACGAGAAACTCTCGTGTCGGTGGAAAGCACAACGTCATACATCTGGTGAAGCACTACCTATGTGAAATCCTGTCCCCGGATTTCACTATTTAAAATTACGTATTTTTCGTATTATTAATTTTCACACGTTTTTACGTATGACATATGTTTGTTTTTGGAGGCACCTCGATCGTTTATTGTTGAAAAAGGAAACCACGTGAGTGGTTGAGAAAAGAAAAAAAAACAAAAAACAAAAACAAAAACAAAAGGGGGGAAGACAGAAGGCTGCATGATAGCAGTGAGCGGGAGGAAAAGAAAGGGAGGTGCGGGAGAGAAGGAGACCAGGGCATTGGCTGCCCAATCAGAACACAAAGGAGAGAAAGGAGGGGCGAGGAAATGGAGGGAATCCGAATCCATCCCAGATACCCAGCCAACCAAATCGGGTCACCGTGACCCGCGGGCAGACAGGTAGAAATGGAGGTTTTCAACACCATTTCAGGAGATTTTTCCGGCGAATTAAGCCGAGCCACCACCTGAGAATCCCTCCATGACCTTCCCTCTACCCATTCCATTTTAAAATTGGTGGAATTTGGTTTTGAAATTGTGAAAACCGCACGGTGGGTGCGAACGGGTTCGTGGCGGCGATTCAGCAATTGTGAAGCTAACTCAACCAATTACCACCACCAATCTACTCACGACAACCTCAGGAACAAAGCCCAAGCAGTGGTAGGGGCGTTGGAGATCGAATTGAGGTCGAATCAAGGGACACCCATTTCTAGGGTTCCGACGGGTTCGAGTGAAATTGGAGCCTTTCCCGGCAAAATTGGACTTAGCCACAGGTATAAGGTTTCTTCTACACTTCGAGATCTTCATTTCTGTAAGTTTTGGTAATTTTTAAAAATAGTTGAATTTTCCGGCAGGTCGGGGCGGACGACCGCCACCTGCGGCGGCCCGTGCGGCGGCGACCTGTCCAGTGGGCCAACGATATCTTTTAAGTACTATTAGATTCCCTGAGTTCATGTTTGATATCTATATGACGAAATTTGATTGTTTGGAGTTAGTTTCGTTACGATACCTTACTTGGTCAAATTAATGAATCAACGATCCGACCGTTGGATCGTCACCAAATCTTAATGTATGATAGAAAATAATATCTATGGATCATAAAAATGTACGGATTGGGAATCCGACGTACGGATCTTCCCTAATTAGATTTCTAAGTTTATAAAATTAAATATCGACCACCACTTGAATTTTGGAATTGACGGAGATCTGGCCGTCGGATCGAGATGAGATTTTAGTATGTTGTTATTTGAGCATAATTTGGACTTTACGAAGTTACGGATTGGAAATCCGAGATGCGGATCTTCCGGATCAAATTACGTAAGTTTGTGGACCTACTGTTGATTGAGAGTTTACTTTTGGTAAACATGTCATAAAACATCCTAAATACTAAAATTAATAATGCGGAAGATTAATTGAAGCCTAGAGAGTCTTCATTGGTTAAAGAATGACTTATATAGATGTGATATAGCTATTACCTTGATTCTTGTTTTAGCATCATTTGTGAATATGAATTGGTTTTTAAATGAGATTTCTATTGAATGTGATTTGTATATATTTAGCCATAGACATATGTTTGTTAGCATGATTTGACTTGTGCATTGGAAATATGAGTTGTATTGTATGATTGGATGGATGTGATGAAGTGTGAGGGCTAGTAGTGGACCGCTAACCCATTGTCACGGGGTTTGTTGCTTGAAACATGTTTCACCCTCGTGTCATTATTTCATTTCTCGTTTCGTTGAGCCTTTGTAACTTGGGTAACTCGGTCCATGTCTTGTTTCATTGATTGGTGTTATACATTCCACTCTGCGATTCCATTGAGTGATGGTCCAGAATCGTATCCTAGTGTGGATTACGTTGAGTGATGGTCCGGAATCCCTCATACTTCGCGATTCCGTTGAGTGATGGTCCGGAATCGTATCTTGGTTTGGATTTCGTTGAGTGATGGTCCGGAGTCCCTTTTACTCTGCGATTCCGTTGAGTGATGGTCAGGAATCGTATCCCAGTTTGGATTTCGTTGAGTGATGGTCAGGAAACCCCTTTTGGTGTCTTGGTTCCGTTAAGAGGTCCGGAACCCGATGTTGATGGATTTCGTTGAGTGGTCCGAAATTCCATCATTTGATTTATTTGAGACAGCTTCAGAAATGTAGGCTTCGGCCGAACTATGTCGCTCTAACCCGGCATTCCAATGAATTGTATGTGTAATTGATGATATGGTGATTGGCATTATTGATTGATGTGATAATTGGATGGTGTTGGAATGCATATGTGTGGATGAATGACGATATGACTAGAGATGATTATTGTGCTATGTTAAATGTTCCTTGAGGTACTACATAATTGAATTGTGGTATTTTGTTGAGACCTAGTGGTCTATGTGATGAATGTTCGAGTGTAGTGAAAGGATGAACTACGAATGGCTTGATCCCTGAGTAGGGTACGTAGGCTGGCTAACGCGGAGGTTAGATGCAGCCATAAAGTGCACGAAAGATTACTACGTAATTGGATCGTAAGTTGTGTTTGCACATATCCCGGAGGTGGGGTATGTTAGAGTTACGGGTATTTGGTGACGTCACATGTCGATTCTGGAAGTATGTCAAGATCGGGGCGTGACAATTTTAATGGTATCAAAGCTTAGGTATTAGGTCCTCGTACCTTTACCTTAGTGTAGAAATGGCTTTTGGGTAACGTAATTTGTAACTTGACGGGACGCTATGCAAGCATTTGATCTTGTTGGTTCGAAGCCTTGTGTTGCTTAGGTGACATTGCTCTTGGTTGGTATCGATGTGTTGAGCTCATGTATTGTGCTAATTTATTCCGAAGCAGAGTTTCTGTTGATGAATGTTGATAGTACGTTGAGTAAGTGGTTCGGTTAATTTTTATTATTACTTAATCTTAGAAAATGTGGTGTGAAATTCACATGCATCATTATTACATCAATTTGTGGTTAGAATGCCATTCATTTAAATCATGGATATGGATGATTGTGAAATGGTTGCGTTCGTATGATTGAATGGGAGAAGAAAAATTTTAAAATGTCATATTTCTTGTTTAGCTTCAAAGATGAGCGTTTGATTGAAGTCTTGAATTAATCTTGAATTGGGTTGGTATTATGTTATGTATTATGAAAATTTTGAATGTTAGAATGATATTGGGATTGTGACAAGTTAGAATGATATTGGGATTGTGACAAGTAGATGGAAAAGTTGTATTATACCTTTGCCAGTGAGAATTATTGAATTGGGCAGAAAAAGGCCCGAGGACATGTTATATGGGCAAAAGCCAGGGATGTGGATTTGGGCAAAAAGGCCTAAGGATGAATTGGGCGAAATGACCGTGAAATGTGAAGGGATGAATGAGTGGGTACAAAGACCCAGTATTTCCGAAAGAAAAGCTTCTTATGTGGGCATGTAAAGTTCTCCATTTATTTTTAGTGGACATGAATAAAATTGTGAAATGAGATTTGAGTTCGTTTACTACAAACAAATTTCCAGTTGTGTGAAACATGAAATTTTTATGATTGATGAAAAGAATGGATGGGGAAAGTTCATAATTATAAATTTGATTGTTTTGGTTGCCGTAGTCTTGAGTTTGCATTGTCGGATTTGATATTGCGAGCGATTCATTCGTTTCTCATATCCGGTTGTCATTAATGATGTTTGGCATGCAATTTCGACACTTAGTCACTGATGATTATGGTTGGCATTTCTGATATCTCCTTGGCCGATGATGGTTATGAATGACATTTATGATAATTGCGTTGATAGTGATATGTATGTTGTAATTATTATGCTAGTGGTTATTTTAAGCCATGAGAATTGTGGCTCAAGGTGGATATTTATTTTGCCAATGAATATGACTAGAATTTCTAATATTTATTCTGTCAATAAAGGTTACTGAGAATCTGAGTATATGGGTGAGAATCACGATGATCTCTCTGTTGATCTATTCATTTTGAGTTTGAATAAACTCATATGCTGAGGTTATGAGTTTATTCACTATAAATGGAATGTTGGAGAAAGTTCGTAATTATAAATTGCTTGGTTAGGTTGCCATAATCATAAGTATATTGATGAATTCTTGTTAGTAATGGCATTCCTTGTGCTGTGCAAAGATTGGTGTTGAAGTCGTGCTGAGACGATGATAAATGTACTCGTGAGTCACTGTTCGATGTTGTCGAACTTGTTGATACTCAAATTCGAGTGTATTGAAGGTGTGAATGGTTGAAAGGTATTGATACTGAAATTTCGAGGATGAAATTTTTTTTAGGGGGGAAGAATGTGAAATCCCGTCCCCGGATTTCACTATTTAAAATTACATATTTTCGTATTATTAATTTTCACACGTTTTTACGTACGACGTATGTTTGTTTTTGGAGGCACCTTGATCGTTTATTGTTGAAAAAGGAAACCACGTGAGTGGTTGAGAAAAAAAAACAAAAAAACAAAAACACAAAAGGGGGGAAGACAGAAGGCTGCCTGATAGCAGCGAGCACGAGGAAAAGAAAGGGAGGTGCGGGAGAGAATGAGAGCAGGGCATTGGCTGCCCAATCAGAAAACAAAGGAGAGAAAGGAGGGGGAGGAAATGGACAGAATCCGAATCCATCCCAGATACCCAGCCAACCAAATCGGGTCACCGTGACCCGCGTGCAGATCGGCGGAAATGGAGGTTTTCAACGCCTTTTCAGGCGATTTTTCTGACGAATTAAGCCGAGCTACCACCTGAGAATCCTTCCATGACCTTCCTTCTACCCATTCCATCCTAAAATTGGTGGAATTTGGTCTTGAAATTGTGAAAACCGCACGGTGGGTGCGAATGGGTTCGTGGCGGCGATTCAGCAATTATGAAGCTAACTCAACCAATTACCACCACCAATCTACTCACGACAACCTCAGGGACAAAGTCCAAGCAGTGGTAAGGGCGTTGGAGATCGAATTGAGGTCAAATCAATGGACACCCATTTCTAGGGTTCTGGCGGGTTAGAGTAAAATTGGAGCCTTTTCCGGCCTAATTGGACTTGGCCACAAGTATAAAGTTTGTTCTACACTTCGAGATCTTCATTTCTGTAAGTTTTGGTAATTTTTAAAAATAGTTGAATTTTCCAGCAATTCGGGGTGGACGACCGCCACCTGCGGCGGCGACCTGTCCAGTGGGCACTATTAGATGCCCTGAGTTCATGTTTGATATCCATATGACGAAATTTGATTGTTTGGAGTTAGTTTCGTTACGATACCTTACTTGGTCAAATTAATGAATCAATGATCCGACCGTTGGATCATCACCAAACCTTAAGGCATGATAGAAAATAATATCTATCATCATAGAAATTTACGGATTGGGAATCTGACGTACGGATCTTCCCTAATTGAATTTCTAAGTTTGTAAAATTAAATATCGACCGCCACTTGAATTTTGGAATTGGCGGAGATCTGACCGTCGGATCGAGATGAGATTTTAGTATGTTGTTATTTGAGCATAATGTGAATTTTAGGAAGTTACGGATCGAAAATCCGAGATGCGGATCTTCCGGATCAAATTACGTAAGTTTGTGGACTTTATTGTTGATTGAGAGTTTACTTTTGGTAAACACGTCATAAAACGTCCTAAATACTAAAATTAGTAATGCGGAAGATTAATTGAACCCTAGAGAGTCTTCATTGGTTAGAGAATGACTTATATAGATGTGATATAGCTATTACCTTGATTCTTATTTTAGCATCATTTGTGAATTTGAATTGGTTTTTAAATGAGATTTCTATTGAATGTGATTTGTATATATTTAGCCATAAACATATGTTTATTAGCATGATTTGACTTGTGCATTGGAAATATGAGTTGCATTGTATGATTGGATGGATGTGATGAAGTGTGAGGCTAGTAGTGGACCGTTAACCCATTGTCACGGGGTTTGTTGCTTGAAACATGTTTCACCCTCGTGTCATTATTTAATTTCTCGTTTCGTTGAGCCTTTGTAACTTGGGTAACTCGGTCCATGTCTTGTTTCATTGATTGGTGTTATACATTCCATTCCGCGATTCCGTTGAGTGATGGTCCGGAATCTTATCCTAGTGTGGATTCCGTCGAGTGGTGGTCCGGAATCCCGTATACTTCACGATTCCGTTGAGTGATGGTCCGGAATCGTATCTTGGTTTGGATTCCGTTGATTGATGGTCCGGAGTCCCTTCTACTCCGCAATTCCGTTGAGTGATGGTCAGGAATCGTATCCCAGTTTGGATTTCGTTGAGTGATGGTCCGGAAACCCCTTTTGGTGTCTTGGTTCCATTAAGAGGTCTGGAACCCGATGTTGATGGATTTTGTTGAGTGGTCCGAAATTCCATCATTTGATTTATTTGAGACAGCTTCAGAAATGTAGGCTTCGGCCGAACTGTGTCGCTCTAACCCGGCATTCCGATGAATTGTATGTGTAATTGATGATATGGTGATTGGCATTATTGATTGATGTGATACTTGGATGGTGTTGGAATGCATATGTGTGGATGAATGACGATATGACTAGAGATGATTATTGTGCTTTGTTAAATGTTCCTTGAGGGACTACATAATTGAATTGTGGTATTTTGTTGAGACTTAGTGGTCTATGTGATGAATGTTCGAGTGTAGTGAAAGGATGAACTACGAATGGCTTGATCCCTGAGTAGGGTACGTTGGCAGTCTAACGAGGAGGTTAGATGCAGCCATAAAGTGCATGAAAGATTACTACGTAATTGGATTGTAAGTTGTGTTTGCACATATCCCGGAGGTGGGGTATGTTAGAGTTACGGGTATTTGGTGACGTCACGTGTCGATTCTGGACGTATGTCAGGATCGGGTGTGAAATCCCGTTCCTGGATTTCACTGTTATCACCTACACATTTGTATTACTGAGATTTTATATTATTTTTCAAGAATTTATTTTAAATTGTTTGAAATTAGATTTTAATTAAATTAGTTTCGAAATTTGAAGTTTGGGAATTAATTAGTTAAAATTCATGGACCTTTCGAGGTCACAATTTGTATTGTTGAATAGATTTCGAGATCACGAACGCATAGGCGAAAGCCGTTTGCGAGTCCGGGTTTTAACGGTATAGTTACGGACGTTTGAAGTTGTGAAACTATAGATCGTAGGAATTATTTAACTCCCACTTTGTGGGTAAGAGACCAATCAGATATTTGGGTTAAAGGACCAATTAGTAAAAGGGGAAAAAAAAAAAAAAAAAAAAAAAAAAACCCTTCACTCTCTTTCGCACGAACTCTCTGGAACTCTCCCTGTTTCTACTCCCACATTATCTCATCAACTCCAAGTCTCAGGGAGGGGGGGAATCGAAAAATCTCAGAGCATGATCAGAGAAATGGGAATCCAGGGAGTTGTATGGGGTTTCTAAATGTGATTCTTCAACCTCAAGCTGCTGGAATGGGGCCAATGGGTGGCCTGACCTTGCCATTTATACCCAGGTTCAAGTTTTTAGTAAAAATACGGAATATATGATTATGCTTTTAATGTATTCTTTCTTAATCATAAATTTGGTAATTATGATGAAAAGTGGAGCTGAATGATGACTACAATAGGTTTATTTGATAAGCTAAAAGCACCTTCCAAAAGTTTATAATTTCTGATGTTATAGAGGGTTTGAGAAAAATACCACAGAGCCATCATACTAATAGAATTCTGATATGTAATGGTACCTATTTTCTCTCCTTTTGTGTGTTCTTTTGTTGTACCTGGTAATATAGCCTCTAATAGTATTGATTTTGTAAATGTTCGTGCTGGAGAGACTATATTGTGTAATCGGGCATGCAATGAGAGAAATAGAGACACAGATGTATTCAGTTGCACTCAACATTTATATGGGAGTTGTCCGAATGATGCAGAAGATTGGTCCTGTTCTCGGTAATATCGTAATGATTCAGTTACTTTGAATCTTGTGTTATAATTTCCCTGCAAATGTGAATATTGAATTCATATATTAAAACTGCTATTTATGTGCTCGTGTTGTTGAAAAAGTTGGGGGATTTAGTTAATGGGGACATTGAATTAACGGTTTGATTTATGTTTGTTTTAATGTGTACGTTCAGTATAAAAAATCGTGAATGAAGCAAAAGGATTTAACTTTGTTTTCAGGTTCTGAACTATATTGTTTGATTTTTT
The DNA here is from genome assembly GCA_036320875.1 of Cotoneaster glaucophyllus. NCBI lineage: Eukaryota > Viridiplantae > Streptophyta > Magnoliopsida > Rosales > Rosaceae > Cotoneaster > Cotoneaster glaucophyllus. Next base: position 10,034,707 of record CM070070.1, read on the forward strand.
TTGATGTTTTGAATATGAACTTTAATGATGATTCCCGATGAGTGATTGGTGGGATGCTAAAGGAAATGGTTGGAGAAAGGTTGATTATGATTGTAGAACTCGAAAGTTAAGGTTCTTAATGTTCCAGAGAAATGATTACATAGTCTTTAGCACAACTTATGTTCTTGAGCTGGGAATTAACCATGGTGCTGATGTAGTGGTGTGAAGTGGTTTGTAGGATGTTTCTGTCTATATGCACCCATTCTCGGGAGATAGAGAAGATTTAAAAGTGGATGAGTAGGGTATTTTGCTAGAATATAAGAATACAAGTATGTGCATGTCTATTATTATTCATAGTAGTCCCATGATAAACGTTTAGGAATCCTCTGGAGAAGTGGGGGCATTGTTGATGGTTGTGATATATGTGAGTTTATTTATCTTTTTAGTAATGTGAATGATGTGTTTGACTATTTTTATGACAATGTGAGTCTAGAATCCTATTAGAAGTAGGTTGTAGCACTTATATGCTTGTGTGACATATTAGTGATGACCTTGAGAAGTTGATGGTGTAGGTGACTATGTAGTAACTCATAGGGGTTGAGATGTGGATAGGTTGTGTGTTGAAGTTACTGCACCATGTAGCAGAGGCACATGGATGGTCCTGCTTGGTATATCCGCGTTGGGGGACCATACACATTCTAGGAGTAATCATGCTTGGTTAATCCGCATTGGGTGATCACTACCTAGAGCTATCGGACAGAGTCCTGCTTGGTATATCCGCGTTGGGGGACTGTTAGGGGTGATCATGCTTGGTATATCCGCATTGGGTGATCACTACCTACCTGATTATCTTGACCCTACTTGGTTAATCCGCATTGGGGGGTCACTAGTGGTCCTGCTTGGTTTATCCGCATTGGGGGACCATACTATATATGGATCGCGCTTGGTTAATCCGCGTTGGGCGATCCTTATGGCCATGTATGCTTAGGAGTGATCATGCTTGGTATATCCGCGTTGGGTGATCACTGCCTATGATATTAAACTATGTATATGGTTCTGCTTGGTATATCCGCATTGGGGAACCATATGCATTATAGAAGTGATGAGGATTAATTGTACTTGATACATTTGATGGGCGATCATATTTTAGTTTGGTTCCATTGAGTGATCCGGAATCCCTTTTGGTGTCTTGGTTCTGTTGATAGGTCCGGAACCCGATGTTGATGGATTTCGTTGAGTGGTCCGAAATCGCATCATTTGATTCAATTGAGACAACTTCAGAGATGTAGGCTTCAGCCAAACTGTGTTGCTCTAGCCCTGCATTTCGATGAATTGTATATGTTATTGATGATATGGTGATTGGCATTATTGATTGATATGATAATTGGATGGTGTTGGAATGCATATGTGAGAATGAAAGATGTTATTACTAGAGATTATTATTGTGCTTTGTTAAATGTTCCTTGAGGTGCTACATATTTGAATTGTGGTATTATGTTGAGACCTAGTGGTCTATGTGATGAATGTTTAAGAGTAGTTAAAAGTTGAACTACGAATGGCTTGATCCCTTTTGAGGGTACGTAGGCAGTCTAACCAGGAGGTTAGATGCAGCCATAAAGTATACAAAAAAAAAAAAATTAAAGGTGGGGTATGTTGAGATACGGGTATTTGTTGACGTCACGCGTTGATCTTGGATGTATGTCGGGATTGGGGCGTGACATCGGGGCGTGATAACCTACCTTTCACCTCTGTTGGCTGGAATCTCACAGATAAGAAAATATTTTCATTTCATCCTCATATCTCTATATGACTAATTTTCCTAAAGTAAATATACATGTGGTTATATAACTATTGTTATTATTATTGGCAGAAAATCCGTCAGTCATATGAGCTTTGAAACTTCAACTTCTAGTGCTCATACAGAAACCCTTCCTTCATAAAAGTTGTTCCTTATCCTTTCTCCAATAACATACCAAAATTTTAGAACCATTCAACGGTTAAATCATTCCAGATCTTAGAAATACTACTATAGACTCAAAATCCGTAGAAAATCTGACAGTCATGTAAATAGCCTCTGAACTCCAACTTCCTAACATCCGATTGAAAAACTTCCTTCTTGAAAGTTGTTTGTCCGCCCAGTACAGAGAACATATCCAAATTTTAGAATAAGATAAGGTGGGAACATATCCAAATTTCAGAAAGATGAACGATCATTTTCACTTCATTTTCACATTGAGTGCTACGTGGATCAAAATGAGATAAGGTGGGAACAACCCATGTCAGCTCTTTCCGTTCTTCTGGAACGGTTTTTTCTCCCTTTAATGACGGGAAGACTGTCTCATCAAAGTGACAATCAGCAAAATGAGCTGTAAACATATCACATGTCAAGGGCTCCAAATATCTAATGATAGATGGTGAATCAGAACCCACATAAATTCCCAGTCTGCTCTGAGGTCCCATTTTAGTTCGTTGTGGTGGTGCAATAGGTACATAAACAGCACAACGAAAAAATCGTAAATGTGAAATGTTTGGTTAATGTCCAAACACGAGTTGTACTGAGGAGTATTGGTGGTTGGCTATAGGTCTCAATCGAACCAATGATGCAGCATGTAAGATTGCATGTTCCCATGCAGAAACTAGCAATTTTGTTTTCATGAGTAGAGTGTGAGCAATTAACTGAAGTTGCTTGATCAATGCTTCTGCTAAACCATTTTGAGTATGAACATGAGGAACAGGGTGTTCAACATCAATGCCCAATGTCATGCAGTAATCATCAAAAGTTTAAGACGTAAATTCACTAGCATTATCAAGTCGGATTGACTTAATGGGGTAATCTGGGAACTGTGCTCGCAACTGAATTATCTAAGCAAGAAGTCTCGCAAAAGCTACATTCTGAGTAGACAAGAGACAAACATGTGACCATCGGGTAGATGCATCAACCAAAACCATAAAATCTTGGAATGGTCCGCAAGATGGTTGAATAGGCCTACAAATATCCCCTTGAATTCTTTGCAAAAATGATGGGGATTCAGCATCAACCTTTAGTTGTGATGGTCTAATTATCGACTTCCCTTGAGAACAAGCCTTGCAAGGGTTATCATTTGAGATAGCAATGTGTCTGCTCAATAATGGATGTCCATTAGAGTTGGTAATGATTCTACGCATCATGGTAGATCCTGGGTGACCCAGACGGTCATGCCAAAGCATGTAAACTTTTGAATTAATGAACTTCTGGTTCATAACAATATGTGATTCAACTATCTTTATGTATGTATAATACAATCCACTTAACAAACCACGCAACGTCTCCAATATACGCTTCTGGGTATCATTGGAGGTAATGCATAGATACTCCACATTTTCTACAGTTTTCTTTTCAATGTGGTATCCATTTAAATGTATGTCTTTAAAACTCAACAAATTTCTAGTAGATCGAATAGCGTACAACGCATTCTGTATGGACAATATTGTTCCATTTGGTAACATAATTTGGGCTTTCCCTGAGCTTTCAATCACATCTGATTGGCCTGATATTATTGTTACCCTTACTTTTGTAAGCATCAAGCTTGAGAAATACTTTCGATCTCGAAGTATTGTATGTGTGGTTGCACTGTCTGCAAGACAAATATCTCCGCCATTGCTCTTGTTTTGAGAATGACCATAATGCTTATTCATACTTTCTGAGTAGGGGATCACAGTTAAAAGCAATATATAACAAGAAATTTAAATGCCACTTTTATTGAATCTGAAATGTTAGTTTTAAACTACAAGTTCAGTACATCAAACATAAACGATTCAGTCGGACCGGTAAACTTCATTCCCCTTTTCCACAATAAAGTCTGAGACATCTAGGTGGGTTGTGTTCAACTGCCCTGATAAGTCACACACTGGATCAGGTATATCCATTGGTTTAGCCTGGTCGAGAAAATTGGTCTCGACACCCTTCTCCTTGAGGGAGGCTTGATACAGATCCACCAGATGTTTTGGGGTACGACAAGTACGCGCCCAGTGCCCATTTCCACCACACCTATGGCATGCTCCTTCAGAGTTTCTGGGAGCATTATTCATGCGAGACTTGCCTTTGTGGCGATTTACATTTTTGAAGCTCGGGCCTAAATTATGCCTTGGAACCTGGTTATGAAACTGGACACCATGATTCTTGCCTTTCCCGTTCCACCCTCCTTTCTTGTGGCCACGTCCTCGTTAATGATTATTGGCACCAGAGGATGTGGCGTTCATTTCGAGGGAAGCAGCATTCACTTATGGGAATGGTGCAGATCCAGTAGGTCGGGAATGATGATTTTTCAGCAGGATTGTTTTGTTCAGCAACCAGGAGCACAGATATCAGCTGGTTGTATTCAATGAAACCTCGTGCTCTATACTGCTGCTGCAAAAGCACGTTTGAGGCATGAAAGGTGCTGAAAGTCTTTTCCAGCTTATCTTCCTTAGTGATGGTTTCCCCACAGAATTTCATCTGGGAGCTAATTCTGAACATCGCAGAATTGTACTCAGCCACTGACTTGAAATCCAAGATCCTTAGGTGAGTCAACTCATAATGAGCTCTTGGAAGAATCATCATTTTCTAGTGATTGTATCTGTTTCTCAATGCCTTCCAGAGAGCTAACGGATCTTCAACTGTTAGGTATTCGCTCTTTAGTCCTTCATCAAGGTGGTGACAGATAAAGATCATGGTCTTCGCCCGATCTTGAGAAGATGCATTGTTCTCCTCCTTGATTGTTTCATCAAGATTCTCTGCCTCCAGATGGATCTTGACATCCACTAGTTAGGTAAGGTAGTTTTTCCCAGTAATGTCCAGGGCAACAAAATAAAGCTTTGCCAAGTTCGCCATTTTCTTTTCTGAAAGAAAATTGAGATGTGTAAGAACTTGCAATAATATGCATTCTTGGGGTATGTAGTGTTAGAACTTCTGGTTCTTACAAATTTTTCATTTTGATCTTCAGGCCAAAATGATAAGCACTCGAAACTTCAGGCTCGAGATTTTGATGATGAATGAGGAGGGCGATGGTACCGTACCATTCTCATTGAAATAATATAACATAGAATGGGCGATTATTCTGCACCACTCAAGTAGCAGGAAAATTTAAATACGCAGAGCAGGGTGGGTGATTATACCGCACCACCTAAAATTACAATGAAATTAAACAGCAGATAAATTTAAATATGCAGGGTAGGGTGGGTGATTATACCGCTCCACCTAAATTTTGCAGTAAAATTAGATCTACGGTCCAAGATGGGCGATGATACCTGTAACACCCTAAAAAAAAAATTAAATACATGAATTATATATTCATAATTGAGAATATGTGGAAAGAGTCAAGAATTTATATCAATTTATTGGGTTTAGTTTTAAATTACACTAGTTATGAAGTTTGGGATTTGGGAATTAATTATTTAAAATCCGTATATCTTTTGAGGTCACAAATTATATTTTTGAATAAAGCTCGATCTCACGAACGCATGGGCACAAATCATTCGTGAAACGGAGTTATAACGAATGAGTTATTAACGTTTAAAGTTAGGGATGTTTTGGTAATTTTATATAATTGGGAAGGCTCCATATTTTTTTTAAGTAAGGATTTGTGATGCCATGTGTGTGGCTAGGATCGAAGTGAAGAAAAGAGAGAAAATGAGAGTGTGTGTGGCGAATGGGGGTAGGGGAGAGAAATGGGAGCCCAATCAAAAATGAGAGAAAAGAAGGAAATGAGAGAAGAAAAAAAAAAGGGAAAACACGGGTTGGCCCGTGTACCCGTCGGGCACCACCCACACCGTCACTTTCGTGTCACTTTTCCGTCGATTTTCCAGCAAATTACCACCACCAATAGCCTCCTCTCAACCCCAGGAGCAAAGCCTAAGCAATGGTTGAGGCGTTGGAGTGAGTTTTGAGGTTCAATTAGAGCACACCAAAACTTAAGGTTCCGAGAGGTTTTGGCAAAATTGAAGCTTTTCCATGCCAAATTGGCTTTGGTCACAGGTATGAAAGTTACTCTATTCATTGAGATCTTCATTTCTGTGAAATATGGTCATTTTTTAAATATAGTTGGATTTTCCGGCGAGTCGGGGCGGTCAACAGCCACCCATGGCGGTGCGTGCGGCGGCGCGTGGCCAGTGGGCCGTCAATGCTATTTTTAGGCTATGTTTGATGTCCTAAACTCAGTTTTGATAGTGGTATGACGTAGGTTGATCGTTTGAATTTAATTTCATTACGATACGGGGTTGGGTCAAAATATGAATCGACGATCAGACCGTTAGATCATCACCAAACTTTGATACATTATAATACATAATATTTGAATAATGTAGGAACTTACCGATCGAGAATCCGACGTATGGATCTTCCTGAATTAGCTTTGTAAGTTCATAAAATAAAACGTTAACCGCCACTCAATTTTGGCAATTGGCAGAGATTCAACCGTTGGATCGCAACGGAACTTTAGTATGTTGTTCTTGAGGATATGTTTTGTGTGAACTACCAATGGCTTGATCCCTGTTTATGGTATGTAGGCAGTCTAACTAGAAGTTAGATGCAGCCATAAAATAAATGAGATTAAATATTCGAGAACTAATATTTAGATAGAAATTTTGATCTAAGAGAAGGAAATAGTTCTAAATCGGTTGTGTAATTGTATGTTTTGGTAAATAAATAATGGTTAGGGATTATTCGTGGAATGAAGGAAAATAATTGGAAAATGATGACTAATGTTAGTGTATTAAACCGTCACTTTAAGGATATGTTTTGACATTTAGAAACATGACTTCGTATGGAATTAAATTGTTCGAAGTAATTAAAATGTAAAAAAATGGTAATAAATTAACCATGATCGTGAATTGGGCCTATCATCGAAATTAACTCCCGAAATAAATATTTCGGGGTGGGGTGTGACAATACCGCACCATCTTGGATTGCAGTAAAATTAACATAAATAAACACTGGGTTAGTAATCAAGATCTACACCAAACAAGAAATTGAAGATACATGTAACTGTTAGGTTGAGAACTAAAAGCAGGCATGGAGCAAACAGTTTGTCGCGAGGGTATATCCAGCAGTTAAGGCAGAGGAAGAAGATGAACAGTAAAATCCTTAGAGGAAACTTTTTTTTTCGTTCGGCGAAGAGAAATGAGAAATGGTTATATTTAGATAGTCGTGCTGATAACATGTTATAAATATGTAAAAGTTAGAGAGATAACCTTTACTAGTGACAAGAGCGAAACAGGTGTAAAATATTACATTGTAAATATAGTACAAGGGGATGACAAATAAAAGAGGGAGGAATAGATACTGATGTTATTAATCTTTCCTTTCTTCTCTGTATATTTTGATAACAGTCTGTATATTTTGATAACAGTTTGAGTACTCTATTTATAGAGCAACTCCATACGAACATATTCTTACATTTTGAAATTTATGGCACATGACTTTGAAAATACGATCACCTTTATTTTCAAAGTCTACATCACTTTGTGTGGGTATTGAAAAAATTGTGTGGGCATTCCTTCAACTGCCAATGTTTTCAACAAAACAAATAATCTTCTCTTTTTCTTTTCATCTCTGCCACTAGTGGCGGACCATGACTTACGGAAACGCTTTTTGGGTCAATGCATGGGAACGACCCATTTTAAAATTGTTTGTAAATTTTCCTATGAGTAGATTGTAATGACCCAATTAAATATTTCCCCTGCAGAGACATACCTGCATTGCACCTAGCAAAGATCAGTTTTTTTGTTTGTCCATCGATCCACCTCAAAAAGATCAATCATCAAAACCATCCATCCACATCAATGGCTCTTATGATAAAATATTATGTCTTTAGATTGTTGGAGAAATATTAAAAAATATAAAAATAACACAAGAATTTCAATACTAATAATCATAAAGAAATTCACAACATCAATTATGTATGAGATTATTATAAACAACTAAAGAGAAAGTTAGAAAAACTGACAAACTTGGAGATTGAGGCTTGTATAAATACAATGTCTTAAAAACATAATTTCGCTCCTACTCTTGATTCGAAGTTGAAGCACTTCAATCTTCGGATTCTGATGAATTTTTTATTTTCTGTACTCTCAAGACACGACTCCAAATTTGACAAACGCAAAATGAGAGAAATAGAGTGAGGAAACCCTATTTCTCAAGAGTAAAAATTAACTCTAATTTTGTATCTTTAATGATAATGGTTTCATGGGTTTATATAGAACCTATTGCGTTGTTTGGCGTAAAAATGCAACTTTGCATCTACGTAACCTACACCACTCATCAAACTACACATCCCAAATTACAAATAATATGATGCAATTCTTTGTACTTAAGAATAAACAGGATTAATTTTTTCATTCAATATTTTGAAATTAAATATTATAATATTTAATAAATATTATAATATAAATTTTTAACATTGACTTGACTGTTCGTCCATCAATAACAAGTCCACATCTCAACCCAAATATAATGATGCCAAAGGAGATAGGAAAATGAGAAGAAATTCTGGAGGGTAGAGGGAAGGAAAAGGAGGGAGAAAAGGAGAATAGGAGGAGGGAAAAGTAGAAAAGGAAGAAGGAAAATGAGAGGAAATTTCGGAGAAAAGAGAAAATCAGAAGGGAAAACAAGAAACGCGGAAAAGAAGAAACGCAGGAAAAAGGAAAATCGCCTTCATCATTATGTCTACTAACGGAAAAGAGCAAAATGCTCCCAACTACTCTTGTTTCTTACATCGTAAATTATATTTCGTATAATGAGAAACCAGTATTCCTACCCGAGGATGTAGACACAACTTGCCGAATCTCGTTACTATATAGCAAGCCTATAACTGCACAATAATTTGATCAACCACCTTAAGTTTAACCATACATGTACCAAAATTCAAGTTTTTCCAAACTTTCCTCATGGAACTAACTGAACATTACAAGTGCCACATTATTATGCGGTTCTATCAAGTTTTAATTTTTGTCTCATTAACACATCATCTTTAGGACAATCAATCTTGCAGTTGAATATATAAACATTCGAGATAGGGATATTGGATACACTAGTTGGTGGGTTGATTAGATATGGTTCCAACAATTCAAAGACGAGAAATGAGTATGAAGCAACAATCAAAATGTATTGTATTTTATCACAAAATATCTTTGTGCAATTAGAAGTGCATTTTATCACAAAAAGGTGAGCAACGATCAATATAATTGTAATTTATAAAACCACATATGAAAACAAGTAATCTTCTCTTTTTCTTTTCATCTCTGCCACTAGTGACCAACCATGACTTAAGGAAACGCTTTTTGGGTCAATGCATGGGAACCCATTTTAAAATTGTTTGAAAATTTTCCTATAAGTAGATTGTAATGACCCAATTAAATATTTCCCATGCACAGAGATACTTGCATTGCACCTAGCAAAGATCAGTTTTTTTGTTTGTCCATTGATCCACATCAAACAGATCAATCATCAAAACCATCCATCCACATCAATGGCTCTTGTGAGAACATCTCCAGGAACCTCCTCTGATTCCAACACCTTTCGGCGTTATCGCTACGACGTGTTCTTGAGCTTCAGAGGCGAAGAAACTCGCAAGACTTTTACAGACCACCTCTACACAGCCTTGAACAACGCAGGATTTCTCACGTTCCGAGACGACGATGAACTCGAGAGAGGAGAAGATATAAAGCCAGGACTGCAGAAAGCGATCCAGCTGTCACGAACTTCGGTTGTCGTGTTTTCGAAAGATTACGCGTCATCCAGGTGGTGTCTTGATGAGCTTGTGCTGATCCTTGAACGCAAGAGGACCACCTCGGACTATGTAGTTTTACCAGTCTTCTACGATGTCGATCCGTCCCACGTGAGGAAGCAGACAGGAAGTGTTGGAAAAGCATTTGCTAGAAGCCAGAAAAATCAGTCGTTGGAAAAGGTGGAAGGATGGAGGAAGGCACTTGCAGAGATTGCAGACCTAGCAGGCATGGTCTTACAAAATCAAGCTGACGGGTAACTTTCATTTATTCTTTTGTCTTCTCTTTGTTGTTGTTGACTTCTCCAATAAAATCACAAAATATTGATTTACACTACTAAACAAAGTGTCATTAACGAGGATCAAATACTGTCGGAAAAGTCATTTTACCATCGCAAATACTTATTTCCGATGGTAAAATGCCCTCTGAGGGCGTCAGAAATTGTCTCATTGGAAATACTTTTGTTCCTACTAGCCGTCATAATTAATTCATTTTCGACACACATGACTCGTTGTTAATAGTTATGTTTATGTCGGAAATGAATGTTCAAAATGACAAACTTATTTTATTTTCGACATGGAATTGTGGTTGCAAATACTTATAGAGTTGTCGAAATTACTTATCAAATGACGCGAATGTTTTTTGTGAAGACGTTTTTCCGACCAAACAATTGTGTCAGAAAATCTTTTTCCAACAAAATAATCTTTATTTACGAGAGTGCACAATCATTGCAATTACAATTACCGACCATACGAGGTTGTCAAAAATACATAACGACTTGACAAAAATAGGCACAAAAACATATTTGTGATGATCAAGCGGCATTAAAACATATTTCGTTGGCATTCTTAAACCCCAACAAAAAATTCTATCGGAAAATGATTTTTAAGCCTACAAAATGCACCATGTTGCCAACAAGATGTGTTCGTTGGAAAGGATATTTTGTTGGCACTGCCTTACTCTACCGACAAAATTAGCTTTGTCGGAAGAGAATTTTAATTTATAAAAAAAATAAATAAATGCTTGAAAACACAAAAAATAATTTCTAATAATGCTCTTTGATCAGTAATATGCATATGTACAGTGGTTATACAAAGTATTATATTATACAATAATCCTATCCTACTCTCACTCCTCAGTATCGGTTTAGCAATAGCATCGCAATAATATCCTGCAAAAATAATACAAATGGTAATTATTATGTATGACAACATAAGAAAGAGCATCCTTAAAACCGAAACAATCAAATTGTAGGTTGGAATCTTTCTATAAGTAATAACATTATGGATCTACACTGGTTCACACTACATCATGAAAAAGATACATTCAATTGAAGATACTTTAACACAACAATCTGTTAGAAAATGGGGATGGGCTGCAATAACACCATAGTTACACTAAACAATGAAAACTTAACCAATTTGTCAACAAGAAAGCATGTAATGACGTAATCAAGCATATAGTCAGACTTGAATCAAGACTTGAATTTCACTTGCATCTTGGATGATAAAGCATGTACTCATGTAATCAAGCATATAGTAAGTTGGATTAAGCAGAGGCATTTACCATTCTTAGAGGCCAAGACAACGGTTCTTCCAAACCTTGCAATCAACATCTCAGACCACCTGCCATTTAAGAGGTACTCTTTAGTCCTTTAATAAGATGCAAATCAAAATGAATAAAAGAAGGTACAATAAGTTAGGCAATAATAATTAAAATATATTCAACTCCGGGATTAATTAGTCGCCCTCAAGAATACAAAGAAAATCCTCAAACTTAAAAAATTTCTCACAACTTGATCAAATTGTATTAACGACAACATTTGTAACTTATTGGGGAATCAAAATTGCTTACACCATGCTCCTTGGTCATGTCTAGCATTGACATAATCAAACTATTTGTCCATGTATTTAGAATAAACACAAGGCAGAGATAGCAAAATATACAATATATTCCAAGCACAATCAAACTTACCTGTATAAAGGTCCTTGCTCAGTGTGTTCTGCAAATAGAGAGACAAAATATACAAGATATTCTTGGCATCAGCTGAATAGGAGAGTAACACAAGTTAGCAACCCACGAGAAAACGTAACAGAGGGATAATTTATACGATATACTTGAGATAAAATTCACCATCACCAGCCTCATAAGCAAGTGCAACTACATTAACTTCAAGCACACGCACCTGAAATAAAAATAACAAGACTAATTTAATAGTATTATTACTATAATTTCGATGAAGACAAGACTAAGTTAATATGGACTTGCACTTGTCAAACCAAGCTATTAGAAATCTTTCAAAAGAAGAACACGGGACTTGCACCTATTTTAGTTTAATAAAACCACATATATCAGCCAAACAATGGACTTGCACACCAAAACCCCCAAAATAGTACCATAATTTTGCAATGTGCAAGGAATATATCAAACAAAACTTAAACCACAGTCAAGCCCCATCTCTGTAAAACAAAATAAGAACCCAAACCACAACCAAAATCTCTAAAATCGATATACCCAACCCCAAAATCTAACAATTTCAAATACTATAGCATCAATTGAGAGAGGAATTGAGAGAATACCTAGAGATCGCAGAGAGAGATAAAAGGAAGAGCATTTCCTTTGCTGGCGTTCCCCTGAAAGCATCTATTGACAAGAAAATAAAAAAAAATAAATAAATAAACTCCAAATTACAGATTAAGCGAATACAGATGGATCGAACCTTGAAAATTGAAATTTCAAACAAGAGAAAGGTTATAGACTTACAACGATGTGGGTGTCGGCAACCGGGTTTCTGACAGGAGAGAAAATCGTAGAAAGAACCGATAACGAAACTGCACAAGCAACGGAGAGCAGCTAACATGGTGGTAGACGAGAATCGCTGCTAGGATGGTCAATCCAAGAAGAGCAACTGAGAAGAGAGATAGCAATGGGATCCAAATCTAGGGTGGCAAGTTTTTTATTTTTCCTTGTTTAGATTAATTTTTTTTCATTAGGGTGCGATAGCTGATAAGCTCTAAAAACGAATAGTTTCAACTTTTTTTCGTTTTTCCAGTACTTGAAACAAATTAAACTTTTAAGAGAGGGAAACATCCCGCCTTTTTTGATCAAATGTACCGGCGATATTCTCGACTAATACCAACATGCAAGTTCATACCAAACAAAAAATATTTTAACGACTGTCAAAAATAGTTTTAATGATCCAACCATCAAACTTAGTTTTGAAAGAATACACATTCTACAAAAATAGTTTCAACAATCCAACCATTGTTTGTATATGCTTCAAGATCGCATACGTAAAAAATTGCAAAAAATTGACATTCAATTATTATGTAATGGGACGAAACCTTTTAACGATTATAAACGAAAACTCATGATTTAACGATTATTTTAACTTTACACTCCTCAACCCTATAAGAGTACAATGAATGAATTCGGCTTTCAATTTAAAATATTTACAGTAGTGGATACTACAAATTATTATTATGTTCTACTTAATGTAAGTATAAAATAAACTCGAAGTGTATGTTGAATCTATCGTTTTGAAGGAATACACATTCTACAAAAATAGTTTCAATGATCCAACCGTCAGACTTGTTTGTATATGCTTCAAGATCGCATACGTAAAAAGTCACAAAAAACAGACATTCAGATATTATGTAACAGGACAAAACCTTTTGACGGTTACAAATGAAAACTCACGATTTAACGGTTATTTTAACTCCGATTTTGATAATTTTTAACAAATACACTCCTCAACCCAATTAGAGGACGATGAACAAATTCGATATTCAATTTAAAATATTTGCACTACTGGATATCACAAATTATAATGTTCTACTTAAAGGAAGTATAAAATAAACTCAAAGTGTTTATTGAATCTATCGTTTTGAAGGAATACACATCCTACAAAAATAGTTTCAACGATTCAACTGTCAAACTTGTTTGTATATACTTTAAGATCACATACGTAAAAAATAGTAAAAAAAAACCGATAGATTACTATTCATATGAAGAATAATCAGATGGATTACTATTCATATGAAGAAAAACAGATGGGTTACTATTCTAAGTTATACGATCTATTTATTGTAGAATTTAAATTAAGCATCAAATTTATTTCAAGAATATTCCAACGACACATGTGACCATTGGTGAATAATTGATTCCAACAAACCATATGCCTTAAAAACTTATTCTGACAAAGAAAAAAATTTGTTGGAAAAAATATGATTGCTTCTGACAACAACTAATCAACCTGGAAAATATAAAAGCATTACCGAGAGGACTTTTTTTCCCTCAAAAATATAAAAACATTACTGAGATGACTTTTTTCCCCTCGAAAATACTAAATCAATTTTGGCAACATGAGTAAACCTTCAGAACTAACCTTTCTATTTCCGATAAGAACTTTACTCGTCGTTAATACAACTGGTGCCAATTTTTTCCGCCAAACAAAAGTGCATTTCCGACCAAACATGAGGCTTTTTCCGAGGACATTATGTGCGTTGATAATAAAAATTTGTTTCATGCCATGTTACTGACAACCCATATTTTATGGTTGCAAAATATGCTTTTTACGACAGTGCGTCGGTAATGACTACTTTTTTGTAGTGTTACTCAACACAAATGTTCATATGACTTCAGGCAAATTGCTCCAGTAATAATCCCATTTAAGGTCAATTAAGTTATCATGATCTGTACCATGTAGCTGCATGGAATAGTTGTTTAGAATTATTGATCGAACCTTAGTATAATTTTCTCCTCTAAATTCCATGAATATTAGACTTCGTATAATTGATTGATATCGAGTGCATGACATGTTTGATTCATCTTTCATTTTATTTGCAAAATCTCAGGTACGAATCAAAGTTTATCAAAGATATTGTTAGAGTGATTAGTGATAAGCTAAGTCGCACACACTTGAGCGTTGAATCAAAACTGGTTGGCATCCATTCTCGAGTCGAACCCATCAATTTATGGTTACAAGATCCATCACATGTTGTTGGTATACTTGTTGTTTATGGGCTGCCTGGAATAGGGAAGACAACCATTGCGAAATGTGTTTACAATTCAAACTTTGAAAGTTTTGAAGGAAGCAGCTATGTTGAAAGTATCAGAGAAACTGCAAGTCATCCAGAAGGCTTAGTTCAAATACAAAAGCAAATTCTTCGTGATATCTTAAATGGGAAAAAGGAAAAAATACACAATGTTAGTGAGGGAATAATTAAGATTGGAAGAGCCATAAGCTTTAGAAGAGTTCTTCTTGTTCTTGATGATGTGGACCATATGGACCAATTGGATGCAGTATTGAGGATGAAAGATCTGTTTTATCCTGGAAGTAAAGTAATCATAACAACTAGGCGTGAAAGGTTGATAAAGGCACATGAAGGTATTACGGTGCATGAAGTTGGACCTTTGGGTTTCGATGAATCATTGGAGCTCTTAAGCTGGCATGCTTTTGGCCAGGATCATCCCCTTGAAGGTTATGAGAAATATTCTGAAGAAGTCACACAACACTGCGGAAGACTTCCATTAGCTCTCAAAGTTTTGGGTTCTTCTCTTTTCGGGGAACCTAAGCGTGTATGGAAAAGTACATTGGAGAAGCTAGAAGTTATTC
The DNA here is from genome assembly GCA_036320875.1 of Cotoneaster glaucophyllus. Taxonomy (NCBI): domain Eukaryota; kingdom Viridiplantae; phylum Streptophyta; class Magnoliopsida; order Rosales; family Rosaceae; genus Cotoneaster; species Cotoneaster glaucophyllus. The sequence continues at coordinate 10,050,041 of CM070070.1, forward strand.
CAAATGGTGAAATCATGAACAAATTAAGAATAAGCTACGACTCTTTACAAGATGACCATGACCAGAAATTATTCCTCCATATTGCTTGTTTCTTTATTGGAAAGGATGAAGATTACATTGTTAGAATACTAGATGGTTGTGATTTCAAGACAATTTGTGGCATTCAAAATCTCAGAGATAGGTGCTTGGTGACAATTGTTATGGACAAGTTGTATATGCATGATGTGATTCGTGACATGGGACGAGAAATTGTTCGTCGAGAATCATATGAACCTGGGAATCGTAGTAGATTGTGGTGCTCTAAGGATTCTTTCAAAGTATTGAGAGAAAAGGATGTAAGAAATGTTCATTGTATGTGTGTGTTTCTTTTTCTCTTGTGCTAATTAACCAATTGCTTTTCCAATTTCTTGTATAGGGTACGCAAGCAATTGAAGGTCTTATGCTGGACATACATGAACTGCTTACAAACAGTCCCATAAACTCAAACGAGAATGTCTTGGAAACCAATTCATTTGCAAGGATGCACAAACTGAAACTGCTCTGTCTTAGACATGTACGACTGGACGGATGCTATGCAGAACTTCCAACAAGGTTAAGATGGTTGTGTTGGCTCGAATTTCCTTTGGATTCAATTCCTGTTGATTTTTCTTTGGAGAAATTGGTAGTTCTTGAAATGCAATATAGCAACTTGAGACAACTCTGCAAAAGAGCAAACGTATGTTACTCAACACTTTTCAATTTTGTTTTCCTTCTTTCTTTAGGTTTTAATTCTTTAATTAATTTTATATGTTGGAATCAACTCCTAGTTATTTTTGTTTGTTTGTTTATTTTTATTTGTTTCCAGTTTCTTCCATCGTTGAAGACACTTGATGTCAGTCATTCTCATGGCATTAGTGAAACCATGGACTTCTCACCTTGCCCCAATCTAGAGGAATTGATTCTTGTGGATTGCACCAGCCTGATTGATGTTCATGAATCCATTGGAAACCTGGAGAGACTCGTGTACTTGAATATGAAGGATTGCAAGAATCTTAGGATGCTTCCGAAGAACATGTGTTTTCTTAAATCACTTGAAACGCTCATTTTATCTGGCTGCTCAAATCTTGATGAGTTTCCGGTGGAGATGAAGAAGAAGATGGAGTCTCTGAAAGTTCTTAAAATGGATGGAATTCCAATAAGAGAATTATGGCCAGATAGAAGTTCAAGTATCTTGAGTTCTTTTCCATGCTCTTTAGTAAAGTTATGTATGGTGGGGTGCAATCTTTCTGATGATGCCTTTTGTAGGGATTTAAGTAGTCTATACTCGTTGCGAACACTAAAGTTAGGTGAGAATCCAATTTGCAGTCTGCCAGGTTTCATCAAAGGTTTGAGAAGGCTCGATCATCTATCTTTCCGGGATTGTAAAAGGCTCAAATCGCTTGTGGGGCTGCCGAAAGTACACCAAAGGATAAGTATAGCCGGATGCATATCATTAAAAAAAATGACTTTTCATTCCCCTGAGCAACGGTCTACAATGTTCAGCGTGTGTGACAACTGGAATCTAGATGAGTGGCCGTACGATTACAAGTTATATGTGGAAATGATCAAACTTTTGGGCGTGCGCAACTTGGGATCCTTGCCAGCCATTAGAATGAACGCACTGTTCGGATGCGGTGGTTCAAAAGAGGGTAAATGGAGTCCCGTCCAGGTGTGTGTGTGTGTGTGTGTCTCTCTCTCTCTCTCTCTCTCTCTCTCTCTTATAAGTAATTAATATATCATGGGAAAGAAATAACTGAGTAATGTTGTGATGATCATGGCAATTACATAGGGACTCTATGAAAATGGTATATTCAGCACGTTTTTTGTTGGGAATGAGGTTCCAAGCCAATTCAGCTATAGAAGTACCAAGTCTTCGATATCTTTCATTGTCCCTTTACTACTTGCTAATCACAGAATTCGAGGCTTGAACATCTTTGCTACCTATGCAAAGGAGCAGAATTATAATAATTCTTTTAATCCAATAATGACTAAAGTGAGTAACAAGAGTAAGGGTCTGAAGTGGATCTATGGCCCAGAGTTCTATGGAATTCCAGGAGAGGGAGAACATATGATATGGTTGAGCCATTGGAAGATGGATAATGAAACAATATTACAATGTGGAGATGAAGTGCTTGTTTCAGTACACATGAAACCTAGTCAGTTTCAGCTCAAGGAGTTTGGTGTCGAGCTTGTGCAAGAGCACCAAGACAAGATGAGTACCCAACACAACACCATATCAGATCCTAATTATCCATTTGTTATCGGTGGAGATTTGGATACGTGGAAGTGCAGACCGGGAATATACTACCTTGGCAGTAGGACAAGAGAAGATACTGACGACATGGATATCCTCGCCATGGATTCTGATGAAGAAGACACAAGTATGTTGTGTTGTTGTATTGCATTGAATTATACTCCATCCAAACACTTCCAAGTGTGTCTGTATTCATTTCAAAAACGTTTCCAATAAGTTTTATGTTATTTGTATGTTTTTCAGACAAAGAAGGGCAAGAGGATGAACCTGATTACACAATTGCAAAGACGAGGGCTGCTAGCAAAAACTGCAGTCTCAAACGCTGGAAGGTGCTCCTCACAGCTGCTGGCGTCTTTTTCACGCTTGCTCTAGTAGGTCGGTCCTCCATCTCCCAGAAACAGAAGCGACAGTAGTCCACAAGCCTTCCATGAGTTTATAATTTGACTTGATATAGATATATCTTTGCATTCCTTACTCTCACGATGTTTTCTACCTTCAAAACTTCATGTTCAGAGCTAAGCACTCTTAACTGCTTGAGATATAAAAGCCCCTTGCAACTAGATACCCAAGTTCAAATGTGTTCAACGCCATCAAAAATAGCATAAAATACATCCAGCATTAGCAGCGTAGCAGTAAATAAGTAAAACAAAAAAATGCTTCTCAAAGTCATAGGTATCTTTAGCAATAACGGGCAATAATTCTTTTTGGGGGTGGGTGTGTTGAGAATATTTCGGCACCGGGGAAAACAAAACATCCTATCCGCTTATAAATGACAAAGTTACAAATCTTAGTTGTCATTTACAACAAAATCATTCTTAAAGACTCGGCTCCCCATTGAAATTGTGTAAATTGTATAAATATCAATACAACAGATATTAGATAGAATAATATATATATATATATATATCAAACAATTAACAACAGGCAATTTCTTAACCTAAGATCCAAGGACTTTTCAGCTGCATCTGTCACGCCCCGATCCCGACATTCATCCAGGATCGACACGTGACTTCAACAAATACCTGTATCTCTAACATACCCCGCCTCCGGGAAATGGTAAAACACAACTTAAAATCCAATTGCGCAATAATTCTTCGTAGATTTTATGGCTGCATCTAACATCCTCGTTAGACTGCCTACGTACCCTCAATAGGGATCAAGCCATTCGTAGTTCATCATTTCACTACTCTCGAACATTCATCACATAGACCACTAGGTCTCAACATAATACCACAATTCAATTATGTAGCACATCAAGGAACATTTAACAAAGCACAATAATAATCTATAGTTATAACGTCATTCATCCTCACATATGCATTCCAACACCATCCAATTATCACATCAATCAGTAATACCAATCACCATATCATCAATAACACATACAATTCATCGGAATGCCGGGCTAGAGCGACACAATTCGGCCGAAGCCTACATTTCTGAAGCTGTCTCAAATGAATCAAATGATGCAATTTCGGACCACTTAACGAAATCCATCAACATCAGGTTCCGGACCTCTCAACGGAACTAACTAAAATATGATCGCCCATCAAATGTACCAAGTACAACTAATCCTCCTCACTTCTAGAATGCATATGGTCCCCCCAACGCGGATATACCAAGCAGAACCATAGGCATTGATCACCCAACGCGGATATACCAAACATGATCACTCCTAAGCATACATGGCCATAAGGATCGTCTAACGCGGATTAACCAAGCACGATCTATATATAGTATGGTCCCCCAATGCGGGTTAACCAAGCAGGACCACTTATGACCCCCCAATGCGGATTAACCAAGCAGGGTCTAGATAATCAGGTAGGTAGTGAACACCCAATGCGGATATACCAAGCATGATCACTCCTAGAATGTGTATGGTCCCCCAATGTGGATATACCAAGCAGGACCATCAATGTACAACTACTACATGGTGTAGTAAATTCAACACCTCAACTTATCCACATCTCAACCCCTATGAGTTACAACGTAGTCACCTACACCACCAACTTCTCAAGGTCACCACTAAAATGTCACCCAAGCATATAAGTGCTACAACATACTTCTAATAGGATTCTAGGATGACCTTGTCATAAAAATAATCATACACATCATTCACATTACTAAAAAGATAATGTAACTCACATATGTCACAACCATCATCAGTACCAAGCCAAATCATGTTAATAAATATATGTCTACGGCTAAATATATAAAAAATCACATTTCAATAGAAATCACCTTTATAAGACCAAGACATATTCACATATAATATTAATATAAGAAATTAAGGTAATAACCATATCACATATATTCAAGTCACTCTCTAACCAATGTAGGCCCACTAGACTTCACTTAGTCTTCCGAAGTACTAATTTTAGTATTTAGAACATTTCGAGACATGTTGACCAAAAGTCAACTCTCGATCAACGGTAAAGTCCATAACTCTTCGTAATTCAATCTGGAAGATCTGCATATCAAACTTTGGATCTGTAACTTTCCAAAGTCCACATTATGCTCAAATAACAACATACTAAAATCTCATCACGATCCGACGGTCGGATCTCCGCCCATTTCAAATTCAAGTGGCAGTCGACATTTTATTTTACAAACTTAGAAATCCAATTAGGGAAGATCCTTACGTCGGATTCCCGATTCGTTAGTTTCTATGATCCTCAAATATTATGTTCTATCACACAATAAGGTTTGGTGACGATCCAACGGTCGGATTGTCAATTCACAATATGATCTAGTGAAGAATCGTAATGAAACTAAGTTCAAATAATCAAACCACAACATATGGATATCAATTATGAAATTAGGCATCTAATTGAGCTTAAAAGGACATCGCTGGCCCACTGGCCAGGCTGCCGCCTCGACTTATAGAAAAATTCAACTATTTTTAAAAATTACCAAAAAATTACAAAAATGAAGATCTCAAAGTGTAGAACAAACTTTATACATGTGGCCAAGTCCAATTTGGCTGAGAAAAGCTCCAATTTCTCTCAAACCCGCCGAAAACCCTTGAAATGGGTGGGTTCGTCTTCTCCGGTGCTCTACCACCCCCAAACTTGTTTGGGGTTTGTTCCTGGCCTCAAGAGGAGTTGAATGAAGGTTGTGACCATCGTCGGAATTTGCAGAATCGGTGGAATCGCCACCGTGGAGTCCGGGCACCGACGTGGTTGTTCGTCGTGAAACAATGCTCAAAACAACTCGGGTTTTGTGGGATAGTGAGGATGGGGGTCCATGAGTTGATTAATAGTGGTGGATGGCTGCAATTTGTCGCAAAAACCGACGAGGAACCGTCGGAAAATATGAAAGAACCCAGGTCGGTCACGTGGGTTAAAATAAGAGGTCCGGGTTGGGTGTTTTTCTTTTCCCCCTCCTTTCCCTCTGTTTTTCCCTTCCCCCTACCTAATTGGTCCATCCTCCCTTTTTTCTCCTTCTGCAGCCCATCCCTTCCTCTTTTTTTGGATTGGGTTGTGCCCAATTCCTCCACTCCCAACCCGCCACGTGGCTCCTCTACTCCTGCTCCAAAAGATGTGGTCGTTTATAACTTCTTCGTTCCTGACTTTGTTCGTTTATAACTTCTTTGTTATAATTTCGTTTCATGAACGGTTTGCGCCTACGCGTTTGTGAGATCGAGCTCTATTCGAAAATATAAATTGTGACTTCGAACAGTCTACAAATTTTAAATAATTAATTTCCAAACTCACTTTTCGTACTAGTCTAATTAAAATTTAAATTCAAACAATTTAAAATAAATTCTCGAAAAATAAAATAAAATCTCAATAATACAAATACATAGGTGATAACAGTGAAATCTAGGAACGGGATTTCACAGGTTCAACCTTGCATCGCTACTACACTACAGGAGCTGGTCTCTACTTCTTCAACCTGAACAAATTATTGAGGTCAGGAAGTAGAGGAACGGCCATAGTCACTGGAGCCATGAAATTTACTATCTTCACATGAACATTGTGCTTGCAAAAGCATAATGCAATAAGCATTCAACAATCTGACCTAGTTTGCTCAACAGATGCTCCAAGATATTCCAAAACAAAGTCACAGCAGTTTCACATAGGGAACCGAAGAATCTATTGATACCTTATCTTGCGACTCTTCAGAGGCTCTTTTGTCGACAATGTTCCTCTTCTTAGCATGCAACTTTTTCAAAGAATAAAAGGCTTGTCACTGCGAATAATCAAATAGTGCAAAATCATAATCAATAGACTTTCAGGATTGATTAGGTTCCAAGCCCACTATTGAAAATCATGTTCATCCACTCTAACATCCAAGCACATCCAAAGCAGCAAACTAACTAGGATACCAGTTTGGGAGGATACAATCATTAACAATTTCAAAAGCCACAATTTTTAAATGCAATCTGAATGCATGTGTTTTGAACAATGTATTAAAAACATGAGGCGTGGGCGAAGCGTCCGAGGGATAGCCCAGCCTAGGCGTGAGTGAGGCCAAGCCTCACAAGACTAAATTTTTTTAATATATACACTGAGCGTACACATATATTATATTAAAAAAAGAATATTATTAATCAATAATCATCCTGAGCACATACATATATTATAAATATATAATATATACACACATATATATACATATATTATATTATATATCAAAAAATAGAGGATGAAAAGCACAATGAGCACACATATAACAATGCACACAGACAGCACACACATCCATTACATAAAAAAATAAAAATCAGAAAAAAGGCAGAGAGACGATATTGCAAGGAAGAGGTATGAGGCAGTTAAAACCCTACCCAAAATTTGGGTTAGAAGTAAAAATTTAAAAAAAAATTAAAAAAAAAATCCCCTAAGGCACACCTAGGCGGCTCCGGCGACGCCTTCCGCCCACTCCAGCAAAACAGAGGCGTTAGCCTTTGCGCCCCGAGGCTAGTTTTGTAAAACATTGGTTTTTTTTGGAATCAGGAAATAACATTAACCGGGCGAAGATGCCAAATAAACTCGAAGGCCTACAGAGAGGTAAACAACCAAAGCAACAACTAGGGAAAGGTAGTGCAAGGAGGTTACAATAGACCTAGACGCCGCACCTCATGCTAAAGCGTCCCTCCTCACACTACCAAAGAGATTAATGGGGACACGGGAGGCCGTCATTACATAAAACATGAATAAGGGAAGATGGGGGTCTGTCGACCCAAACAACATCACATACTTCCTTACAATGGCTCGAAGCCAAAAGATCCGCTGCTGAGTTGGCCGATCTTGGAACCCAAGACCAGCGACAATCTTGAAAACCCTCCCAAAATTAATGCATTTCGCAATAAACGGGAAAGCTTCCCAGCTGCCCTTCCTTGAAAAATCCTTCAAGCAAGAAATAGATTCCAGAGAATCAGATTCCAAAATAACCGAATTCCACCCTCTGTTGATTCCCAAAAGACAAGCATGCATAATAGCCATTGCTTCCACCATAGCCACGCTGGTGGCCTTAACTTTATACCTACACGACGCCAAGAAGCAGCCTTCCGCGTCCCTCGCCACCACCCCCAAAAACCCCAGGCAGTCCCTACCTAGCCAACTGCCATCAACATTTATTTTTATAAACCCCAGATTCGGTGGAGACCAACACACTGGATGATTTGTAACCTGAGGGCAAGTCAGAAGAGAAGTGGGCGGGATTGAAATTGCTTCTTTGAATGCAGTGGCCGAATGTGAAATAGCAGCAATGATCCGAGATGGATAAATTCCTTGATGGTTGAATTGAAAGTTACATCTAGCAATCCATATATGCCAACACGTAAATGTGATATATGAAAGCAGGTGGCTTCTTACCTCCTTCGAACCATTAGCAAACTCATACATTTGAAACAGCCAGCTAGCCCAGGTAGTTGACTCAGATAGATTCATTCTTAAATTCAAACAACCTCCAAACCAAATCCCTTTCACCCACGGGCATTCAAGGAAAAGGTGTGTGATGGACTCATCCCGCAATCCACAAATAGGGAACAGAGGAGATGGAGAAGAGCGGCGTCGGTACAAATTGGCCATCGTTGCAAGCGCTTCATTCAAGGTCTTCCACATGAAGCATCTAAGCTTTGGAGGAACCTTTAACTGCCAGATGTATTTCCACAAGGTTGCAGGGATGGTAGCCGACCTGTGAGTATGAGGCAAGGCTCGGTCATGAGCCCAATGATATCCGGATTTAACCGAAAACATCCCTTTCTTATCATAAGGCCACACAAGTCTATCATTTAACGTCTTTTCACCTAAGTGAGTCTCCAAGATAGCATCATAATCCTCCACCGCCAGTAAAGGTTTCAAAAAATCAATATCCCACTCCCCACTTACCGGGCAAATTAGCGAGTTAACAGTTAAATTTGTTGAAACCTGAACCGTACTCAAGGGGGAGTGTTTACCCCAAGGAATAGTCGGGAGCCACCTGTCAATCCAGACCCGAACACTTTTGCCGTTCATAATCTGCCAGTGAGCACCCCTGGTTAACAAATCTCTGCCAACTAAGAGGCTTGACCAAGCCCAAGAAGCTCTTCCACCCCATTTTGCGTCGAGGAATGAACAATTAGGAAAGTATCGGGCCTTAAGTAGCAACGCCCATAAGGAATTCGACTCAATAATCAGCCGCCAACACTGTTTCGCCAACAGGGCTTCGTTGAAAGTCTCAAAGTTCCTCATACCTAAGCCCCCCTCCTTCTTTGACCGACCCAAATTCTCTCTTGAAACCCAATGAATACGATTTTCACCATCCTTCTGTCCCCACCAGAATTTGGAGATCATGGCGTCCATTTCGTTGCAAAGCGAAGTGGGGAATTGAATTACAAGACCGTATAGTATATCACATTCAAATGCAATTATTCATGTAGATGAAGTATGAGATGTCCTAATTGTTTAACCAGAAGATGCTGGGTCAATTGTCTCAAAAAATTATTTCGATAATTGCTGGTAAAACTCAAAGTTATCCAAAAGTTCGGGGTCAGCATAAGCTTGTGCACCAGCATCAAATTGTGTCTCCTATCAGACTGAAGGAATAAAATTACTCAATTTGTGCAAATAGAAATATAAATTTTATAACACATCAAAGAGATAATTAAAGCAGACCTCACTGGCTGCACATCCAAGTGGCAAACAAATCAAAATTTTAAATAAAGCTAATGGCGCGTATTGAAACTCTCACAGCCCTCGCACACAGGTTGCATGGTCTTTTCTTATAGCAATAAAAGGAAAAATTCATCAAGTCACATTTGGGTCATTAAAAAAAAAAGAAAACTAATAAAAATGGCTTGAAAACTTTGAGTTTTAACGATAAGGACAAAATAAAAGGTAAAATGAATAGTACCAGGTTTGACATTTTAGTGTAAAAATGTGGTTTTTCGTTAAAGTGAACAGTACCGCGAGCTTTTCGTTAAAACTCCCAAAATTAATGAAGCAAACACCACAAACAACCCAAAATGTGTTCAAACCTAGTATCAAACTAATTATAAACTGCATCCATCTCAAATATTGAATTTGTACCTCATTTGGGAGTTAAAACTATTAAATTTGTACCTCATTTGGGAGTTAAAATAGCACATGGGAAAATTGAAAATTCCATGGGACATTGAATCCAATGAATTTACAGATGGGTCCTAAGATTAGTATAGGATTATAGTTAACCACAAGTATATGCAATCAGTACCTCTCCCTTTGTAGTGTTGTCCCCCTCAGGAACCTGCATATCCATAAATCATGTTTAAATTGCTAAACGTACAAAACTTAAGAAAAACCCATCTTGATCTTGATGTTAAAAATATGAATTGTATCTGAGCATGCACGTCAGACCTTGGGAACTCTGAAATTTTCATACTTTTCAATTTAGATGTAAGAGTCAAAATCTTACAGTGCCAAATACACAACTGCTGATTTCCTCATCTGACCTGCCTAACCATTTTGCTTGGATCTCTCATATAAGAAGCAACTTGTTCACTAATATTCTGCAATTGGAAAAAGAAAAATGAATTCTTGGTGAATATCTGGCAAAGCATGGCACAAGTCTGTCATAGGGAAAGGCATGGTTACAAGTGCAATTATAGAGCCAGACCTGATCAAAAGCATGCAGTTTGCTTTTATAGCAGTAGCACCTGTAGTCACCTCTGTCTTTCTCTGTCATTCGTCTATCGATTTGTTTCTGAAAGTAGCTATTCTACAAGATACAGCATGACAGGTCTTAGTTAGACCTAGTAACCGGCATGGAAATGATTTCTGAAGCAAGAATCTGAACTCAAGAACTTTGTGCCAGAGAGACTTCAGAAAAATGAACAAAAAAAAAAACATAGAATATGGGTAAGAATAAACATCGATCAGACAATAATTCACTGTATAAATCATTTTTTCAACTTTAAAGTGTGGCTTAAAAAGAAGCCTTAAACAAGTAGCAATAATTTCATATTGAAAAATAAAACCTATTTCATGGATATTACAAGAGTCATTATTTTGAAAAACACACCTTTTGGTTCTTCACTGTTTGACTTTTAAGATCTTCATCATTGTGAAGATTCAGATTCTTTAAAATGTCTCTGCGACGGAATAAACGAAGAACAAAATTAACATCATATGTCAGCCTATATCTGAGTATAGATTTAGTTCCTTCTTTTTTCTCGAACTGAAGAATTGCATATGCATATATAACTCCATTGTGCCTTCATAATAACTAAATTAAATAGATACTGAAAATTAGCCTCGAGCATAGATGACAATGGCACTAGTATTCAATTTCTATAGCCACACTCCAGACTATTATATTATTCAATGACTTCTGTAACCTAATATCAAACTTCGTCACCAACCTTCCAACTGCCATGCATATTATCTCCTATATTCACATTATTTAGTTCCATGTCTTCATTCTAACTAAGCATCACAAGATTTTCCTCTTCACCCTCTTCTTCTCCATCTTCTTCCTCATCCTAGCCATCATGCACATCAAAGTCATCCTCTTCCAGCTCCAGCTCCATCTACATCACAAATCATCAATTAACAACAAAATCACCAAAAAAAAAATGATAGGCAATTTACCGGGCTGGAATTACCCGTTTCGAAAACCCATACCCGTCTGCTAAAGCAAGTCTCAAACTCTATCGATTATTCTCTCCTTCCAACACCAAAAAGCTTTTGGGCCTTACATGGCTTCATGGGCCAGTTAGGCCAATATTAGATTGAGCAGGCCCGTCTCATTAGCACTTTGTTGTACAATAGAAAGAATATCCGCGTTTTGCTGCAGGTCTTAAAATCGTTTAAGATTATAAATGAATAGCTGGAAATATTTGGAATAGTTTTGTTCAGTACTAAACAGTTGAATATGTACAGGACAGATTTGTATTGACTCTATAGTAGGAACTATGTACAACCAAAAAGACCTATAGGCAATTTCAAAAATTGCTCACATTGACCAGTCTACCAGTTTGTGTCTACACTCGACCGACTTCACATTAAGAGCTACGGACAACCAAAAGGGCAGACTTCCAAGTCCCAACTATATACAATTTAAAAAATTGCCCACATTCATCAGTCTCAATTTGTATCTAGCTACATCCTGCTAAGTTTATCCTATATACAACAAAAATGAACCCCTTGCTCTCTTTCTCATGACTTAATTTTCTGCTCCATTGTTCTTGGCTCGTCGCTTGTTTCAGATACCTCGCAAATCACACTATGATACTTATAAAAAATTATCTTGTTAAAAGGTGGTAGCATTTCAATTAGGACTTTATGAAATCTTCCCTAGACAAAATAACAAAGTAAACTGATGGAGTAGGCTGTGGAGGGGTTTTCTTGCTCTTAATGTCTTAAAAATAAGAAGAAGAAAAAAAATTAATAGAGAGGAGATTCAAACTTGTGACATCTTTCAACACTGATAAGATATATACACCACTAGACCAAGAGGCCAACCTAAAAGAGAGTTGTTCAAAACTTAACTTCACCTTATTTTCTCTACATTAAAAACAGAACAAAGAGGAATCACGTTTCTTTTTCTATGTAGACTGGTTGAGATTTCAGTCATATTAAAGGTTATGATTCATGTCACGAAACATAAACAAAACCAAAGGAAAATGTTAACGGGAAATAAAAAAGTGAGACGCTAGAAATAGTACCAGAGGTCCTCAGGAATCAAGTATGCCTACAAGGACAAATGCATTGAGGATTTGAAATTATGTCACAAAACTATCTGAAGCAGAGAAATTAACCAACATACAAAAGATCTGGAGTAGAATTTTCGGTAAAGTTTCAACAATCACCGAAATGAGCTGCGGATATCCATATTGTCTTTAGATCAAACTGTATTCACAGTGTGTGCAAGGTATCGAAATATGCATGCCGAATCAGCTCTTTCTGTCAGTTTTTCATGAATCCGGAGGCTCTGGTCGCATGTGGGCCGGTCTCCAGTAGACAATCCTCTATACAAGTACCTTCAATGAGAGAAACCCCCAAATTGTAAGATGTCCTAACGAACAGCATATACCAAAGATGGGGAAAGGAAGGGCAGGAGAACTTTTCTTATAGGAAAGGGAAGAATAATACAGAAAACTGAGGAGAAAAACATCAAGAAATCGAAATCACAAACTTAGAAGAAAAAATATGCATACCTAATATTTTCTAAATCTTTGGGGTAGAAACTTGCTTATATGACACTGCACCAAAGCCGTACATACAACAAACGCTCTAATGACTATAATTTGACATCATGGAAAAGAAACGAAATAAGAAGAAACCTACAAATGTTTCGTATGTAGTGATGTTCATAATGAACTACACCACATAAAATACGTCCCTGTTTTTACGTTGAAGCCTATTTTTGATAAATTGCTTTCTACACATTCGTGGAGCCAATACTTTGATCACCCAAGAATGCAACTATTTGTTTCACACTAGATGCTAATCTCAACATAGTGTGTTAAGTGTATGGAAAGACCATAAGGATTAGGCCTTGGAAGGATGCAATGCTGGACTTACAAGGGGACCTTGTTCTTTTTATTCCCCAAATCCCATTCACTAATCATACAAACTGGTTTCCTTCATGAATATATGATACTCAACTGCCATATTTGATTCAAATAAATCTCTCTTAAGGCCCGAACAATGGATAGTGAAGGCCACTGTTTCTTCGTACCCTAACAAAGCACAAGTCGAGGTAACTTGCCTATAATCAACACCGTCTAAAAGATAAAGATACAGAATGCATGCAAAGAAACAGCCACACCTATGTAATCAGTCAAATTCAAGTTCATTTCTATTGCTCAAGATGCTTTGGCTATCCATTTGGGAAAATTCTTGATCGGTTTAACTGAAAATACTCGAGTCTGCTCACGTCTACTCTATATTTGGTTAAAGAACTTCCAACAGTTTTAAGCACATTGAATCATGCAACTATTACCAACGGTTAACGAGATCCGTGGTATATTCAGAGAACAAATCAATACAAACCCACCTTCTACCAAAACACAGTTCATTATCTACATAAATTTCAAATTTCAATTCAATAGATTATGTAAAATACTCGAAACCATAATCGGATAGCATTCATAAGGTATAACTACTTACTTCATGAGAATATCATAGTACTCAGGATCCAAAGAAGAAAACATCGCATCCACATCTTTCATAGCCATGATAGCTCTATGCACCATTATCCAATTTGCAGACTGCAAAACTCAAAAAAATAAATAAATAAATCTCATCACATTCTTTTCATTCCACACCAAAAAGAACAATTGGATTATAATTAAACACGGGGACAATTCTTATTGGCACCCAAGAAAACCACTGGAAAAACAATAAGAAAAGGAGTAAAAAGCTCTAAACTTACAATTCAATTTTCTATTCCATCGACTGATTATCTCGGCAACCAAACAGAAGATTGGGAAAAGAGAACAGACAAACCTTGCAGCGATCGTCTTTGGTGTTGAGAGGCGAGCCTTCAAGAGCAGTTTTTAGAGCTTCGACTGTCTTGTACCTAGATGAAAAACAGATTAAACATTTAAGGTTTTTGGGGAATTATCAAATCATTAAGGGGTTTTATAGAAAATTGTATGTAGAAAAAGGAAAAAGGATTTGGAGTGATACTGTTTGAGTAAGCTCTCGATCTTTCAGATTTTTGTTCGATTCTGTTGATTATAGCCTCTGCATTATCTGCTTCCACAAATTCCTCTGTTCCTGCCATCTCTCTCTCTCTCTCCCCCTCTCTCTCCCTCTCTCTGTTTCACTGTGATTTTCTCACCTGGCAATTGGAAAAGACTTGAGGAAACATTTTCCCGAGAAAGTGACAGAGCAGGTGGGCCAAACTGTATATTGGGATGGATAAATGGTAAATAAATAAACAGTGTTAAAAAACTATTTAGCTACCCAATTTAATATTAGAAAATAAACAGACTATTTAGTTACTCAACTTAATTTTTAGCCTAATTGGATAAATGGTCTCTGTGGTCATAAGCTATTCAGAACGAAAAATTTTATTTGAACTTATATAACCTTTTTCTACATCAACTTAAACTTTAATTTGAATTGTCTTTTTTACCTTATTACAAGAAGAAATTAAGAATAAAACTAAAATTTATCAACAAATTAAACCAATTAAATCAACTTAACAATTAAGCTTGTACAACTTAACAATTAAAGAACATGGATACAACCAATTAAATCACAACTCAACCAATCAATTGAAACACGAACTTAGACATGAGAAAAACTCGAATACTTACCTACAGAATTGGAACCTGATGATGAAGCCATTGCAGCTTCACAAGCTTATAGTCTTCTCCTCTTTAGCAAAAAACACAATGGCTCTTCCAAATAATAGGACTTTGGAATGCTATGAACAGTAAGCTTTGCAAGAGCAGTGACATAAGCCTTATAGGGTGCGTTTGTTGCACCGGACTATCTTGGACTGGATTAGCTTCAGGGACTAAACTGGACTGGCTTATACTAAACTAAGCTAGACTAACTTAGTGAAGTGTTTGGTGTAGTGTCGGACTAAGAATCAGATAACTAAAAGATTCAAATATTATATTATTTAATCTATATTTATTAATAGTTTATTATTAATTTATCATATTTTTTTGTTTCTAGAATCATCTCTCCATCTGCCAATGTCTTTTCATTTTTTTTCATCTTAACCCATTTCTCTTTTCCTCCACCAGTCTCTCCCTCTCCTCTCACTCTCTGTATCTTGTTTCACCATTTTTCTAGAATTCTCTTCCTCTCCGTATACCTCTCCCACTTTTCCTCTGCCCACTCTCTCTCTCCCCTCTCCCACTTTTCCTCATCCACTCTCCCCCTCATTTCCTTATGCAAAGATTCGCGCACAGGATTTATCAGAGCTCTCCACCCAGTGCCTTCACCGATTTTCTAGGAAAATCCCAAAATTTTCTAATGATTTTGCCTTTTTATTTTGAATTTGTGTGGGGGATTCGTCTGCAGGTGCTTAATTCGGGGGGTTTTGCATTTTTTTGTTTTGAATTTTAGGTATTGATTTTTCAGATTTAGGCAGTGGGTTTGAGATCTGGGCATGGGTGAGGGAGTCGGAGTTGCAGACGACAAAGGCGTGCAAACGATGTTGGAGACGGGATTAGGAATCCCATGGTTTTTGGGGGGTCTCACTAGGACGACCTAGCGAAGCACTTAGTCGGAACGAGTCCGACTTAGTCTCATTTAAGTTTAGTCCAACTCGCATCAAACACGGGATTAGTAGTCTTAGCAAAGCAATCCAGTCCAGTGAAGTCTAACGAGGGCAAACAAACACGCCCATATAGTATTCCTTATGTCATTCCCTATCAGAATAGACTTGGGATTCGAACCCCACAAGTGATACTCAATACACCAATCTTAAGGTACCGTTTGGTACGTGGGACGGGACGGGACGGAACGGGACCAGTCTTTCCGTCCCACGTTTGGTGCGCCTAAAAATTGTGGAACGGGTTGTCCCATGGGACGAATTTTGGCTGATTTTTCGTTCCACCTCTCCCCCCTGGAACGACTCGTTCCACATCCGTGGAACACAAATTTATAACATTTTAAGACAAAATTTCTCCTTATCTTTTTCAATATTTACATCATCCGTTCCATCCTATCCCGTCCCGTCCCATCATGTTCCGTCTCGTCCCGTCCCGTCTGCGTACCAAACGGTACCTAAATGAGTTCTATTTCTGAGTTTTAATCCCAAAAGGATTACTCATAATCTCAAAATACTTATTCCACAAGGAAACCAAATAAGTTATAGCTTTTGACTAAGACTTTTCCATATCAATCTTAAACACAATATCTAGTTCCTTTCATAATTCATACTCATAACCTTGTATTCTCCCACTTGAGTATGAACATGAAAACCCAATCTTTTAAGATTTACAGAAGTGATCACCAAGTCTAAAAATCAACAAGCTCATCATCACACACTAGCATACATTTCAAAATATGGAATTCAAGAATCTAATATGTAGAACACAGAATCAATCCAACAATCACTACATATCTGATATGCATTTCAAATTTATGTGAATTAACATTAAAGTAATACCAAAACATTACCCCCACTGATATTAGCCAACTACTTAACAAAATACTAACCATCAGAACATGTTTATCAAACTCAATAGTATAACAACAGTTTTAAAGAATGCATCAGCAAAATCCCAAAAACGATTTTCTAGCAAACTCAACTATTATTAAATAGACTTGTCTTCTAGAACAATTAATCACATAACTGAAAAAATTGAACACTTACTCAAAACCAAAAATGAAATAAACTAGCAAAAATAACTAGATAGGCATAACTAAGCCAACTAAACTACCTAGCTTTGGAGATCTGCATCCTCAACAATGCTGCTCATTGACAAAATAACAGCAACTGTCTTCAAGCTTCAAAATAGTTTACTTCCACTTGTCAAAAGATTCCAAAACTCTCATCTGAATAACATGTC
This sequence comes from Cotoneaster glaucophyllus, assembly GCA_036320875.1. Taxonomy (NCBI): domain Eukaryota; kingdom Viridiplantae; phylum Streptophyta; class Magnoliopsida; order Rosales; family Rosaceae; genus Cotoneaster; species Cotoneaster glaucophyllus. The sequence goes on from CM070070.1 coordinate 10,067,257, forward strand.
CTTTAAACACATTATTTGGCAAAGCCTTGGTAAGAGGATTTGCAATCATTACACCAGTGGACAAATATTGTATATCAATTTCCTCCTTTTTAACCATTTCTCTAACTTTGAGAAATTTCACATCCATCAATCTCGAGACTAAAGTCCTTTTGTTGTTCTTCGAGAAAAATGCAACAAAAATATAATCAAAGCTCTTATTTATCCTAATTACAAAAATATAATCAGTACAAGACATTAAAAATTTGGAATTACATCCAACCCGTAATCGCAGCAACTCAATTGCAAGAGCGGAGCTCTACCAACTGATCTATAAAAACAAGTGATACTGTTTAGCTCCTAAACTCAACTGATCTATAAAAACAAGTGACATTAAAAATTTGGAATTGTCTTTCAACAGTTTGGATGTCATGTATGGCCATATCCATTATTTCCACTATTATTATCAACCGAATGGGGAGAGATTCTCTTATCTCACAAACTCATTACGTGACAATTGTCTATTAAAAGAGTAATGTTCGTTTTGAAATCGGGGTAAGTATTTATTGAGTAATGACATCATTGAAAATAAATTTGGTTATCTTAAAGAATTTCTCAAAAAATAAAAATAATGAATAATCAACAAAAGTAACAGCACACCAAGTTGGACCTTTTTCAACGTTGAAATGAAAAATGAAAGAAGAAAAGGAGGGGGAAATGAGAGGAAATTTCGAAGAGCACAAAATTAGAGGGAGGAGAATTCTCTCCCCTACTAATCTCTCTCTCCTTCCATCCTCTCCTACTTGAACATTACGATAAAGGCACGTCAATATTTTATATTGATATTTTAATATAGACAATAAGACCCAAAAAAAAAAGTGTGAGAAGAGAGGGGAGGCTAAACATCCAGAAAATATACAAATGTGGATAAAACCAAAAAATGGGATTGAGAGATCGGAAAAGAAGGAAAAATTACACATGGCCAAACATCTAGAAAATATACGATTACAGCAAAGGGCAAAATGCTCCCAATTTCCCTTGTTTCTTACATTGTAAATTATATTTCGAATAATGAGAAATCAATACTGCTGCTCCAAGAATGTAGGCAAAATTTGATGAATCTCGTAAATATTGTCTCATATACATTTCTTACCGCTTTATATATTTCGTATATGTGTGCAAAATATGTTTTATCAAGATCCTTAATATGTAGCTCAAACATTAATAGAAGAAAAATGTTTAAAAACTCTATTTGTGCACAATATGGTTTGGCTGATAACAACAAGCTTACTAAATGTTCGACAAAATGCCTTAGTGAACAAATTGATTTTTTTTTTTTTTTTTGCTCGCTTCTCGCTCTGTTTCTAGACAAAAAAAACTTGGACTTTTAACACTAGAATTCCTCAAAACTTGGACCTTTAAAATTGAAGAAATAACCTGTGAGTTATTGTCTCACTCTCACGAGCTGGAAACAGAATTCAAGAAAAAGAGAAAGAAGGCTACAGTGAAGAAATAGAAGAAGATGATGGCTTCTTTCATAATTGGATTGGTGTCAACGTTGAGAGGAAACAGAAGCCACGGCTATCCTATTTAAATTCATATGGGCTTTTATAATTTTGGGTCTTATATATTAAAATCGGGCCGATGAAGAAATAACATGGCGGAGACATATCAAATTCAAGCGGTCAAAAACAAAAGAGTGCGTAGACAAGTTTGACAACGTCAAAATATGACGGATTCATAACATCTCAATTTAGTGGATGCGAACCACTTCAAATGTTGTGGATACGAACCACGTCAAATTAATGAACCAAATTCCCGTTAATTCTTAAAATTCCCAACATAAAAAATAAAAATAAATAAAAAAATCATCCTAAATAGAATTCCTAGCTCAACTGAATCCAAATTCAACTAAAACATAATTTCTGGTTCACCCAGGACCAAATTCTCCCCAAACACCACAAGCAACATTTCCAAATACTTGTTGCTGATCTCAAAACTCTCTGTATTGAAGTTGCCTTGCCACACTTTTTCAACAAGTTGAGATGCTTTTCATTAAGCTTGGAGGTTATAAAGAAAACAAAGAAAACTCTCCAACCCACAAACCACCGTTACCTTGGAAGTGTATGGGCAACGACCGAACTTATTTTCTTGTAGTGAACTCTATCTAAGACATTCATCAACATATAGAGTTTACGACATAGGACTTCGCTACTATAACAGTTTAGATGTCATGTATGGCCATATCTTTTATTTCCACCATTCTTATCAACCAGATGGGGAGAAATTCTCATATCTCACAAACGCATGACATGGCAATTGTCTATTAGAAGGGTAATGTACGTTTTGAACTTGTGGCAAATATTTATTAGGCAATGGCGTCACTGCAAATAAAATTTGGTTGTCTGAAAGAATCTCTCATAAAATAAAATAATAAATAAATCAACAAAAGTAACAGCACACCAAGTTGGACCTTTTCCAACATGGAAATGAATAATGGAAGTAGACCAAGTTAATATTATTCATCCACGATTAAATAATGAATAATCAAGAAATATATTGCATGGGGTCCCCCTATCATTACTGTGGGAGGATAAAATCCAGTTCCGACTCATGGGCCAACGCCGATGATCCAAAGAGAAAATGTTATGTAAAACAAAAGGCCCACAAGAAATATACGGACGTAAGGGAAATGGGGTCCAGATAACTTCTCCTACAGATGCAAGGGGAACGTGTGTCTAGAAACCTACCCCACTACGGAGGCCACTACGGAGGGAAAGTGGGAGAGGAGGACGTGATATTTGTTCCCAAAGCATGCAGTCGCGTGTGGGACGACCACTAAGGAAGTGGGAAGAATGACTGATCGTGATACTTGATCCCCAAGCATGCAATCCTATAAATGGGAAAGAGGCCGAACAGCCAGGGAAAAAAAAGGATCGAAAACAATCCAGAGAAAAAATCAATTCTAACTTGAGCGTCGGAGTATCTCTTGCAGGTGCTCACCCGGGAAGCTACGCAGGAAGGTCGTTCGGAGACACTTACGACGTAGGATTCGGCAACGTGAGGGTCACGGTCAACAAATCTGTGGAGGTATTTCTTCTTGTGAGAAATTTCACTCCAACAGCTGGCGCCGTCTGTGGGAACACATACAAAATCAAACTACCAACATGACTGGATCCGCACAGGAAGTACCGAATCCCTCCGACGCAGGGACTCGATCGATGCAGGCGAGGCCTCAATCCCAAAATAGTGAACCCAGTCTTGCCATAGAACAATTTAGAAGGCTAACGAGGGAATTACGTGAAACAAGAAAGACAGCAGAACGGGCGTTGAAGAAGGCTGAGGCAAGAAATCCAGAAGAGGATGTGACCGGCACCAAGAGACAACGTGCAGAAGAAGAAGATAAGGAGGGTAGCTCTAGTAGCGCGCCGTCCAGCAACTGTGTTGAAGTGACGAAAAACCAGGGGGAAGGAGATCATAGGGGAAAGGAATCGAAAAAGGCAAAGGATATCGATTTGCGAGAGCAGATTGAGAAGATTGTGAAAGGGTACAAGCCACAGACCCCGGCCGAACTCGCCCTGGAAGCGGCCAGAGGGATCCGCAAATCGCCGTTCACAGAGGACATCCTGAAAGCTAAGAAACCGGCCAAGTTCACCCAACCGAAGTTTAGGCTGTTTGAAGGCATGACGGACCCGGTCGAACACATTTACCACTTTCAACAGCAGATGGCGCTTGAAGGAGATGATGAAGCCCTCTTGTGCAAGTTGTTCCCCTCAAGCCTTTCAGGATCATCTTTAACCTGGTTCAGACAACTGAAACCGAAGTCTATCGGAAGTTTCACAGAGCTTTGCGAAGCATTCATATCACAATATGTCTGCAACAGGAGGCCAAGAAAAGATGTTACAATTCTGTTCAGCACCAAGCAAAATATAGGCGAAAGCCTCAAAAGCTACATGACTAGGTTCACGGAAGAGATGTCCACCCTAGAAGAATGCGATTCTCACACTGCATCTTTGGCATTCCGAGAGGGGGTGTTGCCCGGAACGAAGATGCGTAGGTCATTGATCGAAACTCCGCCACTGGACATGAGGGAGGTGATGGCCCGAGCTGATGGAATCATCAGATTAGAGGAGGAGGAACTTATCCAATCAAAACGAACCACCGCGGCTATTGCTGTATCTTCAACGGACGCTACCACACCTACCTTGAAACCCACAACTCAACCGAGGCAAGGAGGAGGGTTCTCACGTGATCCAAAGGATGGGTTTAATGAAAGAGCTAGACCTGATCGCCCACACACCAAGCTGACAGTGAGTCTGGGCAAAATCTTCCATGAGAACAAGGAAAAGGGAGTTTTTCGAGCACCAGCACCGATTCGAACGCCGCTGGAGAAGCGAGACAGGAATAAGATGTGTGCTCATCATAACGACTTTGGCCATACCACTAATGACTGTCGGAGCCTGAGGAACCAAGTGGAAGCTATGCTTAAGAAAGGGATGTTGTCGCAATACCGCGTAGAATCAAGAGGCGAACGCAAGAATGATGGAGGACTTAAAGCAGTAACGGGAAACATTGGAGCGGATGAGAGATTGTTGGATATCAATGCCATACATGGTGGACCCCAACCCCCTGAGGGACGCGAAGCACGCTTTCGGTCGCAAAGACGGGAAGTTGAGAAGTCCAGACGCGTGCACAACATAACGTCAGCCCCGGAAGCGTCCAGAGCATTAGGAAACCTTGGAGTCATTTCCTTTAGCCAAAAAGATCTCGAAGGAATCCAATTCCCTCACAACGACGCACTGATCGTGACGCTACGTGTTGCCAATTCGAGAGTGAAAAGGATAATGATTGATGGGGGAAGCAGCACAGACGTTCTGTTTTGGAGCACGTTCAAAAGAATGAAACTGGACGAGAAAGAAATAAGGCCAAATCCAGCTCCCCTCTACGCATTTGAAGGAACTAGGGCCCGGCCCATTGGAGATGTTACTCTTCCTGTCACTGCAGCAGGTAAGACTCTTTTCGTCACCTTTGTTATCATCGACGCACCGAGCGCGTACAATGCCATCATGGGAAGGGATTGGATCCATCGGATGGAGGGGGAAGCGTCAACCAGGTGTCAGGTAATGAGGTGTTTGTCGACGGATGGCCAAACAACAATCGACATTAAAGGGGATCAAGTGGAGGCTAGGAAGTGCTACAACATGGCGACAGATATCAAGACAGCAAGGGAAGAGCAACAGGGCTTGGACTTGCATGAGAATAAACCATTATAGCAATTAACGGAGGCCCCACCACAGCAGGATCAGGAAAATGACGATCAAGAACCCCCGACTATAGAACCATTGAGGGAAGAGGCTTTAGATCCAGCCGATCCTGAGAAACGAATATGGGTGGGCTCCCTCCTATCTGAGGTGGAAGTTGCAGAGTTGTTGAAATTTCTGAGGAGCAACGCTGACGTTTTTGCATGGTCTCATAGAGACATGCCAGGAATTGATCCGGAAGTGGCATGTCATCAACTGAACGTTGATCCGAGTTGTCCTCCACACTGACAAAAGCAGAGGAGATTTGCGCCAGAACGGAATCAGATTATTAGTGCAGAAGTCGATAGACTCCTCGAAGTTGGATTCATTCGGGATGTTTGGTGCCCGACTTGGGTTTCGAACGTCGTGGTGGTAGGCAAGAAAGAAAAAGGAAAGTGGCGCGTGTGTGTGGATTATACCAACCTGAACAGAGCGTGTCAGAAAGACTGTTTTCCAATTCCAAAATTTGACCAAACGGTGGATGCTACGGCCGGGTACGCACTGTTATCTTTCTTAGATGCTTATTCCGGTTATAATCAAATTCCCATGGCTATTGAAGATCAAGAGAAAACGGCTTTTATTACCGAGCGTGGGTTGTATTGTTACACCGTTATGCCTTTCGGACTCAAGAATGCCGGCTCGACTTATCAAAGATTAGTGAACAAGATGTTTAAGAATCAAATCGGAAGTACGATGGAAGTCTACATCGACGATATGGTTGTCAAAAGCCGAGAAAGGTCCCGACACATCGATCATCTGCACGACACTTTTGACATATTGAGAAGGTATCACATGCGCCTAAATCCAGCAAAATGTGCATTCGGCGTGTCATCTGGGCAGTTCTTAGGGCACATAGTGAACAAACGAGGTATTGAACCAAACCCAGCGAAAGTTGAAGCCTTGTGTAACATGCCGGATCCAGTAACACCTAGAGACATTCAAGTGTTGACCGGACGAATTGCTGCCCTTAGTCGTTTCATTTCACGATCGTCCGATCGATGCAAACCTTTCTTTCAAGTCATACGAAACAAGAAAGGAAATGTGTGGGGGCATGAGCAAAGGGAAGCTTTCGAACAACTGAAGAAGTATCTAACAAGCCCATTGTTGTTAACCATTCCCAAGCCAGGAGAGCCGTTGTACATGTACCTGGCCGTAAGCGAGGGGGCAGTGAGTGCTGCGTTGTTCAGAGAGGAAGGTACGGTTCAGCAACCCATATTTTACGTGAGCAAAAGTTTCATTGATGCAGAGAAAAGATATTCGCCCACTGAGAAGTTGGTGTTAGCCTTAGTAACAGCAAAGAAGAAGCTCCGTCAATACTTCGAGGCACACACCATCGTGGTGTTAACTAATCGACCGATCAGGGCTATCTTATCTAAACCAGACTTATCGGGAAGAATTACGAAGTGGGCCATCGAACTTAGCTCCTTTGACATAAAGTACCGGCCTCGGAGTGCAGCTAAAGGTCAGGTAATTGCGGATTTTCTTGTAGAATGTTATCCCCGTAACAATTTGCAGGACGAATGTGAAGGGATCGTGGAAGCAGACCCTAATGAAGCTAGGTGGGAGCTGTATGTGGATGGGTCTTCCAATCAAGCAGGAGCGGGGGCAGGGGTCATTCTAATTTCCCCTGAAGGTGTAGACTTAGAGTGTTCAATCCGGTTGGAGTTTCCCGCATCAAACAATGTGGCAGAATACGAAGCCCTGATACTGGGCCTCGAACTGGCGAAACAATTGAAGATAAGCTATCTTATCGTACATAGTGATTCACAACTCATCGTCGGCCAGGCGACTAAAGAATACACAGCTAAGGATGTGAGGATGGAGGCGTACCAACAACTGGTTATAGGGCTGGCGAATGAATTCAAATATTTCGAGCTAAAGCAAATACCTAGAGAGATGAACGAAAGAGCGGACCAATTAGCATGCGCAGCGTCAGCTGCGCAAGAGAACCTACGGGTGACCAGGGTAGAACATTTGTACTCTCCGAGTATCGAAGCAGTAAAATCAGATGTGATGCAGATAGACGGGATGAGGCTTGATAACCCGTTACTAGAGCAGGCTCAGGTTGAAGACGATGATTGTTGGATGAAGCCAATCGTGGACTACTTAACCAAAGGAATCCAACCGAAAGATCATGTAGAAGCGAGGAAGCTCCGAATGAAGGCAGTAAGATATGCGATCTTTAACGACACACTCTATAGAAGGTCATTCTCAGGACCTTACCTCAGGTGCTTAAATCCAAGGCAATCCGAATGGGTCCTAAGAGAATTACATGAAGGAACGTGTGGGAATCATTCTGGAGGAAGAAGCCTAGCGCATCGAGCATTAACTCAAGGCTACTTCTGGCCTTACATGTCTCGGGATGCAGAGCGATATGCGAGGAGGTGTGACAAATGCCAGAAATATGCCCCGGTTGTTAGGCAACCCGCAGAAGAGCTCAATCCAGTCGTAGGACCCTGGCCATTCGCAAAATGGGGCATGGATATTGTGGGCCCGCTGCCGAGGGCTCCCGGGAACAATAAGTTCGTCCTTCTCGCCACAGACTACTTCACTAAGTGGGTAGAAGCAGAAGCGTACGTTTCCATCACCCAAGAAGACGTTGTAAGATTCGTGTGGCAAAACATTATATGTCGATTTGGCATACCAAAGGCGATTGTGACCGATAATGGGACTCAGTTCGATAATCGAAGATTCAGAGGTTATTGCACGGGTAAAGGGATCACTTTGCAGTTCTCCTCCCGAAGTTATCCCCAGGGCAATGGCCAAGCGGAGAAGACAAACCGAACGATTTTTGATTGCTTAAAGAAGAAGTTGGAACAACGCAAAGGAAAGTGGCATGAGGAACTCCCCAATGTACTGTGGGCCTATCGTACCACAAAGCGAAAACCCACGGGTGAAAGCCCATTCTCTCTCGCCTATGGCACTGAAGCGGTTATCCCTACGGAAGTCAGTCTACCTACTATCAGAACATTGGTTGCGGAAAAGGGCAGGAATGATCAACAACTAGCTCATAACCTCGACTTAGTCGAAGAACAAAGAGAAATTGCTGCACTGCGACTAGCGAACTACCAGAATCAAGTCGCTGCCTACTTCAACAGGCGGGTTAAATCGAAAAGGTTCAAGGTAGGAGAGTGGGTATTGAGAAAGGTCATGGAAAACACAAAAGATTTGAATGCAGGGAAGCTTGGACGTATATGGGAAGGACCGTATGAGGTGACCGAAGCCTTCGGAAAGGGAGCTTATAAACTCAGGCACGTTGAAACAGGTCAGTATGTGCCGCGCCCATGGAACGCAATTCATTTGAGAAAGTACCACATTTAGCTTTTCATGTTCATGTTTTCCGTATTTAAATTTCCGTTTCAAGCAATGTCGAAGGGTAAATCCCTTTTTGTCTTCCTTGCATGTCGAAGGGTGAATCCCTAGATGTCTGTTGACATCTCCGTATGGTTTGATAAATAAAGTTGCGTTTTATTCGAGTCTCAGACTAAAGTCTAAAGCGGAAGAGTATGAACCAAGGAATAAGGATCGAACCAGGATCGAAAAACTAAGATCGAGTGGGAATAGAAACCCAAGATCGAATGGGCAAAGACCCAACCAGGATCGAAAAACTAAGATCGAGTGGGAATAGAAACCCAAGATCGAATGGGCAAAGACCCAACCAGGATCGAAAAACTAAGATCGAGTGGGAATAGAAACCCAAGATCGAATGGGCAAAGACCCAACCAGGATCGAAAACCCCAGATCGAACGGGCGAAGACCCATCCAAGATCGAAAACCTAATACTGAATAGGTAGAAAAATTGATTCAAGGTTGAACGGCCCCTAAGATCGATAACGAAAGGGCGAATTTAATAAGTTTAACCGTCCTCCTCGAAACACGTCGAATGGTCCCAAACAAAAATGAGGCCTTACGTGTGCAAAAGTAAAAGCTCGGGCAATAGAACACTGTTCTCGTTATCTTTTAAGTTAAAAAGAGAAAACCTCTTGGATATCCGATACATAGTGCGATAAAAGACAAGAGTGAATGGAAAACTAAACCTACTAGTAGAAAGGGAAAACAAGGACGACACCATTGCTAGACACCCTAATAGTGGTGGAACCTAAAGGCCCAACTTATTATAAGCAAAATGACATCTAGTCTAACGGGGTGGGGATACTATCCCAGTCTACGGAAGGAAAAGCCGCTTTCGCCTTGGAGCGGAAATAGTGGATGCCTTGTTTAAAACCATCGTGTATGCCATCTGAGTGAGCAGCGGACACAGCACGATCGGCAGCCATTAATTCCCCCCTGAGACGATCCACCTGATGCTCAGCACGTTGCAAGTATTCCTTCAAAGTTTCACGTTCGTTCAATAACAGGGAGTAGTCGAAGCATTGGGGACAACGTGGGTGGCGACGGGAAGGTGCGCGAGAAGGACCCGCATCGTCTCTCGCAGAAGGGTTAAGAGAATGAGCGATGGAGTTAGGTGCCCGAGTTGCGTAACTCCCTCATGGAGAGACCATTCTATCAGCAACAGAGTTGGGAGCTCGAGTGGCATAATCTAGCCTTGGAGAGACCCCTTCACCGACGATGGAGTCTAAAGCTCGTCTTCCACCCGACCTTGTTCGAGACCGGTAGGTGGATTCACGAAAAGTGTTAGGGACTTCAGAAGATCGAGAAGCCCCCATCGGCGAACGCAAGCGTGAGGAGGAGTCGGAACGTAGCTCGATAACATTCCCGGAACCCCTGGACGCCCTCCGGGAGATTCCTTTCTTGGGAACATCGGCATAAAGTCGCAAGTTAAGCTTCAGTCTTCGGTGGTTAGCCATGAGATCCAGGTATTGCTTGCTTGCCCTCAAACGCCCCTTTATATAGAATCAGTTCGAGGTTGATGGAAACAAAAATTCAAAATCTGAGGTGATCGCGTCTTATTGAGATAAAACTTTGGTTTGAAAATTCAAAGTTAAGGATAAAATATTTTGAACGCACACAGTTAAAACTAAAAATTAAAAGAGCGGTTAAGTAGGGTCAGGCAAGGGAAGGGCGAAGGCCCAACTCGCTAGCGACAATTACATGAAGACACAACAAAGACAATAAGTAAGATGCAGAAAATACAAACACAAATGAGGTTCGTAACCCATAAGAACAAATCACAATGACCTACTAAACGTCGTCGAAATGAGAGCCGGATGGGAAGCCTCCAAAGCCTAAACCCGAGATGGGTCCGGAAGTAGTGATGAACCCGCTGCCTGGGATAGGGTCAGAAGAGGTAGGTCGGTCTGAAGGCCTCTGATCTTTAGGATCCATCCCCTCATACCACTCATACCCGCCGGGCTCAATCCCCATATGACGATCATACACGTCAGGGTCAGCTACGAAGCGATGTTCCGGACGTTGCTGGCTTTGCACCCAACCAAATCTGAAGCTGGAGGCCATTTCCTTTCGTATCTGCCGCGTGTTCATCTCCCGCTCAGTGACCCTCGCTTGCTTGGCCTCGGTCAGCTCCTTCTGCGTGCGGCGCACTTCGGACGTCGCAGCGTCGCGAGCCTCTTTCAAACTTGAGATTTCTCCCTCATATCCGAGAAGCTTAGCCTGACACTCCATGACCTGCTGTTGATTAAGGCTGAGAGATTCCATCCTGGCAGCTAGTCTATTCGACTTTTCCTTTTGAAGCAAAGCCATCTGGAAACAACGGTAGGGTTAAAGCTTACAGAAATGACGAAACACGAGAGAGTAAGAGAATACCTTCATAAGACAATGCGACTCATAGGAGTCGACATCGTCATCAGGCATTGTCTCAAAGCGGCCGGCATCATTAGGGTGAATTAAGCCTCTCGCAACAGCAGCGGCGGCGTTAGCATTGCCCCACAGATCATCCCCAAGGGCGACGAAGCTCCCGTCTCTTTTTTTGAACTCAGGTCTCCAAGCTTGAGACGAGTTACCAGAATCCTTGCTACCAACTGAGCTGAAGGTGGGAGGAGCCGATTGCCATTGCATGGGTCTAGGGGTGATGCCGAAGGTAGACGACGAATCACGCTTAGGTTTTTTGGGCCTATCCCCCAGAGGTTGTTTACCCGACCTGCTTGCAATCCTGGGAACAGGGAGATCACGAGGAGGTGATGTAATGCAACGGGGCGGTGGAATGTCGGAAGAAGGAGAGGCCATCGTAGGAGAGTAGTTCAAGTCGGAATCCGTGTCAGAACGCCCTGACCCCTCGCTTTCTTCTCCTTCACTTTCTCCTTCCGAGTCCTCCGTTCGGGAGTCGGTCACAAGTACGGAAGACCCTGCACTAAACTGAAGGTCAAGATCGAAAGCAAAGATAGATTTAAGCAAAGGGTCTGGGGGCAACGACTGGTCGACCAAACAAAAAGGGAAGTAAATGACGGAGTTGCGGGGAGAAGTTATTTGGGTAAGGGTGTCGGCAACGTCTCTAGAGTCCCATATCTTTGCCGTCACGAACCTCTTCAACCAACATTTTCGGTCTTTAGAAATTATTCGTTCGGGACCGTTCGACAAAGCTGCAAAAAAAAGCTCAAGGTAAGTAACGCTCGCGTATTTGTGGAAAATTAATAGCAGGAGCAAATTTATATACCAGCTTTAGGACCAAAAGTTGAGGGAATAGATAGTTGAGACAGCTCGGGAGCCATCCAGTTCCCCGAAACTAAAAGAGGGCGGTTTTTCCAGTCTCTAGCTCTCGAAGGGCCCAATGACAAGAATTTCTTGCGATATCTAGGTGTAAAGCTAAAGAACCTGGTTTCGTTCTTGATGGTAGTCAAATCGAAGAGATAGAGGAAATCTCTAAAACCTAAAGAGACACCAAGCTTCAAACCCAAAGCCAAAAAGTTCGACATCATCAAATAAGAGTTCGGGTTCAATTGCATAGGGTGGGTATTTGTAAAGAATAAGATGAGATGAATCATGGGGTGGAGCGGGAAACTAAGCGCCCCTAGGTGGTCCGGAGACAAAACGGTAGACCCGGTTGGAATACCGGAGCCCGAATACATGTCGGCTCCGACAGGAAGTGGGCAGAGGTGTACGTCATCCGGAACATGACCTTGGTCACGAGCCTTGACAACTTCAAAGGGTGGTGGAGTACCACCATATTTGGACCAAGGAGTACGTCCCGACATGAGAAACACGGTGGGAGACTTACTGGCCGAAATTGATTAGAGAAGACAAAAGGAGGAACTTGTGCCTGTAAACGTTTGAAATATTCTCGCTGGAAGGGTTTGAAGTGGAAAATTACCTGTAAGCGAAGAAGCTACTCTGAAACAAGAGATCACAGGCTTGGTAAAGGAAACTAAGCAAAGGAAGTGAAGGAAAATGAAGACGAAGAAACTCAAGGTAATGACATGTAAATATATACACGTATATGCGTAGGAATGTATGCAAATATATGAAAAGCAAGTGCGGAGATTTGCATGTCAGTACGCAGAGATATGCATGTAGATGTTGCGTGTGTGCATGTACAGTTAGATAGATAGCCCGAAGTGCAGGTCTAGCAAGTACGTGATGTCTGCAAAGGTGACCACGTATATATATATATATATATATATATATATTTCATTGTCAAGTTAGGTTTGGTGGAAACCGTCAGGAAAGTGTATATATATATATATATATATATATATATATATATATATATATATATATATTTCATTGTCAAGTCAGGTTTGGTGGAAACCGTCAGGAAAAGGTATATATATATATATATATATATATATATATAATAGTCAAGAATGGGATTGATGGGATGCGACAGAAACAAATCTATATAAATAATAGTTAGTCAAGGATGGAAGACATATATATATATAGATATAGAAAAGGAAGTGTCGGTGAATGTCACAGTTAGAATATGGGTACGCATGTGTGCCCGCATAAAAACAGAAGGTGCAGACTAGGTGTGCTGGGACATGCTTTTAGGCTACTGTGCTGCAGCAATTGCTTTCGTCAGTTCAGAAAGATGAGACAATGGCTCATATGTGTATGACAGTTTACCCAGCCAAATTTTGTCAGTCAACTTTCGTAATGTCAGTCAACTTTCGTAACTTCAGTCCTCTTTCGTAAGTAGGTCCTCGTTCGTCAGTCCTCTTCCGCAAGTAGTTCCTCTGTCAGTCCCCTTTCGTAAGTAAGTCCTCGTTCGTCAGTCCTCTTCCGCAAGTAGTTCCTCCGTCAGTCCTCTTTCGTAAGAAGGTCCTCGTTCGTCAGTCCTCTTCCGCAAGTAGTTCCTCAGTCAGTCCTCTTTCGTAAGTAAGTCCTCGTTCGTCGGTCCTCTTCCGCAAGTAGTTCCTCTTTCGTAAGTCCTCCTTCGTAATCTCTCTTTCGTAAATTTTCATCCCCATATCTTTCGTGTCAGTCTTCTTTCGTAAGTAATTCCTCCTCGCTAGTCAGTCTTCTTTCGTAAGTAATTCCTCTTTCGTCAGTCCTCAGTCTTCTTTCGTAAGTAATTCCTCTTTCGTCAGTCCTCATTCGCAAGTAAGCTCTAAATCCTCTTTCGCAAATCTTCTTCCATAAATTATGCGAAAATAAAATAAGGCACAAATTTGGCCTTAGCGTGAAGTACTTAAAGTTTGAGCTGTCGAGGCCTCACGAGATTGAAGAATTCAGTTTTCCCCTATTTTACATACGTAAAAAAGGGAAAAAGGGGGCATTGTGGGAGGATAAAATCCAGTTCCGACTCATGGGCCAACGCCGATGATCCAAAGAGAAAATGTTATGTAAAACAAAAGGCCCACAAGAAATATACGGACGTAAGGGAAATGGGGTCCAGATAACTTCTCCTATAGATGCAAGGGGAACGTGTGTCTAGAAACCTACCCCACTACGGAGGCCACTACGGAGGGAAAGTGGGAGAGGAGGACGTGATATTTGTTCCCAAAGCATGCAGTCGCGTGTGGGACGACCACTAAGGAAGTGGGAAGAATGACTGATCGTGATACTTGATCCCCAAGCATGCAATCCTATAAATGGGAAAGAGGCCGAACAGCCAGGGAAAAAAAAGGATCGAAAACAATCCAGAGAAAAAATCAATTCTAACTTGAGCGTCGGAGTATCTCTTGCAGGTGCTCACCCGGGAAGCTACGCAGGAAGGTCGTTCGGAGACACTTACGACGTAGGATTCGGCAACGTGAGGGTCACGGTCAACAAATCTGTGGAGGTATTTCTTCTTGTGAGAAATTTCACTCCAACAATTACTTAGGCCATCTTCAACCGAGTCAGCCAAAAGGTTATAAGCCAAAACATAGCCTGTTTTCAACCTGAACAAATTATTGGGGTCATGAAGCATAGGAGGAATGGCCATAGCCTCTCAAGCCACGAAATTTACTCTCTTCTCATGAATATTGTACCTGTAAAAGCATAATGCAATAAGCCTTCAACAGTCTGGCCTAGTGTGCTCAACAAACACTCCAAGATACTCCAAAACAAAAACAAAGCAGTTTCACATAGGGAACTGAAGAACATATTGATACGTTATCTTGCAATTCATAAAGTCTCTTCTGTCAACAATCTTCCTCTTCTTAGCATGAAACTTTTTTTAAAGAATAAAAAGCTGTCTCTGCGGATAATCAAATAGTGCAAAATCGGAATAAATAAACAATAGAAGTTCAGGATCGATTAGGTCTTGATTGTTAGCAAGAATAACTGCCAGCTTGTTCCATTTTTGAAGTTACAAAAACTTGAACAATAGAAGTTTAGAATCTATTAGGTTCCAAGCCCACTATAAGCTGAGACAATAGTGTCATTGACTTCAATAGCTGCACATACATATTGTTTGAATGTAACTTGTTGGAAATTTTGAAGTTTGAGTTAAAATTTCATTTGTCCCACATTGATCATTTCCAAAAAGCTTCAACACTTTATAAGGCTTTGTCCTTATTAGAAGGTAATTGGAGTGTTGGACTTGGAGAATAAAATTGGGTTCACCTTTTGCATAGAGTTTATTTTTTGTTGCTAAGACTTTAATGAAATTACTAAAACATCATCAACTAACAGGTCTAACGGGTTGACCCAAAGTATTTAACGGGTTCACCCGTTAGCGACACGACCCGTTAAGCATCCATTCAAATACTAATATTAACGGGTCAGTTCGGGACGGGTTAATAGGTCGGGTCCAAAATGCAAGGTTTAGTTTGGGCTGCCCCCGGTTTTTGCATGGGCTTCGTTGGTTATCGGTAAAAGCCCGACCCTCAGTAAATTTAATGACAGCTCTACCCGCCAAAGCTTAAAATCCGACGGTGAGGATGATGGGTTGGGAAGGGCAATTTTGTCCTCTACGTTTTGAGCGAATTGGGGGTGGGTTTGGCTTCGTTGTCATTGGATGAGGGTTCCGGGAATGCAGGCTATATCACCTTTGAGAGAGAGAGGGGAGAGAGAGATATGGGAGGATTTGTTGCGAGGGATTTCAAAGGGTGTCCATTGCAGAGAGAGGGATTTCAGGAATTTGCAAATCCTTCCCCTTCACACCGATGCACCGTTTCTCTCTCATTTCTCTCAAATTCGGGAGACTTCTTTTTCTCTCTCTTCATTTCTCTCAAACTCTAGCCCCAGCGCCGCTCACCCCCATTCTTCTTCATCTTTTCTAAAAGAAAACCCTAGCCACTCAATTTCCATCAACCATGGCCTCCATTTTAGGCCTTGAGTTCGCAAAATCTGGAGAGCTTTCTCTCTCGCCTACAAACGAAGGTGGCCGAGTACGAGAGCCCAAGGTGGACCGCCGCAAAAAAAAAACCCTACGAATCCGCTCTGAGTCAGCTCATAGCAGCTGAGAACGACTCGCGCGACGTCGACCACCACCGCCACCGGCTCATCGGCTCCACGCATTCTCAGGTATTCAAGTTCTTTTTACTTTTCTGGGTTTTTCTTTTTAGTGATTTTTTAACCTTTTTTTTTCTGATGAGAATGCAGGTTTTGGTTTTAGCATTTGATTTTCTCTGTTGGGATTTTGACTTTATTTTGTGGAAATTGGATTTCATCTGAAAAATCTGAATGTTTAGTGTTTTTGTTTGCTGATTATTGTTTGTTTTATTTGTATTTGTTGAATTATATTTAATTTATGTTTATGAGTACCGTATGAGTGCTCTGTGAGTTTGGGCATAATCGAGTATCACCGCCACCTCGTCAGCTTGCTTCTTTCCAAAATCCAGTATTATCAATCATCTGAATTATGAGTTTTTTCATAAACTTCTTTAGGGATGCAAGAACGGGCCAGCCGTTGACTTCGATGTGCCTCAGCCGCTGATAGGATTGAATCAAACACCCCATTGTCCATCCTTGATGAGGCATGTAATCTCTCTATCTCTCTTCAAAGACTTCTGCTTTTCAATCAAACACCCCATTGTTTTTCTTTCTCCCAAGTCACCGGGACAAACACAGAAAATTGCAGCCGCTTACAATTATAGTTTTAAAAATTCTCTCTTTTATTTTATATATCTAGATAATTGATGTTTGCTTTTTTTTTTTTTTTTTTTGTTGTAGTTTGGGTTTAATTTGTATTTTTTATGGTGATTAAGAATCCAGAGCTTCTGAGGTTTGATTATTTTCTTTTTCTTTTTTAACTTATCCTTGGGTAAGCATTTTTGATGAAATTTTGTTTTTGCTCCGTTTTTGGGTATTTTCAGGCAATTGAAGTTGAATATGGAGAAGGTTTTGACATATTTATACTTGTTGGACTCTCAAGTTTGATGTGGTAGTGAATTTATTGAGTTAAATGTTTCTTAGTCAAATTGTGTTTTATGTTCCGTTGAATATAATTTACTGATTATACTTTATGCTGCTATGACTTACTACTGTTAATTTTTACTTCGAGTAGGATTTTTTGTACGATAAACTGCAAGAAGTTTTTCTTAAACGAAAAACAATATGCCATGAAACCTGATGAACTAATTGCGTAATATTGAGTTTTTTTCGATGAGGGATTTCGAGTTTTCTGCCAAGTCTCTTATCTTATTTTTAGTTTTTGGGTTGCAGGTAATACTTTATGGTCAATGTGATCCTATATCTATTTAATTAATTGTATTCTTAGATCATGTAGAAAGACTAGCAAGTAGCAATGTTGCTGCTTTTTAAGTTGTTTATTCCTCTTATTTGGATTTGATGTGGGATATCCATGACTGGTTGTTGAACCCAAAATCTGGGATTGTTGTTTTTATGGTTTAAAAAGATGAAGATTAGAGGAATTTAAATGCTTTAATTGAATAAGGAAAACTGCACATATTCATATATGAGCCATATTGTTTCCTCTCTCTTTCACATATCTGATCCGTTGGGAGTTTGATCTCCACCATTACTAATATCCATATCTGCTGCCATTGTACACACACACATAGTTTCTTATTCTTCTTAATTAATAGTTATTTGAAGTAATAGTATTGGTATGTATATCTCTATCTATATCTATATATGTATATATATATATATATATGTATGTAATGTATAGAACTTAGAACCTAGAGTGAGAGTAAGCGAATGTTGTGAAGTGGCCCAACCCAACATCCATTTGCAAATTTGGTTTATAGAAAATCCTGTCAGACTGTCCCTATTGCCTTCCCCTGCCTCTATTCTTTAAAGAAGAAAAGATTGTTAGACTAAAAGCTAAGCATTTCAATGCTTTCGTGATTGTATCCTAATATCACCAGTGCTACTACTTCCCTTTCAGTTGTCATTGAATTGCATAGCGGGTCGCGATTTATCTCTGAATCCTTGCCAATATCTTGGTTGCTTGGATTTCTCAGAAACCCCTTATGTGATGAACCATATGAAAAGAATCGGCTTAAATCAAGTAACTCTGAGATAAACTTATCGAATATTAACTCTTATCAATTGCTATTTTGTATAGGTGGCATGATGGGACAGTCCCATCAGAGTTCCATCGTGCTTGAAAAGGGCTCCCCTCATAGCCATGCTTGCTGTATGATATTCAAGGTTTGATTTTCTGATGCAATTGCTATACACATTAATTGACACACACCGACCAAAATCAAAGCGTGTTGGTCGTCACGTGAGGGTGACGTAGCCATGTAAGTAGTGCGGAAGCGATAAGAAGATAAGAATGTGAATAATTAAAAACCAACCTAGGAACTTACTAAAGGAATAACATGAAAGTGGTATTATTCATCCACTTTTTTTTTCAATTTTTTTTACCAAACGACTATCTACATTAAGGGAAGGGAGTGGACTAAGTCTCACAATGAATTAGCAATAATATGGTTCAAATTTTTTTTTTTGGCGAGAATTAAACTTAAGATCTCTCACTTACAAGTGAAAAAGAATATCAATAGCTTATAGTACTGAGTGGTATTATTCATTCATTTTTAAATAATGAAAATCAAGAAAAAAATTGCATGGGGTCCCCCTCTCGTCACTTACCACTAGTTCCCTGAGCAAAAGACATCTTTCCAACTTAATGGCTGTCCGTCCATTAATAACAAGTCCACATCTCAACCCAAATATAATGACGTCAAAGGAGAGGGAAAATGAGAAGGAACCTCCGGAGAGTAGAGAGAAGGAAAAAGAGAAGAGAAGAAGGAAAAAGTAAAAAAGGAGAGGAAATTTCGAACAATAGAGAAAAGGAGAAGGGAAAAGAAGAAAAGCAGAAAATGCTCCCAACTTCCCTTGTTTCTTGCATTGTAAATTATATTTCATAAATGAGAAACCAGTATTCCTACCTTGATGTAGATATAACTTGCTGAATCTAGTAATTATACAGCAAGCTTATGGTCATCTCTAACCGAAGGAGAGTCAGATGACTCGTTTTAGCCTTATAGCCCTCCAAGAAATTAATATTTTAATCAACAGCGTTAGATCATATTTTTTACCATCTCCAACCGAGGGGCCAGAGGATTATAGGCCAAACATAGCCTTGTGACAAAAAACCATCTCCAACTGAGAGGCCAAAGAGCCATAGGCCAAACATAATTTATTATTTTAATTTAAAAACTACAACTCAAATTTAAAAGGGAGTTTTAACGAAAAGCTCGCAGTACTGTTCACTTTAATGAAAAATCATATTTTTACACTAAAAAATCAAACCTGATACTATTCACTTTATCCATTATTTTGTCCTTATCGTTAAAACTCAAAGTTTTCAAATCATTTTCATTAGTTTTCCTATTACAACTTAAATTTAAAAATTGACTAGCACAAAGCACAACTTTTTTAAAACAGTAACAAGTTCTTCAGATGAGATCTCAATGCACAAACCTGTGTCTTTTAAGATATTACAGACAAAGATGTTCCAAGTAACATGAATGACCTTTGTACTAATGAAAAAAATTTAAGGAAAACTAACGAAAAGGGCTTGAAAATTTTGAGTTTTAACGATAAGGACAAAATAAAGGGTAAAGTGAATAGTAACAGGTTTGATTTTTTAGTGTAAAAATGTGGTTTTTCGTTAAAGTGAAGAGTACCGCGGACTTTTCGTTAAAACTCCAAAAAATTTACTCCTTAAAAATAAAAAATAACAACATCGGATCATTGTCGTTTACAAAACTTATGTGACTTTTCGAAACATTACCAATAGGATTTGCAGCAATCAGATGCTCCCCAACAGCCTTCACAACATCAATCAATGCTCCAGCTTGATTTGTGTAGAGCACCCGCTGCGCTGAAATTACCGACCGAATCAATTCAGCCGTCTGTTTTGCAGTAGCCTGCGAGCCCTCAATTTTACTGCAACCACAAAAATTTGCAATCAAATTCTGAATCATGAAATATACCTATCAACCAGTATAGTCTCTTGAGCATGCAGGTTGCGCCAATCTAATCTATGAATTGCGCTGAAGAACAACTTACCGCTTTTTAAGCTTAATAAGGAAATCATTCACAAGGGAGTGCACGTCCGGCATGGCTATCACGAAATTTAATCTGAAAATGTCAAAAATATAAACTTCAAATCATCACACTCAATTTCATTTCTATGGAAATCAGAAAGACTAAAAAGAAACAAGCAAATAGAACCCTTATTCTCCGTCGTCTCAGGCAACCAAACAAAACCAACAAATCACCTGAAGTTAATACAAACGGGAGCTACTTTTTTTAGGTGATTTATTGGTTTTTATATGGAAGCCAAATCAGGTGGGAATTTGAGAAAAATGAAAAACCCAAAGCTAATTAATTCCAAAAATAACAATCCACAACGAAAGTGAAAAACTTGGGAAGCTGAAAATACCAAAACCCACCTAATTGAAAGCATAAGTAAAACCCCAATTATAACCCTGAGTTAAACCTTTTTTTTTTAAACTTTAAATTAAACTATTAATAATAACCCAATTAAGTTATCAATCAGGAAAGATAAAAATGCAGAGAGAGGGGTTTAAGAGGTGTACATGGTGTGAGTGGGCGAGTGGTGCTGCGACTTTGAGAGGCTGAGAGGAGTAGAAGAACAAGGAGATGGGACCGAAGAAGATTTGCGGAATCGGAAATGGAGGGGAGAGAGAGAGAGAGAGAGAGAGAGAGGAGAGGAGAGGGAGCCAGCCGGTTGGCCTGATACTTTTTTTCGTTGGTGGGATCCACGAGCTCTTTAGCTTAGTTTTCAGTTAGAGATGATTTTCGTGTACTTTTAAGCTATTTTCGATCCTTTAGGTCTCTGGCCGGATCCGGCTATTAATTACGCAACAATTTGATCAACCACCTTAAATTCAACCATACATGTATCCAGATTGGTAAAAATGATGCCAACAATTCAAAGATGAAAAATGAGTACAGATCAATAATCAAAGCGTGTTACATTTTATCACAAAAGATTTTGTGCAATTAGAAGTGCATTTTATCACAAAAGGTGAGCAACGATTGTTATAAATTGACGTCTAGTGTCGGCCATATAAAACAAGAAGTACTCTCTTCTTTTTCTTTTTGTCCTCTGCCACTAGTGTCGGCCATGACTTAAAGAAAGGCTTTTTGGGTCAATGCTTGAGAACGACCCATTTAATAATTGTCTGTAAATTTTCCAGGAAGTAGATAGGAATGATCCAATTAAATATTTCCCCTGCACAGAGACATTTGCATTGCCCCTAGCAAAGATCAGATTTTTTGTTTGTCCATCGAGCCACATCGATGGCTCTTGTGAGAACAACTCAAGGAACTTCCTCTGGTTCCAACACTCGTCGGGGTTATCTTTACGACATGTTCTTGAGCTTCAGAGGCGAAGACACTCGCAATAAGTTTACGGACCACCTCTACACAGCTTTGAAAGACGCAGGATATCTCACATTTCGAGATGACGACGAACTCGAGACAGGAGAAGATATCAAGTCAAGACTGAAGCAAGCAATCCAAATGTCGCAAACTTCTATCGTTGTGTTTTCTGAAGATTACGCGTCATCAAGATGGTGCCTTGACGAGCTTGTCGAGATCGTTGCTCGGACCACGTTGTTATACCGGTCTTCTACGATATTGATCCGTTCCATGTGAGGAAGCAGACGGGAAGCTTTGCCGAGGCATTTGCTAGACACCAGAAAACTGAACCGCCCGACAGGAAGGAGAGATGGAGGGAGGCACTTAAAGAGGTTGCAAATCTAGCTGGGAAGGTTTTACAAAATCAAGCTTATGGGTAACTTTCAGTTTCTCCTTTTGTCTTCTCTTTGTTGTTGTTGTTGTTGACCTCTTCAATAAAATCACAAAATATTGATTTACCCAACACAAATGTTCATATGACTTTTGGCAAATTGCCCCAATAATAATCCCAGTTAAGGTCAATTAAGTTGACTTGATGCGTACCATGTAGCTCGCATGGAATAGCTGTTAAGAATTATTGATCGAACCTTAATACAATTTTTTCTTGTGAATTCCATGATGATCAGATTTCATATAATTGATTGATATCGAGTTTGATTCATCTTTCATTTTATTTTCAAATTCTTAGGTACGAGTCAAAGTTTATCAAAGATATTGTTAAAGTGATCAGTGACAAGCTAAGTCACACACCCTTGAATGTTGAATCAAAATTGATTGGAATCGATTCTCGAGTCGAAGACATCAATTTATGGTTACAAGATCCATCACATAATGTTGGTATACTTGTTATTTATGGGATGCCTGGAATAGGGAAGACAACCATTGCAAAATGTGTTTACAATTCAAACTTTGAAAGTTTTGAAGGAAGCAGCTATGTTGAAAATATCAGGGAAACTGCAAGTCAACATAAGGGCTTAATTCAAATACAAAAGCAAATTCTTTATGGTATTTTAAATGGGAAAAAAAATAAAATACACAATGTTAGTGAGGGAATAATTAAGATTGAAAAAGCCATAAGCTCTAGAAGAGTTCTTCTTGTTCTTGATGATGTGGATCATACGGACCAATTGGATGCAGTACTAAGGATGAAAGATCAGTTTTGTCCCGGAAGTAAAATACTTATAACAACTAGGCGTAAAAGGTTGCTAAAGGCACATGAAGGCATTATGGAGCATGAAGTTGAACCTTTGGGTTTTTATGAATCATTGGAGCTTCTCAGTTGGCATGCTTTTGGCCAGGACCATCCCCTTGAAGGTTACGAGGAATATTCTAAAAAAGTCGTACAACACAGCGGAAGACTTCCATTAGCTCTCAAAGTTTTGGGTTCTTCTCTTTTCAGGGAACCTAAACATGTATGGAAAAGTAGATTGGAGAGGTTAGAAGATATTCCAAATGGTGAAATCATGAATAAATTGAGAATAAGCTACGACTCTTTACAAGTTGGCCATGATGACCATGACCAGAAATTATTCCTGCATATTGCTTGTTTCTTTATTGGAAAGAATGAAGATTACATTGTTAGAATACTAGATGGATGTGATTTGAAGACAATTGATGGCATTCAAAATCTCAAGGATAGGTGCTTGGTGACAATTGGTATGGACAACGAGTTGTATATGCATGATGTGATTCGTGACATGGGACGAGAAATTGTTCGCCAAGAATCCAATGTGCCTGGGAATCGTAGTAGATTGTGGCGCCCTGAGGATTCTTTTGAAGTGTTGAGAAAAAAGAATGTAAGAAATGTACATAGTATGTGTGTGAATATTTCTTTTTCTCTTGTACTATTTAACCAATTGTTTTCCCGTTTCTTTTATAGGGTACGAAAGCAATTGAAGGTCTTATACTGGACATGCATAAACTGCTTGCAAACAGTCCCATAAACTCAAACAAGACCGTCTTGGAAACCAATGCATTTGCAAGGATGCACAAACTAAAACTACTCCATCTTAAACATGTACTACTAGATGGATGTTACGCAAAACTTCCTACAGGGTTAAGATGGTTGTGCTGGCCTGGATTTCCTTTGTATTCAATTCCTGTTGATTTTTATTTGGAGGAAGTGGTATTTCTTGAAATGCAATGTAGCGGCTTGAGGCAAGTTTTCAAAGAAGCAAAAGTATGTTATTCCACGCTTTTCAATTTCTTCTCCTTCTCTATTTAGGTTTTAATTCTCTGACTAATTGCATGTGTTAGAATTAGCTCCCATACACATTTTTTTATTTGTTTTTATATGTTTCCACAGTTTCTTCCATCATTGAAGATCCTTGATGTCAGCCATTCTCATGGTCTCATTGAAATCATGGACTTCTCACTTTGCCCCCGTCTAGAGGAGTTGATCCTTGTAGGTTGCACAAGCCTGGTTGCTGTTCCTGAATCCATTGGAAACCTAGAGAGACTTGTGTACTTGAATATGAAGGATTGCAAGAATCTTAGGATACTTCCGAAGAGCATGTGTTTGCTTAAATCTCTTGAAACACTCATTTTATCTGGTTGCTCAAATCTTGGTGAGTTTCAAGTGCAGATGATGAAGAAGATGGGAGTCTCTGAAAGTGCTTGAAACAGATGGAATTCCATTAAGTGAATTATGGCCACAAAGAAGTTCAAGTATCTTGAGTTCTTTTCCTTGCTCTTTAGTAGAGTTGAATCTCAGTGGGTGCAATCTTTATGATGACGCCTTTCATGGGGATTTAAGTAATCTATCCTTAATACAAAGACTATATTTAGATAAGAATCCAATTTGTAGCCTACCTATTTTCATCAAAAATTTAACGAGGCTCGATCATCTCTCTTTCTGGTGCTGTGATAGGCTCGAATCACTTGTGGGGTTGCCAAAAATACGCAAAAAGATGGATATATACGGATGCCTATCACTTAAGAAAATAATGTATCAATCCTATGGGATCCAAGCATCTGTCATTGTAGGTGACAACTGGTATCTAGTTGAGAAGGAGTACTCATACAAGTTAGAGCCTATTGATAGAGTTGATGTGGAAATGATCAAACTTTTGGGCTTGTGCAACTTGGGATACATGCCAGCCGTTCTAATGCGCAATGCACACGCATTGGGCCATGAGGGTTATTGGAGTCCCGTTCAGGTGCCTCTCTCTCTCTCTCTCTCTCTCTCTCTCTCTCTCTCTCTCATAAGTCAAATATATCATGGGAAAGAAATGACAGTAATATTGTGGTAATCATGTCAAATACGTAGGGATTGTATCAAGATGGTATCTTCAGCACATTTTTTCTTGGGAATGAGGTTCCAGGCCGGTTCAGCTATAAAAGTACAACAAAGTCCTCAATATCTTTTATTGTCCCTTCACTCCTTCCTTGTCACAGAATCCGAGGCTTGAACATCTTTGCTACCTATGCAAAGGAGGAGTATTCTAATAATCATGATTATCATTATATTCCCCCGATAATGACTAAAGTGAGTAACAAGAGTAAGGGTCTAAAATGGATCTATGCCTTAAACTTCTACGGTATTCCAGGAGAGGAAGAAGATATGATATGGTTGAGCCATTGGAAAATGGAGAATGAAACAATATTACAATGTGGAGATGAAGTGATTGTTTTAGTAACAGGACCTGGCAAGTTTCGGGTGAAGGAGTTTGGTGTAGAGCTTGTGCAAGAGCACCTAGACAAGATGAGTACCCAACATAACACCACTCTAGATCCTCCTCATTATC
This sequence comes from Cotoneaster glaucophyllus, assembly GCA_036320875.1. Classification (NCBI taxonomy): domain Eukaryota; kingdom Viridiplantae; phylum Streptophyta; class Magnoliopsida; order Rosales; family Rosaceae; genus Cotoneaster; species Cotoneaster glaucophyllus. Next base: position 10,092,431 of record CM070070.1, read on the forward strand.
CATGAGCCATCGAGGGAGAATTGTCACTGCTGGAGAGCATAGCAGGAATATACTTCCTTGGCTCGTTCCCTATAATGCCATCAGCAATCGAGAATACTGATTTCTGTAGGCCAAGATGGTTGAATCGCGTCATCATGGACTCTGATGAAGAAGACGCAGGTATGTTGTGTTGTTGTATTGCAACGAATTATACTCCATCCACACACTTCCGGGTCATCCGAATTCATTCCAGTTATGTTTTTCAGACAAAGAAGAAGGCCAAGAGGATGAGCTTGATTACACAATTGCAAAGACAAGGGCTGCCAACAATAACTGTGGCCTCAGAAAAAGAAGCGGTAGCCTCGGAGGCTGGAAGGTGCTCCTCACAGCTGCCAGCTTCTTTTTCACGCTTGCTCTTGGTAGTTCGGTCCTCCATCTCCCAGAAAAAAGCAGCAGCATTGGTCGACAAGCCCTCTATAAGTTTGTAATTTTACTTGATATAGACATATCTTTGCACTCCCTCCTTGTTTTCAAGATGTTCTCTGCCTACAAAACATCAGGTTCAGAGCTAACTGCTCCAAACCGCTTGAGATATAAAATCCCTTGCAATTAGATATCGAAGTCAAATGTGTTCCAACATCATAAAATATTGCATAAATTTAACATAAACCACATCAGCATCAACGATACTTCAAATTTTTTTTTCCTTGCCAATGATGGCATACAACCCGATAATAGAAAAGATAAATACATGGTTGTATAGTAACAAATAAATAAGTGAAAAAAAATGCCTCTACAAATGGTAAGGGAAGGACTTTGACATGTATCTTTAGCAATAACGGGCAAGAATCAATGCTTCGAATTGGGGGGAAAATATTTCGGTACCGGGGAAGGCAAAAACATCCTATTTGCTTCTAAATGTCAAAGTTACATATCTTAATTGTCATTTACAATAAAAAAAAAAAAAAGTTCTTGCTTCTTAAAGACCCCGCTCCAATTGAAAAAGAATAGTACCATTCACACACTCATTTTTACTTTTCGTACAACCTTGTTCATTTTTGCCAATGATCTTCTTCAATTCATTTAATCCGACAACTACAAATTGACAAGGGTGTTTGAAAAGTAGAAATAGGTGTGTGGCCACTACCTTTAAAAAATTGTGTAAGTTACATAAATATCAGTACAACAGATATTAAATTGAATAATATATCAAATAAATTAACAACAAACAATTTCTTGGCCTGAGATCTAAGGACTATACAGCTGGCTCAACCTTAAATTGCAACTACACTACGGAAGCTGGTTTCTGCTGCTTCAACCCGAACAAATTATTTAGGTCATGGAGCATAGGAGGAACGACCATAAACTCTGGAGCCATGAAATTTACTGTCTTCTCATGAACATTGTACTGCAAAAGCATAATGCAATATACCTTTCGCAGTCTGGCCTACTTTGCTCAATAGATGCTCCAAGATATTCCAAAACAAAATCACAGTAGCTTCACATAAGGAACTGAAGAACCTATTGATACCTTATCTTGCGACTCTTAAAGGCACTTCTGTCAACAATCGTTCTCTTCTTAGCTGCAACTTTTTCAAAGAATAAAAGGCTATATTTGCGAATAATCCAATAGTGCAAAATCAGAATCAATAAACAATAGAAATTCAGGATCGATTAGGCTCCAAGCCCACTATAAGCTGAGACAACACAGTTTATTTGAATAAAACTTCCTTCGACTCGGACTTGGTTATTTAAAGTTAGTTAGATGAGTCCAAATTGCTTGAAAATCATGTTCATCCACTCTACAAACCCAAAGCAGCAAAATAACGAGATATAAGGCATCACTTGGGAGGATACAATCATAAACAATTGCAAAAGCCATGAGATTTTAATGCAATCATTCATGTATGAAGTATGAGATGCCCTAATAGTTTTACCAGAAGATGCTGACAAATTGTCTCAAAAAATTCTTTCAGTAATTGCTAGTAAAACTCAGAGTCATCCAAAAGTTCGGGTCACCATCAGCTTGTGCACCAGCATTAGATTGTGTCTCCTATTAGAGTGAAGGTATAAAATTACTCAATTTGTGCAAATAGAAATATAACTTTTATAACACATCAAAGGGATAATTAAAGCAGACCACATGCTGCACATCGAAGTGGCATACAAATCAAAATTTTAAGTAAATAGATAGAATTAAAGCTAATGGCGCATGAAGAGTATTGAAACACTCACAGCCCTCGTACACAGGTTGCATGATCTTTTCTTATAGTAATAAAAGGAACAAATTCATCCAGTCACATTGGGGTCATCCAAAAAGAAAATGAAGCAAACACCACATACAATCCAAAATTTGTTCAAACGTTGTATCAAACTAACTATAAATTGCATCCATCCCAAACAATGAATTTGTACCTCATTTGGGAGTTAAAATAGAACACGGGAAAATTGTAAAGGATTATAGTTAACTACAACTGTATGCGAACAGTACCTCGCCCAGTGTTGTCCCCCTCAGGAACCTGCACATCCATAACTCATGTTTAAATTACTAAATGCACAAAACTTAAGAAAACCCATCTTGATGTTAAAAATATGAATTACAAATGTATCTGAGCATGCATACGACACCTTGGGAACTGTGAAATTTTCATTTTTTTTTTTTTTTCAGTTTAGATGTAAGAGTTATACAACTGCTGATTTCCTCATCTGCATCTGCCTAACCATTATGCTTGGATCTCTCATATAAGAAGCAACTTGTTCACTAATATTCTGCAAATGGAAAAAGAAAAATGATTTCCTGGTGAATATCTCGCAAAGCATGGAACAAGTCCGTCATACGGAATGGCATGGTTACTAGTTCAACTATAGAGTCAGACCAGATTAAAAGCATGCAGTTTGCTTTTAATAGCAGCATGCAGTTATACAATTAAAACACAAACGAAGGAGTTAGCTGACCTGATCATTAAGCGATAGCCATTGGCGACCAAGCGGAGAGGATGAAGGCTGCAGCAACACCAAAGTCTTCCACAAAGCACCTAGCCGGATTCGACTACTTTATGGGAAGTGTTTGTTGTTTGTCTAGGGTTTGCAGGGACTTTAGTATTTATACTGGCTAAGGCATTAAGGTTTCATCCATAAAGGATTCCCAAAACCCAATTTTGTAGCCTATAGGTATCATTTTTTTTTTTTTTTTTTTTTTTTTGAATCTAGTGTATCCGGGTCTTTGACCCGACTACTCACTAGGCCACTCGCCTGACCCCACAACATTTGGTACGCAAGAAACTTTAGCAATTGCTAGGTGGGTACCTTGAGAGGTGTCGAACCCCAGACCTCTTGGTAACAAACCAAGGGCCTGACCGTTAGACTAAACACTCTTAGGTTATCAGTTAGGTATCATAATCACATAAAATCAAGGACTCCATCAATCTTACTTGTATTACAAGACACCTAATATAAGATTGATATCTTAGGAGATCAAATCACAATATCTACATTAATCTCCAATATTACATTCATGTTATATGTTGTAGACCATTTAAGGTTGATTTATATTGGAATAAATCCAACACTCTCATATAAGAAGCAACTTGTTCACTAATATTCTGCAATTGGAAAAAGAAAAATGATTTCCTGGTGAATATCTGGCAAAGCATGGCACAAGTCCGTCATAGGGAAAGGCATGGTTACAAGTTCAATTATAAGCCAGACTTGATTAAAAGCATGCAGTTTGCTTTTAATTGCAGCAGCACCTGTGGTCACCTCTTTCTTCCTCTGCCATTTGTCGATCGACTCGTATATGAAAGTAGCTATTCTACAAGCGTTACAGGTCTTAGGCCAAGTAACTTGCATGGAAATGCACACATACTAATGAAATTCATGCAAGAGAAGTTGTTTGGAGCATGAAGAATTTATAGCAGAACTGCCCAAGAGTATACTTAAAGCAAACAAATGGCAACACGAATTTTTCACAAGTATAATTTATAAATGCATTTCATGGTTCTTTGCCGGCCTCTTTAGATGACAACTAAATAATTTAGTGATTAATGAAATTTAAATGTCAGAATACTATCGTCTGGTATTTTCATATTGGACAGTTGAGACAAACTTAATAACATAATAGCCTCATTTATTAACTGATAATAACTATGTGTTGAAAACTTGAAACATAACAAAGTTAGACACTAAGGTATTGAAATACAGCAATAATAGCGAGGTACTTGAATCCACCATTTACGAGAATTTTAACAATAAAACAACAAAATTCTTTTTGCTGCTCCAAATCGATCAGCGAAGTACCGCATGAAGAACAATTTTTTTTTCTTTTTCCATTTTATAGATAGACTTTAATACAACAAGAGCATATGTAGATAGTAGAATATGATTCTTCTTCCCAGAATGTCCAAATTATTATCTGAGTACCTCGACAACAACTGAGAAATCCATGACCAATCCTCATCACCACCATCATCACTGTCAATGTTCTTAGATGACTGTGACTTCTTAGATTGTTCAAATTTAACTACAAAACAGGATATGTATTAGGAGAAGCAATACATGAACATATGCGGTATCAAGTTAATGAAAATACAAACAGTACAAACTAGGATAGTCATTTACAGAAACTGTTGTAGTGGAATATGGGGAACCCTCACAATCATATGAAACTTGAAGCATTTCCTTAAAGTTTGACTTGATAAAATCGAACTCTATCTTAGCTAATTGTATAGTTATAAGCTAAACACACTTTATGACAATTAAAACGGTTATTAAAAACTTCAAACACAAAATGTAATACACCAAGTATCTCACACCTTTCACATATTGGCAATTCTTATCAGGCCAAAAATGATAGATTATGCACAACAACAGAGAGCCAAATTGTATCACAAAATAAATATAATAGTTTGATAAATGTAGTTTGCACATACTATCTGTTGCTTGAACAATGGACGGGTTCTTCTCAAGTAAAGCCTGTAACAAGAAAAAATAGCATGATGCGATAAATGTTATCATATGCATAAGGCAATATTGCAACAAGGTATGAAGCTAAACCACAGACCAAGTAGTACTAGGTAGACAACAAATTTTTTATGACACTAGTTCTTGTAGTTCCGCTAGAGAATCCAAAGTTCTCTATGATGAGTCAACTAGATCAGAATATGTTGCACTGACAACCTCATGTGAATCACAAAGTAAAGACCTAATTGGCTCCTGCAGACAACCTCTCAGGTAAGAACATAATATCTTACCATGTCAAAAAGCTACAAAAAAAAAAAAAAAGGGGTTGGGGGGGGAGGGGGAGGAAAGCAAAAGCGACCTGTAGTAATCTATTTGAACTTGAGAATGCTTTTTGAAGCAAGAATCTGAACACAAGAGCTTTGTCCCAGAGAGCCTTCAGAAAAATGAAAAAAAAAAAAAAAGGGCTTAGAAAATGGGTAAGAATAAACATTGATCAGACAATAATTCACTAAAAAAGATCATTTTTTCAACATAAAGGTGTGGCTTAAAAAGGAAGCATTAAACAAGGAGCAATAATTTCAAGTTGAAAAATTAAACACACCTTTTGCTTCTTCACTGCTTGCCCTTTAAGGAGATCTTTTTCTTTATGGCGCTTTAGATTCTTTAAAATATTTCTGCATGGGAAGCGGGAATAAACGAAGAAAAAAAATTAACTTCATATGTCAGCCTATATCTATGTATAGATGTATGCTCCTTCTTTTTATCTCGAACTGAAGAAATGGATATGCATATATAACTCCATTATGTGCTTTAATAATACTGAAATTAAATAGATACTGAAAATTAATCTCGAGCTAAGATGAAAATGGCACTACTATTTAATTTCTATAGCTACACTCGCAGACTATTATATTATTCAATGAGTTCTGTAACCTACTAATCAATTTCACTAACCTCCAACTGCTATGCATATATTATCTCCTACTGCTCCTGATGATGAAGATTCACATTATTTAGTTCTATGCCTTCATTCTAATTAAGCATCACAAGTTCATAATTAAAAATAAAAGGATTGTGAACAGAAGTCTCTACTGCTCCCGATGACGAAGGTTCATATATTCTTTCTCGAGTGTTTCCATCTCGGCATCGTTATTATCGTTTTGCCCATCACCATTTTCCTCTTCCCCCTCCCCCTCTTCTTCTCCATCTTCTTCCTCATTTCCTGATTTTTCTTCTTCCTCCCCCTCCTCACCGTCGCGCTCATCATCAAAGTCATCCTCTTCCTGCTCCATCTACATCACAAATCATCAAAACAAAATCACCAAAACAAAACCGAATAATTACCAAAACCCGATAAATAATTCACAAATCAAACTAACATTCAGCTCATTGCTGTCGAAGTTGCCATTGTCCTCGAACTGTCACCGTCACCAGCCTTCCTCTCCCTTGTGAGTCTCTGAAGTTTGAGCCCGTACAAATTCAAACAACCCATATATTTATACAATTTAATTCCACAAAGATTTAAGCTTTGATGGGACATACAACGTCATTTCAAATATCCAAACACATTTTATGAATCGCACTCTAAAATTGATGAATTTTCCTTTTTTTCTTTCAAGCGAAACAAATAATATATATATATATATATATATATATAGAGAGAGAGAGAGAGAGAGAGAGAGAGAGAGAGAGAGAGAGAAACCCTAACCTTTTCAAGCTGAAAGGAGGAGGAAGACTGCAAGAGTTGAGAGAGGCACAGACAAGTCTGAGAAGAAGCTGCAGGGTTTGGGTTTTGGGGACCATCTCCAACGCCTAAAACCTAAAATTTACTGTATTCAATTGGAATTTTGAGGGATTTTAATTATTTTAATAAATCTAGAAGTATTTAATCAAGATTTTGAGTGATTCTTTAAAATTTAATGTGTATTCAATCAATATTTTAAGATAGTTTATTAAAATCCTTAGAAATCCGGGTGTATTCAATTAGAATTTTAAAGAAGTTTATAACATTCCAGGTGTATTCAATTAGAATTAGAATTTAGAGAATTGGGAAAAGTTGAGGAATTACAAGGAATTTGAGAGATTTTGTAGTACATTTTAAGCATTCACAAATCTCACATATTCTCATGATATTTCGAGGGAATTGAATCAAAATTTTACATAGAATCTCTACAAATCAATTAAACTCTGTAAAAATCCATTAAAATCTCTCAAATTCCCAATTGAATACAAACTCTTTATGGTCTAAAAATTTAGCTCCAGATTATTGAAGAATGAATATAGACTAATTTTTTTTTAAAGTAACTTTTTTAAAATAAAAATTTATATAGACTATCCTAATTTAATTTTATGAACATTTTAACCTAAAAATATTTAGATTCTGACAAATACCGAAAAATCACTAACCGACACCATGAAACTCATTAAATACTATGAAAAAACATGAAACAATTAAAAGATTTTTTTTAATTACTTTAGCCGTTAGATTTAAATTTGGACCGTTAACTTTTTTTCTTTTTTTACTGTTGAATTTCATCAAATTAGATCTTACCGTTGGATTCAATGAATTTATAAATATAAAACTAAATTAAATATACATATATAGTGGGCCAGCCCCACTAATCATGAGCTAAATCCTGGGCTAAATTTGCCTTCCATTTGAGTTTTAGGTTTTAGGCCACATTTTAGCCTTGGGTTGGGTTGAATTTTGGGGGGAGAGGGGGGAATATAAGTGGAAATTTAAGTTTTAGCCCAGGTTGGAGAAGGCCTAAGCATTGATACGCAATTTACCTAGCTGGGATTACCTATTTCGAAAACCCAAACCCTTGTGCTAAAACAAGTCCCAAAATCTATCCGTCGTAATCTCTAAGGTGCGGAACATGGGTGAGAACGGAATGTGGGCTGTTGGATCAAATTTGATCGATTGAAAACCAATAAAATCAATAATTCCTTAGCTCACTAAATGGGGTTAGCTGTATGAATCCTATGACCCTAATACACTCGATTTTGTGTCATGTATTCCGTTAGGTCTTTGCCTACCCTTTTGGCCATGAGCCTTTATCGCGTAATCGCATCTTCTAACTGAAGCGTCTGTATCTTCGTTTTAGATGCCCAAAACACATTAACCGATTTTCTCCTATCTTATCTTCAATGTCGGCTACTCTTACTAAAACTCGGATATCCTTGTTCTTAATCATGTCTTTTCTTGTGTGCCCACACATCCAACGAAGTATTTTTATCTCCGCTACACTTGTTTTTGTACGTGTTGATTCTTCACCGTCCAAAATACCATGCCATAAAGCATTGTTGGCCTTATTGCCATCCTATAAAATTTTCTGTTGAGCTTTATTGGCATACGACGGTCGCACAACACACTCAATGCACTATTCCACTTCCTCTATCCAGGTTGTATTCTATGATTGAGGTCTCCATCCAATTTTCCGCTCTTTTGCATGATAAATCCTAGATAGCGAAAGCGTTTGCTTTTTAGTACTTTTTGATCTCCAATCCTCACCGCTAACTCATTTGAACCTTCGTTCCCACTAAACTTGCACTCCATATACTATATCTCTAAAAACCAATCTGTCAAAATGAGCTTATGGTGAAACCAGGTCATAAATGACCCGTCACTAACTAAAAACGGTATCCGCAGAATTCAAAATTTTTGAGATTTAACACCCCCCGCGACATCAACCTTTACTTTCTCTTCTCCTTCCAAAACTCTCCATTTCCCGCCATCCCTCAAACATCCTTCTTGTCGAGAACTTGGTTATTGTTCAAAAATTTAGTTGTCATTCGAAACCCAGTAGTAATATTGTTGTGCCTGTCGTCTTTGGTCTCATTGCATTTGCACATAGAAGATTAGAAATTCAGGAAACTTTGGTTCGAGGGTGAGTAGTCGGTTCCACAAAAAAGGACGTGGTGTTTGCTTAAACAGGAAGTGAAGAGAAGTGACCACGTATTGAATAGGAAGTGAAGTGACCCAGTTCACTAGTTAAAAACAGTACCCGGCAGAATTCAAAATTTTTGGGATTTAAACCCCCCCTCCCTGACATCAACAGTTATTTTCTATTCTCCTCCCAAAACTCTCCAGCCCTCAAACATCTTTCCTGATGAGGACTTGGTTACCTTTCGAAATTCAGTATTAGTAATATTGTTGTGCTTGTCGTCTCCGGCCACACTATATTTGCACGTAGAAGTTCAGAAATTCAGGTGACTTTGATTCGAGGGTGAGCAGTTGGTTCCACAAGAAGGATTTGGTCCTTGCTTGATTAGAGTTGGGTTTAGAGTCCTGTCTTCCCCAATATTCGACGTCATACTTCATTCCCGAAAGTAAATTTGAAATTTGGTGAGTTTGGAAGTTCCAAACTCTAGAAATTAATTTTGTTATTTATGTAAATTTGATTAATTTATTATTGTTTATGGTTAATTATGCAATTTGGTAGATGAAATCAGTTGAAAATGGTGGATATTTGTGGAATTTTTGAGAAATTTCAGTGGGAGGTGGGTTTATGAAATATTATTGACATGTTGTTTATAAGGGATATGTTGTTTGTTTTGTTAAAGGTATATTGTCGATTTGGGAATGATTTGTGTTGTTTTATGAGTTAACTTGATATTGCTGAAGTCATGAAGGTTTGTTCACTGTAGATGTATTGTTATGAAAACTTGTTGACAGGTTATGTGAATGTTATGCATTGTTGAATTTGGTTGTTATCAGGGTATATATTGTTCAATTTGGTTGTGTTGAATGCTTATATTATTATGTTTACAAGAGATGGTAGCTCGTGGGGTGCAACTAGTAATAAAAGAGGAAGAATCGTATAGGGGAAGGGTTAACAACCTTTGTCAAGCAAGTCATGTGTCGGGCCGAATTGCGTGTCTTGCAGAACAAGCATGGTTATCCAGCGGAGTCGTTTGGGCTCCACCTAGTGCCTCGGAGCAGAATGATGGTGGCATCTATCTTCGTCTGATACAGCTACACCCGAAGCTGGTGAGTCCATAACCGGACTTCTGAGGTGACAGTATTCGGATCAACCTTACTTCGGCCCTGGAAAATCATGGTTCCACAGTTGCCTCTAACTTTCCATCTAAGAGGCAACCTATTCCCCTTGAGGATGGATAGTTACCAAAGACCATGTCTTTTGGAGTAAGCTGGAATACGTACCGTTTGGTCTTTAAATTCCTAGGATCATGTCTAAATCATCATTTAAAGTTGGGCAGTCGAGTCGCTTCGATTTCCATCGCATAATCTTTGAAATTATGAAAAAAGATCGACTGCTATGATGACGAACTCCTCTATTTTATGTGGTAGCTTTTTCCACACATTTTATTATTTATCCTTAATCTTCGTGTATGTCGACCCCTAGATACGCGTCTTTTCATCAATAGTGAGATCTCTAGTGGTTTCCCTTTATATACCCTTATCGAGCAACGGTTTCCTTCGAACCCTCCCCATTTTTTGCCAATATGCTTGTGTTCTCCTTGCCTAGCTCTAATCTTCTTCTGAGTCTTTTGTTGAGAAAGAATGCAATCCTAGAAAACCGTACCGCCTCTCATTAACCTTCAAAAAAATGCTTCCCTTCTTCTTGTAACTTGTTCTATAATTGTCCACGCTTCTTGCAACTAGTCCTATAACATTCATCCCCTCGTAAGGCTTCTATGTAGTCCTTACTAAGGGATCAAATCTGTAGGAAGCATGGGGATCCAACAAAGGGCTCATTCATCACCACTTTGTTCCTCATCTAATGCTTGTTGACGGTGACGGCGGTGGTCCTTCATTCAAACACTCACCCATGTGTTAATCACGTGGTTTGAGCTTTTGAAATCTCGCTGGGATGCCCTATCACCCATTCTCTTCTCGCATGGACACCTTGTGCATAACATGTACTGGAGTCCGTTCCTTTTGAGACGATGGGGTTTCCTTGTGCATTCTTTGTGTCCAAGCTTCTCCATCTTCTCCACGCACAGAAGACGACGGTGGCGAATCTCCATCAGAATATTCGCCCTCAATGTAGTATCATGCATGGTATACAACTAGGTGGGCATCGCAGATCATTGATCCGACAACAAAACTTGATGACGTTGATCGAGAGTCTTATGTAGTATTTTTCAAATATTTCACTGTCAGTGGTAAGGGCTTGTTTCCCCCAAACTGCTGTACTGAGTTGATCTCTTTTGAGAATTCGAATAATAGACATACAGTTGCATAAAGATTTGCTTATCTTGTACATTTTATGAAAAATTCTTAATCCGATAAATGTTTCAAAGTAAACGAATTTTAAAGAATAGAATAAGCAACATAGTGGAATGTGAGTAAGTTTGTAGGCCTGGGACAAACTTTTTAGTGAAAAGCCCCATTGGTATTGATTCAGAGAAATATTACCACCCAAACTTAGCATCCCAAAAAGATTCTCATCGCGATAGTCGGAGTACCATCTTACTCCGGTACCAGGAATGCAAGCATTTAAACCCATGAGGAATCCTTTGCTCCGAGCTTACCCGTGTATTTATCGAATTTGAGATGATGGCCTGGCTCTTGAGATAGTCTGCAAAAAATAAAACCAAAAAAAAAAAAAAAAAAAGATTTGTTCCATGATTTGCCTAGTTAGAATCATCAATACATGCAATGTAGTCCGAGAGTGATTTTCCCATACTGGATTCCATGTCCACTCCAAGATAATCTTAATCTAATGTTCTTTAGGAGTGTGACCATTAGCATGTGGGTCAAAAACACTTCTTGAATCCTTTTGTCGGACCCTATGCGTCTGATCTTAGCGTTTCCGGTCAGACTACCTAAGTTAACTTGACCAAAGTATTTCTGAGTATCAGAGCTCTGTTGGAATAATTTACTCTTGGGGATTACCTAGTCTTAATTCTCCCTTTGAACCTGCTAACACTTGGTGTCGCAAAGCTTATTTGGCTTAGTAAGTTGGTCCAGGATAGAAGTCATTGTACTCGGCGTCAGATTTTAGAGCCACCCTCGGATGAGTTCCGGATCACCCTTTTTGACTATTCCCTTGAATGGTGTACAACCCGGGTTTAAATGTTATAAACAACAACCTTGTTGGTTGCATAAACTTTCCAAAGGCCGAAGGGTGCGTTGGACTTTGGGGTCAAAGCGCCATATGCTCGTGTCCATAACCCGTCAATCGTTACTGCGCTTACTACGATTTAAGTCTCTAAGCTGCTAACTGTTCCAGACAGGATGGGCTAAATGTGGCTTCTCTGGCAATGTATCTTTGTACGTTTTTAGACTTGCATTGATGCGAAGTTTTCAAAGTTGGGGCCCTGTTTTGAACGAGTAGGGTACTCCCTGCATCACCAAGAAAAAAAGAAAATCAAATACAAATTTAAGATGAACATATGCTATTTATTCATGATCCAAGTAAAGTTGGTTTACAAGGGGGTATGATTGAATCTAAGAAGGATTGCCTACATATCTCAGGGATGTAGTTCTAAAAGAAAGATGATATGACATAAAAATGATCAGAGTTCGCTTTCGACGATAAGCTCGTGGTAAAGCGTTAGGAGATGAATTCTCTATGGACTTGTCTTTGCGCAGACGGCGGCGTTACGATTGGGTCCAGAAAAGATTACCTACGTATCTCGGGAAGGAAATCAAACTATTTGTAGTTGAACTTGAGCGCACTTTCGTCGTTCATCTACGAAATCAAGATCCGCCCTTAGAATTCCCGCATTTTCCAAGGCTGTCTTATATGCAATGTGTAAATTTGGCATAGTTGTGACTTGAATAAGGATAATAGCCATCGTTTCGTAAGCCATAGAGAATGGTGTTTCCCCGATGGCTTTTCGGGTTGTTGTGCGATAAGCCCACAAAACCCCAAGCAGCTCTTTTGGACATCTACTTTTCTTTTCGTCAATTCTCTTCTTCAAGCATTGCAAGATGGTTTTATTTGAAGCCTCTGATTGTCCATTTCACTGTGGATATCTGGGCATTGAAGTGAGGTGGCAAAATTTGAGCTCTTTATACTAATCCATGATTTCAAAGCCGGTAAACTGTACTTTGTTGTCCATCAGTGCTGCGTGGGGGATCTTAAATAGGCAAATGATGTTTTTTTTTCCAAACAAAGGATTTTACAGCTGTAGTAGTGATTTTCGTGAAAGGTTAAGCTTCTTATCCACTTAGAGAAGTAGTCTATCGCCACTATCAGGTATTGGCTGTTCCCTGTGGATTTCGTGAGGGGTCCAACCAAGTCGATGCCCCATTCCATGAAGGGCCATGAACCTATCAGAGTATTAAGTTCTTCTGCATGTTGATGGTTTATAGGGGTATACCTTTGACATCTGTCGCAGCTGGTTGCATCCTGAGCCGATGATCTTCCTTCGACATGGTTTACGCATACACTGAGTGAATGTCATCAAGATCTGCAGGCCAACCTCCTGGCATGATGCACAAGTTATGTGGTCTAGAATATGAACTTCTATATAGTTATTTTTGTGATTACTGTGTATCTTGATACCTTTTCGATTAACTTTCTGGCCAAGTTGCGATCTTCTGGTAGTTTGTCATCCCCTATGTAATCGATGGCCTCATCCATCTATTTTTCTCAAACATCGGTGACATCGACCACCTCTGATTCCATTTCGTAGACGCTAGGGACCTCCAAGTATTCGAAGAAATTGTTCGTCGCATGGAATAATCTACGTTTGAGGCTATTCTAGTGAGCGTGTCAGCATGGTTGTTATCCCTCTTGCTATTTGCGTAATCTCATATTTTCTAAACTTTTCAAGGAGTGCCTTCGCCTTATTGGAGCGGCGTAGTCTCCTGTAACTTGGTTAACTATATAAGCATTGAATTGCAATGAATTAGCAATTCTTTTACTTGAAGTTCTTCTGCGATCTTAAGTCCTGCTAGTAGGGCTTTGTACTCAGCCTCATTGAGGCATGCTTTGAATCACAGCTTAAGGGCTTTTCTTGCACCTTACGCTGCGTGTTGGAAGTATGCATACAAAGCCACTTATTTGATGTAATAGCATCTGGAATGCTCATTATGTTAAACTATTATTTGTTTAATGAAGGGCAAAGCTTATTGTTAATCAGTGTTTATTGTATCATGTGTTTAAGCAATAGGGGAATCCAAGGAATGTATTTGTTCTAAGAGAGAAATGATCTAAGTAAGTTAGATTAACGAGACATTTCTCTTATGTTCATTCCTAAAACGTTCTTAGCCATAGTGACACGCCTTGATCCCAGTTTTGAAGGACACAAGGATGGCCACGTTCTGGTCGACACCTGAGGGTGACGAAAGCCATTTAATTATGCATATGCAATTTGCGATGAAAAGAAACAAACGTAAAAAAAAATAGTAACGTTAAACATATAAAAATGTATGAGAATGCATGACCATGTTCAGAGCATACAACTAATTAAGATTACAAAGCGGAAGGAATATTATAAAAAGGTATGATTACAAAGAAATGGGTACTACACCGAGAGGACTCGAAGATACTGATACGGGAATGCCTCAACGCGGGGATCGATCGCACACCTTATTTCTAAGTTCTGAAGGGGGCGCAAAACAAGACATGGGTGGACCAAGTTTAATATAAATAATAACTAAAACCAACTTCTCTTCAAACGTACTAACCCCCTGTTTTAGAAAACAATAATATAATACTACATAGTAGGTTTTCCTGAAAACTCTAACATGCCATATAACCTTCACAAAACATATAACATATATAGTGTGCTTAGTAGTGGTAACATACTCGCCCGAAGGCATATCCATCGCCTGAAGGTACATCTATCACCCGGAGGCACACCTATCCCCCTAAGGCACATCCATCACCAGAAGGCATCTCCATCTCCCGCCCGAAAGAATATCTATCGCCCAAAGGCATAACGTATGTATACCCACTAAGTAAGCACAAAAAATCATGAACATATTCTTTCCAAAATTTATCATTGGAGCTCAATAGCTCAAACCTCATATCATAAATCTATAGGAGCGTTCCAGCTCAAATCATCATCATAAACCATGTTCATAAACATATTCATAACTATTTCAAAGAACGTAAATTCGATAAAGCATAATATTAATAAAGCGTAAATCCAATAACTCATGAACGTTTCATAAAACATAGTCATAAAATCATGTTTTTCATGAATGCATTTCTAGTAATAAAATCATGCATTTTGGAAGAGGTCCACTCACAAATACTTAGTCGCCGAAGAACTGTTCAAACTAGAGAGGACGGGTTGCCACTAAGAAACGCACCTAATCATATAAAAAGACCAATTAGTAAAAACTCTACTAAAACAATTGAATTTGGGAAAACAGAGCGAGGATTTGGAATCAAGATATCAAAATTAGTTTAGGAGGGGTACTGGCCAAAACTTGAAAAAGTCAACAAAAGTCAATGTTGACGGCTGACTCAGCCGAGCCGAACTGCTGGAGCTGAGCCGAGCCGAGCCAAGCCAAGCCACATGAGCACATACTGGAAATTGAAATTTTTAGCCGGAAGTTTGGGCAAATTTCAAAGCTTCGTAACTTCGTCGTTTCTTAACAAAATTCGACCTATAATACATCAAAACGAAGCTAAGGAAGTGTAGAAAAAGATCATACCTGTTTGGATTTTAAAAAGTGGCCGGAGATGGCTGACAAATGCCTGCAAAGCATCAGAGGTCACAGGTAACTGTCAAGCCAATCCTTAAGTACTTAAGAAGAATTAAGATATGTTCCTCGTTTATGGAGGAGCATCAGAGTTGCAGTGGAAGGCAATACTGACTCAAATTTTCAATTCTAACATCGATGATATAAGTTCCAACTCTGGATATGTATTCACTCTGAATGGTGGTGCTGTCAGCAAGAAGAGCAAGAAACAAGATGTAATTACTGATTCCACGACGGAGGCGGGATATGTCTTTGCAACTGAAGCCGGCAAATGAGCGTTCGGGATTCACCACTAAACTTGGAGTGGTTCTAACCATTACATCACCAGTAATTTTGTATTGTGATAATAGTGGGGCGATAGCTTAAACCAAGGAAGCCAAGGCTCATCAAAAGAACAAGCATTTTGATAGATGTTTCAATATCATTAGACGATATGCCGCCGAGGGGAAAGTCAATATCCTCAAGATTGCCTCAGCCGATAACATAGCAGATCGACTGAGAAAGCCAATGTCTCAAATCCAACTTGACCGCCATATAGAAAAGATGGGTATTAGATACGTGGAAATGTAGCTTTAAGTGCAAATGGGAGATTGTTGAAAGTATGCCCACAAAGCCACTCATTTGATGTAACAGCTTCTAGAATACTCATTATGTTAAACTATTATTTGTTTAATGAAGGGCAAAACTTATTGTTAATCACTGTTTATTGTATTATGTGTTTAAGCAATAGGGGAATCCAAGGAATGTATTTGTTCTAAGAGAGAAGTGATTTAACTAAGTTAGATTAACGAGACCTTTCTCTTATATTCATTCCTAAAATGTTACTAGCCATAGGATTGCCAATTGGGCATTGACAATCCGCTAAGGCTAGTATGTGTTATGTTGACTCAAGCATGAGTATGACTAGTCTCAAGTCATTTAGTGTTGGACACTAAGAAACCACATAGGTGCTCGAAAGGGTAATCGAGTACACTGAACAACGATTAAAAGAGAGTTCTAACATACACATCATATAAGAGCTAATAAGTTGTAATATGCAAAGTAGTCATTTGACCTAAGGCATCACAGTTGTATGATGGTTAGGTCCTTGATCTTTGACTATGTCAAAGGCATTCCATTGAGAGTGTCCACGACATTGTTTGGGTCAAGCTATCTAGTCATGTAAATATGTGAATGCACAACAAGGGATCTTTAACCTTCCATGGTGGAAGGAGAATACTCTGAGATATGATTTGGAAATCTTTGGCCAAAGCATACAAATATGACTTAGGAAGAATGTTCTAAATCATTATTCAATTGAATCATATAGAGAAGTATCACATTGGATAGTAGACATGAAACAAACTATCACTTAAACAATGTGACCAAAAGTATTGTATTAGAGAATGACCGTATTGCATTGTAGTTGTAACTAGATAGGTTCTCTATCCACTTCTACTTGGCTTAGGTAGCCATGACATAATGCTATGTGTCACTCATGATTTGTGGAAGCCCTGACGATTAGCAAACACTAATCTTCATCAAAGAGAGAATTGAAATGTTGTTTCAATTAACAATTGATCGTTAAAATCACCCACTACCTCGCTAAATGGAACCTAATGGATCATACACCAATGTGAAGAAATACAAATGAGATGGATAAGCAATTAAATAGTTTAATGGAGGATGGTCAAGATTAATTAATTGTATGAAAGGTTCGTATTAGACTTTTAAGTTAGTTTTGGGTTACGGGGCCCAAAAGGGATTTTGGTCCCAGGGCCCAAAAATGTTTTTGGTCCATAAGGTCCATTGAGTTTAAGTTGTATGACAACTAAAATTAAATGGAAAAATAGCACAAAAAACAAAGCCAAAATCGGCCTAACTATAGAGAGGGTGAACTTGGCTTAATTGCAAGTTTGCCACTCACTTGTGAGGTGGTATAAAAACATTTTTATAGTCATTATCTCACTAGGGTTTTCTTGAGGCAAAGAAGAGAAACTTTTTCTCTATAACGGCCGGCCACTTAGGGAGACTTTTACTAGCATAAAAAATCTCTCTAAGTCATCCATCTTCTCTTCACACTACATCTTTGGTG
The DNA here is from genome assembly GCA_036320875.1 of Cotoneaster glaucophyllus. Taxonomy (NCBI): domain Eukaryota; kingdom Viridiplantae; phylum Streptophyta; class Magnoliopsida; order Rosales; family Rosaceae; genus Cotoneaster; species Cotoneaster glaucophyllus. Next base: position 10,110,079 of record CM070070.1, read on the forward strand.
TGGAGACTTAGAGGCACCAGGCTTTTGGTGTTTTTGGAGATCTTTCCTCATATTCTCAAGGAGCAAAGGAGAAGCAAAGGTGCAAAGATTCGAGGAGCAAAGAGCCAAGAAGAAAGGAAAGAACCAAGGAGCAAAGGAGGTGACTTGAAGGCCCTTCACTTGGGTGAATGTCTTGTGCAAACAAGGATAGCTTCAAGGGTGAGAAAAGCTCAATCTTTCTTCTTTGTTTTGCAAGGAGTCTTTAGATTCACGATATACTAGGCTTTGATTTTCTTTGGGTCAAAGAATTGTTTTGAATGCATGCCTACTTTAAGAGTTTTTGTGTGCTTGTATGTTCAAATATTCTCACATGTTCTTAGCTAGGACAAAATTTCTCCTTCAAGTGGTATCAAAGCCTAGGTCTAGTGTATGGTGAATCCTTTTGGATTTTGTATTTTCATAATTTATGATTTGAATGTTGTAATTGTTACAAGCTTTATTCTTGCTTCTTTGAATGTAAATTTTGTTAGAAAATTTTCCATCTCAAATGCTGTAGATTCAGTTCATATGAGCATGAATTTTGGAGCTAAAATTTAGTGCCATGGTTATGGGGAAATTCGGGCAAATCCAAAGGGTGGATTTTTGGGTTCATGTTTGCCTTGTTAAAAGTGTTTTAAAGTGACTTTTGGAATCCCTAAGTACCCTAGGATGTTAACCCTCTTTTGAGTAGTGAAAATTTGAATTTTAATGAGTGAAAACATTCATGGAGCTCTTATGGGTTTTAATGAGTGAAAACATTTATGGAGCTCGTATGGGTTTTCATGGATGTTCTTCAATGTTCATTTAAGCATGAATTTTGGAGCTAAAATTTGGTGCCATGTTTATGGGGAAATTTGGCCAAATCCATAAGGTGGATTTTTGGGTTCATGTTTGTCTTGTTAAAAGTGTTTTAAAGTGACATTTGGAACCCCCTAAGTACCCTAGGATGTTAACCCTCTTTTGAGTAGTAAAAATTTTAGTTTTATCGAGTGAAAACATTCTTGAAGCTCTTATGGGTTTTCATGGATGTTCTTCAATATTCTTACTTTGTTCTTGATGTTCATACCAAGAACAAAAAGTTTGTTGTTTTGATTCGAAAAGTGTTTGATTGTTTATTTGAATTTTTGCTAGTCATGGTTGGTGTACTTGATTGGTATTTTTTTTTATTGAAAGCCATACCTCTTTTCAATCATACCAATCACTTTTTCAACCATACCTCACTAATCACTTTTCTTTCAACACACAAATCAACTCACACACACCATCACCACTCACCAAAACCGGCCACCCCTATAATGGGGGTACTTTTGGGCTTTTATGCAATTATAAAGTTTTGATACTTTTATGTATTTGCACTTTGACCCAAAAAGTTTACATTTTTATGTAAAGGCCCAAAATCACTAAAGGACAAATTGTTTTGCTCATTTAATGAAGTTTTTGTAATTGTTGAAAATTTTGGGTTCTAGTTGTAACTACATGAAGTTGTGGACTTTTGTTTTTTACAAAGTGACTGCAAAAGGTTGTGTTTTTTATAAGGCCTGATATGCATAAGGCCTGATATCGATTATGTTGTGAGCATTACTAGTCGATATCAATCTAACCTAGGATAAGAACATTGGGCAACTGTCAAGACGATCCTTAAGTACTTAAGAAGAACTAAGGATATGTTCCTTGTTTATGGAGTAGCATCAGAATTACGAGTGGAAGGCTATACTGACTCAGAATTTCAATCTGATGTCGATGATAGACATTCCAACTCCGGATATGTATTCACTCTGAACGGTGGGGCTATCAACAAGAAGTGCAATAAACAAGATGTAATTGTTGATTCCACGACGGAGGTGGAATATGTCTCTACAGCTGAAGCCAGCAAAGAAGCATTATGGATGAAGAAGTTCATCAATGAACTTGGAGTGGTTCCAACCATTACATCACCAGTAACTTTGTAATGTTATAATAGTGGGGCGATATCTCAAGCCAAGGAACCCAAGGCTTATCAAAAGTACAAGCATTTTGATAGACGCTTCAATATCATTAGACAATATGCCGCCAAAGGGAAAGTCAATATCCTCTAGATTGCCTCAGCCGATAACATAGCAAATCCACTGAGAAAGCCAATGTCTCAAATCCAACTTGACCGCCATATGGAAAAGATGGGTATTTGATACATGGGAATGAGGCTTTGAGTGCAAGTGGGAGATTGTTGGAAGTATGCCCACAAAGCCACTCATTTGATGTAATAGCTTCTGGAATACTCATTATGTTAAACTATTATTTGTTTAATGAAGGGCAAAGATTATTGTTAATCACTGTTTATTGTATCATGTGTTTAAGCAATAGGCGAATCCAAGGAATGTATTTGTTCTAAGAGAGAAGTGATCTAAGTAGGTTAGATTAACGAGACCTTTCTCTTGTGTTCATTTCTAAATCGTTCCTTACCATAGGATTGCCAATTGGGTATTGACAATTCGCAAGGCTAGTATATGTTATGTTGACTTAAGCATGAGTATGACTAGTGATGAGTCGATATTATACTATATATTTTGCCCTTATCTTAGTATTAATTTATTGGTTATTTTGTGTGAACTTTGATACTTTGTTATGTAACTTTAATGTAGGACATTCATGTGTCTCTCAACTTGTTTGTGTCAAAGTTTCATAATTTTCTACCCAGCAGTTTATTTATTGCGATGAAATAAAGGAGCAGCGTGCAGTGTTGTCAAAGTGACGTTTTGAGTTTATTTGGGCTTTTTGGCATTCAAGATGATGTCTTTTGGGTTTAAAACCTTCTGCAATTATGTTTAGGACATCTCAAGCTTTACTTCAAGTCATTTTGGGCCTGTTTTGAAGCCCTGGAAGTCCAAAAACGTGGCTGATTTCTGACTGCACAAAATTTCCAAAGTCTGAATAGGAATGTATTTCCTAGTTATCTTATTCTATTATGTTTCCTAGTTTTTAGAAGACCTTTTCTAATAAAGATTTTAATTATGTAGCAGTATAAATAAGGCTTTTTAACCATTAGGGTTGGGGGAGACAAAAACAGAGGAGAAGAACACATAATATTTTGGAGAACTTTGCTAGGCTTTGACGATTTGTATTTCAAGGTGTTTTCTATCCTTGTTTTTAATAATATTTTGTTTTATGATTGTGAGTAACTAATTTCCATTTGTAAGGGCGAGGCCATGAGCTTTAGCAAAAAATATGTAGTTTCTTTTCAATTTGATTATGATATTATGCATGCAGATTTTGAATTATTAATCATCGGTTTAAACTATCTAATTGTCTTAATGCTTAGCTACCATTAGGATCTTTAGAAAAGTAATTTGATGCAATTTTGGTCAGAGGTCAGTCCCTAAAATTGATGAAGGCTTCTTGTGGTTAATATGTGCAAGTTCATTTAGGATGAATACCACGTCTTAAGGGTTGGATGGTTTTTCAAAAGGTTTCACAAAGCTTAATGAGTCATGCATGTTTATTTTATTTTATCACTTTATTTAATTATTTTCTATTAAATTCGTTTTTATTATTTTAAATCACAAAATCACCTTTTTCCAAAACTTTGTTTTAAGTAATTAATTAAAATTTGGTTTGATACAAATTATTCATTCAATCCCTGCGGAGAACAACCTTGCTAGAGGTATCTATACTACAATTACCTTGTACTCTTACAAGTATTTAAAGTGTTTTTATCCCTATTTTTTCAGGTGGTAAAAATCCCTATCAAGAATTTGGCGCCGTTGCCAGGGATTGTTATGTTGACTCAAGCATGAGTATGACTAGTCTCAAGTCATTTAGTGTTGGACACTAAGACAAACACATAGGTTCTCGAAAGGGTAATCGAGTACACTGAACAACGATCAAAAGAGAGTTCGAACATGCATGTCATGTAAGAGCTCAGAAGTTGCAATATGCAAAGTAGTCATTTGACCTGAGGCATCACAGTTGTCTAATGGTTAGGTCCTTGATCTTTGACTATGTCAAAGGCATTCCATTGAGAGTGTCCATGACATTATTGGGGTCAAGCTATCTAGTCATGTAGGCATGTGAATGCACAACAAAAGATCTTTAACCTTCCATGGTGGAAGGAGAATACTATGAGATATGATTTGGATGTCTTTGGCCAAAGCATACGAATATGACTTAGGAAGAATGTTCCAAATCATTATTCAATTGAATCATATAGAGAAGTATCACATTAGATAGTAGACACGAAACAAACTATCACTTAAACAATGTGATCAAGAGTATTGTATTAGAGAATGACCGTATTGCATTGTAATTGTAACTGGATAGGTTCTCCAACCACTTCTACTTGGCTTAGGTAGCCATGACATACTACTAAGTGTCACTCATGGTTTGTGGAAGCCCTAAAGATTAGCAAACACTATTCTCCTTGTTTCAATTAACAATCGATCGTTAAGAGTAACAATCGCCCACTGCCTCGCTAAATGGAACGTAATGGATCGTACACCGATTAAGGATGAATGTGAAGAGATATAATTGAGATGGATAAGCAATTAAATAGTTTAATTGAGAATGGTCAAGATTAATTAATTGTACGAAAGGTTCGTATTGGGCTTTTAAGTTAGTTTTGGGTTACGGGGCACAAAAGGATTTTTGGTCCATAAGGCCCATTGAGTTTAAGTTGTATGACAACTAAAACTAAATGGAAAAATAGCCCAAAAAACAAAGCCAAAATCAGCCAAACTATAGAGAGGGTGAACTTGGCTTAATTGTAAGTTTGCCACTCACTTGTGAGGTGGTATAAAAACATTTTTATAGTCATTCTCTCACTAGGGTTTTCTTGAGGCAAAGAAGAGAAACTTTTTCCCTCTTTTTCTTTATGGAGGCCGGCCACTTAAAGAGACTTTTACTAGTATAAAAAATCTCTCTAAGTCATCCATCTTCTCTTCACACTACATCTTTGGTGTGGAGACTTAAGAGGCTCCAAGCTTTTGTTGTTTTTAGAGATCTTTCCTCATATCCTTAAGGACCAAAGGAGAAGCAAATGAGCAAAGAGCCAAGAACAAAGGAAAGAACCAAGGAGCAAATGAGGTGACTTGAAGGCCCTCCACTTGGGTGAATCCCTCGTGCAACACAAGGATGAGCTTCAAGAGTGAGAAAAGTTCAATCTTTCCTCTTTCTTTTGCAAAGAGTCTTTAAATTCACCATATACCAGGATTTGAATTTCGTTGGGTCAAAGAATTGTTTTAAGTGCATGCCTACTTTAAGAATTTTTGTATGCTTGTATGTTCAAATATTTTCATATGTTCTTAGGACAAAATTTTCCCTTCAATACACACCCGAACCTGGAATGTCCACATGGACACTCGAATCGCGAAGTGTTGGCCGACACCTGGAAGGTGACGAAGCCATAAAGTGTAGTGCTGTGAAAAATGGGAATAAATTAAAACCTAAAAGTGACTAATTTAGAGTGCGCATGTGAGAGGGATTGAACCCATATCACACAAGTGATGTTAGAGCATAGATAAATTGCAGTAAAAGCAGAGTAATGACATTTATACCGAAATGAGAAGTCTTCTACATGGCAGCTTTTACCAACAATCATCGTTGTCACGAAACCTCTGCCACTAACATCCTGGAGGGGCAAAAAAACGAGGGTGAGTGGGCCTGAAAATAAAGTTTTGTAAAACCTTTTCGAAAAGTGTAACCCCTCGCTGTAAAACAAGTATATGGTTTCCCAAAAATATTATAATAGTAGTATGCAATACGGTACCCCGTCGCAAAAGTGAGTTAAAAGATGTAGGGTACAACAATAAGTTTCCTCAACATTAAATCTCAAATCGATATCATAAGAAATTAATGCTCATTAATTTATGTAGGCACACAAGTCCATTGCAAAGATATTCAGATAATGGAATAGGCTGGGTGTAGGTTTTACATTTTAGTACTACATCACGTGAGCTGCGCTAGTCGCATCACATACGAGTCCAACACATCAATACAAAAAAGACAGGCTGACACCTAACTCTTGATCCAAAGCGAATGTAAACGATGCATGTGAACTACACGTGAAGCTCGTCCTTGGCCCAAGACAGTACAAATAACTAAGAGACACCGTGCAAACATGTAATAATGAGCAGATAAAACGCAAGGATGTCATGCCACAAGTTTAAATCACAAATAATATTAAAAACATAAAATGTATGAAAAGTCTATTTGCAAAGCTAAATGTGGCATGTCACATCATAACATATAAAAGCAGTTGTTGGGAAAATCACACATAAAACTGAAAAAGACCCACTCACAAATACTTACGATGTCACATCTATTCGAGCTGGGAAAACCGAAGTCTCCGATAGTAATCGCGCCTAAGCATAATGTTGGGACCCATTAGTAAAACTCAACTTAAATGACTAAATTTGGGAAAATGGAGTACATATTTGGAATCAGGGGTTCCGGGCAAATTTTGTAAAAAGTCAACGGTCAACCCTAAAAGTCAACCTAGACGACCCGATGGTCAACTATGTTAAAACTTCAAAATTTTCCTAAATGGATGTTAAAAATGGACTCAGGACGTCGAAATTAGCCTAGGAGGGTTTCTGAGAAAATTTCGTAAAAGTCAACACAAGGAATATTCCATAATCTATTTAGAATTTGGGTCGGGCTGAATCCCAAATTTGGATCCGAATTCTGGTTTTGGGCTTTTTCTCCATTTTTTTTGTTGAAGATGGGCTGGGCTGGAACAAAGGCCCAAAGGTTTGGGCATGGGTTGGGCCAAAAGTTTAGGCTTAGGCCCTTTTTTTTGTACCGGGTCAGGTTGACCCGTTTAGACTCAGGTGGGCCCAAAGGTTTAGGCTGGGTCAGATCTGGCGGGAGTGAACTCTGCTATAAAGTCTGCCAAAGCATGGGCCTTAATTGATGTTATGAGACGGTAAACTATCTCGTGTTGCCCCAGCTTGATAACGCACTTTGTAACTCTAGATGAAGCATTAGGGTTGTGCAGGATGGACCTTAGCGGTTATTCCATTATGTAGACCACTCTGAATGACTGGAAGTATGGCCGAAGTTTTCTTGCTCCTGTTGCAATGCTAAGATGAGTTTTTCCATCTTCGGATACCTTCACTGTTCTAAAAATCCCCGCCTAGCGCCGCCTAGGCGCTAGGCGGCTGGTCACCGCCCCGATTAATGCCTAGGCGTTTGAAAATTAGGAAAGGGCGCCTAGACCAGTTGAGGCGCCCGCCTAGACCGCCTAGGCACCCGCCTAGCCCGCCCAAACCCGCCTAGACACCTGCCTAGGTTGCGACTCACTTAGATAGAAAATAGATAACTTTCAATTTGCATTTAATTTTTTTAATAAATTGTAAGGGACTTGTTGAATACTTAAATGAGCACATTCTATATGTTTGTTCCCCATGTTTTCATTATGTTCCAATACTTCATAATACATATGTCATTCTATTTTGTAGTTTATGATGAAATTATATATATTTTAAGTATAAACAGACACTTATTTACACGAAATATAATGGATTTAGTATCCGCCTAGTCCGCCTAGGCGCCCGCCTAGACCCCGCCTAGCCGCCTAGGCGCTAGGCCCCAACCCGCCGCCCGACTAGCGCCTCGCCGCCCGACTAGCGCCTAGCGTCTTTTAGAACCTTGGATACCTTGACTCTGGTTTGAGAAAAGCTTTTGATATGTAGTGTATCGATTTCTACTCCACCAAGTCTTTTCGAATCAAAGGTGCACTTACTACTTTGTCCGATACAGTCAGATAGAGGTATATAACCTCTCCATCGATTGGTTTGGACAGTAGTGGAGGTTTGGAAATGTACTATTTGAATTCTGTGAAAGCTTCTTCACATTCAACTGTCAATAGAAGGCCCTTGCTTTTCTTTATCATCATAAACAATGGTTTGCACTTATCAGTGGATCTTGAGAAGAATATATTGAGGGCTACTGCTCGTCCGGTTAAACTTTGTATCTCCTTCATGGTTTTGGGTGACTTCATTTCCATGATAGCTTTGATCTGATATAGGTTAGCCGATTCCTCGCTTGGTCCCCAAGTACCCAAGGAATTTTCCCGATGTTACTCCAAAGTTGCATTTTTCTAGATTTAGCTTCATGTTGTACTTTCAGAGTAGGTCGAATGATTCCTAGAGATACGTGATATGATCTTTCTTTTCTTTGCTTTGGACGACCATATCATCCACGTAAACTTCCGTTGTGTCTCCAATCTTTTCTTTGAAGATTCTATTGACCAGCTGCTGGTACGCTGCCTTTGCATTTTTTAGTTCGAATGGCATAACCTTGTAGTAGTAAGTACCTTGATCAATGACAAAGGATGTTGCTTCCACGTCTAACTCAAGCATCTTTATTTGGTTATACCTAGAATAAGCGTCTATAAAGCTTAGGAGCTTGTGACCTGCTGTTGAGTTGACCAATAGGTCGATTTGTGGAAGAGGGTATGTAAAATCCACACATACTCTCCATTTTTCGTTCTTCTTTTGTACCAGTACAACATTCGCAAGCCAGTTCGGATGGTGTACTTCGACGATGAACTGGGCGTCCTTGTGTTTGTATATTTCTGCCTCTTTGATCTTACTCTATTCTGTACCGTGGGTTTGTTTGCACTGGATAACTGGTCTGGCAATTGGGTCTAAGTGGAGACAGTGATAGATTACTGAGGCATGTCTTCTACTGACCATGCGAACACGTATCTGTTTGCTCGCAATAAGTTAGTGAATAGTTCTTTTTCTCGGGATCAATGTTGATGTAGATGATGTCTTTGTCTGCTTTGGACTCCGGGATGATGTTGTCTTAGTCAAGGTCAAAGTTAAATTCTTTGTAACTTGTCTAAGGACCCTCTGGTTATGATTGTTTTGCTAATTCGTTTGCGATTGTGCTGGAACTTCAATCTTCTTTCCTTATCATGTTCATGCTTTCAACAATGCAACAGTGTGCTGCCGACTGATCCCCCTTTATCTCTTTTACTCCACTTAGCGCTGGGTATCAGAGTAATTAGTGGTAACTGGAAGGAACGGCCTTCATCTTGTGTAACCAGTTTCAGCCAAGGATGGAGTTGTGGAAGGTTGGGCAATCCATAATGTGGAAGGTTATCAGATGGTTGTAGGGCTCAGCCTGGACAACCAACTTCATGGTTCTTAGGGATGGCACTGGTTCACCGTTGAAGGTATGAATGGTTGTCTTCCCTTTGTTGATGTTGTCAAGAATTTCCATTTTTTGAGCGGTCTCCTTGAGGAGGATGTTAACTCCTGAACCATTGTCAATTAGGACGTGACTGACTAAAGCGTTCAAGATCTGGACCTTAATGATAAGGGCATTGTCGTGTGGCGAGTGTATGTCTTTCAAATGTGGATAAAAAAATATCAAGATGTTGGAGTCGATGGCAGACGGCTTGATGATGTTGGCCACCAGTCTTGACTTCTTGCAAGTCACATTTTCTTTCTTTTCTTGTGTTTCCCAGATATTCTTGTTCCTCATATATGTAGTTAATCTCAGCGGGTGATTGGCTTGAACAAAGCTTTGGAAGCTTCTTGGGTTTCCCGCAGTGTTTTTCTGGGAATAAGCATTGGGATGACTTTTCAGATGTCAGATCGATCACTTCTATTCCTTGAGTTGCCAGCTTTTTGAAGCGTGAAATTGCTTCTTGGAGATCTTGGATGCATGCCCTTATATCACTGAGTCGGGTGAGTTATTTAGCCAACGGACTGTGACGAACGACTTCTAAAGATAAAAAAATATTCATGACATCTTCCCACATCTCATCAATGGTTGTGACACCAACGTGCCCATGGCAGACTTCTTCTGGGGAGATGGTTGGACTTTCGTTATTGATTGAGCTTTCTGACATATCAGAGGGTAGAGTAATCTGGTCGAGATGAATATGGGTTCTCTCTCAATGAAAGCACTAATTGTTGAAACCAAATCTGCGCACCACCGTAAGTGGTGGTTGAGCACAAATCTATGTAGTCTGGAATGACCTACAAAACAATAAACAACCATAAGCAAACCCTTGGCTGCTGGGGTGTTTCGACCAAAGGCTCTCTGACTATCAAGTTAGTGAATGATTTGATACTCAAGTAGTGGGCAAGAGAATTCAAGTGTATAGATTGTTTGGAACTAAATCTATGCACCTTAGTAAGCTGTGGTTGAGCACAAATCCCTGTAGTTTGAACAACTTGCAAAACAGTAAACAACAATAAGTAAACCCTTGGTCGGGGGATGGGGTGTGTGCTGGCCAAAGGGGCTTTGATGGTCAAGTAAGTGAATGATTTGAGACTCAAGCAGTGGGCAAGAGAATTCAAGTGTTTAGATTGTATAGCCGTAGGAAGAATCCTCATTCTAAGCTGGGAGAATCTAGTAAGTAGATATTGCATCCTTGTAGGAGTATGATCAGGGCCGGCCCTAGCCCAGTGCCACAAGGGCCACTGTCCAGGGCCCAAAAATTAAAGGGGCACCAAAATAAAAAAACCCAAATAACTAGGTATAAAAAAAATAAAAAAAATAAAAAAAACAAAAAAAAACTAAAGCCCAAATAGGGGATGGCAAAGCATGGATCAGGTTTTAGAGCCCAAAGGGGCTGATCTGAGGCTGGCGCCTTTCGGTTCGGGGAGGAGGGTTTGTCCCGGGAAAGCATTGGGATTGGCCACCGTCCATCTCTGGCTTGCTCAGCTGCTGCAGAACTTTACCTGGGTTGCTTCTGAGAATTGTGACGTGGACTTGTCGGAGTGTTTGAAGCTTTTGATGGAGATGAAGTGTCTGTTGGTCTGCAAGGTGGTTCCTAGGCTTGTTTGATGAAAGCTTGGTTTAGTTGTTAAACCGAACCCCGCGTATTTTAATTAGCTTGGTTAACAAGTTAGGGTAGACCGTAGTTTGTTTAGAGTAAATCGTGGTTAGCTGCCATAGCTGGGCGACTACCGTGTTTAAGTTTGGGTTCATCTTTTGGGTTAAGTGTGGGTGGTTTTGGTTAACTAAGTCGGGTTAGCGTAATGCATGGGGAGATTGTTGATTGTGTAATACAGTTTGGAATATATGGTAATCAAAGTTGATTAATTACTTTTGCTTAATCCTATGTATATTTATGCTATTATGATTTATGTTTGCTAATTCTAATTTGAACAATACTTGGCAACTTAAAAATAAATAGGAACTTCTACTCAAAAACTCTTAGTGTTTTTAATCACAGAGTTTTGTGCATGTAAAGATTTTTTTGCAAAAAATAAATCAAAACTAAAATAGTTTAGTCAGTCTATTGTAATAAATACATAGACGATTGATAATGTTTTTACTAATTCATAGACGGTTTGTAATGTTTTTACTAATTCAGTTTATTTGTTTTTAAATAGTTTGATGATTAAACGGTCTTAGTTTTAATTGATTTTTGTATATGTGATTTTTAAAAGGTGATTTATAATATGAACGGTTTTGATTCTAAACACAAAATTTTATATATTGACAACGAATAATTTTGAAAATTTTTGAGTATGAGTTTTTACTCATATTTGAGTAGCCATGTATTATCCTTCTAATTTGCAAGTTTAGTTGGTATGTGTTTGTATTTATACAACTTCCCCACAATTTGCTACTGTGATTTTGTTTCTTGTCCTTTCGTTTCGTGTCGCAAGTTTGTTCACTCCATCAAGTTAGTTATGAAAGATAGTTACTTTGGCATTTGTGAAATTAGAGTCCATACCAAGAAAGCCTAGCCCCCCAGCTTCGACTGGGTTCCAGCCCTCGTTAAATATTATTTTTTTTAAACATATGTTTCCGTAATAAAAAAAGGGCACATTTTGAGCTTTCGCACCGGGCACCCAAAAACTCAGGACCGGCCCTGAGTATGATTACTTGCGGGGCACACCTATCCTTAAATTGAAGGGACTCTAGCATGGTCATCCAGCATCAAATCGCATGTCTTAAGGAATAAGCATGGTCATCTAGTAAAATTGCTTAGGCTCCGTACAGTGCCTCGAAGCAAAATGATGGTTGCATCCTACTCCCTCTGATACAGCTCTGCCCGAAGCTGGTGAATCCATCACCACACTTTTGAGGTAACAGTATTCGGATCAGCCCTTACTCTGGCCTTGGAAAATCATGGTCCCACAATTGCCCTTAACTATTCGTTTGAGAGGTAATCTGTTTCTCTTGAGGATGGATTGTTACCAAAGACCATACCTTTTGGAGTAAGCTGGAATACATACCGTTTGGTCTTCAAAAAATTTCACAAATGATGTGACCTTTGAAAATTTTGAAATGGCGGCGTCTTCAATCCTAAGGGGTCACCTTGAACTCCGTGCCTCTGATCTTATAATGATGATGCGTCATGCCTGTCATGCGCATACAAAAAACGAGAAACTTCTTTTGACAATTACAAAATGTCACGGGTCCAAATTCTGTCATCCCTACCTATTACTTATCTTTTGAGCAGTAACGAAGGATCAATTGAGATCAATTAATAAAATTGTACATACATAATGAAATAAATATTTCATTTTGCTGGTCCGTTGATCTCTAAGTGGACTGGTCTATATTCAACGGTAGGACAATTCAAAAATATCCTATTTAAATATCTTCCGCATCGCCACTTTCACTCTTCAAAATTTCCAAATCTTTGTTGAGGAAGAAATTGAACTCTTCTCCCATCGTTATTCTCTTATTCGATCAAATTTAATGGCAGCATGTTCCTCAAATCCAATCGTTCAAACTGCAATCGTCAATACCCCTGAACCTCCAATGGTTAGGGTTTGTTACTCCAACGAAGAAGAAGCTTTTCGCATGGACTGTATGTTGGAAATGTGCCCTAAAACCAATCATATGATGATACTTTACGGACATTTCACATGTTAAACTAAACTAGTTTAATATAAAGGGCAAAGATTATTATTTCAAGCCGTCTCATATAAATGTTATGTGCTTAAACAATAAGTCCAAGGAATATGCAATTGGGAGAATGTGATCAAAATAAGTTAGATTCATGAGACCATTCTCTATCGTAAACATGTCCTAAACGTTCCCGATCATAGGATTGCCAATTGTGCATTGACAGTCTGTTAAGATCAGTATGTGCTATGTCTTTTCTTAGGGAGAGTGACTAGTCTTGGGTAATTGGTGTGACTGACAGCAAGACAAGCATGTAGGTGCTCGATAGAGAATGAGTCCACTGAACACGATCAATGAGGAGTTCTCATATTCATGTCACATAAGAACTCATGGTTGGGATAATGCAAAGTAGTTCCTTGACCTGAGGCATCATAGTTGTCTTGTGGTTAGGCTCTTGATCTTTGACTATGTCAAAGTCACTCCGTCAGAGGGTGTCCACAACATAGTTGGGGTTAAGCCACTTAGCCATGGAGGCAAGTGAATGCGCAACAAGGGATCTCTAGCCTTCAAACCATTTGAGGGAGAATACTCTATGATATGATTAAGAATCTTTGGCCAGAATATGAATGAGATTTAGGAAGTCATTCCAAATCACATTCAAGGTAATCATATAAGTAAGTGAATCACATTGGATAGTAGACATGAATAAACTATCAAACCAAACAATGTGGTCAAGACTACTGTATTAGAAAAAGGCCGTATTGCATTGTAATCCTAAATTGAATAGGTTCTCCACCTCTTCTGATTAGCTTGGGTAACCATGACATACTACTAGGTGTCACTCATGGTTTGTGGAAGCCCTAAAGGTGTTTAATCACTACAGGGAGAATTGAAAGTAAGTTTCAATTCACAATCGATTTGAAGAGTTCTACACGCGCAATGCCTCGCTAAAAAGAACCTAATGGATCGTACACCGAGTAAGGTAGAGATTGAAGAAACAACGGAGATGAGTAAGGATAATTAAATCGTTTAATTATTTATGGCTAAGATTAATTAATATGTAAATTAATCAAGTGAATATGTTCGTTATAGACCTTGGGTTAGTTTTGGGCCACAAGGCCCAATGGGATTTGAATGTCAAGCCCATTAACTCAAGTTGTATGACAACTTGAAAACACAAAGGGCTTGAAAGCCCAATGAACCCTTAATGGCCGGCCATATAGAGACGGGTGGTGAACTTGGCTTAATTGTGAGTTTGCCACTCCATTGTAAGGTGGTATAAAGGCAACTTTATAGCCATTTCATCCTTAGGGTTTTCTTTTGGAGAAAAGATGAGAACACAAGCTCCCTTTTTCTCTCTAAGAGGCCGGCCACCCTAGAGGAACATAGCTAGCAATCTTACTTCCTCTAGGTCACTCATCTATTCATCAATGCTGTCCTTGGTGTGGAAAAATTAGAGGTTCTCTATTTTGGGAACTTGGAGAATCCTTTCAACCATCCTCATCCAAGAAATCCATGTAGCTAAGAAGCATGGAATGAAGGTCCCCTCCTTGGGTGATTAGCCTTTGCTTATGCAAAGATGAATCAACAAAGGTATAGATTTCTCAACTCACTTTGTTCTTGAGTTGAGTCTTGGTTCACCATAACTACTAGGCTTTGAATTTCATGGGTAATGTTTTGTTTTGAGTGCATACAAGCATGATTCCGCCTTTAATTGTTAATTGCATGCCATAGATGTTGCTCAAATGAACATGTTTTTCACAAATTTTCCTTCAAGTAGTGGGTGAATCCTTTTGGGTTTTGTTGTTCATAGTCTTTGATTTGAATGTTGTAATTGTTACAAGCTTTATTCTTGCTTCTTTGAATATAAATTTTGTTAGAAAATTTACCATCTCAAATGTTGTAGATTTAGTTCATATGAGCATGAATTTTGGAGCTAAAGTTTGGTGCCATGTTTATGGGGAAATTCGGCCAAATCCAAAGGGTGGATTTTTGGGTTCATGTTTGTCTTGTTAAAAGTGTTTTAAAGTGATTTTTGGAACCCCTAAGTACCCTAGGATGTTAACCCTCTTTTGAGTAGTGAAAATTTGAATTTTAATGAGTGAAAAAATTCATGGAGCTCTTATGGGTTTTCATGGATGTTCTTCAATGTTCTTGCTTTGTTCTTGCCAAGAACAAAATATTTGGTGTTTTGATTCAAAGTTTTTGGTTGTTTACATAAAGTCTTGTTTTATGATGGATGGTGTGACTTTTCAATCACAAGATTTTTTTTGGAAGAGTGATTGAAAGTTGAAAATGTGTGTGAATTTTTTGTACATGATAGGTAGTTCGCTTACACACTCATACCTATTTTTTCAACACCATACCCATCACCTTTTCAACATACTTGACTTTAAGACTGTCTTTCATCAAAAACCACTCCCTCACACTACCATGACCGGCCACTCCTTCAAAGGAAGTACTTTTGAGGCTTTTATGCAATTAGATAAAGTTTTGATACTTTTGTGTATTTGCACTTTGACCCGAAAGTTTACATTTTTACGTAAAGGCCCAAAATCACTAAAGGACAAAATGTTTTGCTCCTTTAATGAAGTTTTTTGCATTTGATGAAATTTTTGGGTTCTAATTGTAATTACATGGGGTAGTGGACTTTTTTGTTTTTACAAAGTGACCTCAAAAGTTTGTATTTTGCAATATAGCCCAATGGTTGAGGTTATTGCTTTTTGGCCGAAATTAGTTGAGAACAAGATAGTTTTGTATCTTTAAACGAGAATTAGATTTTTTTTTTCATTTAGCTCCATCTAAATCAATTCTATGGATACAAAAACTAAATGACAATTTTGCATTGAAGTTTAATTAGTTAAAGCGTTAATAAATTAAAGAGAGGGTGATTATGAACGTAAGCCTACGATAATTGAGCTATATGAATGGTCGTCTTTCAAATTTGTTTGAACCATGGGAATGTGTAGATTAGATTTTGGTTGTAATTTGATATGATCAAATGTTGTAAAAGAGCATAAGCTCTTCTCTTCTTTAAAGTAAATTGTTTTGATCAAATGTTGTAAAAGAGCATAAGCTCTTCTTTACTTTGAAGTACTCATGTCTTGTTTTATTTGATATGCATGAAAATGGAGTAAAGGGTCCAACGGCCAATAAGAAAACACGCCTTAATGTGATTAAACGCGTAACTAAAACAATCACCATCCCTAGACCAAGATCCAACACTAGGCTCGTGTTGGATCAAATCAAAGGTTCATAGTCATCCTAAGGCCCTAAGGCAACTATAAAGTCCATCAATGAATGCAAAGCTTATGTTAGTAGTACCATATACTATTGCTTTAAAAACCGTTTACAAGTATAGTGGGAGTATCATATACAACTAAATCAATCACAAGGACCAATAGTTGTGATAGGACCAAATTGTTTTAATGTGATTAAAATCATGCTTATATGTGATGAGACCTAAAACCCTCAATCAAACCATTATTAAGTTGACAAGCGTGAAAGTGCTTTGAACATTCTTTCGTGGCCTTCCACCGTGGTAGGCTCCAATCGTTTGTGACTCATACACCGACTCCACCCTATAATGGGGGAGTCAAAGTATGTGCTTACACTCAGGAGGAGTTCTATATACATACATGATGAGTGAGGTAAGCAACAAGTTTAGCCAACATGACATAATTCTGAGGCTATACTTAAACCCCTACACGAATTGGCACGGTGGGAATGACTTAACTAAGTGCAATGACGCCAACATGACATAATTTTGAGGATTATTCTCTAGAGGGCCAAACTAGATGGGTACTTACATGAGATGTAAATGATGAGCTACTCTCTCATTATTATTAACGCTAGCCAACATGATATAATTCTGAGGTGGGCTTGGTAATAGTGAGCCTCCCATACCCTACTAAGAGTTTCCTCCAAAACTCTTGAATTCCGATGAGGGATATGGAATTTGATTTTCCTCCAAAACGCTAGCCAACATGATATAATTCTGAGGTGGGTGGTGCTATTTGATTTAAAGACCCAGATCAAATGGCTTAAAATCAATCAATTTATATTCGTTATGTATTTTATTTACCGATATATTTGCAAATACTATCCAAAACTTGACAAAGAAAAGCCGAAGGCTTTAGTTTCCGTACTTGGTGCCACAATCCCATATATTGTCTTGAATGGAATGTACATACCTAAGTAGTCTCATCCTCACAATCTTCCTATTGATAATGTATCATTGGAAGAATATGTTAGATAAGTCTATCATAGAGAGGACAACACTATTTAGTGTCATAATTCTTCAATTAAAAATCGTTGTATGAAGAAATAAAAGTTGCTTTGAACAACCCTTAGTTAACGCAAACACTAGTGCTTGTTTCTTTGTTACATGAACAAGGAACTTGAGAAGTAAGCATAAGGGCATGGACACTTTATGTGCCATGATTCTTCACTTACAAATTGTTGTATGAAGAAATGAGAGTTGCCTTGAACAACTATTAATAGTTTGTAATTATGTTTAGAACATAATGGTTGGTTGACAAAAATAGTCCATCAACATGGACTTATGATGATTTTGAATCATTGAGTGTTGAAGTGTTAAGCCACTTCTAGAGACAGAAACTAGGCAAGGACTTCACCTTTGTGTCCCTATCCAAATGGTTCACTAAGTTTATTGTAAACTATATAGTGAACAATAACCACACGCTCTCCAAATCATTTGATGTGTATAATGCAATTGAAATAAGTTTCAAGAGAGATAGTGGGAGTTTAGGGACCATGACTATTGTAGTCAACGGAGAAGTAAAATGAAGAAGGCGAAAAACTCCAAGGGAACAACCTTTCTTTAGGAAATGATGGACATTGGAAGGGGTATTTGCAAGAAATGTCTTGCAAGTGTCAAGAACACACCTTTCGAAGGTGTTATAAATTGTTCTTGAATAGTTCAAAACAGTTGGTTATTCTACTTGAATGCTTGATTCCGTTTAGTAACTATGTTTTACAATCGTTGTAAAAGTATGGCTAATAAGAAGTAGAAGATTAATGAGAGTAGAAAGTACTTCACATTCGGAACGTGAATCAAATATAGATCTCTGCGAAAGCAGACAGTATTTACTTCCTCATATGAACTACCAAAGAAATTGGAAAAACAAAGATTGTCTTTACATTCCAATTTTAATAAAGAACTTTATTCCGTCACTATAAGAGATGGATGAATGTTTTGTTTGACAAAACATTGTTCTTTATGAATAATTGGATTATTGTAATCTAATTGATTGTCTCTATAGTAGAGATGATGTGGTAGCGTTAACTGTTTAGAATACAACGTATTAAAACCCAAAAGGTTGCAAGGTAGTGACTAATCCCACTGAGTTGTGACACCTCTAAAACATAAATTACGAGTTGATCATATATGGATGCTTTGGATAGTTAGATCCAGATCCGATGCCTTCTTGTTAAAATTGTATAGAGGCGAAATGTTGAATCTTTATTCTTTTGGAAAGAAGAAAAAATCACAAAATTATTGAGGTTAATTCACTTAGATGTTAGTGGCACTTGTCCACAACAAAATACTACTCATGTTGCATAACATTCGCTAAAGATCGCTCTCGGTTGGACTATCGTTTATTTTGAATAAACACAAGTCCGAATACTTTGCAAAAGGTTTCAAAGAATTCAAGAATGTAAGTTGATGAGTAAATACGTCTAAAGTATTTACTCCTTAGATTTGATCCAAGGGAAACTGACACTTATAGGAGTCTCCTTGAAAGATATCAAGGAAAGAAGAATCATAAGATAATGGATTTCTCAATTACGAGAAAAATGAACTCGAATAAGATTTAGTTCGTTGGATGTTATCAATTACCCATATAAAGGATATATAATTCTAAGACAATATGATTGTCAATTAGAAGATCTTCCAAAATTTTCAGGACTCCATAGGATGTAGTTGGAAAGAAAGACAACTCTTAAGCGTGTTAGTGTGTTAATAAGCAATATTTGTTTGAAAACAAGCATGTGGGATATCCTTAAATTAACCTTTGGATATCACTTCTATAAACCAACAAATGTTGTTTGTTTGGTAGTTCATTGTAATCTTATAATAGGATTTGCCTAAGATAGGGCAAATGAACGATAGATAGAATTCAAAGAATGGGTTCTTTGAGAGGCAAGATGATAATAAAAAAATATAACAACCTAGTTCCCATACCACTAGCTCCAAGGTAGTCAAGAAGGATTTATAAACCATCTTAGTTGAATGATTTGAACTTTATGACTATGTCATGGAGTTACACCTCTTAATTCAAAAGAAATAAGAATGAAAATCCTTATGACTACATTGAGTGTATATATGACATATACTCAAGGAAATGGTATAGTACCATTTGACAGGAAATATTGAAACCTTCATAGCTAATTGGTAGCTTAAGGTGATCAACAAGAATGGTTGACTTGGAGGAAACCATCTTTGATGTATACGCATAAAGGTGATTTACGTATTTCATAGTGTATGAAAAACGATGATATGAGTTGTACCATGATCGGTACAAGACGATATCAGTGCAAGTCCAGGATCAGAACCATGGCAACTGTCAAGTGAGTCCTTGAGTATTTAAGAAATACTAAAGGATAGATTCCTCAAGAATGAGGAAGAATTAAAGGAACTTGGAAGTGTAAATGTATTAGATTATGAATCTAATATCGTATCCAACATTGGATGTCTATTCATTGTGAATGAAGAGATAATTGGATATCTCTTTATTATGACTAAAAGAGATATTTGGGTGGAAACGTTATAAGTAATGACTTTAGCGTGTTCCATCATACATGCAAAATATATCGCCATATAGAAGTTTACAACAATGTTGTTTGGATGGGAAAGTTCATTGTTTGGATGGGAAAGTTCATTTATGAACTCTCCATTCGATTCCAACCATAAAGTGTCTTTAGTATACTGACACTACCGCACAAATAGGGTGATAGCTCAAGCCAGGGAATCAAGGTCTCATCAAGATCGGAGCTCAAATAAGAGATTGAACCACATGATTGAGAATCATGTATAATGGTAACGTCGTTATTCTCAAGGTTGCTTCTATGGATAACATATAGATATCCATTGTCTAGGCCTACTACTCAGCCATTTTTGCTTCTATGGTAACGTCGTTTATCATGACATACTACTAGGTGTCACTCATGGTTTGTGGAAGCCCTAAAGGTGTTTAATCACTAAAGGGAGAATTGAAAGTAAGTTTCAATTCACAATCGATTTGAAGAGTTCTAATCGCCCACTGCCTCGCTAAAAGGAACCTAATGGATCATACACAGAGTAAGGTAGAGATTGAAGAAATAACGGAGATGAGTAAGGATAATTAAATGGTTTAATTATTTATGGCTAGGATTAATTAATATGTTAATTAATCAAACGAATATGTTCGTTATAGACCTCGTGTTAGTTTTGGGCCGCAAGGCCCAATGGGTTTTGAATGTCAAGCCCATTAACTCAAGTTGTAGACAACTTGAAAACACAAAGGGCTTGAAAGCCCAATGAACCCTTAATGGCCGGCCATATAGAGACGGGTAGTGAACTTGGCTTAATTGCAAGTTTGCCACTCCATTGTGAGGTGGTATAAAGGCAACTTTATACTCATTTCATCCTTATGGTTTTCTTTTGGAGAAAAGATGAGAACACAAGCTCCCTTTTTCTCTCTAAGAAGCTGGCCACCCTAGGGGAACATAGCTAGCAATCTTACTTCCTCTAGGTCACTCATCTATTCATCAATGTTGTCCTTGGTGTGGAAAAATTAGAGGTTCTCTATTTTGGGAACTTGGAGAATCCTTTCAACCATCCTCATCCAAGAAATCCATGGAGCTAAGAAGCATGGAATGAAAGCCCCCTCCTTGGGTGATTAGCCTTTGCTTATGCAAAGGGGAATCAACAAATGTACAGATTTCTCAACTCACTTTGTTCTTGTGTTGAGTCTTGGTTCACCATAACTACTAGGCTTTGAATTTCATGGGTAATGTTTTGTTTTGAGTGCATACAAGCATGATTTTGTTAATTTCTTACCATAGATGTTGCTCAAATGAACATGTTTTTCACAAATTTTGCTTCACTGTTGTCATCTTCTCAATGGATGCTGGGTTTGGTGGGAAGATAATAAGAATGTGGCCGCGAATCTTCTTGAATCTAACCAAACCATCCATCCATGCACCAGAATCCATCCTTGTTACCTTGATTCTCAATAAGGTTTTCGTTCATTTTCAGGTCGGTCTCTACAATCTCGCCCTGACGTCCGTTCGTATCACCTCCTGTTTAGAGTGTCCGAATAATAGGTTCCATGCTGAGTTGGGCTTATTTGAGTTTTGCATCCTTTGGCAACTCCAAAAGAGCTTTAGTACTCGTTAATTCTTTCAATCTCGATCCATACTTTGATGGCCTTCCTATATCACCGATCTTCCGAGCCACGATAAGGACTGGTATAGAGATGTTCTCTTGGTATAATGAAACTAGAAAGGTGACATATTTGAACTAAGGGTCCCTTGTAAACCTATAAGAGATATTCCATATAAAGTAGACGATCAGAATCTCGGCCAGTGTTGTCTTGAGGTTATGAATAGGGCATTTAAATTTATCCTCTCCCCATGCCAGAGTTAGAAGTGGCTTAGCACGCCAAAGAGAGAAATTCTGAAGACGCACTGAGTGGATTAATTCTGAAAACGCACTGAAGGCTTCAAAATGTTCCAACTGTGCTCCTGAAGTGGAGAAAAAGAAAAAGAAAGAGAGGAACTGACAGATAGGCTTCAAAAATGGCTTCGGTTAAAGCATCCAAGAGGAAAACCAAGTCGGCTGGTGGCCCTGGGATTTGTCTAGATAAGGTGCGGAGACTGTGTGCCATGCCTCCTTGATTGGAGAGAATTTGCAGCAAATTTTACCAAACTTGGGTGAAGGAAAAGGTAAATCCGTTTTTGCGAAGACATCAAGGCACGAGGGCTATTAAAAAAGCGACCATGACCTTCCACACTTTCAGCTTCTGGTTTTGTAGCTGCTCTGCTGATAATCAAACTTGTGTTGGTGACCTAAACAACCTAATGCCTGACACATCATCCATTTTGCCTGGTTTTAGTGATGGAATATCTATCGAGGTGCCTCACTTAGTGATCAGGCCTGCTGTCGGTTTGAAGCCGCTTCCCCCAGATGCAAGTGGTCTTCAAGATGTGAAGTATGCTCATGCGTTGATTTGTTTGGCTATCGCTTCGGTTGATTATAGGGAAATCCAAACTGTGGAGGATCTCAAGAATAGGTGTTTTTAGAGCAGATACGCGGTTAGTTTGTTCAATCTTTCATATCTTTTTGTTATCTATGTGCTTCGTTTTCTTATTTATGCCTTGGTATATTTCTCCCAAGTAAACACCTGGACTGAAGCTCTAATTTTAGCCCAAGCAAATGAGAACTCCCAACTTGAGGCTGCTTATAAGAGTGAATCAGGCAGCAGGATCAAGGCCAAGCGAGACATGTAGGAGAGAAGTACTAGGCTGGAGACATTGTTGGTCACAAAATAAGCTTGAAATGCCAAGACAGAGGCCTTGAGCACGCATTCGGAATGGAGTTTGTGGGATGTAGGCAGATCCATCCTCCAGTCGAACTTGGAAGTAGCTCGGGAGGAATTGTGTCGTATAGAAAAAATCCAAGTAGAGGCTTCTCAGCACAACGAAGCGAAGGTTGTAAAGCTACGACAACAATACCAGGAGGACATCACCCTCGAGTACAATCAGGGTTACCTTGATGGCTATACTGGGACCGTCGCGATTGATTGGATGCTGCTCGTTTGCTGAAGGAAATATGGGACGCTGATTTGCCGATACCCTTTTTGCTCGCGGTCGATGCATCAATGCATGCCTTATTGAAGCAAAGTAAATTGTCTTTGGAGTATGAGGGACATACAAGGTAGAAAGGCACTGCTGCTGCCGATAATTCTCTTGTTGGTTCTTTTTCAATTAATCTTAAGGTCGTGACAAACTCAAGCACTGCAAAGTAGTTTTTTCTTTCTTTATATTTTACCATGCTAGAGTGGGGGCATGTCCATTTCATTGAACACTTTGCCCATGTCTGGGCTTGAATCTTCTTTACTTTGATTGAAGGTATTCCTTTCTTATTCTTTATATTTTTCAAACCATGTCCCCGATCTAGCAAACTTTCCAGAGTAAGCTAACTTTGGAACAATAAGAAGCAAGGCGAAGCACACGTGAGTTTGTGGACCCGAGACAAAGCATAACTATTAAGGGTACAAATGTAATACAGTACAGTTAGTAAGGTTGTTAGTATTTGGTTAAAGTAGTTAGGATCTCTTTTATAAAAACAGAGTGTGTAATATTCTTTTAGTTAGTTAATGCAAATCCTATTTCTCTCTCTAAACTCTCTCTCTAGAATCTATTTTGTTTCTCTCTATCATCTTCTTCTTCCTCTGTACCAATTCTGCATCTTTTACAATGTAGTTAACATGGTATCAGAGCCACCAGGCTCACGCCATGGATTCTGGTGGTTTCTCTTCGTAGTAGTTTACATTTTTTTTTTTTCATTAGATTTTCTCTTTAACTTTTCTTGAATTTTCCGTCAAAGTTCTTCGGTGTTTTCTTCTTCTCCCGACTGCGCAGAGAGTCGATTGGGGAGAACCAGAAGCGACCCAACCCAGGGTCGGAGTACTTGAACTTGTCGTCGAGAGTGGAGCGAGCCATTTGGTGGGTCAACCCAGCGAGGTAGTCTTCCTCGTTGCTCTCAGTCTCGCTTGACTCGACTGGCGAACTGAAATCCGACGAAATCCCCAAAGCTATGGCAGATGATATGGGGTCTGATACATGCATCGGCTTCAAACGAACAATCAAAGATTCCACAGATGATTCGGTGCTTCCTTCTTCTCTCCGATTCCCGAATCGAAGAAGGAAGTAGAATCAATTTCTTACTCAGTTTTTGTGGATGCAAATCGGTTGAGAAGGAGCGTTCTTGTGGAGATCTTGGCGCCACCAGCATGTTGTAGGCGGCTCTGTTTCTTGAAGGCCTGAGTTACTTGCTCAGTTTGATCTCTGCAAATAACCTCTCGGGAAGCATAATCGCTTGGCGATTTGATATGGGTTCATCTTTTTCCACTGGAAGTAGAGAAATTGCAACCCAGAGGACGACATCAACAACTTAATCTACATAGAGATCGCTGATTGGCAACCGTTGATGACGAAGACGAAGACGAAGCCATTGGCGAATCACACAGTCGTTCATTTCAATCAGATCATTAGCATGCACGGATATAAGAAGGTCTACAAAGTTCCCAAGAAACGCTTGAGCGACGCCGTGAGTTCGATGTCGTTGGCGGATCTGAAGAACGGTGTACCAGTCAGGTAAACCTTAGTTCTGGCCATATCTCCAGTGGAGCTACGAGTGGAAGAAACAGCAACAAGAAGGAGAAGAAGAAGTGAGAGGAGAATTGCATTTGCAGAGCCGCAGACGCCAACAGGGATGAAGGAAGAGTTGTGTGACTGTGTCTCAGTGTGGTTTTGAATTGCGATACGAGATGAAGTTTCTGTTTTTTTTTTTGGGCTGGATTCTCCAGGTGTACAGGTCTGATTCTTGACTTCTTGGCGGCGGTAGTAACGTTGTTGTAAGGGGTTGGAATTATGCTTCTTGTTTGCTGCAGTCCAGGTGTTTGACAAATTGCCCAGCTCAGAATTTTCATGTGAAGGATCTACAGATTTTGGTATGGTTCTCTGCTTCTTCCCTCCATATGCAGTGTTGGTGTGAATTCTATATGATCTATTTCGGGGTTTTGACATTATATGATTAAGGCTGATTACAAGAAATGTTGATAATTGATGTTCAGAGAGTTGTCCATTGTTGAAGTTTCTTGTCCAGATACAGGAGTTTGTTATCAGCCATGATAATTTCACAGCCTATAATATCGAGTCTAACCAACTCAATTGTTAGCATGAATCTACAGTAAGTCCGGTTATACAATAAAGTTTGAAGAAGTTGATAACGGTAAATCCCACGAATGGTGATTCCGTGATGTGATTAGGTAAATCCCACGAAGGGTAGAAGAAGTTGTTAATGGTAAATCCCACGAAGGGTAATTCCATGTTATGAATATGTAGTGTTGTGAATTGGTAAATCCACAAAGGGCGATCCCGTGGACATTAGTGTAGTGTAGTTTAGTAATGGTAGAAAGCCATTAGAAATGGACATGCAGCCATTAGTACTTGAAGATTGTTGGCACGAAGCCATTAGAATTTGAAATTTGTTGGCACGAAGCCGTTAGTAATTAGTTTTGATTGTGGGCACGAAGCCATTGTTAAAAGAAGTTGTTGACGGTAAATCCCACGAAGGGTAATTCCGTAAGAAATTGTTATAACCGGCCTGAGGATGTGTTACAATTTTATAAGAGGCTGCTCTTTTATTTGGTTTGCTGAAGTCATAGCCTAGGTTGATAAGTTCACAAAAAAGGTTGCTGCTTTGGAAGTGGTTGTGGCTAATAGAGGCATAGGAAGAAATTTGGACAGACAGACAGAGGTTTATGGTCAACAGCTACAAAGAGGTCATGCGGTACACTTGTTTGATTCAGGGCTCTGGGAAAGCTAGAAGCTTTGGTGAGGCACAATCAATTCTATCCCTTTTATCCAATAATCCCATTTTGCATAATTGTTTTGTAGTGGAGATGGTTGTTTGGCTCGTTTTTCTGCATGGCTTGCTGTTGAAGAGGTTTTGAAGTTAGTATTCACTGTGATGGTGTTTGAATAGTTGCTTCTGTCAGATGGTATTAGAGAATTTATCTGTGTAAAAGCAGGCTAATCCAAAGTGCTACATGTGTGAGAGCAGCAAGCTAATCCAAAGTGGTGACTTTAGTCAAAGTGCTACATGTGGACAGATGTTTGGGTATCAATCCAATGGTGGTTTTCCTAAATCTGCAGTTTCAGTGCTACCATGTCTCAGTTTTTCCAATCTCAAACTGGGTTACCCCAGTTGAGATTGAGGGGGAGTATTAAGGGTACAAATGTAATACAGTACAGTTAGTAAGGTTGTTAGTATTTGGTTAAAGTAGTTAGGATCTCTTTTATAAAAACAGAGTGTGTAATATTCTTTTAGTTAGTTAATGCAAATCCTATTTCTCTCTCTAAACTCTCTCTCTAGAATCTATTTTGTTTCTCTCTATCATCTTCTTCTTCCTCTGTACCAATTCTGCATCTTTTACAATGTAGTTAACAATAACAACCCCTCTTGATGATGTTGATTTGGAAAAATATTGTGAAATTCAGAGTACCATTAAGACCTATGGAGAACTTTTTGCCTTCTTTCTACCCTTTGAGTTAGATCGAAGAAAAGGGAATGTCCTCCTGTTTACCTATTATTCTTATTCCTTTTCTGGGTTCTTCGAGTTTTGTTGGTACCAAAGTTCGTTGGAGACGAGATCGCCTGCTTGTGGGTCAAAAACACTTTTTGAATCCTTTTGTCAGACCCTAAGCGTCGGACCTGAGCATTTCCAATCGGACTACTTTATTTAGCTTGACTAAATATTTTTGTGTATGGGAGGTCTGTTGGAATAAATTTCTCTTGGGGATTACCTAGTCTGGATGCCCCCTTTGAACTTGCTAACTCTTCGTGTTGCAGAGCTTACTTAACTTAGTAAGTTGGTCCGAGATAAAAGTAGTCGTACTCGGGGTCAGACTTTAGAGCCACTTTCGGATGAGTTCCGGATCGCCCTTTCGACTATTCCCTCGAATGGCGTAGAGGCTGGGTTTTAATGTTATAACCCACAACCTTGTTGGTTTGCATAAACTTTTCAAAGGCTGGAGGGTGCATTGGACTTCAAAGTTTAAGGCTACATGTGCCCATTGCTCACCAATCGTTAACTGCTTATTACGGTTTGAGTCTTCCAAGTTGCTAACCGTTCTAGAAGGATTGGACTAAAGAAAGCTCATCTGACAGTGTAACTTTGAACATTTTTAAACTTGCACTGATGAGACTTTCTCAAAGTTCGGGCCATATTTTCAACAAGTAGGGTACTCTATGCATCACTGGGAAAAAAAAATAAAGAAAAAACACACATTTAAGATGAACAGATGTTCTTTATTCATGATCCAAGTAAAGTTGATTTACAAATGGCATGTGATTGAATCCGAGAAAGATTGCCTACATATCTCTAGGATGGAGAATCAAACCACTGGTGTAGTTCTAAAGAAAAGATGATATGACATAAAAATTACATCAGGGAATCAAACCACTGCTGTAGTTCGCGCAGACGGCGGCGTTGCGATTGGGTCCGAAGAGAATTGCCTACATATTCCTGAGAAGGGAATCAAACCGCATGTAGGTCATGTTACCTTTTACTTTAATTCGATCTTAATGTGACGACAAGGCATCAACGTCACGTATTTTCTCCTAGTATTGTTGTTATAGCTATGCGACCATGTTTGACTGGGAGACGGACCTCATGGGTTCAACTACTTGCATTCCTGGTGTCGGAATAAGGTGATACTTTGACCATCGCAATACAAATCTTTCACAGATACTAAGTTTAGAAGTTCGTTTACTTTAGAAACATTTGTTGGATCGGGAATTTTCTATTAATATGATGTACAAGATAGACATTTCTTTACGCAAGCACATGTTTATTATCAAAATCCCAAAGGGAACTAATTCAGTACAACAGTTTGAGGAAGACAAGCCTTCACCTCTGGCAATGAAATATTAAAAAAAAAAAAGAAAAAAAAATAAGATTACACAATGCTCTTGGCTAAAGTTATCAAGATTTGCTGTCAGAACAGAAATATGTAGTACCCACCTTGCTGCGTTCCGAGCACGACACTACATTGAAGGCAAGTATTCAAATGGAGATCCACCACAGTTATGGCCCTCCCGTTGAGGAGATGGAGAAGAATAGAGACAGAATTCACAAGGGTATCCTACCACTTTGAAGAAATTGGACTTTGATGCAAATTTTGCATTTAGAATCCAAGAGGAAAGAAGGTTGGTGATGGGATACCCCTATAGAGTCCAAACTCTCAAGCCACATGAGTACCATATGGGTGAGTGTTTGAACGAAGAGTTGTCCCCGTCACAATCATCCAACATCGAATAAGGAAGAAAGAAGTGGCGGACGACCCCTCAAGGAACTTTAACCCCATGGTATGGATCAACTCTGATGCAAGATTTGCATCGAAGGCAGCGCATAGGGGTGAATGTTATACAACAAGTTGCCGAACGAATGGAAGAATTTTTTTAAAGGTTTATGGCAAGCGATGCAGTTTTCTGAGATTGAACTTTTTCTCAGCAAAAGACAGTTAGGCAAGGAAAACATAGGCATCATGGCAGAAAATGGGAATGGTTTAAAGGAAAATGTTGCTTGATAAGACTATAAAAAGAGAAATCACGAAAGGATCTCACTATTGAAAGTGAAGATACGCTTATCTCGAGGAAGACATACATGAAGATTGAGGATAATTAATCAAACGCGCGGGAAAAGCTACCATGTAAAACAGAGGCATTGGTCATCATGGCAGTGGATCTTTTTTCACAATTTCAAAGATTATGTGATGGAATTGAAAAGACTCGACTACCCAGCATTAAATGATGATCTGAACTTGGTCGTAGAAACTTGAAGACCAAACTGTACATATTCCAGCTTACTCCAAAAGGCATGATATTTGGTAACAATCCATCCTCAAGGGAATAGGTTACCTCTCAGATGATTTTCCAAGGCCGGAGTACAACTGATCTAAATAATATTACCTCAAAAGTCTAGTTCATTGACTCACTAGCCCCGGTCGGAGTTGTATCAAACATAGCAGGATGCCACCATCATTCTGCTCTAGGGCACTAGGCAGAACCCAAACGACTCCGTTGGATGACCATGCTTGTTCCGCAAGACATGTAATTTGATTCGGATATGGACTCAATCAAATCTTATAAGTCTTGGAGTTCTTACAACCTAAGGATAGTCGTGCACCGCAAGTAATCACACTCCTAAAAGGATGTAATATCTACTTACTAGATATCCTATTGGATTATCTCAACTTAGAATGAGGATTCTATCCTAAAAAGGTCTCTCTCCCACTGTATAATTACACCCATCTACGGTTTATCTATGGTAACGCATCTATACACTTGAATTCTCTTGCCTACTGCTTAAGTCTCAAATCATTCACTAACTTGACTGTCGAAGACAAAATGACATTCTCGAAGCCCAAGTCTACTCCGACCTAAAAATCCCCCAACATAAATTGGTGACTTCACTAGGGGTAGGTCGCAATCTTGATTCAATGGCTCCAAGATCCAGGAGTGGCAACGCCTCAGAGGTAGGCGAGGCTGCTTCCTAAATTGACGAGTATCAACGCGAAGGCCAACACCAAGAAAGCCAGGAGAACCTGGACTAATATGCCATGCCTGAAATCATTTCAGTCATCCATGCTTTGGGTGAAGCCCAAAAGGAAATTGCTGCATCTGTGAAAGAGTTGAAAAACTTAATCCCAAAGCCAACCGAGAAAGTCAATGGCAAAGAATGCACGTCTGGGGAAAAAACTTCCCAGGAAAAGTCAACTACTACCGCAGGCAAAGGTTCTGAAAAAATGCCATCCTTTGTCACCCAAGAAGACGTCATTGTCATGCTAGAAAAAGAGTTGCACAGGAGTTCGAAGGATTAGAAGTATGTTCCTGAGCCATCATACCCAGTCTCCACATGTCATATCATTAGGGATACGAGACTCCCAACCTTGTCCTCTTCGACGGAAGGAAATGTAGCTTTAAGGAACATATAAGCTACTTCATTGACGCTTTAGGTCCTCATGTTGGTGACTATAACCTTCACCTTAGGGAGTTCTTGAAGAACCTAACCAACCATGCGTATACTTGGTACATTACCCTAGCACTAGGTTATATTCAAAGGTGGGAAAAGCTGGCAGGCAAGTTCTGTAAAAAGTACTTCCAGCATGTAGAAAAAGTCACGACAACTCAGCTCAACAACATATGCCGAAAGCATGGGGAAGACCTTGTGACTTTTATCAAGTGTTTCTGTGATCTCACGCTTAAATGTTACGACGAGAATGATGAGGAAGCACTCAAGAAGGTTTGTATCAGCAACATCGTTGTTGACTACATGGTATTCTTGGAAAACATTCTTAAGACTCATAGATACAGTAAGGAAGACCAACATGTCAGTCAAGCTTTCCATAGTAAGGTCTTGGAAAAACAACAAGAATGAGACCCATCATCCTTAGTCGTGGATGACAGATCCGACTACAATCCTCGAAAAATGAAGGAAATAGATAGAGATAGGGAAACCTATCATCTGCCAGCATGCAGTGACGAGGAATTCCAAGCCATCCTTGAAACTATGTTCGCAGATTGAGCTATCAAGCCACCCAGGCCTTACAAAGTCCCTTCTAAGGAAGATAGGAAGGATCCTAGGTACTGTCGGTATCACAAGTATGTGGGACACCTCTATATAGCTTGCCAAACTCTAAGAAAGATTCTCCATGCAAAGATCCGCAAAGAAACCCTACAACTGCCATAAAAAATGCAAGCTATTAGCACCAACCCCTTACCAAAATGCCAAGGGAAAGAAACGATAGTTGTCGTAACATGCTCCAGAGATGACAACATATACCACTTTTGCAGCAACGACCCCAAGCCACCAGAGGCAATTTGGGAGCTTTCCAAACTCATGGAAAAAGTTTGCTAGTGTAAATACTCAAAGCCACAGAGCTACAATAGCCATTGCCCCAAGCCAAATGATGGGGAGATGAGAGTGAAGACATCATAGACTTTGCCCCAAGCTACGGCGACAAGGTCTTCACCATCAAGATGCTGAAATAATACAACTCGAGAACCCCAGAAGGATAACAAATGAACTAAGAAATGGCAGCTGTGACATTGCACAACCTCTCTGACATGGAAATTGATATGGTAGAGCGCTACCTTTCCCAAGGGCAAGGACCTACTGCAACGTAGGTGCTCTAGTGAAACCCGAAATTCAAATCTCTCTTCGACCAACTTGGATATGGCTTATAAGCAAGGACTATTGCTGCTGAAGCATTCATGCATGTTTTCGAGGACTATGGCCCTCAATGCTACGTTGCCCAACCACAGAGGGCTTTTGTGGAGAACAACAATGCCATTATCTTCCCTAATGAAGACATGGATGTGGCTTTCCCTGATTATCGAAGATCGCTATACCTGGAATGGCAAATCAATGATGTCTTCATCAGGCGACCCTTAATGGATACTGGTTCATCCGTCAACATACAGCTCTTAGCAGTGCTCACAACAACAGACATCCCAACATCAAGGATTATAAGGTCTCAAATCTCTATCAATGAGTTTAGGAACAGCTCTGAGGAAACTATCGGATATGTCGAGATCGACTTGAAGATTAAGCCTATCAGATCTTTCACTAAGTTATATGTGATAGACATCAATGTAGCCTACCATGCTTTGCTTGGAAGACCATGGATAAACAAGAAAAAGTTCCTGGTTTCTACCCCACCGTGCGTTAAGGGAATGATTGGTTTAAGGCTTATCTACATCCTGGGAAACCAAATGTCATTCAACCGGGAGGACGTTCATTACTCTGATGCACAATTCTATAATGATTTCTCAAGTGCTGGAAGTGGGATATCACAGGCTTCAGGGATACCTCTGTCCCTATGGGAAGAGGTCCAAGACCTAAGTGACCCGGAATTGTTAGCCATAGTGGAAATGGGAAGGCAGATGTAGCCAAAGATCAACAACCTTTCCTACACTTCATGTAGGAAAACCCCAAGTATGGAGGTATTGCACTCTAAGCAAGTGATGACCCTAATGAAACTAAAGACGTGCCTGCACCCCATACCTAGGATAGAAGACCCCTGCAGAAATTTATGCTTGTGCCAAAATACATGCAGGATGGGTCCATTGCTGTAGCAGAAAAGCTTAAATAGGTAAACCTAAGCGATGATCCATGTGTACAAAAAAAATGATTTCCATTAATGTTTACTTGACTGTTGAGGAAAGGAAAGAGTTAGCCAGCCTACTAAAAGAGTTCAAAGATGTTTTTGCTTAGAGCTATGAAGAGATTTTTGGCCTTCATCCAAATTTGGTATGCCATATGTTAAACACTTATCTAGGGATCAAGCCTGTGGTGCATCAAATGAGGAATTTCCACCCAAAAATTGAAGCTAAGATCAAAATCGAGGTAGAGAAGCTCTTGGCTGTAGGTTTCATCAAGCCCATCAAGCATCCTCTTTGGCTAGCCAACATTGTCCCTGTCAAGAAAAAAAAACACCATCCAAATACAGATGTGCATCAATTACTGAGATCTCAATGCAGCATGCCCAAATGACGAATTCTCGTAGCCCAAAATGGACATCATGATCGATTCAACCTCAAGACAATGCTTGATGTCATTTATGGATAGCTTCAGTGGGTATAACCAAATCAAGATGTTTGCCAAAGATGCTGAAAATACGCCTTTTCCTCACGCCATTCAAAAAATTTTACTATACAGTCATGCCATTGGGACACAAGAACGATGGTGCCACCTACCAACGAGCGATAACGGCAGTAAAGATTATGTGGAAGACCTTGTTATGAAATACAGGACAGGGAAATGACACTGGGAAGTATTGAGGAAATTGTTGGGGAAATTGTCGAGCATATGGGTTAAAGATAAACCTCAAGAAGTGCGCCTTCGGCATTTCTTCCGGCAAGTTCATAGGTTTTCTAGTGCATCAACTCAGCATTGATGTAGATCCAGACAAGATGCACACCATTTGAGCCCTTACGCCACCAACAAATGCAAATGAGTTAAAAAGCTTAATAGGGAAATTATCCTACATTTGTCATTTCTTCCTTAGATTGGCAGTTGTAATAGAAGCCTTTGCCCCACCACTTAGGAAAGGCAAGGAGTTTGTGTGGACCAAGGAAGGCACTGAGGCTTATCAGCGAATCCAACAACTAGTCATCAACTTTCCCACCATGAAGGCACCAATCCTGGGGACCCACTCAAACTTTATTTAGCCGCGATAAGTACTGTTATAAGAGCCTCACTTGCCCAGGACAACCTTGATGGAGAATAAACACCAATCTACTACGTTAGTAGGCAATTGAAAAGGGCAGAAATCCGCTATCAGAAGATGAAGCGCCTCTGCCTAACTCTCACCTATGTTTCACAACGGCTACACCATTATTTCCTAATCCACAAGCTGCACCTTATGGTAAAGTATGATCTCGTAAGGTTCTTGCTCACTAGGCTCAATGGTTACTCTAACTTTCAAATTCGATATTATATGTGTGAAGCCAAAGGCTATCAAATACCAAGCTGAGATATGCTAGCATTGTTCCCTGAGGAAAAAAAGGCAACCATCTCCAAGGAAATCCTCGGTGCACTGCTAGAAATGGTTGCTGTCGCTGTGAAAGATAAGTTATGGGTCATGCATTTCGATGATTCTTCTACGATCATTAGAGGAAGAGCTGCATTGTACTTGTCAATCCATAGGGTCAAGCTACTGCCCTATCCTTCAAGCTAAGCTTCGAGTATGAGGCCCTTGTCATGGTCGTCTCATAGCCAGGGAAATGGGCGCAAGAAAGATGCGAGTCATAGAAGATTTAAACTTGGTCCGAAGCAGAGGCATGCTCAAATCCACCACCAAAAGCTTCCAGAAAATACGGAAATAAGATAGTGAAGTTTTTCCTTACCTGAGAAGGAAAACCCAACCTTGAGCGTAGTAGAGTGCATGCAAAGAGCACTGGAAATTCAAAACGCAAGAGAAGTTGAGCTATAAAGGGAAAAGGATGGAGCAGAGAAAGATTTGAAAAAGAAAAAAGCAATTAGAGAAGAAAAAGAAGGAGAATGGACAAATTAATTACTTGTCCTAAAGGGATAAGTTATCAAGGCAATTAGCGTGAAGGGGAGTACGCAAAGTCTGATGGATAATCAAACGTGCACAGGAAATGAGGGCGCACGACTGTGGGAAGTAATTACTGCCATGCTAGAAGGGAAAAGTCCCATCTGGAAGGCTATGTTTAAAATATTCATTTAGGCTTGGGTTTGATTACTTAGCCCATTCAAGATCAATCATAGCCCAAACAATCAAGGGGCTAATGTTGAGGCCCAAAAATGTCATAAGGAAGCCCAAACAAGTCTCGAAGCCTAATTGTCATGCAAGCCTCTATTCGAGCCCAAATACATGCAAAGGTGCGAGATCAAGGAAGAAATATACTTAAAACATGCCATGCTACGGTAATTAGACCAGATATTTATAAATCACGCCATGCCTATTTCTCACGCTAAAATAAGCCTGAGTCACGTGCTTGGGGCTTGTCAAGTGAATTATGGTGTGGATGGTTACGGAAATTCATCGAGCCTATGTGGAATCAAGG
Organism: Cotoneaster glaucophyllus; assembly: GCA_036320875.1. Taxonomy (NCBI): domain Eukaryota; kingdom Viridiplantae; phylum Streptophyta; class Magnoliopsida; order Rosales; family Rosaceae; genus Cotoneaster; species Cotoneaster glaucophyllus. The sequence goes on from CM070070.1 coordinate 10,144,289, forward strand.
TTATGGAAAACATTGGGCTGCTTAGGTGCCCAAAAATCCAGTCACATAAACTTTGAGATCCACGTAGGCAGGGATTGAGAGAGAACCAGCCTAGTTTTCCTTTTTCCCTAGCAAATTAACCAGCTCAGTTAGAACTAAACCAGATTCCATTTCTGAGTTCACGTGAAAGCCCATCTAACAGGCATTTAATGCTGAATTTCCATTCCTAGCTTACGCATAAGTTTAACATGCGAAAGCCATGAGGCGCGCTACCAAAAGTAGCACTTGCTGAAAGCTGACCCGAGAAAGCCGCACCTCGGGAAGAAGACACGCTGCAAGTTTTAAAGTCTAGCCTTCTTACACACAAAAAAAGGGTAGTATGAGAACTAGGGAGAAAATGGAGGGAGAAACAAGCCCTAACTAGAGATTCCTTGGGAATGAATCATTCAACTAAAAATATAGGTTGAGAACCTTAGAAAGGATCCTCCTAATCCCCGAACTTTACACATAGAACCAAAAAACCCCAGAAATATCACCTTGCAACCTTAGTATTTTCCATGTCCTTTCTTTGAGTATTCCAGCCATAGTAAACCTTGATGCCACTTCAAGAAACCCATTATCCAACAAAAAACACCATACAATCACCCAAGCTCTTTCTCTCTCTCTTGCAAAATTGATGAACTTCTAGTTTCCACATCACGCTTCTCTTGATCAAGTCATTATTTGCCTAATCATGCTATTTTCAAATAATTGATCCAACCGAGATATTTCCTAAGACGTGTTAATTCTTTCGAGATATTCCAGGACTTGGTATGAAACCGAACCAAGGAAGACAAGAGGATGTTCTCAAAGCCCAAGTCCACTTCGACCTAAAAGTCCCCCAACACAAGTCTTAAACATATATCATCCAGACTATCTTGATAATTGTTTCAGAAAACCATAATGTCAAAACGTTGAATCACCGTTTAGTTGTAGCAAGCAATCTTCAAATTAGTTGAAAGCAAGACTACATCAAAGATGGTTTCTTCCAAGTCAACCATTCTCTTTGATTGTAGTCATCTTAAGCTACTAATTAGCTTTTGAAGGTTTCACTATTTCGAGTCAAAAGGTATTATACTATTTCCTTGAGTATATGTCATACACACACTCAATGTAATCATAAGGATCTTTGATAGGAATTTTACCACCTGTAAAAGTAGGAATAAAAATACTTAAAAATACTTGCAAGAGAACAAGGTAGTTGTAGTATAAATGGCTCAAGTAAGGTCGTTCTCCACAAGGATTGAATGAATAATTTGTATTTAAATTAATCCTTAGCTAATTATTTGAAACAAAGTTTCTAAAAGGTTGATTTTGGAATTTAAAATAATAAAAACGAATTCAAATAAAAATAATTAAATAAATTACAAAGAAAACAATTTTGGAAAGCAATTTAATCACTAGGGTTCCACCGTCACCACTAACAATCCTATGCAATTTTACCAATTACTTTTTGAAGGTTAGGTTTTCCTAATGCATATTTTCCTTGTGATGTTCAAGTGAAAACATATATCTAACATGCAACCCGTCTGTGATGTTCAAATCAAATATAAACATGCAAGACTCATTAAGATTTGTGAAAACCCTTTGATAAACCATGTCACCCTTAAGAGCGTTAAGTGAACTTACAATTACTATTCCCAAGAAGCCTCCTCAATTTCAGGGTGGTGTTCCAACAGAAATTGCATGAAATTACATGTCTAATTACCCTAATGGTCGCAAATCATTAAGCCAATTAGATAGTTTAAACATGGTGATTAAGAATTCAAAACAAGCTTGCATCCATTCATAAGCAAATTAATAAAATCACATATTCATGTTAAGGCTTGTGGCCTCACCCTAGCAAAAAGACTAGTTACGAATAATCATAATAAAAACTAAAGAAAATATCATTCTAGAAAATATGATTAAAAACACCTTGTAGGCAAAAAAGTCTAAAATTCTCCAAAATAATGCATCCCCAAACCCTAATGGCTAAAAAGCCGTATATATACTACCATAAATTAAAACCCTTCCTAGAAAAGTTCTTCTAAAAACTAGGAATCATAATAGCAAAAGGATAACTTAAAATCACGATCCAAATCTAACTAGGAAATTTGTCAGCAGAGAAATAGCCATGTTTCTGGACCTTCAAGGCTCCAAAACAAGCCCAAAACAACTTGAATTAAAGATTAGGACCTTCTCTCAAGTTCCAAGAAGAGCCCAAGTCCAAAATCCATCATCTTCCAGCCCAAAAGTCACAAATAAGCTCTATAGTCCCATCTGCCAACATCGCTCGTTGGGCATAAATTAATTTGCCACGATCAGATGCTTCGGGATAAAATTATGAAATTTTGATACAACTTTCTTGATAGACTCATGAACCCGCTCCAATTGGAATCACTCAAAAATTACGCCGTTTGATTACTTTATGCTTAAAATGAATTTGCATGTCCTACATTAAAAATACACATCAAAGCATCAACACCTCACCAAAATTATTACTAAAATATGCCAAGAATAGAGGAAAATATATAGTATAAAAGCGGCTTATCATTCTTCATTCTAATTTCTTTCGAATTAAGAGGTGCAACTCTATGATCCAGTCATAAAGTTCAAACCATTCAACTGAGACGGTTTATAGATCCTTCTCAACTATTTTGGAGTTTGTGGTGTAGGAACTACATTGTTTAGTTTGTTCAATATCTTCTTGTCTCTCAAGGATGTTATTCCTTGGGTTCTATCCCTCGTTCATTTGCTCTATCTTAGGCAAATCCTTTTGTAGGATTATAATGAACTGCCCAGCAAACAACCTTTGTTAGTTGGTCTATTGAAGTGATATCCTAAGGTTATTTTAAGGATATCCCACAAGATTGTGCTCGAACAAACATTGCTTAGTAGCACACATGCATATGCATGACAATCACAAATCTTAACTTGATTAAGACTTGTCTTTCTTTCTAACTATATCCTATGGAGTTATGAAACATTTTGGAAGACATTCTAACTGACAATCATATTGTCTTAGAAGTGTATATCCTATATATGGGAAATTTGACAATATTTAACGAACCATATCACATTAAAGTTCGTTCTTTTCCTAATGGAGAGATCCATTATCATATGATGCTATTTTCTTTGATACCTTCCGAGGAAATTCTTCTCAATTGTTCTTTTCCTTCGATCAAATCTAAGGAGACAATACTTTAGACGTCTTACTCATCAACTTACACTCTTGAATTATTTGAAACCTTTTGCAAGGTATTTGGACTTGTGTTTATTCGAAATACACGATAGTCCTGCCGAGGGTGATCTTTGGTGAATTTTACACAACATGAGTAGTATTATGTAGTGGACATATTCCACTAATATCTGAGTGAATTAACCTAAAAAACTTTGTGACTCTTTTTTTTTCATCTTTACACATTTTTAACAAGAAGACATTGGATCCGGATCTAACGATCCAAAGCATCCATTTAAAGCCAACTTGTACTTTATGTTTTTAAGGTGTCACAACTTAGCATGGTTAGTCACTCCTTTGTAACCTTTTTGGTTTTAAGCATCATTTTATTCTAAACAGTTAACACTGCCACATTATCTCTACGATATAGAGCCAATTAACAATTAAAAAGCGAAAACATGCTTGTATGCACTCAAAAACAAAACTTAGACCAAGAAATTCAAAGCCTAGTAGTTTGGTGAACCAAGGACTCAATTCTAAATTTATAAAAAGAGTTGAGATTTGCTTAAAACCTTTGAAGATTCCTTGTTGCATAAGCAAATGCTAATCATCCAAAGTGAGGGCCTTCATTCCTCTCTTTGAGTTAAACTCCATAGCCATCATCTTCTTCACTTTTCTCCTTGGATTTGGATGCTTGAAAAGGACTCCATCAGCATGTAGGATTAGGTTGCATCTATTCCAAATATATTGCCTACATACCATTTGCAAAGCACAAGGATCGTACCTTCATAGTTCTTCGTTGATTGAAGCACTATATGAGTGATTGAAGCACTATACGAGTGAATTAAGAGAGAAATTATTTCTAACTCACTTAGAAAAAACCGTTATGTTAAGTTATGATACATATATATATATATATATATATATATATATATATATATATATATATATACACATATATATATATATAACCACTTGTATGGCCACTTGCATGACCCAGTAAGGAACAAAATCAAATTTTGCTTCATCTTCCTCGTTCCTTCATATTGGGCCTTTTGCGCTTATTGGGCTTAGACCAAGTCAAGGCCCATTGGGCCATAAAAGTCCGAAACAAACTTTAGGCTCAAAAACTAACCTTATTCAATGATTAATTAACGTTTAATCAATCCTAACCATATAAGGTAGTGGGCGATAACTATTGTGAATTGAAACTTGCTTTTCAATTTTTCCTTAGTGATTGTTAACCATTAGGGTTTCAACAAACCACGAATGACACATAGTAGTATGTCATAGTATCCAAGCTAAGAAAATGAGGTAAGAGAACCTATTTAGTTTGGGATTACAACGTAATACGGTCATTCTCTAAATCAATACTCTTGATCACATTGTTTGGGTGATAGTTTATTCATGTTTACTATCCAATGTGATTATTTTGTCTATATGATTACTTTGGATGTGATATGGAACGTACTTCCTAAATCTCATTCATATTATGGCCATAGATTTCTAATCATATCATAAAGTATTCTCCCTCTCAACGGTTTGAAGGTTAGAGATCCCTTGTTGTACACTCACTTGCCACCGTGACTAGATAGCTTAACCCCAACGATGTTGTTGACACTCTCCTGATTGGAGTGCCTTTAACACAATCAAAGATTAAAGACATAACCATAAGACAACTGTGGTGTCTCATGTTAAAAGACTACTTTCTATTATCCCAACTAGTGAGTTCTCATAAGACATAAATATGAGAACTCCTAGTTAATGGCGTTTACTGGACTCATTCTCTATTGAGTACCTACATACTTGTTTTGGTGTCATTCACACTAATAACTTGAGACTACACTCTTTAGAAAGACTCTAGAGAGGACATAGTATGTACTGATCTATCCAGATTGTTAATGCCTAATTAGCAATCCTATGATCAGGAACGTTTAGGATATGTATATAAAAGAGAATGGTCTGATGAATCTAACATCTTTAGGTTGCATTCTCTCAATTACATGTTTTTTGAAATTATCATTTAAGCGTATAATATTTAATGAGACGGCTTCAAATAATAATCTTTTTTCGTTATTAAACTGAAATAGTGCAATATGTGAAATGTTTGTAAAACATTTTTTTCATGATTGATTTTAGAGCACATTTTCAACAAACATTACTCTAGAACAGTAATTCACATGTCAAAACAGGTCCACATCTCAATCCAAATACAATGACGTCAAAGGAGAGGGGAAAATAAGAAGGAAATTTGGGAGAGCAGAGCGAAGGGGAAAAAAAGAGAGAGAGAAGAATAAACTAGAAAATGAGGTAAAAATAGAAAGAAAGAAAAGAAGGAAAACGTAGAAAAGAAGAAGGGAGAAGGAGAAGGAAGCTTCTGAGAGTAGAGGAAAAGAGGGGAAAAAAGAAAGAAAGGAAAGTCACTTATCATTATGTCTACACGGTCACTCATTATGTCTACACGGTCACTCGTTATGTCTACACAGTTTTTTTTTTTTTTTGGAAGAACATTATATCTACACGGTTACTCATTCACGTAAGAAGAGAAAAAAGAAAAAAGAAAAAAGAAAATAATAATAATAATTAAAATAAAATAAAATAAAAACTCATTATGTCCTCATCATTATATGTACACGGTTACCTATTTTCTTATAAATGGGGTGACATGCCAAAGAGAAGAGTTAAAAGTTCTTCCAAAAAAAAAAAGAGGAGTTAAAATAAAAAAACACATGGGCAAACATCCAGAAAATATACAGACGAGCAATTGCTCCCAATTTTCCTTGGTTCTTACATTGTAGTTATATTTTGTATAATGAGAAATAAGTCTGCCGAGGATGTAGGCATAATTATTGTGTCTCCTATCCATTTCTCATCACTTTATATATTTCATATATTTGTGCAAAGTATGTTCTAACAAGATCATTAACCTGTAGCTCAAACATTAACAAAAGAAAATGTTTAAAAACTATATTTGTGCACAACATGATTTGGTTGATGGACATTTAACACTGGAACCCTCCAAGATTCGAATCCTAGATCCGACACTACTAGCAAGTGATTTCTTTTAGTCCAGCCAATAACTATACATCAAGCCTATAATTGCACAACAATTTGATTAACCACGTCAAGTTCAACCATACATGTAACCAGAAGTGTTATTCCAAACTTGCGAAAGTAACTAAACATTACAAGCATCACATTATTATGAGGTTCTACCTAGGCCTGACAATTTTTGACATGACCCGTTAATCTAACACGAAACGACACAAAATTAACAAGTTATCGGGTCGACACGATAACGAATCCGGTCGTTATCGAGTAACCCGATAAGCACCTGTTAAGATAACGGGTTGATCTGGGTATACACGTGGGTAACCCCGATAAACGATAAGCAAAATATTAATTTAATACTTTTACACTCCTAAAAATATACTATAATATATATATACACACACTAAATTAGATTTAGAAAATTGATAACCATTGGATCGGCTGAAATTTAATCTCTACAGTCCATTGTACATTAGGTTGGAGCCCAGGCTATCGTCCTCTCTCATTCACTCTCGATCTCTCCAGACTTCAAGTTTCAACATAACTCTTGAAGGCAATAGATCAAGCCAAAGTTCCAATACAATATCCCCATGATGATCGATGAAAATTGAAAGATTTTGTAAAATGAATAACATGCAAGCTTTGAGTTTCATTGGCAAAGTTTTAACTTCTGAGAAAGGCTTCACAACCTTGAAAAGAAAAACTCCTTCATTTCGCATATCTTTGCACATTTGATATTTTGTAGTAGACTAGTAGTGTATTGATGTTTTTTTATTAGGCTCTTATCTTGGAGTGTAGATGTAGTATAAAATGACAAATGTGTTTTTATGTTTTGAAGTAATATTTAGGGTAAATTACACAAAACTACCTCAATTATGGGTGTCACGACACTTTCATACCTGATTTTTTAAAATTGACAATGTCATACAACATCTTACGAATTTGTGACAATGTCATACCTCCGTCAATTTTTCTGTTAGTTTTTCTGTTAAGTGCTGACGTGGCTAGAAACGGGGACCACTCAATAATCCAGCTAGATTAAAAAATAATTAAATATATTTTTAATAATTAAATATTAAAAAAATTAAGAATAAAAAAACAAAACAAAAAAATTCTTCTCTCTCCTTCTCTCTCCTTCTTCTCTCTCCTTCTTCTTCTTCTTGGCCGAACTGGATGTTTGAATATTTTTTTTTTTTTTTTGTTCTTCTTCTTCTCCCTCCTTCTTCTCTCTTCTTCTCCCTCCTTCTCCCTCTTCTTCTTCTTGGGCCGAAACTGGGTGTTCAATTTTTTTTTTTTTTTTTTTGGTTCTTCTTCTTCTCTCTCCTTCTCCTCCTTCTTCTCTCCTTCTCCTCCCTCCTTCTCCTCCTCCTTCTTCTTGGGCCGAAACTGGGGTGTTCGAATTTTTAATTTTTTTTTTTTTGTTCTTCTTCTTCTCTCCTCCTCCTCATTCTTCTTCTCTCCTCCTTCTTGGGCCGAACTGTGTGTTCGAATATTTTTTTTTTTTTTTTTCGTTTCGTTTCTAGGCAGCAGGGGAAGAAGATGGGGAGGAGGGGGGTGGAGGGGAAAAGATGGGGAGGAGAGAGAGGGGGTGGGGTGGGGACGAATTGAGTTTTGAATTTTTTTTTTTTTTTTTTTTTTTTTCGTTTCGTCTCTGGCAGATGGGAATGGGGTCGGGGTGGGGAGGGGGGAAGATGGGGGAGGAGGAGAGGGGGTGGGGTGGGGACGAATTGGGTTTTGAATATACTTTTTTTTTTTTTTTTCGTTTCGTTTCTGGGCAGATGGGAATGGCGTCGGGGTGGGGGTGGGGGTGGGGGTGGGGGAAGTGGGAACGGCTTCTGGGCAGAGGAGAAAGAGGCGAGAGAGAAGGGGGGAGAGAGAGAGAGAGAGAGAGAGAAGAGAGAGAGAGAGGAGAGAGAGAGATATTTAAATAAAAATAATAATTTTTAATTATTAAAAATATATTTAATAATTTTTTAATCCAGTTGGATTAGTGAATGGGCCCCTCCTCTAGCCACGTCAGCACTTAACAGAAAAACTAATAGAAAAATTGACGGAGGTATGACATTGTCACAAATTCGTAAGATGTTGTATGACATTGTCAATTTTAAAAAATCAGGTATGAAAGTGTCGTGACACCCATAGTTGAGGTAGTTTTGTGTAATTCACCCTAATATTTATGTGGCAATGTGGTATGTGCAAATTTAAGGGGAAAAAAAATTTCTTAACAGGTCATAATGGGTCAGGTCATTTTACCTGTTGGGTAAAGTGACCCGACCTGTTAATGACTCGTTAAGATAACCTGTGTTGCACAAAAACGACACGAAACACGATATGACCCGTTAAGGTAACAAGTGTTACACGAAAATAACACGATAAACACGACACGTTTGCCAAGCCTAGTTCTACCAAGTTTTAATTTTTGTCTCATAACCACATTATCTTTAGGACAACTAGTCTTGCAATTGAATATATAAACCTTCGAGGGGGTGATATTGGAAACACCAGTCGGTGGGTTGATTGGTAGAAAGGGCTCCAACATTTCAAGGGCGAGAAATGAGTATGGAGCAACGATCAAGAGTGTTGCATTTTATAACAAAAGATCTTTATTCAATTACACAAATGCATTTATCCAACGACTCTTTCAGTTTCCCAACAAATAAATAAATAAAAAATAAAATAAAAAACCGAAAAAACCAACTACTCTTTCTTTTTCTTTTCACCACTGCCACTAGCGGCCCGCCATGATTTAAAGAAAGGCCTTTTGGGTCAATGCATGGGGACGACCCATGTTATAATTGTTTGCGAATGTTCCTGGAAGTAGATAGGAAGGACCTAAACAAAAATGTACTCTTTCTTTTTGTTTTCATTCTGCCACTAGCGGCCGGCCATGACTTAAAGAAAGGCTTTTTTTGGGTCAAGCATGAGAACGACTCATTTTATAATTGTTTGTAAATTTTCTTGGAAGTAGATAGGAATGACCCAATTAAATGTTCCTTCACCGTGATATTTGCATTGCACCTAGCAAAGACCTGTTGTTTTGTTTGTCCATCGATCCACATTAATGGCTTTCGTGAGAGCAGCTCAAGGAACCTCCTATGATTCCAACACTTCTCCGGGTTATCGCTACGACGTGTTCTTGAGCTTCAGAGGCGTAGACACCCCCAAGACGTTTACCGACCACCTCTACACAGCCTTGAACAACGCAGGATTTCACACGTTCCGAGACGACGATGAACTTGAGGGAGGGGAATATATAAAGCCAGGACTGCAGAAAGCGATCCAGCGGTCACGAACTTCTGTTGTCGTGTTTTCGAAAGATTACGCGTCATCCAGGTGGTGTCTTGATGAGCTTGTGCTGATCCTTGAACGCAAGAGGACCACCTCGGACCATGTAGTTTTACCAGTCTTCTACGATGTCGATCCGTCCCACGTGAGGACGCAGACAGGAAGTGTTGGAAAAGCATTTGCTAGAAGCCAGAAAAATCAGTCGCTGGAAAAGGTGGAGGGATGGAGGAAGGCACTTGCAGAGATTGCAGACCTAGCAGGCATGGTCTTACAAACTCAAGCTGATGGGTAACTTTCATTATCTCCATTTCTCCTCTTTCTTGAGTCAATTTGATGTATGATCCGTAGTGACCTAGATTTTTATATATTTATTAATTCAATCTCAGTAGTGAATAATAATCCCAATTTAGGTCAACTTAAAGAAATCACACTTGACTCAACTTAAGGATTAGTCATTTTCCATGTTAGTCTACTTGTTTGCAGTTGCTTAAATTTTTTTGAGAGTAGGTGTGGAAAAAAGTTAGGATGTGATATGTGGTGTATTTGTCTATAGTTCGTATAAATTATGCGTTGTATTCCTTTTTTTTCAATTTAATTTTGTCAGCAGTCCACTTTTTTTATTATTTAAACAAAGGCCATCAACATATGTTTTAATTATCTAATTTCCCTATTCATTTTTATTTTGTTTGCAAATTCATAGGCACGAGTCAAAGTTTATCAAAAAAATTGTTAAAGTGATAGGAGACAAGTTAAGTTGCACGCCATTGAGTGTTGAACCAAAATTGATTGGAATTCAATCTCAAGCCAAACGCATCAATATGTGGTTACAAGATGGATCAAGTGATGTTGGTATATTTGTTGTGTATGGCATGTCTGGAATAGGGAAGACAACCATTGCAAAATATGTCTACAATTCAAACTTTAGAAGCTTTCAAGGAAGTAGTTTCATTGAAAATATCAAAGAAACAACAGATCGACCAAATGGCTTAGTTCAAATACAAATGCAACTTCTTTTTGATATTTTGAACGAAAGAGGAGTGAAAATACACAATGTTAGTGAGGGAATAATTAAGATTCAAAGGGCCATAAGCTCTAGAAGAGTTCTACTTGTTCTTGATGATGTTGACCAAATGGACCAATTAGATGCAATCCTAATGATGAAAGATCGGTTTTATCCGGGAAGTAAGATACTAATAACAACTAGACGTGAACGTTTGCTAAAGGCAGATCAAGTTACACAGGTGCACAAAGTTGGAACTTTGCATTATAATGAGTCATTAGAGCTTTTCAGTTGGCATGCTTTTGGCCTTGATCATCCCCTTGAAGAATACATGGAATATTCAGATAAGGTTGTACGCTACTGCGACGGACTTCCATTAGCTCTACAAGTTTTGGGTTCTTCTTTATCAGGGAAAAGTATAGATGAATGGGAAAGTGCATTGGAGAAGCTAAAAGTTATTCCTAATGGTGAAATCATGAATAAACTAAGAAGAAGCTATGACAGTTTAGATGACCATGACCGGAACTTATTCCTCCACATTGCTTGTTTCCTAATAGGAAGGGACAAAAACTACATTGTTAGAATACTCGATGGATGTGATTTCTATACAATTGTTGGCATTCAAAATCTCATTGATAGATGCCTGGTGACAATTGAAGGATGCAACGAGGTGAACATGCATGACATGATTCGTGACATGGGAAGAGAAATTGTCCGCCAGGAATCAAAAGAGCCTGAGAAACGTAGTAGATTATGGTGCCATAAGGATTCTTTCAAAGTATTGAGGAACAAGAATGTAAGAAACATGCCTTTAATGTCTATATATGTATTTCTTCTTGTGAAAATTATACATACTAACGTTTCCATTTTTTTCCTTTAGGGTACAAAAGAAATCCAAGGTCTTGTCTTGGATATGCGTATGCATGCTGCAAACAGTCTAATAAACACAAATGAGACAGTCTTGGAAACCAATGCATTTGAAAAGATGCGCAAATTACAGCTACTCCGTCTTGGTCATGTACAACTAGATGGATGTTATGCAGATTTCCCTACAGGATTAAGATGGTTGTGTTGGTTTCAATCTCCATTGGATTCTATACCAATTGATTTTCCTTTGGAGTGTCTAGTTGTTCTTGAAATGCAATACAGTAGTTTGAGACAAGTCTGCAATGGAACAAAAGTATGTTTACGCATTTTCAATTCAGTTTTTTATTTTTTGACCAATTGCATATGTTAAAATTAACTCCCCCACATTTTTTTCTTTCTTTGTTTTTATTTTACATAGTTTCTTCCATCGTTGAAGATCCTTGACGTCAGCCATTCCCATGCCCTCACTGAAATCATGAACTTCTCACTTTGCCCCAATCTAGAAGAACTGATTCTTGTAGATTGCACAAGCCTGATTGATGTTCATGAATCCATTGGAAACCTAGAGAGACTTGTGTACTTAAACGTGAAGGATTGCAAGAATCTTAGGATGCTTCCGAAGAACATGTGTTTGCTTAAATCACTTGAAACACTCATTTTATCTGGTTGCTCAAATCTTGATGAGTTAGCAGTGGAGATGATAAAGAAGATGGGGTTTTTGAAAGTTCTTGAAACATTTGGAACTCCATTAAGTGAATTATGGCCACAAAGAAGTTCAACTATCGTGAGTTCTTTTCCATGCACTTTAGTACATGTTAGTCATTGATCAAATGGAACTACATGTTAGTCATTTTTGCTTCATATTTCCTTCATATTTAGGCATTGATCAAATGGAACTACATGTTAGTCATTTTTGCTTTCGGGGTTTTAGAATTTTCTTCAGTTTATAACTTTTGATGTAACCAACTTGCGATGTTTCTGTCAAATTATGTGGAGATAATGTGATTTTGGACACGTTTTATTAATTAACATGATGGTATTGAATTAAGGGAGATTATATTCACACACCCAAATTATTTTTCACACACCCTTTTAATATTTTTAATATTTTTTTATCAAGTGCTAGTGGTGTGTCCAAAAATATTAAAAAATTAAAAAGGTATGGGGAAGTAATTTGGAGTGTGAATATAATCTCTCTTGAATTAATCCCACCAAAATGGGTAAACTACATGGTATGACTGAGAAATCAAAGTGGACTCCGTTTAAATTTGGGGGACAAAAATGTAGTTTAGCCTTTTCGTTTGCGTAATTGTTGGTATATCTCTTAATTTTTAATTGAACTCATTCATTACTAATTTATTATGCAGGCAAATTCCGCAGAGTGGATCTTTTTAGTCACTAGCCTTTGCATGGAGATTTTATCAGCTGCTTGTGATCAGACTTCGTCCCCAAGCAACCCTCGGTATGCGTTGTTCGGTATGCTCTTGGCTATTGCGGCTCTACTCACTTGCATATGGGAGCTGATTTACAAAGGCATGAAAAGAAATGCGGTACAGGGGAAGAGGGGATGTCACATGCCTTTTGGTTCTGAAGTTGAACTTTTTGTGTTAACCGGAGGCATCACTCAGTGTGTTTGCTCAATAATTCAATATTTTTATTTCATTCGACGTGCTGATAATCCTATCAAAATATCCCTTTTGCCTGCCATCTTTCTCATATGTGTGATTGCTACGAGAATATGTAAGAAACGAATGCAAACCACATATGAGACCGGTGAACGTACAGATTAGACAAAGACTGATTGGTAAGATGAGATAGTTTGTTTGTAGCCTAATCATGTTTCATAAAAGCTTACCTAGAATTATGCTGCAAGTATGAACGACGATTCTCTGTAAACTTTCGTGTAATTTGTTAGCAATTTAGCCGAGGTTTGTCCTCCAGACAGGACCAGGCAAGAGTTTCAGAAACTTCAGGCTTGACGTAGCTCCAATCTTGCAATCAAATTGATTCTTGTTTCCGTTCTTTACTGTAACTTGCTTCTTGTAAAGTGGTTCAAGTTTGCAGAGCTGGGTTAATATCCCCATTTGGTTTGTATTCCCAAATACAAGAGAGTTGCCCTTCATGTCAGATGTCATCGTTGTTGGTGTTATATTTTCAGTCGTGGGTTTGTGTATTTTCTGTATAGAAACCCACTTATGGCAATTTGAGTCGATGATTGGTTCCTTCTTTGTACTCGAACTGAAGAATTGCATATGCATATATAACTCCTTTTTGTGCATTCATAATAGCGAAATTGAATAGATATTGAAAATTAGCCTCGAGCTAGGATGAAAATGGCACGATATCCACGTCGTATTGAGATCAAACTGTATTCACAGTGTCTGCAAGGTACCGCAATATGCATCCCAAACCAGCCCTCTCTGTCAGTTTTTCATGAATCCGAAGGCACAGTTCGCATGTGGGCCGATCTCCAGTAGACAATCCTCTATACAAGTACCTTCAATGAGAGAAACCCCCAAATTGTAAAATGTCCTAAACAACAGCATATACCAAAGATGGGGAACAGAAAGGCAGGAGAACTTTTCTTATAGGAAAAGGAAGAATAATAAAGATAACTAAGGAGAAAAACATCAAGAAATCGAAATCACAAACTTAGAAGAAAAACTATGCATACCTAATATTTTCTAAAACTTTGGGGCAGAATACTTGCTTATATGATGACACTGCACCAAAACCGTACATATAACAAACGCTCTAATGACTATAATCTGTCATCTTGGATAAGAAACGAAATAAGAAGAAACATTCAAATGTTTCGCATATAGTGATATTTATATTCCTAAAATCCCATCCACTAATCATATAAATTGGATTCCTTGAGAAATATAAGATACTCAACCGCCATATTTGATTCAAACAAATCTCTCTAACAAAGCACGAGTCTAGGTAACTTGCCTATAATCCACACCATCTAAAATGATAAAGATACAGAATGCACGCAAAGAAAGAGCCAGACCTACGTAACCAGTCAAATTCAAGTTCATTTCTATAGCTCAAGATACTTTGGTTCTCCGTTTGGGAAAATTCTCAACCGGTTTAACTGAAAACCCTCTAGTATACTCATGTGTACTCTATAATTGGATAAAGAACTTCCAACAGTTTTAAGCACATTGAATCATGCAACTATTACCAACCGTTAACGAGATCCGTGTTAAATACAGAAAACAAATCTATACAAAACCACCTTTTAGCAAAACACAGTTCATTATCTACATAAATTTAAATTTAAATTCAATAGATCACGTAAAATAGGCGATACCAAAATCAGATAGCAACATAAGGTATAACTACTTACTTCATGAGAATGTCATGGTATTCGGGATCCAAAGAAGAAAACATTGCATCCACACCTTTTATAGCCATGATAGCTCTATGCACCATTATCCAATTTGCAGACTGCAAAACTCAAAAAAATAAATCTCATCACTTTCTTTCATTCCACACCAAACAGACCAATTGAATTATAATTAAACACGGGGACAATTCTGTTTGGTACCCAAGAAAACCACTGGAAAAACGATAAGAAAAGAAGAAAAAAGTTCTAAACTTGCAATTCAATTTTCTATTCCATCGACTGATTTTCTCGGCAAACAAACAGAAATTACTAAAAGAGAAAAGACAAACCTTGCAGCGCCCGTCTTTGGTGTTGAGAGGCGAGTCTTCAAGAGCAGTTTTTAGAGCTTCGACTGTCTTGTACCTAGATGAAAAACGGATTAAACAGTTAAGGTTTTGGGGAATTTTCAAATCATTAAGGGGTTTTACAGAAAATTGTATGTAAAAATGGGGAAGGGATTTGGAGTTATACTGTTTGCGTAACCTCTCGATCTTTCGAGATTTTTGTTCGATTTTATTAATTATGGCCTCCGCATTATCTGCTTCCACAAATTCCTCTGTTCCTGCCATCTCTCTCTCTCTCTCTCTCTCTCACACACACACACTGATTTTCTCACCTGGCAATTGGACAAGACTTGAGGAAACATATTCCCGAGAAAGGCTTAAATTCATAAAAAAATTCATAAAAAATAAGGAAAAAATAAGGTTTAAATTCATAAAAAATTTATAAAAAAAAAGGTGAAGCAACAGCGAATGACTCAACTAGCCGTTAGAGTTAAAAAAAATTCAAACTATTGCTGTCGGTAATAAAAAAAAAAAACTGTTCTTACTTAATGCAAACCGACAGCAATGAAAAACCTTTAAAAAAAAAAAAAGAGCCAGCCCTCTCCGATTCCGTGGTGCCCTCCCAGATTCCAGAGCCCTCTGGCCTAGCCTTCGGTTGGAGATGATTTTAGGGCCATTTTCGGCCTTCTGGCCCTCTGGCCCCTTCGGTTGGAGATGGCCTTATTTTCATACTCGCATAACCGGTTATTTATTCATTTCGAGACGACGATGAACTCGAGACGGGAGAAGACATCAAGTCAGGATTGAAGCAAGCAATCCAAATGTCCCGAATTTTTGTCATTGTGTTTTCGAAAGATTACGCGTCATCCAGATGGTGCCTTAACGAGCTTGTCGAGATCGTTGACCACAAGAGGACTAGCTCGGACCATGTGGTTATACCGGTCTTCTACGATGTTGATCCGTCCCATATGAGAAAGCAGACGGGAAGCTTTGCCGAGGCATTTGCTAGACACCGGAAAACTGAAACCCCCAACATGATGGGGAGATGGAGGAAGGCACTTGCAGAGATTGCAGATCTAGCTGGGAAGGTTTTACAAAATCAAGCTTATGGGTAACTTTCATTTTCTTCTTTTGTCTTCTCTTTGTTGTTGTTGTTGACCTCTCCAATAAAATCACAAAATATTGATTTACTTAACACAAATGTTCATATGACTTGAGGCAAATTGCTCCAGTAATAATCCCATTTAAGGTCAATTAAGTTGTCATAATCTGTACCATGTAGCTGCACGAAATAGCTGTTAAGAATTATTGATCGAACCTTAGTATAATTTTTTCCTGTGAATTCCATGATGATCAGACTTCGTATAATTGATTGATATCGAATGCACGACATGTTTGATTCATCTTTCATTTTATTTGCAAATTCTTAGGTATGAGTCAAAGTTTATAGAAGCTATTGTTAAAGTGATTAGTGACAAGCTACATCACACACCCTTGAGTGTTGAATCAAAATTGATTGGAATCCATTCTCGAGTCAAAGACATCAATTTATGGTTACAAGATCCATCACATGATGTTGGTATACTTGTTGTTTATGGGCTGCCTGGAATAGGAAAGACAACCATTGCGAAATGTGCTTACAATTCAAACTTTGAAAGTTTTGAAGGAAGCAGCTATGTTGAAAATATCAGAGAAACTGCAAGTTAACCGAACGGCTTAGTTCAGATACAAAAGAAAATTCTTTATGATATTTTAAAGGGGAAAAAGGAGAAAATACAGTGTGTTAGTGAGGGAATAAGTAAGATTGAAAGAGCCATAAGCTCTGGAAGAGTTCTTCTTGTTCTTGATGATGTGGACCATATGGACCAATTAGATGCAGTACTGAGGATGAAAGATCAGTTTTATCCTGGAAGTAAAATAATCATAACAACTCGACGTAAAAGGTTGCTAAAGGCACATGAAGGTATTACGGTGCATGAAGTTGGACCTTTGGGTTTTGATGAATCATTGGAGCTCTTAAGCTGGCATGCTTTTGGCCAGGATCATCCCCTTGAAGGTTATCAGAAATATTCTGAAGAAGTCGCACAACACAACGGAAGACTTCCATTAGCTCTCAAAGTTTTGGGTTCTTCTCTTATCGGGGAACCTAAGCGTGTATGGAAAAGTACATTGGAGAAGTTAGAAGTTATTCCAAATGGTGAAATCATGAATAAATTGAGAATAAGCTACGACTCTTTACAAGATGACCATGACCAGAAATTATTCCTCCATATTGCGTGTTTCTTTATTGGAAATGATGAAGATTACATTGTCAGAATACTAGATGGTTGTGATTTCAAGACAATCTGTGGCATTCAAAATCTCAAAGATAGGTGCTTTGTGACAATTGATAGGGACAACAAGTTGCCTATGCATGACGTGATTCGTGACATGGGACGAGAAATTGTTCGTCAAGAATCGGATGAGCCTGGGAATCGTAGCAGATTATGGCGCTCTAAGGATTCTTTTGAAGTATTGAGAGAAAAGAATGTAAGAAATGTTCATTGCATGCGTGTGTGTTTCTTTTTCTCTTGTGCTAATTAACCAATTGTTTTTCCGATTTCTTTTATAGGGTACGCAAGCAATTGAAGGTCTTATGCTGGGCATGCATGAACTGCTTACAAACATACCCATAAACTCAAACGAGAAGGTCTTGGAAACCAATTCATTTGCAAGGATGCACAAACTGAAACTGCTATGTCTTAGAGATGTACGACTGGAAGGATGTTATGCAGAACTTCCGACAAGGTTAAGATGGTTGTGCTGGCTCGGATTTCCTTTGGATTCAATTCATGTTGATTTTTCTTTGGAGGAATTGGTAGTTCTTGAAATGCAATATAGCAATTTGAGACAACTCTGCAGAAGAGGAAACGTATGTTACTCTACGCTTTTCAATTTCTTGTCCTTCTTTCTTTAGGTTTTAATTCTTTAATTAATTTCATATGTTGGAATCAACTCCTAGTTAATTTTTGTTTGTTTACTTTTATTTGTTTCCAGTTTCTTCCATCGTTGAAGATCCTTGATGTCAGCCATTCTCATGGCCTTAGGGAAACCATGGACTTCTCACCTTGCCCCAATCTAGAGGAATTGATTCTTTTGGATTGCACCAGCCTGATTGATGTTCATGAATCCATTGGAAACCTGGAGAGACTTGTGTACTTGAATATGAAGGATTGCAAGAATCTTAGGATGCTTCCGAAGAACATGTGTTTGCTTAAATCACTTGAAACACTCATTTTATCTGGTTGCTCAAATCTTGATGAGTTTCCAGTGGAGATGATAAAGAAGATGAAGTTTCTGAAAGTTCTTGAAACAGATGGAATTCCATTAAGTGAATTATGGCCAGAGAGAAGTTCAACTATCTTGAGTTCTTTTCCATGCTCTTTAGTAGAGTTAAGTGTGAAGGGGTGCAATCTTTCTGATGATGCATTTCCTACGGATTTAAGTAATCTATCCTCAATACAAAGACTGTATTTAGATGAGAATCCAATTTGTAGCCTACCAGTTTTCATCAAAGGTTTGAGGAGGCTCGATTGTCTCTCTTTCGAGAATTGTACGAGGCTCAAATCGCTTGTGGGGTTGCCGAAAGTACACGAAAGCATGGATATATCCTATTGCATATCTTTGAAAAAAGTAACATATCAATCGGTTGTGGGGCTCCAAATGGGGATCTTTACGAAAGACAACTACAACATGGTTGAGTGGGAGTACGTTTACAAGTTAGAGCCTATTGATAGAGTTGATGTGGAAATGATCAAACTTTTGGGCTTGTGCAACTAGGGATCCATGCCTGCAATTCGAATGAACAACCTACCAGATTGCTTCCATTCAAAAGAGGATGGATGGATTCCCGTCCAGGTACGCCTCTCTCTCTCTCTCTCTCTCTCTCTCTCTCTCTCTCTCTCTCTCATACGTCATATATATATATATATAATGGGAAATAAATGACTTAGTAATGTTGTGATGATCGGAAAATGCATAGGGACTGTATCAATATGGTATATTCAGCACATTTTTTGTTGTGAATGAGGTTCCAGGCCTGTTCAGCTATAAAAGTACCAAGTCATCCATATCTTTTACTGTCCCTTCACTCCCTCCTAGTCACAAAATCCGAGGCTTACCTATGCAAACGAGAAGAATTCTGATGATGATGATGATGATTATAAACCTCCAATGATGATCAAAGTGAGTAACAAGAGCAAGAGTCTGAACTGGATCTATTGCCCATTATTCTATGGTATCCCAGGTGACGGAGAAGATATGATATGGTTGAGTCATTGGAAGATGGAGAACGAAACAATATTACAATGTGGAGATCAGGTGGTGGTTTCAGTGCCTGTTTCAGTAACGGGCGGACGAGATGAGTTGTTTCGGATAAAGGAGTTTGGTGTCGAGCTTATGCAAGAGCACCAGAATAATATGATGATAAGTACCCAACACAATACCAAATCAGATCCTAATTATCCATTTGTCATCGGTGGAGATTTGTCCATGTACGAGCATAAACCAGGAATGTACTTCCTTGGTATCCCTAAAGAAACTGTTGAGACGATGATGACTATGCAGCAGATATATTAATCGCCTCATCATGGACAGTGATGAAGAAGACAGGTATGTTGTGATGTTGTATTGCAATGAATTATACTCCATCCAACCAATTCCAAGTCCATCTGTATTCAATTCAGAAACATAAATTTTATGTTATTTGTATATTTTTCAGAAAAAGAAGAAGGGCAAGAGGATGAACCTAATTACACAACTGCAAGGACGAGGGCTGCCAGTAACAACCGCGGCCTCGGAGGCTGGAAGGTGCTCCTCACAGCTGCCGGCTTATTTTTCACGCTTGCTCTAGTAGTTCGGTCCTCCATCTCCCGGAAAAAGAAGCGACAGTAGTCAAGCCATCCATGAGTTTGTAATTTTACTTGATACAGACATATCTTTGGATTCCCTCCTTTTTTTAAGATGTTTTCTGCCTTCAAAATATCGAAGTTCAAATGTGTTCAACATCATCAAATATTGCATAAATACAGCATAAAATACATCCAACATTAGCGATACTTAAAATTTTTCTTCCCTGCCACTGATTGCATACAATCACGTACCAGAGAAGATAAACAGATGATTCTATAGCAGCAGTGAATAATTGGAAAAAAAATATGATTCTAAACAGACAAGGGAAGGACTTTGACATAGGTATCTTTAGCAATACCAGGCAAAAATCAATTCTTTGAACTGGGGAAATATATTTTGGCACCGGGGAAAGCAAAAACATCCTATCTGCTTATAAATGTTAAATTTACAGATAGTAATTGTCATTTGCAACAAAATCATGCTTCTTAAAGACTAGGCTACCATTGAAAAATTCTAAGAGCAGACAATTTCTTAGCCTGAGATCTAAGGACTATACAGCTGATTCAGCCTTGCATTGCTACTACACTACGAAAGCTGGTTTGTGCTTCTTCAACCCGAACAAATTATTGAGGTCACAAAGCATAGGAGAAACGGCCATGGTCTCTGGAGCCATGAAATTTACTATCTTCTCATAAACATTGTACCTGCAAAAGCATAATGCAATAAGCCTTCAACAACCTGGCCTAGTTTGCTCAACAGACGCTCCACTTAAAGGCTCTTCTGTCAACAATCTTCCTCTTCTTAGCATGCAACTTTTTCAAAGAATAAAATGTTGTCTCTGGGGATAATCAAATAGTGCAAAATCAAAATCAATAAACAATAGAAGTTCAGGATCAAATAGGTCGTGATTGTTAGCAGGAATTACTGCTAGCTTGTTCCATTTTTAAAGTTACAAAAACAATACAAGTTCGGGATCGATTAGGTTCCAAGCCCACTATAAGCTGAGACAATACAGTGCCATTGACTTCAATGGCTGCAGATACAGATTGTTTGAATGAAACTCTCCTCATGACTCAGACTTAGTTACTTAAAGTTGGTTAGACAAGTCCAAATTGTTTGAAAATCATGTTCATCAACTCCACATATCCAAAGCAGCAACCTAACGAGGATACCGGACATCACTTAGGACGATACAATCCTTAACAATTTCCAAAAGCCAGAGTTTTTATATGCAATCTGATTACATGTGTTTTGAACTACAGGAAATCTTATAGATCGGGTAACCCGTATATCAAATTCAAATGCAATCATTCAAATATGAAGTATGAGATGCCCAATAGTTTTACCATAAGTTGCTGGGTCAATTGTCTCAAAACATTCTTTTAGAAATTGCTGGTAAAACTCAGAGTCATCCAAAAGTTCGGGGTGACCATCAGCTTGTGCACCAGCATCAGATTGTGTCTTGTATCAGAGTGAAGGAATAAAAGTACTTAACTTGTGCAAATAGAAATATAACTTTTATAACACATCAAAGAAATAATTCGAAGCAGCAAACGAATCAAAATTTTAAACATAAAGATACAATTAAAGGTAATGGCGCATGAAGAGTATTGAAACCATCACAGTCGTCACACATAGGTTGCATTGTAGCAATAAAAGGAACAAATTCATCCAGACACACTGGGCCATCCAAAAAGAAAAATGAAGCAAAGTACCAAACACCACAAACAACCCAAATTTGTTCAAACGTAGTATCAAACTAATTATAGACTGCATCCATCCCAAACAATTAATTTGTACCTCATTTGGGAGTTAAAAACTTAAAATAGCACATGGAAAAAATGTAAATTCCATGGACATTCGATTCCAAGAATTTACAGATGGGTCCTCAGATTAGTATAGGATTTATAGTTAACCACAATTATATGCAATCAATACCTCTCCCTTTGCAGTTTTGTACCCCTCAGGAACCTGCACATCCACAACTCATGTTTAAGTTACTAAATGTACAAAACTTTAGAAAAACCCATCTTGTTATGATGTTAAAATTATGAAGCACAAATGAGCATGCACGTGAGAGTTAATATCTTACAGTACCAAATACAGCGACTGCTGATTTCCTCATCTGCATCTGCATCTGCCTAACCATTCTGCTTGGATCTCATATATGAAGAAACTTGTTCGCTAATATTCTGCTATTGGAAAAGAAAAAATGTATTCCTGGTGAATATCTGGCAAAGCATGGCACAAGTCCTTCAGAGGGAAAGGCATAGTCACAAGTTCAATTATAGAGCCAGACCTGATTAAAAGCATGCAGTTTGCTTTTAATAGCAGCAGCACCTGTGGTCGCCTCTGTCTTCCTCTGCCATTTGTTTATTGATTTGTTTCTGAAAGTAGCTATTCTACAAGATACAACGTGACAGGTCTTAGTTAGACCAAGTAACCAACATGGAAATGTAAACAATAATGAAAAGTTGACCATAGGACAACAAATTTCTAAAATTCATGCAAGAAAAGTTGCCAGAGCATGAAAGAATTCATAGCAGATCTGCCCAAGAATATACTTAAACTAAACATATGGTAACAATCACCATAGATTTTTTACAAGTATAATTTACAAATGCATTTCATGGTTCTTTGCCAGCCCCTTTAGATAGCAGTAGCACACTAATTTAATTTAGTGCCTAATGGAATTTAAATTTCAGAAAACTATCGTCTGGTATATTTCATATCGAATAGTTGACAAACTTAATAACATAATAGCCTCATTTATTAACTGATAAGAACCCTGTATTAAAATATAACAAAAGTTAGACACCAAGGTATTGAAATACAGCAATAATAGTAAGGTACTTGAATCCACCATTTACGAGAATTTTAACAATAAAACAACAAAACTCCGAAGTTCTTTTTGCTGTTCCAAATGGATCAGCGAAGTATGGCATGAAGAAGGAAACAAAAATATTTCAGTTTTATAGATAGACTTCAATACAATAAGAGCATATGCAGATAGTAGAATATGATTCTTCTTCTCAGAATATCTAATTATGATTCGAGTACCTCGACAGCAACTCAGAAATCCGTGGCCAATCCTCATCACTATCAATGTTCTTAGATGACTGTGACATCTTAGATCGTCAAGATTTACCTACAGAACAAAATATGTATTAGGAGAAGTTCATGAACATATGCAAACAGTACAAAGTAGGACAGTCATTTAGACCATGGTAGCCCAAAAGCCAATTTTTTCGCTAAATCAGGCTAAGGTTTATATGAGATCAAGCAGGAAATATTTGTGCCGACATCCTAGGGCAATTTGAAATCTGGCTTCATCTTGGCTATCCTCAGATCAACAAAACAAGGCCCAACTGATTTACCTTCCATGTCAACATTATGCTTTTGACAACTGCAACAAATACCTACCTCCAGAGTGATTTAATTGATGTTTCTGAAATCAAAATCCCAAGGTGTCTAATGTTTGTCGAAAACAACTATATTTCTGACCAATTGGACTACGTTGAACTTCCCACCTATTACGCGCAAACCATCAGCTATTGGGACTGGCTTGTCCTCAATCAGAACAAAGCACAAACTTCAATACAATTCAGCAGAACAAAAGCTAATGTTCTAAGATTTACATTAACAATTGAGCCGGTCCAAGCTCAAGCTCGATGCTTTGCTTGGGCAAGGCTGAGCTCAATCCATTCCTCTTGATTACCACTCTTACACTCTTAATGATAACTTAGTACCAGCATAATCTGACTAATTATAGCTACAGTTGTAGTGGAACTTCTGAGATTTGGGGAACCCTCACAATCATATGAAAACTTAAGCATTTCCTTAAAGTTTTATTTGACAAAATTGAACTCTACCTTAACTAATAGTATAGTTATAAGCCAAACACACTTTATGAGAATGTAAATGGTTATTAAAAACTTCAAACACAAAATGTGGCTACAAACCTTTCACATATTGGCAATTCTTATCATGCCAAAAATGATAGATTATGCACAAGAACGGAAAGCCAAATTGTATTACAAAATAAATATAATAGTTTGATAAATGTACTTTGCACATACTATGTGTTGCTTGAACAACGGACAGGTTCTTCTCAAGTAAAGCTGCAACAAGAAAAAATAGCCCGATGTGATAAATGTTAGCATATACAAATGGCAATATTAACAAATCATAACAATGTATAAAGCACTTATCATATTACAAGAAGGTATGAAGCTAAACCGCAAACCAAGTAGTATGAGGTAGACAAAAAAAAAACTTTTGACAGCCATACTTCTTGTAGTTCCGCTAGTGAGTCCAAAGTTCTCTTGATGAGTCAACTAGATCAGAATATGCTGCATTGACACCCTCAAGTGAATCGCAAAATAAAGACCTAACTGGCTCCTGCATCAACCTCTCAGGTAAGAACGTAATATCTTAACATGTAAAAAATCTATAAAAAAAAGGGGGGAAAAGCAAAAGCGACCTGCGGTAATCTATGTGAACTTGAGAATGCTTTCTGAAGCAAGAATCTGAACTTAAGAGCTTTGTCCCAGAGAGCCCTCAGAAATATGAAAAACAAAAAGGCATAGAAAATGGGTAAGAATAAACATCGATCAGACAATAACTCACTATATAAAACTTTTTTTTCAACTTTAAGGATTGGCATAAAAACAAGGTTTAAACAAGGAGAAATAACTTCATGTTGCCAAACAAAACCTATTTCATGGATATTGCAAGAGCTATTATTTTGAACAAGACACCTTTTGGTTCTTCACTGCTTGACCTTTAAGAAGATCTTCGTCCTTATGACCCCTTAGATTCTTTAAAATATCTCTACATGGGAACAGGGATAAACGAAGAAAAAAATTAACTTCATATGTCAGCCTATGTGGCTCCATTTTGTGTTTTCGTAGTAACTAAACTAAATAGATACTGAAAATTAGCCTTGAGCTAAGATGAAAATGGCACTAGTATTCAATTCCTATAGCTACACTCGCAGACTATTTACATTATTCAATGACTTCTGTAACCTAATATCAAATTTCGTCACCAACCTCCAACTGCTATGCTTATTATCTCTTATATTCACATTATTTAGCTCTATGTCTTCATTCTAATTAAGCATCACAAGTTTATAATTAAAAATAAAAGGATTGTGAACGGAAGTCTCTTACTGCTCCTGATGTCGAAGATTCATGTATTCTTTCTCGAGTTCTTCCATCTCGGCATCTTTATTATCGTTTTGCCCATCACCATTTTCCTCTTCCCCAACTTCTCCTCCAT
Source organism: Cotoneaster glaucophyllus (assembly GCA_036320875.1). NCBI lineage: Eukaryota > Viridiplantae > Streptophyta > Magnoliopsida > Rosales > Rosaceae > Cotoneaster > Cotoneaster glaucophyllus. Next base: position 10,169,521 of record CM070070.1, read on the forward strand.
CTCCTTCCTCATTCTCTGATTCTTCTTCCTCCTCCTTACCGTCATGCTCATCATCAAATTCATCCTCTTCCTGCTTCTTCTACATCACAAATCATCAATTAACAATAAAATAACCAAAACAAAACCGAATGATTACCAAAACCCAATAACAGAATTTACAAATCAAACTAACATTCAGCTCATCGCTGTCAAATTACCATCGTCCTCGAACTCACTGTTACTTTCACGAGCCTTCCTCTCCATTGTGACGTCTGAGACCCTACAAATTCAAACACCCACATATTTATAGAATTTAATTCCACAAGGATTTAAGCTTTGATGGTACATACAACTTAATTTCAAATATCCACACCAATTTATGAATCCAGATTCTAAAATTGATGATTTTTGCTTGTTTTCTTTCAAGCGAAACAAATTAGATATACATACATATATATATATAGAGAGAGAGACCCTTGAGAGAGGCACAGACAAGCCTCAGAAGAAGCTGCAGGGTTTGGGTTTTGGGGGTTTAAGCTAGGGACGACAATTCAAAACGTTAAATCCAATAACAGTAGGCAACCATCCGAATGAACGGATTTGGGTATGAAAATTTGGGTAAGTCCATAGCCTCAGAAGAAGCTGCAGGGTTTGGGTTTTGGGGGTTTAAGCTAGGAATGACAATTCAAAACGTTAAATTCAATAACCGTAGACAACCGTCCGATTGATTTTCTATTCAATTTTCTATTCCATCGATTGATTTTCTCGGCAACCAAACAGAAGATTAGCAAAAGAGAAAAGACAAACCTTGCAGCGCTCGTCTTTGGTGTTGAGAGGCGAGCCTTCAATAGCAGTTTTTAGAGCTTCGAACTGTCTTGTACCTAGATGAAAAAGGGCTCAAACAGTTAAGGTTTTTGGGGAATTACCAAATAATTAAGGGGTTTTACAGAAAATAGAATGCATAAAGGGCAAAGGATTAGGAGTGATACTGTTTGAGTAAGCTCTCGATCTTTCGAGATTTTTGTTCGATTCTGTTGATTATGATTTTTTCATATGGCAATTGGAAAAGAAAACAGGAAACATGTTCCCGAGAAAGTGACACGGCAGGTGGACCAAACTGTATATTGGGCTGGGTCCTAGGTCGGCACAAAGATAGCCTTGAATTCAGACCATTTGATAGTCTAAATTTTTGTTAAATTAGTAAGACCATCTCCAATGCATGGGCTAAATGCCAAATATTTTAGCCCAGAAAATTTAGCTTTTAGCCCATAAACAGTTTTTCTACTTCAACCCATTCTACCCTAAAATTTTAGCTAGGGGTTATTAAAGAATAAACTTAGGCTATTTTTTTTTCTTAAATTAATTTAAAAATAAAAAATAAATATGTAGACTATCATAAATTAATTTTATGAACATTTTAATCTAAAAAAAATTAAATTCCGATAAATATTTTCACTCGATTCGGTGGAGCCCACATCGATTTCTGGGCTAAATTCTGGGGGGAATCTGGCCTTAGTTTAACATTTAGCATTTAGCCCCAAATTTCCCCTTGCATTGGAGTGAGTTTGGGGGGAAATTTTGGGGGGTAATTTGGCTTTTAGCCCACCATTGGAGATGGTCTAAGTAGACAGTGTCAAAGAAATATTTAGCTACCTAATTTAATTTTTTATCTTCAATAACACTCTTTGTTTTAACAAATTTAAATATTTTATTATTAACAATTCAAACTCAACTCATTCATTTTTTAGCTACCTAAGATTCTTATCTCTCTTCATTTTTTTTTCTTGCTAAGGTTCCACCTTTGAGTTTTATTGGTTGTTCTATAAATTTAAAGAGTGACTAATCATTTTGCTATGATATAAACTCTTTTATAGAATATGTTGGAGATGTGTTTTTTTTTTTTTTTCAATTTGACTATTTAAAAAAAAATTTAATTATTTTACATCATCTTTTGGAAATATTCCAAGTAACTTGAAGTGAATTTGGCTTGAGTAGCGTGGTTTTTTTCTTTTTTTTCAGAGGGCTGTTTTAATTTAGCATTGAGGATTCTCTCTAGATCCTTTTTGTGAGGATTCCAGAAATCCTCCAATCACATTCGTTTATTGTACATTCTGAGACCAGAATCATTGTAAATATTTTTTTTATTTAAAATTGAATACAAACAGTATTTTATGAAAACTGGGCGCACGATGTATGATGAACGGATGTAATTGGAAGATCTTCAGGATCCTCACAAAGAGGATCCGGCAAGGATCCTCATTCTTAATTTAGACTCAATCAATTACACAAAATGTTGAAAGAAAAAAAAAACCAACTTATCCATGTCACCAATTCGATGACTTTTAATTTAAAATTTAAATGTTTCATTTCTTATTTTATGTCTATTTTTCCTTTTTTTTTTTAATGAATGAATGAAACGATAGCGGTTTTATTATTGTCAAGGAGACAACAAACAATCATCCAAGAGGATATCCTGGACAACCTCTGAAGGTTCCTTAAAAAAATGAAAGCTCGAAGGAAAATCTAAGGCCAACTTGGCCAATCTATGAGCCGCACCATTGGCAGAACGACGAATATGACAAATTTTGGAGGAATCAAAGCCTCCGAGACTCTCCCGGACATCATCCACCAGCAAATCCAGAGAAGATGACCCATTCGCAAGTTCCCAACTGCCTGGACAAGTTGCAAAGAGTCACTCTCTAGAACAATACGCTGCATATTCTGTTGCATGGCCCAGTACAGACCCTCTCGTGTAGCCAACAATTCAACCAAGTAAGGGTTATTGACATGAGTAACTCTGCGAACGAAACCTCCAACGTAGCTACCAGTTTCGTCACGGAATACCATGCCAATCCCCCGTAACTGAAAGGCATTACGAAAAGCACCATCAACATTAACTTTAATCCAACCCACGGAAGGGAGAAACCAGCTAGACAGCACAAGTACAGGCTAGGTCCGAGGCAAAATCTAAGCATTACCATAGGCCTCTAACTAAAGGTGCACCACACAACTCACCATAGTTAGGCTGTCACGCGTGCCATCCCATAATAGAGCATTTCTAGCATGCCATATTGAGTGAATTAGCGTCAAGAATAAATTACAATGGGCGGGAGAAAGGGAGTTGATAACTGTAGAGAACCAATCCCAAAAAGATGAATATGCCGAGGGTCTCTAACTCAAATTCAAGTGGGAGGAGAAAAACACAGCTCGAGCAAATGGACAAACATTAAACACATGTAGCGCCGACTCCGAAGATGAACTACAAAATAAACAGATATTGTCCACCGTCACCCCATTCTTTTCCAAATTCGAACAAGTGGGTAGAATATTTCTACAAGCTTTCCAAGCACAAATTTTAATCTTACTTTGGACCGAGCTTTCCATAATTTACTCCATGTTGAAATAGTCAGAGAACTCTGACTAGAAGAGGACGTATCATCACCCAGCGAGATAGGCACCTTATAGGCACTTTTAACCGAGAATAGACCTTTAGAATCGTAATGCCACATTAGACGATCTAGAGGCAGTGCGGTTGATAAAATCAAGGTAGCCTCACATGGAGGAAATAAAGAGCTAATAAGATCCAAATCCCATGTAGCTGTGTCCTAAATAATCAAGGAAGACACCCATTCAACATTACAATTTTCAGGGGGTACAGAAAAGGGTCTAAATAGGTGAGGCTGATTAAGCCATCTATCCTGCCAGACACGAATTGACCGTCCATCCCCCACCCTCCATCGAGAACCATGTTCAAGTATGGCTCAGGGTTCCACAATGCCTCACTAACAAGCCGACGATGAGGCTTCCAATTGCGCTGTCCAAAAGGTGTTATGCGAGAAGTACTTGGGTTTGAGCAAGCAGAACGCCAGAGAACTTGGGTTTTGAAGAAGCCGCCAACCTTGCTTAGCAAGGAGAGCAAGGTTGAACTCATAAAGTGAACGAAATCCAAAACCCTTTTCCTTCTTTGGACAACACATATTATCCCATGAGAGCCAGTGAATGCACCTAAAGGACTCATTGTCTCCCCACCAGAAATGACAGAGTATGCATTGTAGGTCTTCACAAAAAGACTTCGGAAGGAGAAAACAGTTCATGGTGTATATAGGAAAAGATTGCCCTACCACTTTGATGAAGATTTCCTTTCCCGCTGCACTCAAAAGTCTCTTTCCACCCTTTTAATTTCTTCCATATACCATCTTTGATATGAGCAAAACATTATGTACGTTTACGACCCAGAACAACAGGAAGCCCCAAATAACGATCATGAACATCAACTCGAGAGACCCCAAGTAGGCCGCCAACTGGTCCTGAACCTCACGGCGTATGTTGGGGCTAAAGGAAACCGCATATTTTTGAAAAATAATACATTGCCCCAACGCCCTCTCATATAGCCTGAGAATATGCTTAAGGTGCCCACATTCCAAAAATGAAGCTCGGAAGAATAGAAAACTGTCATCAGCAAACAATAAATAAGTGATATTCGGAGCTCCCCGACAAATAGATACACCATGAATACACCCAAGCTGCTCATATTTTGTAATGAGACTAGTAAGACCCTCAGCACATAACAGAAACAAATAAGGGGACAAAGGATCCCCTTGTCTTAAACCCGGGAGGTAGAGATACAGCCAGTAGATGAACCATTGACTAGAAATGAATATGTGACAGAGCTAACACAATTCATGATACTATTTTTCCTTTTAAGTAAATAGGGAGAATCCTAATTGTATGCATTCTTTTACTCTTACAAAGTTATAATTTGAATCAAATCTATTAAAATAAAATAAATACGTTACAAATAGAACAAATTCTATATGCAGTTTACCTATTAGAACAAATTCTAAAAATATTATATAAATAGACAAATAAAAATATCCTGAAGATACGTAAAAAAATTTAAAATACCTAAAGAATAGGAACGTTTTTATACAGTAAAAATATCCCTCAAATAGTCAATAAAACAAGGAGAGGATCTTCTCCAGATCTACTTTGTGGGGATTTTAAGAATTCTCACTTCCTAGTCTTTCATCGTACATCGTGCAGCTAGTTTTCGTCAGATACTGTTTGTATTTAATTTAATTTTAAATAAAAAAATTCAAATGATTTATGACCGCACGGTACACGATAAATGGCTAAAATGTGGAGATCCCTATAATCCCCACAAACAGTGGCGAAGCCACGTGAGGGCGAGGAGTGGCGACTGCCCCCCTCTCGTCAGAAAACCCGACTAGTTCTGCTGCTGCTGTTGTCCGATTCTGGTTCTGCTGCGCAGCAGAGCTGAGTTATTATTTTTTTTTTTTCAAATTCCAAGCCAAAACGACATCGTTTTGATCCTGGTAAAAAAATTAAAAAAAGATAAAACGAAACGGCGCCGTTTCATTTGTGTTGGAAAATATATATATGGGACTGCATGTCCCCAGTTGGCCCGTTCCCTTCAGTCTCTCTCTGTGACCTTTTGTTTTTCAACTTCCAATCAGCAAATGTGCAGCAACACGTCCCTAAGTAAAACAGTAAAAAAAAAAAAAAGCAACAAAAATAAACAATTTATTATTATTTAGTCATGCTAAATTTTTCTTGGGAAAACTTGATATAAGTCCAATTTTTTGAGCCAATAGTAGAAATAGTTCAATTTATTAAAATAAGTCCAATTCCTTAAATTTCATTATTTTATTATCAATAATTATCTCTTCAATGATAAGATTTATTATAAAAATCAAATTTCTTCCTAATTATCTCTTTGATTATTTATTTTATTTATTTTTTTGTTCTTTCTTGTTCTTTCCCCCTGCTTTAAACCCCATTTATAGATTTTACTTTTAATTTTTATAATCAACATATATCACAAGTTATTATATTTATCTACCTATATGACAGATTCTTTTTTATAATCACAGGTTAATTATATTTATCTACCTATATGACAGATTCTTTTTTATAATCAACTAAGATTAATGTGTCTTACTTGTAGGTATATTATGTTTTTTCTACCTTCTAGTTAGGTTTCATATCTTGCTTATAGGTACGATATACATTCATATATTTATTACTTGAGTTAGGGTAGAATGTTTTGTAGATAGATTTTATGTCAGTATATTAGTTTTTTTTGTTATAAAATATTAATTATATTTTTTGGAGTTGGAAAATGCATAATATTAGAAGATTTTAATTGATTTTTAATATTTTTAGAAAATATAAAATGAGCATAAAAAAATAAATACATGTAATTAGGTAAATGGACTCACTTCTAAAAATCATCTATGTTTTTGGACCTGGATCTAAAAGCCCCATTTTTCTTTTTATTCGTCTTTCTTTTTTGTTTCTTTTAATCTGGACTTTTTTATTAATCAGTTCTTATCATGAAATTCATGAATTTATGATCTTAAGCCAAATAAGGTTTAGGAGCACTTTGGTATTTAAAAGAACTATATATAGGACTAATACATATAGAATTTGGTTTGTACAACAAACTATACAAGGAATTCAAATCAGTAAATGACCAAGTATAACAAGTGCTTCTCCCGATAAATTGGAACCAAAAAACAATAGACGTAACAGCTTTCTCCTGATCATTCTTGAAATGTGCAGTAGAAAGTCAATGGTTATCAAATATGACAACATTTTGTCATTTTGCTTTTCAAAAAAATCACAACTCAACCTATATTTATTCAAGACACCATCATCAGGAGCATTTTGGTCATTCGATAGGTACGGATTATAACAGACATTAATATTGTCCATTATTTGGTTGTCTAAATTTTTTAGGGAATTGGATTTACAGTAGCCGGTCCTGCTTACACCCAACCACGGGGGGACATGTGTCCAAGTTTTGATTTTTTGGGTGTAAGCAGGACCGGCTGCTGAATTCTTCAGCAGCCAAGTTCTTTCCTTTTTTAGGACCTTTTACCCTTTGAAGTCCCGTCCCTCCTCCCGAAAATTCCTAGCTTCACCATTGCCCACAAAGTGGATCCGGATGGGATCTAATTCCAATAAAACACATATGCTTTGATCAATGTTGTTACGTTCACATCTAAAAATACCAATAAAACTAACAAAAATGTTGTTCTTACCATTTATTTATTACATCTCTATCCATCTCTCTAATAGAAATGGGACCCTATGCATTGACAGGCCCTACCTCTATTAGAGAGATGATACAAGTGATGATACAAATAGATAGTAAATGTAGCAACCTATTCTAAAACTAAGTAACAATTCAATTTTTTTTTTGAACAAATGATATTATCTACACTAAAAGGGAGGGGGTGTGCTTAGCCTCACAATGAACTCGCAATAATGTGATTCAAACTCGCCTTTGGCGAAATCGAACTTAAGACCTCTCGCTTACAAGTGAAGAAGAATATCACTAGACCGTAGTATTAAGTGGCAAATAACAATTCAATTTAATGTTAAATGATTTTGGTTTGCATATACATTCTAAAATTCTGATTAGGTAGTGAATCTCAAACTCTTATTTTCTTCTTTTGCACTAATTTGTTTGCATATACATGATAAAATTCTAATTTGGTAGTGAATCTTTTACTCTTATTTTCTTCTTTTGCACTGATTCATTAGTTTATGTCTATTGATTCTTTTTAGGTTTATTTCACTAACAGAATGAGTGTTGAAGAAAAACAGAACGTGAGAAATCCTTATTTTTCGTTTTCCCGTTTGTAAAAAAAAAAAAGAACAGAAAAGAAAAAAGAAGCTTAAAAAACATGAGAAAATTCGTCCTAGATGTGCATGATCAAATTTGTATGTTCATGACTCATGTAGTTTTTTTTTTCTTTGGTAACTCGACTCATGTAGTTTGCATTGCTATTTGCTTTAGGTGCTCTATGAGCTTTGTGTTGCACCAAATTGCTTTTGTTTCAATCAAGACGCTGTCGTTTACATTGTTCCACCAAATTGCTTTTGTTTTGTCCTTTGGTCAAATGACCTCCAAGCCCCAACAGATGAGTTCACCAAGCACCTCAAAATCCTGTAAATAATGGTAAAATTCAAGGTTAATATCGTCATTATAACCAAACGGTCATAAGTGTCGACACTTAACTTTTTAAATTCCTTTCCTCTCCTCGCACCCTTTTTACCACTCTTTCTTCTTCCTTGCCTTCAAAGTCTTCCTTGCTTCGCACAAAATCCAAAACCTCCGCAGAAGCTCACCTGCTCATCAATGGCGGACTCCATCCCTTGCAGAAAACCCCACTTCCCATTCTCCGATCCAGCCCCAGAAACTCACCGAAACCCGATTCGATACGGTAAGTCCTACACTATGCACTTTCTCTTTAAAGCTGTAATCTTTGCCGTTTTGATCGCTGTTCTTCCACTTTTCCCCTCACAAGCTCCCGACTTTATTAACCACACGATCCTCACCAAGTTCTGGGAGCTCATTCACGTTATCTTCGTCGGCATTGCCGTCTCCTACGGCTTGTTCAGCAGAAGAAATAGTGCTGAAATGGGGTTTGAGAATAGCTCAAATGTAGGTACTTCTGAGTCTTATATGCCTACAATATTTCCCGTTTTGTCGAATTTCGACGGTGGGTGTGAACACCCATGTGGGTATGGTGAGAAAAGAGAGGGTGAGAGTTGGAAGTCTGGGTATTTTGTGGGAAACCCTGTTGCTGCTGTGGCTCAATCTTGTCATGAAAGCAATGTATTTTATGCTCAATGCAAACCCAGTTTGGGGATTTGTGAAAGTGGGGGTGAAAATTCATGTGGGTATAAAGAGAAAAATGTTACTCAAGCTTGGAATTCTCAGTATTTGCAGGGTGAATCAATGGTGTTTGAGGCTCAACCAAACTATGGTCTTGATGAATGGGGAAAACATAGATCAATTGTTGATATTCAGCCGTTAGGATTACCGGTTCGGAGTTTGAAATCAGGGGTGAAAAACCAGGATAGTTTTGAGTTTGTTGCTAGGAGTGAGTTCAGTTTAGGTTCTAAGGGCTCTTTTAATAGCTCTGATAGGGTTAGGAATGGGGATTTAGGTGATTTGGTTGCTATAAATTTAGAACAGAAGTTCAATGAAGCTGCTGCATCACCTTCCCCAGTTCATTGGCGTTCGCGTTCTGCAAGGATGGAAAGGGGGAAAAGAGTTGGTAGTAATGCTCGTCCTTCGCGTTTGAGGCCACTCTCAGTTGATGAAACTCAGTTTGAATCAATGAAAACTCGGTCTTTCCAGTCCACATTGTCCTTTACTTCTGAGTCTTCTTCTCAAACTAGTTCTATGTCTTCTTCCCCAAAAGAAGACTCTTTCACGCACTCCATGTCTTCGGAGGTGCTTAACTCGAAGGTGGAGAATATGAAGAAAAGAAAGAGTCCTCATTCTCAAGGGTCGTCTTCTCCTTCAGGATTCACATCATCACCACCAAAACCAGTGAACGAAAAAGCTTCGGTGAGTGTGTTGCATTCGCGGGGCTACAGCATTGGTTCTTTCCATGAGGAGGACTTGAGGAGAAGCTCCGAAAATTACTTGAAGGATTTGAGTGGGAGCGGAAGCAGATGCAGAAGCGGAAGTGGAAGTGGAAGCGGAAGCGGAAGTGAGGAGGAGAAATTGGGAAGCAAAGAGTTAGGACAAGGTTTTTTGCTATTGAATACGAAACCTGCAACCCTCACTAAATCTGCATCAAGGGGAAAATCGGTTAGAACGATCAGAGGTAGTAGATTTGCCACTCATGAAAAAGTTGAGAAGATGTGTGACATTGGTGAGTTTATTTCTATGAGAAAAGATATGATGCAAAATGGAGTAACCAACACAAAAAATCTTGGAAATGGAAAGAGTAAACATGATCTTGGCAATCCTTTTCACATGCCAAAGCTAGAATTTCCGAAACATGAAAAGAAGGAGATGCGAGAAATTCGTGGCAATGCAGCTGCGGAGTCTGAAGAAGAAGAGTCGGAAAGTGAGGCAGAAAACTTTCACATAAGCTCGGAGGATGAAATTGAAGATGATGCTCTTGCCGCTGCTGCTGCGGCATGCAGTAACTCTGTCAATGTTGGAGGAGCAGACTCAGAGGTTGATAAGAAGGCGGGCGAGTTCATAGCTAAATTCAGAGAGCAGATTAGGCTTCAAAAAGTGGCATCAATGGACAGATCAAGAGGGCAACACATCTCTGCTAATTCCTTTGGGCAATGATCATATTAATTATGAATTATGATGCTCAAAGTATTTTCTATTTATTTGTTTTATACATTTAATAAACATTTGATGTCTGCTGTACCAGGTTGTTGTTTGGAAAGCATTTTCAATCATACAATTTTACTACGGCTGGTGTTACATTTTGGAAAGAGCAATGCTAGGGAGATCACAAAAACATGTTTTGACTGACCGTGCCACGGTTACAATTTCGTGAGGCGTCCAATTATGAATTATACAAAATGAATAAGAAGTGATATTTATGCGTTGGTAGAATCACGATTCCCTATGGATTGATTTGAATACATCATCTCGGGTGCACGGATAAATGCTTCTATCCATGAGAGCTACAAATCTCTTGTACTTTAAACTATAGTTCAATGAACGATACCTAAGTGCACCTCCTTTCTCATCAACTATGCTTAACTGCATCTCTTTTCACATCCAGTTGTGGTCAAGGAATTTCTAAACCCATATGTCGTATCAAAACTCTTTTTTTTTTCTTTTTCCTTTCTAAGTCACTATTTATGTATCACGATATGCGAAAAACCAATTAAACTGAAGATTGTTTAGTGTTCCATGTGCATCAAACAAATCGAAGATTTCCGGTAACTAAATCGCCGTAATGAACATGAAATGCGTTTTTGGTTGGGATGAATCCGAAGACACATTTGGATTGAATTGGACCCCAAAACAAGTAAGATGGGTCTGGATTAGCTTGGACCCCTCCGGGCAAATAATGAAGAACCTTGAGGAGAGGAAATGATATTACAAGAACCACCGGGGAGTTAAAATGATATTATTTATTTGGTTCTTCCCAGCAAACTGAACTGATAACATCACCAAATAACGGTTTCTTTGTTTCTCTGCTGTGTGTTGGTAGGGTTGTGTACAGTTTGTAATTTTTAGCGAGTCTCGTGGCTGTTCAGTCACATGCTATACTTATCGATAGCTTGCAAAAATTTAAAGATTTTAGAGAATAAATCAACAAGGTATATTGAGACAAGGTATATTGAGTTAAACTCTCCTCGCATCTAGTCCCATCTTGTATAGAGAAATAGATAACCAAAAAACGGTGGGGGTGAGAGATTTTGAACTAACGACCTCTCGAGCCAAATGGTGATTTACAAAATGAACGGTTCTGGGCTTGTCTACAATCATGGCTATAGTTAAGAGAGTTTCAACTTAAACATTTCCCTGCTTCTTGCCTACCTCGACCGATCCTTCAAGTTTTGGTGCTTCTCACTATATTCACATAGTTCTTAGACTTCGTAAAGTTTTCTTTTTTGTCAGCAGCTAAACGTGAGCGTAATATGTTTTACTTATGTTTCTTGTTAATTTCTAGTTACTGACAAACATAGTTCTTCCAGCTCCCCTACTACAGATTCATTTTGATTCAGAACAACCAAATAATACAATGCTGCATTTGCAAATACAAACTCTCGATATATCGCTTCCTCTAATTAATCTGCTGAATAACTGTGTTACCGAGTCATCTGCAGAAACGATGTTTATATTTGAACGTGTGTATCAGGTTTTCAGGTTCAGGTAGTAACGCCACCGAACCACATAACACATGACTCGGGGCTTATATTTCGGGATTTGGTAGCTGGTGAAGGTGATTGCCCAGAGGCTGGTCAGCAGGTTTTTCTCGTGTTCTTTAAAGCTATGATTTTCCTTTCTGAACAATACTATTTGTAAAACTCTTCCTCTAACCATGACTTACACTGATTCAAGATACTTTGTAGGTGATGTTCCACTACGTTGGCTACAACGAGTCAGGCCGGCGGATTGACAGCAGCTACACGCAGGGTTCTCCTGCCAGAATCCGCACGGGCACAAATGCATTGGTCCCAGGTTAAAAGCGAAACCAATTCTCGAGTTCATAAAATCTCGCGTACTTTTTCCTTTGCCCTGGCCCCTCTTCTCCGTCCCAAAGAAGGAAACGGAGAAGAGGGAGGCGGAAAGGTAACTAGCAGTTGAATTTGCTAAACTAGGAAGTCCTACAGGATTTGAAGAAGGGATTCGCGACATGAAACCCCGAGGAAAAGAATAATCATTCCACCAGAACTCGGACCACCGGTCAGTTAATAGGGTTCATGGAAACTCCTTGGATGCATATCTTATTTACATTTGGCCATGAATACTGCAAAATCTGAACCCTAGAGCCAACTCTCCTTCTACTGCCATACAACCGTGTGAGTTCTGATCGCTGTTCTACATCTCGGAACTCAAAAATTGGAAGATCCATTGTTTGTATTGCAGGCAGCTTGGTTTAGAAATGGAAAACTATCACAATTCATGACATTCGAATACTGTTGAAGTAAGATCATCGCGTCAGAATTAGTTCGTACTATTCGTGTTGGAGTTTAAATCGTTTTCGTTGCAGAAACTATGTGAAGTATATTTGCGTTCGAATTCCATATGTACAGTTCGATCGGTTTTACAGGTCGGACCTTCCCCACCTTTTTCAGCTCAAAACAGTTTGAAGTTTTTGATGTGGAACTGCTAAGCATTCAGAACTGTCAACGAAGGACAGTCCTAGCTTTTTACTCCGATTTTGTATGCGAATAAACTACGAGGGGAGGTAACATTTTTCCCGTTATCTGGACACATCTCCGCTCCTCAAAATGGATTTGCAGTCGCAAGAGTTCTCGATTGCAATCCACCGCCGATGCTTCGTTCTTCCGCAGAATATGGTCGATGCAGTTCGGGTTTTGCTACTGTAGTTTGGAAAATAAATTTAGGAATAGCTCTAGCATTTCCCAGTGAGAACTTTTTATGTAGTAAGTAGTATTATGCAAGTACATTGTGCAAAGCTGCTAGCTGTGAGAACTTTTTAGTAAGTAGTATTAAGTTGATCTGGGGTCGTAATCTATTTCCTTAAATTTCGACCGTTGTGATATCGCTCGAGACTTCATACGGTTTTATATCCCCGACCCCGAGGAGTAAAGTTGCAACAAAGGCTCTCCGTCGAAAAACCAACTTAAAAGCTTTTCAAAAGTGCGGTGTGGCTCAGCTAGGCTTTGGACTTTACGTTGCAGTCCCTTCCGTTGTTGCAACTGCAGTTTTAGACCTGAAGATCAAGGATGATTATCGCAAGCCAACCAACATACAAAGAAAAGTGGGTCAAGAATCAAGATCAAGGCATGGGGACAAGAAAGGCAGGTCAAGGTGCATTTCAGAAACGACTTTCAATTGCTTTCGGAAGCATACTTCGCATACCAGATACCTTGCACTTGCAACATTAGTGATGAAGCTTCACGATCAATCTATCAAAAACGCAGGTTCAAATCCATACAGAATACTTATCATTACATCTAATTATCAGAAACACAGATTCAAATCTATCCAGCAGGCATGAGAACCATAATTTGGTGTTACAGAAGATTTTAGGGGAGAGACCACTAGAAATTAATGTTGGTTGTTATCGCTTACTATATATTCGAGAAATAACCAAGACAACAATCAAACTCATTCACCAAACGAAAAAAATAATAAAAAAAAAACAGACATAGAATTGATTGTTCAAGAAACAAGACATCAAACAAATTCAATCACCAAAAAAAAAATAACACCGATAGAATTGATCAAACAGATTTGCACTACTACGCTAGCAATCAATAATGTGTGTTTATGTATGTCAATCTCTCAGTGAATATTATCACTACACTCTTTCCAACAAAGTTATTTGGAAAGATTTAATGGGCTATGAATTAATGATACATCTTACTATAACCTACCGTGGAACAGGTACATACAACTAACATTGCAACAAGTACCAAATCCAAAATGCACGAGCTATTAACTGAAAAGATAATTTACCGTTCTTCTGCTGATGTTCTGTGATAAATAATGGTCTCCTCTGAATTTGGATCCGCATGATATTGCCCATAAAATGCATAAGTACCAACTACAATGATGCTGAGGATGACAAATCTCACCCATGCTTCATGGTGTATCTGCAATAGAATAAATTCTCACTCGTCTGCTTTTATTATTTTAATTCTTTGATTTCATTCCTTTTGTTAGCAGTTTGTTTAAAGTATATTATAAGTGTACCTGAGCAAAAAGAAACATGTTGAAGAAGATGCACACAGCTGGCACATATGGAACACCAGGGCAAGAAAACCCTGGGAGATCCGCATAAACCTGAGGAGAAAAATAAAAATGAAAACCGGGGTTTAAAGATAAATATATATGTATGTATGTATGTATGTATGCACCCATGCATGCAGTCAGGTAAGTATTATATGCACGCATCCCAAAGCACATATTGTTCACTCACTTGTCGGAAGCAAAGAGCAGCAAGAGCAAGTATTGCCACAACTACAGTTAGGACCAGAAAAACGATTGAAGCACTAAATCTGTAGCAGAGTCCGGCACCAAAACCACCGCATGCCACTATGAAGAGGCAGATGACACCTTCTCGCCAGGCAGAAGAAGATACTTCATTTGCTGCCTTATCTTTGAAACGAAGAGAAACAACACATGCAGCAACAACAGAGTAGCCCGTCTGAACAAGCAAGAGTACAAGGTTAGGTGCATACAACCGAAATTATTAGAAACAAAGAAATACCCTATAATACTAATCTTAGAAGAAGGCCCAAAATCCATGCAACTATTCCTACAGTTTTACTATTATTTATCACATCATGCCACGCATGGTGCAACTGAAAGTTCCTCTTTAATGAAACGGAAGTTAACAGGATGTCATTGGAAATGCATGTATCTTATTGTAATGTCAAAATATTTGACCCAGCCTCCACCAATATCATAAAGAAGAATTGAACAGCCTCTCTACACCAAAAACAAATTTGGACAATGACTTACCAATGACCCAACTGAAAGAATGTGTGAAAGAATCTTCACATTGAACAACCCTGCCAAAATGCCAGCAACAATACCAACCCAGACCTGAGAATGAATGGGAGTGCGGAGTTTTGGGTGTACTCTTGCAAACACTGAAGGTAGTAAACCATCTCTTCCAAGCCCAAGATACAATCGAGACTGTTCACAAGAAAACCCATATGTTACTACATGATGAGAAGACACTCCAACTAAGTCACTCATAGGGATAAAATGGTTTCACCTGAACATACAAACCAACTAGAAGGGTAGTCGTAAGTCCAGCAACAGCACCTACACTGATTAAGATTGAAACAAATTTCAACCCCTTGGATGTAAAAGCATTAGCCAATGGAGCGTCTTCCCCAAGTAAATAAAATGGTACCATCCCAGTGATCACCAAACAGACACCAATATACAATGCAACACAGATTAGAAGGCTGCCGATAATTCCTATTGGCAAGTCTCGCTGAAAAATAAATTTTGAAAGAAATATGATCAGATAATCTTAGAGAATAAGATAGCAAGGAAGATCCTTGCAATATGTATAAACAGAATAGTCAATTGATAATTAAGTAGTTAACTCCAAAATTTAATCACTCCCACGGTCCCACTGGGGCATACCTGCGGTCTCTTTGACTCTTCAGCTGAATTAGCAACGGCATCAAATCCAACATATGCAAAAAATACAACCGTTGCTCCTGTCAGGATTGGTTTGAAACCATTTGGGGTAAATGGAGTCCAATTTGAAACATCAACCTCAAAAGCACCAGCGAAGATGACAATAATAACAATGATAATCTGCAGGAAAATCGATATTCTATAAATACACCTGCTTCAGTCATATATTTTAAGTGGCGGAATTCATAGACCTTAAAAATAAAAATGCATGGAAAGAGCACCTTCATTGCAGTCATAAATGAGTTCACGGCAGAAGATTCTCCCACACCACGACATAGGACTATCGTAAGAAGTGCAAGGAGAATTGGAGCTAATACATTGATTGATATAGCTCCCCCAAGGAACTTTTGGCCACCATGTCCAATCCAGTCTGGAATGTGGTCCTTGAAAACTGGGAAAAGTTCCAGAATTGTGATGATATAGCTTGCTAAGCTCCGGGCTATACTAGCGGCACCAATATGATAGTCGAGCATAAGTTGTGCGAAAACAAGAAAAGCAGTGAGCTCATTGAAAGCCGTGTATGTGTAAAGGTATGCTCCACCAACAACGGCAGGGAAGCGAGAAGCTAGCTCCGCATAACAGAGTGCATTTAACACGCAGGATGCTCCGGCAAGAATGAAACTAATAGTGACCCCTGCATCATGAGAACAAATTTCTTATAGTCTAACACAAGCAGAACCCATCATAGCAAAAATTGGCACATTGAAATTCGAAAACCGTTCCGTACCATTAGAGGAAAGTCTAGGACAGTGTTCAGTGGTCAAAAATTCCCAATTCCAAATTTGTCATAAATTGAATTTATGATTCTACTAGGAGAAATGCTAAGGAGACTCCCCCAAAGTGGGACTCTCGATGGACTCTCTGCCATCTTACAGTTTACATCAATTCTAGTGGCAACATTATAAAACATTGTGCCAAAAACATGAGTTGGCAAACGGTCCATAAAGAGTCCACTTTTGAAGAGTCTCCTCAGCATTTCTCAGCTTAATTGCAGCAAAGATATTAAATTGGGATTTTAACAAGATTAAATTGCTGTTTTATATCATTTCCAGACTCCATTAGCATATATGATGCTGCAATTAACAAAATTTTCCAGCTCAATTAGCCTACTATGAAAAAAAAAATTAATTGAAGAGTTGCGGGTGTCGTACCAGGACCGGCGTCTTTGGCAACGGTGCCGGTGACGACGAATATCCCGGCTCCAATAGAAGCGCCAACACCGAGGAGTATGAGGTCAAACATGCCGAGGCGACGGACAAGGCCATCGCCGGAGTTGGTGCGGACGGCGGATTCCGACGGAGAGACCAAGGGTTTGGTTCTGAGAGCCGACGACCAGAAATGCGACCAGCATGAAGACAGCGACGAGGACGAAGATGGCATCGTTTGGCTCTGGGTCGTCCGCCTCTGACCACCTCCCATCGTTGCTCTGCCTCTCGGGGATTTTACTCGGACAGAGAAGTCTGTCTGCAATTTATGTGAAGAAGGAGGTCGGAATGTGGACTGTTACTGCGCACCTATTCATATTTTGGACCCACTACTTTTATTCAAACTTTTCTTATGCTAATTTAATGCATGTGTTTTTTTTTTAGAATAATTATGCATGATATAGTCAATTTGTATTACGATCTAGCATCTTCATTTATAAGTATGAGATTTTAAGTTTGATTCTTGTAAATAAAACTTTGAACTATATTATGACAAGTTTATTATGAAACTAAACTCACTCATTCTATCTCAGTATAGATAACATTGGTTAAAAAAAAAAATATGCATGATATTAATGGAAGGAGTTACTCATTATCTTTTGACCCACTTTTCTTATTTGACTTTTTCTTATGGCAATTTAATCAATGAGAGTTTAACGAAACACTTCATGTACTGTTCACTTTTAATGAAAAACCATATTTTTACCTTTTTCTGGTATTATTCACTAAACATTTATTTATCATTTATCATTAAAATTAAAGTTTTTTAAGACTTTTCGTTAGTTTTCTTTTTAATCAATGCCCCTATTTTTCACAATAATTTTGCGTTGTTTTAATTGAAAAAGTTACCCATCATCTTTTGACAGATAATTAAAAGAAAGAGATCATCTCTGGATTTTTTCCACCAAGGCCACCAGATCAGGCCTTTGAAATTTCATCTAACGGCCCACCTGTTTTAATCTCTTAAAAGTTATAATAATTTTTAACCGTTGGATGAAATTTCAAAGGCTCAGATCACACTTGATTTGAAATGAATTTTTTGCAAACAAAAAAAGAAATTATAAATTGGAAAATATAAGTAAAAGCATGACCAATTTTTAGGAGCTTCTATTTTATGGCCCTGTCATTGTAAATTTCTAGCTCCACCGCTGAGAATGGGCTAATCCGAATTCAAAAGCCATAATCATCGATCTATTAACAATCATTCAAACCAGTGAGCTGAAGAGAATTGATTCAACCTAGTTTTCATAGAAGTGGGACTATGAAAGGATGATCAGAATGAGCTATGTTCAGATGCGAATTATTCTAAGGATCGGAATTCATTCATGGTCAGATAATGATGAATTAATCGCATAAAAGAACTAGCCTGGTTTGAATCAAAGCTGTCGAGACTAGATAGATATAAGTCTTGGCTAATGAAGGAATGAAAAAGAGAAAGGGAGAACTTTCAGAAAAATGTTGTATAATAGAAGAGGTTCTGCAACGTGGAAAGCCACATTCAACTCAACAAACAACTCAAACGCTCTACGCGAAAACTCTTTCTCTGTGAAACACTTCTACATCCCAAAGAAAAACACTAACTATCATAACCATTATGTCAACACATCTTTAGTTTGGATTAGTAATCAGCAATGTGTTGACAACCGGCGACACCTTTATATGGATAAGTAAACAGCACTGGCACCGTTATGAGCACATTCAGTTTGGACAAGTAAACAACATTACTTCTAGGTTGGTTGGTTATTTATCCAAGTATCGGCAGGCGAAAAATTCTTATTTCTTTCGCTCAAAGAGGTCACTTCATCCCAACCAAGTGAAGTGTTATATGATTAGTTACTCTCAAGTGCATTTTGCAGTTCAGCATTCAGACAGTCAAAACTCGTTCACTATCAAAACGTTCATCTCCTTTGAGTACCTTTACCCTTACAACCTAATACCAGTCCAAAGCACCTATATTCTCAAGAATATAGTTAAGGCAGCATAATTTGGCGCAAGAGATCCTGAACTTCGCAGTGAATTAAGCAACCTTGTCTTCAAGTTTTAGAACCCAAGGCCAAGGCAAGTTCCTTTCTCGTCCGTATTCATTCAAGTGCAAAAGTCAGGGACGCATTCAATACCACCACCACATGTATTCTAGTCGCCCCATCATGCTCGATTGTGATTTGGCACACTCGCATTCACAAGAAGGACGTAGTTAGTTCATAGTTACTCGACTTGCACATTTCACAGGCTTTGTAATTTCTAGCGTAAATAGTTGCTCACCAAAAACAATGTTAAAAAGGTAACGCAGTGACCTAATAAATCATAGATGCTTAAGAAAATAATTTGTTTTTGGAATCACTGGTCTGACTCTTCAATTGCTTTGAGCGAGAGAATCAGTAGGTTGAATTGTTGGTCACATGATCTAGTATGTAGTCTCGATCGCCTAATTGTAATTTACTCGAATGAAGGTATTTTTATTTTCGATTTTAATCATTTTCGTAATCTATTTATAATATAGGGTAAATATTAGTTTACTACCCTCAAGTTTTGTGGTTTTCAACATTTGGTACATGAAGCTTTTTTCGTCCCAGAGTCATACCTAAGTGTTAATTTTGGGACAGTCTCATACATCCGTTAGTCTGGCTGTTAAGTTTTTCGTTAACTGATGACGTGACACCCATGTGGACAATGACTGAGTGCCACGTGGAAATAAAAAAAAATAGAAAAAAAAAATTTGGGTTAAATCTCAATCCCTCCACACCCACCCACCTTCATTTTCCTTGATACCCACCCACCACCATCTATTTTCATTTTTCCCGCTCGTGGCTGCCTGCAGTAATGGAGTCTGCAGCAGCTTGGGTGGACGCCCAAGAGTGGGAGGTCTGCAACGACGACGGCTTCGTCTTCAAGCGGAGGAAGAGGCGCAGAGTCGACCCAGATGCCAACTCGTTGGTCCCGGCTCCACCATCCTCGTCCGTCGTGGATCTACATAAGGATATCTTTCCTCTTCCTTGTTTTTTTTTTTGCTGTTCTTTTTTTTTTCTCGTACCATCTACACCTACTTCCTCTAAAACGACGCAACAAGAGGGAGATCGACTCCGGCGACACCGAGAATTACGATTCGGCGTACACATCGGTATTCCCACCTATCGGAGAGCTCAGATCCACGATCTGAACCTGGTTTTGCACCATTTGTGGGCTGGCCGGGAACCTCTCGGTCCTAATCGCGGCCAAACAACCCTTTTCTTTTATCTTCTCATTTCTTTCAGTTTTTTTAATTTTATTTCAAAATTTCAATTTTTATTTAAAAATACCAGAAGGTTGATGTGGTGCTGTTGTGATAGGATTTAGTTGTTATCCCTAGAAAATCCGGAGAGAGCGGAGGAGGAACTTTCTTCTCAAACCCAAAGCTAAGTACCATGCGGAGATCGAGCAGTAGGAACTTTTGTCGAGCAGTTGCGCACAATGGAGGAAAGGGCGCGTCAGCTTCAACGGAACGAGAGGAGGAGCATCATCATAGAATGGAAGAACGAGAACGGATACGGCGTCATTGGATGAGTCTGGGGTGTTAGAGATTCAGGGGACGGAGTCCGATTGTGGGTCCTTGGTGGATGAGCTTCTCTTGCAGGTGAATTGGGGGTTTCTTTCTTTTCATTTTGGGATTGTTTGGTTTGTGGTAATTTTTTTTGAAAATTGAAAGATTTTGGGGATTGGGGTTTTTGCAAAGGTCGGAAATTGGAGAAACTCCGATCGAGAAACTCCGCAAGCTCTCATCCAGATCGAGAACTCCGTCATCTTCTTCAAAGATTTAACCCATTTTTTTTTCTTCTATTTTTTGAATTTTTAATTTTCACGTAGACCCTTAATGACACGTGGCATCCAGTCATTGTCCACATGGGTGCCACGTCATCAGTTAATGGAAGACTTAGCAGCCAAACTAACAGATGTATGAGACTGAAACAAAATTAACATTTTAGGTATGACTCTGGGAGGAAAAAAACTTCATGTACCAAATGTTGAAAACCACGAAACTTGAAGGTAGTAAACTGATATTTACCCTATAATCTATACTTTAAAAAATATTAACTTTTCTTAGACAATCGATCACCTAAAAGTGGAAGGTATTGAATTAATATTTGGTTTACATTACAAAAAACTCCATTTACTACAACAAAACTAAGATCGTCAACTAAAGTTGCACTTGACGCTGCCCTAGAATGAAGAAAAACAATTATGTACATGCATTATGATGCAAGTTTGATTCTCACAAATTCTCATTTTCCTAACAACTCATTCCTCCAAAGAAAATTAAAAAGGCCAAAAAAATCCTTTACAAGGGCATTGCTTGGCTCCAGATTTGCTGTCCCCAAAAGAGTGTCTCCTTTGTGTCTCCTTCCTAATATGTTCCTTTAACTTAACTTAAAACTTAACTCTGTTAACTTTATTTATTTAACATTTAAATTTTAAAAAAATCCAAAATAATAAAAAACTGTTGGGTTAACGAGGTGAGCTGACCAAAATAAGATTCTTCACCTTCTTTTACGTGGCTGTTCAGTGCACAAACAACGCTGTTCAAGCTTTCTGGTAGAACTTGATGATGGCGCGTGGCTTCTTGCGGGCAGGAGGAGGAATCACCAGACAGGAATCGGTCCAAGTGTAGATTAATCTGCCAGTGCTGCTGGAAAGTGGGATTAATAAACAAGCTTTTGCGTCCCAGTTGAAAGGTGATCAAAGAACTCCATGCTATGAATCAGGTATGTCTTTATCTCTCTCTCTCTCTCTCTCTCTCTCTCTCTCTCTCTATATATATATATATATATATATATATATTCTTGCTGAAATATTCATATATA
Organism: Cotoneaster glaucophyllus; assembly: GCA_036320875.1. NCBI lineage: Eukaryota > Viridiplantae > Streptophyta > Magnoliopsida > Rosales > Rosaceae > Cotoneaster > Cotoneaster glaucophyllus. The sequence continues at coordinate 10,191,201 of CM070070.1, forward strand.
AATTTGACTCTTATATATTGTATTTTTCATTTTTCCTTAAGGACATGGGCAGAGAAGATAATCCCAGTGAAGCCTATGAAACAGGTACTGACTTGAATTCTGTTATAGACTGTGAAAGAAATGAAACAGTAGATTTGGAAAAAACTGATGTCCAGAAACAATTAGTTCCAGTATTAGGCATGGAGTTTGAGACAGAAGAAGATGCCTTTGAATTTTACAATGCATATGCTTATAACGTTGGCTTTAGTGTTCGAAAAAGTAAAGCTCATAAAAATGAGGATGGCAAGTTGATGGACAGACTTTTTCTTTGCTCTTCGGAAGGGCATCGTCAAAAAAAAAAGTGTGATCCCAATGTTGAATCTCATCGCGCTGAAACAAGATTTGGATGTCGAGCAAGGATGCAAATTAGTTGTGGTCGATCGGCAAAGAACTATAAGGTTATTAAATTTATTCCTGAGCATACACATCCAACATCAAGTCCTAGTAAGACTCATTTTTTTAGGTCACATAGGAACATGTCTTTTGTACAAAAAGTTGAAGCTGATATGGCTGATAGTTCAGGAATTGCTCCAAGAGAAAGTGTCGAATTTATGAGTAGACAAGCTGGTGGTCGTCAAAATCTTGGATTCATTTATGATGACTATAAGAATTATTTGCATTCCAAGCGAACAAGAGAGATGAAGTTAGGTGATACAGGCGGAGTGTTGGAATATTTACAAAAAATGCAGTTGAAAGATCCTAATTTCTTTTATGCTATACAAGTGGATGAAGATGATTTGATTACTAATATCTTTTGGGCTGATTCAAGGATGATGGTGGATTATGATTATTTTGGTGATGTTGTTTGTTTTGATACCACATATAGAAAAAATAAAGAAGGAAGGCCTTTTGGGATGTTTGTTGGTGTCAACAATCATAAACAAACTGTTGTATTTGGTGCTGCATTATTGTATGCGGAAACCGCTGCAACATTCAGTTGGTTATTTGATACTTTTGTCAAGGCTATGTCCGGAAAAAAACCAAAAACTATTCTAACTGATCAAGATGCAGCAATGGCCAAAGCATTGTTTGAGAAGTGGCCACAAACATGTCATCGTTTATGCATCTGGCACATATACCAAAATGCAGCCAAGCAACTTAAAAGTGTCTTTGAGAATTTTAATGATTTTGCCAAGGAGTTTAGTAGTTGCATATACGACCATGAGGATGAAGATGATTTTCTATATGCTTGGAATAACATGCTGCAGAAATATAATCTTACAGACGATGATTGGTTGAATCGATTGTTTGCCATAAAAGAGAAATGGGCATTAGTTTACGGACGACAAACTTTTTGTGCTGATATTACTACTACTCAGCGCAGTGAAAGTATGAACAGTGCTATCAAGAAGTATGTCAACTACAAATATGATTTGCTACGATTTGTTCAACATTTTGAAAGGTTGGTTGACGATCGTCGGTATCAAGAGTTGAGAGCTGAATTTAAAGCAAGTCAAAGTTCCCCTGCATTGTCATTTCCAGTAGAAATATTAAAGCATGCAGCAGGTATTTATACACCAGCAGTGCTTAAATGGTTTCAAAACGAGTTATGCAAAGCTCATGATTGTGTCTTGATCTTCAATGGTGAGATTGGAAGCATCAGCAAATATGAAATCATCCCTCATAGGAAGAATTGGCACCATACAGTCACATTTGACTCAACAAACAATACTGTTTCATGTAGTTGTAAGAAGTATGATTTTGCAGGAATCTTGTGTGCACATGCTCTAAAGGTTCTTTCAACAAGAAATATTACAAGCATTCCAACTCAGTACGTCTTGGAGAGATGGACAAAAAATATCAAGTCTAAGAGTGCAAGAGTTACACTCAACATCTCAAGTAAAGATGACCCAAAGGCCAACATTGTAAGGCGTTATAAAGAGCTATGTCGATTGCATATTCAATTAGCAACACGAGCAGCAGAGTCGCCGGAAGCATATGAAATTGCTATATCAAGACTGAACAAGACGTTGGGAGAGGTTGATGCATGTTTGAAGGAGAAAGCAACTCTACAACCAACTCAAGTGAGTGCGTCTGAGCTCAGTGAGACTATATGCATTGATGATAATGTCATTCAAGTTAGAGGAATCAAAACTAAGGAAAAAGTTGCTGGAAGTTCTAAGAGGCCAAGAAATGCTCTAGAAAAGGCCACAAAAAAGAAAAAGCCTCGAAATAAGGAACTAAAATATTCAACGGTGGACTCCGTTGCCGGTTCTATACAAACAGCTCTACCTCATACTCCCATATTGCAATCGGTATGTAACCTTGTGATCCGTGGATTCATTGAAACTCATGGTTTTGAACATTTATTTTACTTTCATTTAGTGATGACTTCCATCTAATTTTGGATGGTTTTATAAATTTAGGTTGGTCAACCCAATCTAGTGCCTGGACATATGCATTTTGGACAGCCATTTGATTTTTCACAGGTATATAGGTTCACTTATACAAGCATACTTCTACAATCTTGCACTTATTTTCTTAAATATATTGTTTACTTATAAGCATATTTTTTTGCACTTCTGTTTATATGTATATTAGCAATACTATTTAGGGATCCAAAATCCTACAAGCAGTTATCCGCAAGATCCAACTAGCATGGTTAATTTATTGCAGGTAACTCTTTTGTAATTGGTTAATACTTTCTTCTTTTTTTCATTTATAATTTCTTTCTTGAAGGACTAATTTTATGTCATTATATATGCATATAGGCGCAGATACAATTACCAACAACGAAGGATTAGGCTTTGATAAGCTTTCAAATGACAAGCACCACGAAGACACATGATAATGATATGAAAGTGCAAGATGCTATGAGAAGAGCGCTCAGGGAATTTACTCTGTTTTTGGGACTAAAGCTTCAGTTAATACTTTTTATTAAAGAACCATCTTATTTAGTTTGATGTTTGGAAAGTAGTGACTATCAGTTCTTCTGATGCTCATAGTGCTCAGGGAATTTACTCTGTTTTTGGGACTAAGGCTTCAGTTAATACTTTTTATTAAAGAACCATCTTATTTAGTTTGATGTTTGGAAAGTAGTGACTATCAGTTCTTCTGATTTGCTAATGACTCGTAAAATAGTTTGATTGAAAAGAACGAATTTTACTTTGTTTTTAGAGTAAAATTCGTTTGACCCCAAGCACCTGCATGCAAGAGCTTTCATTTAGTCACAAATCAGTTCTTGCATTTAAAGGACATATATAGCACTATAGTTTTGGTTTTGTGTAATTCAGTCACCTCAATTTTGAACATCTGAACCAAAATATATAGTTACAATCAATAATGTTCAAACATTTACTTGCCACAGTAACATGTAAAACCAGAGGGACTACGAAGTGGGTTCAAAAGTAGCCTCTTCATGCCAAACTCCGTTCAAACTAGACTGCCACAACCGTGCAGCCCCATCATTTCCGGTGGCTGCCAACATCATTCCACTCATGTCCCATTCCATCTGCCAGACCTCGTCTTTGTGACCTGAAAGTAGTGCAATCTTCTCCAATGATAGCCTTCCATCCAAGTTAGGGTTTAACCCAAGATGCCATATTAATATTCCCTTGTGAGTGGCAACAACAATTACCTCATATGGCCTTCCAATGTTCGGTGCCCACGCAACTGCATAGACCTGATCACCATTGTCACCAGGTGAAACCAACTCTGCAACTGGGAGCCATCTTTGATGAGCCTGATCAAATTCCCATACCTCGGCGGAATTAAGTTGTGGTGTGTTTGAATTGAAACCCAAAACAAAAATTGATTCCTGGCTTTTCTTTCCTTGGTGGATTCCAAGATATAGATGCAGATAAGCATATGGCATGGCCAACTGTAGACACCGAGTCAATAACACTCTGAAATTCAATCTGAAGCTGCCCATTCTTCAGTTCCAAGGGATTCAGTAGCTCATAGAACTTGACACGAGCATCTGAATATGCAGTAACCATTTTTAAACCTGCCGGTGAGACTCCAAATTGGGTATCTAGCAGTTGAGCCGAACCGCTATTAAAGCTTGTGCACAGCTTCCATTGAAGAGGTTCTGCATCTTCAGCAACTTCCATCTGCACAGACACTGCATCGCCGAATTCCGTTGGAACCCAAGCAATTTTCACAATTTTCACAATTCCGGCAGAAGCTTGTTTATTAATCCCACTTTCCAGCAGCACTGGCAGATTAATCTACACTTGGACCGATTCCTGTCTGGTGATTCCTCATCCTGCCGGCAAGAAGCCACGCGCCATCATCAAGTTCTACCAGAAAGCTTGAACAGAGATGTTTTTGCACTGAACAGCCACGTAAAAGAAGGTGAAGAATCTTAGTTGGGTCAGCTCACCTCGTTAACCCAACAGTTTTTTATTATTTTGGATTTTTTTTTAAATTTAAATGTTAAATAAATAAAGTTAACAGAGTTAAGTTTTAAGTTAAGTTAAAGGAACATATTAGGAAGGAGACACAAAGGAGACACTCTTTTGGGGACAGCAAATCTGGAGCCGCATTGCTTCACCTCCATTATCAAAAGAAACATATAAACACCACGTGTAACTTAAGAAATACAACCACGTGTAACTTAAGAAAAACATAATAGTGGTTTTAGGAAAGCGCAGCTTTGAATAATGGAAGAAGGTATTGAGCCAAAGAGGATGATTTTGTTGTGTAAACTACACAAGAAATGGGAATAATGGATGCTTAGCGTTTCATTTTGTGTTGGTGAGTAAATAATTGGATGCGTTAGCAATTAAGCGACTTGGCTACCGTACTTATATGTGTTTAATACAATTACTATTTAATTGTCAAAAAATAATTGTATCAATCCTACAACTACGTTGAGTTTGTGATCGATTTAATTGACCTTTTAATATATCGAATTCTAATTTGAATCTAATTCGAGTAAGTATTACATATATGTAACTGTAATTTAATTCAAAATTTAAAGTTAAAATATAGATAAATATAATAAAAGAATGTGGCTACTAAAGAAATAATTTTTTTCAAGTATCTAATTCAAAGCAAATATAATTCATTCGTTAGGTTATATATTTTGAGGTTGGAATGGCCGAAAAGTAATAACTTAAAAGTCGAAATACAACCCAAATCTACTAAGTGCGGGTAGTCCTCTTCCATGTAAGTGAAAGATCTTACGTTTGATTTTCTTCAAAGACAAATTCGAGCTAAATTATTATGGTTAGCCTATTATGAGTGTTATGATACATTTTTTGGGTATAATTAATTTTGAGGTTGGATGGCCGAAAAGCATATTTTGAGCTTGGATCTCATCTCATATTAAGTCAAACTTAGTTGGGTTTTTTTTAACTAAGAGCTTTCACAAATTGAACCAACTAATGAAACCACTTATCTCCAGCTATCGGGCATCACGAAGCCCTGGTTTGATATTGAGGTGATTCTGGAAAAAAACTGGGAGCATTTTTATGTTTGGTAAACATTCAGCTTCAGCTTTTTTTCACAGATTTGGGTAAAAAAAGCCAAAAACACAAAGCTGCAAAACCCAGCTTTGAAAAACCAGCTTTTTCACATCTGTTTTACATAAAAGTTTATCAAACACTATAATACTACTTTTTTTTTTCAAAAGCACTTTTACAAAAAAAGTTTACTAAACACTTTGTTGCTTATTCTCACAGCACAGCAGAAACAGTTTTTTTTCAAAGCACAACAATACCAAACGAGCCCTAAATGTCGGCTCAAGCTTCTTGTGTCTATAGCTTTTGTCCATTCTAATTTATTTTATATATGAGAGGACTAGTTAGGTTCTTTATTTTATTTTTACCATTATTACTTTTATTTACATTTTTTACGCGATAATAATATTTTTAACAACTCTAAAATGATGAGGGAGATTTTGAACTAGAGATGTAACGAGTTGAAAAAGAAGAACTTTTTATAGAAAATACGATCGTGATATCCAAGTCAAAATAAGATCGTGGTTAATTTTTTTCTTAGAAAATGTCCTCTTGTACGAATATTAGGATTTTATTTTCTATTGTAAACAAATTATAATATGTTTTCCTTACACTAGAAGTAAGGCTGGGTTCGGTTCAGTTCGGTAATCGAACTGAAACCCAAATCGCTTCCCGAAACTGACACCCAAAAATTACTTTCCGAACTATGTCGATATGGCTAAATTTTTAACCTGATATTGACGATGTCATTTATCGACATTCGATTTCCGATTAGTTTTTGGTGGTGATGGCTAAACCTCGCTGCTGGTGGCGATAAGAGGGTGGGAGGAGGAATCTTGGTAGTAGTGTGGCTGGAGGCGAGAAGTAGAGTGGCAGAGGGAGGAGGAGGGAAGAAGAAAGTTGCAGCTGGGGTTAAATGAATAATTATTGTTATTCTACCATTTTTGTTGGGACAAGTAGGGATATGTTTTCTTCATGAGTAGGGATATCTTTCCTTCATGAGTAACCTTCAACTTGAACAAAATAAGAAATTTGTCATCCATTTCTTCCTTTAAAATGTGTTTAGTATAGTGAATAGTCATGCCCAAGTCAATCATCTCTACTAAACAAGGCCTTTATTTGTACATATATCAACAAATAGCTTCTTCGTCATTTTTAGTTAATTTGACATGCATAGAGAACAACGCATGAATTTTGCTAATTTTTTGCTAAGTAAAGAAATTCATTTAAACATAGAAACCCCTTATACAACCATTTCTAATACAATCAAATATAAAAGCATTGTAAGCCTTATCAGGAATACAATACTCACAAATATGTAAATTTTGTAAAGAGGGGACCCTAACTAGCTAAGACATGAGCTACAAAGTTTGCTTCTCGGAAAATATGAGATCATTTGATAGAATCAAATGAAGAAGCAAGCCACTAAATGTCTTCAATGATGGATTTTAATTTCCAGGGAACTCCATACTATCCTTGAACAACATTGATGACCAACTTTGAATCACCATCCACCATGATCCGAGGAAATCCCTTATGTCTTGCAAATTTCAAAGCTTCTCTCGATGCCACAGCTTTTGCCATCGGCATAGTTGTTTCTTTCAGACTCCTAGCTCTAACAACGAAGGGTTGACCTTTGTCATTCACAATCACAAATCTGCCGCATTTTTGTTTTGGACAACAAAACCATCAAAGTTGACTTTACACATAAGAAGAGTTTGGAGGGTGCCATTTAATCATTTCAAAAGGATAAACAGACCATGCTTACTCATTTTAGCATTAACTTTAAATTAAGATAATCCTGTTGCAACAGCAAGAGTGATGGCATGAGCAGGATTTAGTTGTAAGTTCCTAAACACAAATGCATTTCTGTCATTCCAGATTTGCCAACAAGTTAACAAGGCCTTAGTGCACAGAGCTCAACTGTTTCTGAATGGTGCAAAGTTGAATTTTGCTAATGGGAACCTCCCTCATCAAGCAAAATCCCTCCTTAAAAAAATGAGATGTAATCCAAATAAAAAGTTATATGAAAGGAAAATATACAAGCAAGCAAGCCTTACCAACGATGTATAAGAGCAGTTCCAGCGGAGGGCATTTTGCCCAGCACCCAGCTGAAAAACTGCCCAGCACCCTGTGAAACCCCTCCACCCGACCCAATTGACTGGCACCCAGCCCAAGCTGGTCTCTAGCCCAGTCCAAAATTGACTGAGGTGTTGCCCGGTACATCTGACTCATGCTGACGCCAGCCGGGTACGTCGTCCGCGCCTTCATCGTCGACCTCTGCTGCACCTCCGCGCTGACCATCGGCAAGGAATTCGACATCCCCACATACTACTTCTACACTTCTGGTGCCGCAGCTCTGGCTGCTTTTTTGTATTTCCCTAAGATCCATGAACAAACCACCCAGAGTTTAAAGGACCTCACCGACACGATTTTCGAATTCCCCGAACGGAAATCTCCGTTGGTGTGGAGCACCTCCACGGCGAGAAAGAAACTAAATGGAAGGAGGCAACTAGTTTGAATTCGTTGTGGTCCTTCAAAGGACCTCCACGGCGAGAAAGGAAATCTCCACGGCGAGAAAGGAAATCTCCGTTTTCGAAAGTACCCTGCCGGAGAGAAAGTGGAAGCAGGAGAGAAAGAAACTAAATGATAAAATATTAATTAATATGAATAAAATAATATAATATTAGATTGACTGGGTGCCAACGTATTTTTAGGGGTGGAGATGCTTTGGCCTATTACTGTTTATTGGAGTCTATTACTGTTCATTTGAGTGGATAAATGCGCTGGGCGCTGACACCCAGTCTTAGGGGTGGAATTGCTCTAAGGCCATCTCCAACCGATGGCTGGCCAGAGGGCTCGTTTGAGCCCTCTGGCCCTCCAAGATTCTTCAAGATATTAATATTTTAATGAACAGTACATGGCCATATTTGCCTCCGTCTCTAACCAAGGGCCAAAAGGGCCAGAGGACTCGTTTTAGCCCTGTCACAAAAAACATTCTCCAACTGAGGGCCAAAGGGCCATAGGGCCAAACATAATTTATTATTTAAAAACTACAATTTAATGTTGTTTCATATTGTTTAATGTTGTTTCATGTTACTTAATTTAATTTAATGTTGTATAATGGCCTAGGAAGTTATAGGAAAAAAATAGAATTGAAAAAAAATATGAAACAAATTTTGTGAAATAGAAGTTATAGGAAAAAAATGGAATTTAAAAAAAAATATGAAACAAATTTTATAAAATAGAAGTTATATGAAAAAAAATAGAATTTAAAAAAAAATATGAAACAAATTTTGTAAAATAGAAGTTATATGAAAAAAAATATGAATCAAATTTTGTAAAATAGAATTGAAAAAAATATGAAACAAAATTTGATTCATATGAAAAGGAAAAAAAAAAGGAAAAAAAGGTTTAAATTCATATAAAAGAAAAAAAAATTGAATACAACGGCTAACTGACTGGCTAGCCGTTGCATTCAAAATTTTCAAATTATTAGTGTTGGTTATAACCAACACTAATAGTAATTAATAAAAATATTCAAGTCTTTGAATAGCTATTAGTGTCGGTTATAACCGACACTATTAAGAAAATATATATTATTCCTGTCAGTTATAACCGACAGGAAATCGAACAAAGCAAAAAAAAAAAAAAAAAGCCAGCCCGGGGCTGGCTGGCCGGCCGAAAGTGGCCAGCCCTCTAGCCCTTTGGCCCTTTGGGATTCCGTGGGACCCTCTCAGATTCCAGAGCCCTCTGGCCTAACCCTCGGTTGGAGACGGTTTCCGGACTATTTTTGGCCCTCTGGCCTTCTGGACCCTTCGGTTGGAGATGACCTAAGTGATGCATGCCAGATTCATTTACGTACCTACATAATCTACAATCTTCACATGCTTGCTTATAAACGATACAATATCAACATTAAATCTCAAGCCTTGCAAGATGTATGTACTTTACACTAGTCTGTAATGCATTAAAATCTCAACCTCATGTAATAAGTTCCACCCTATGATCTCATAAACCTCAAAGTTGACTACTATTCATAACTATAAAATAAGTTCAACCATATTTCCCAATGTACGCATTAAAAAGTATATTCGTTTTTCTTCAAAACTAAATAATTTTGTCAGCAAATATTGCATAATTGATTCAATCCCTCATAAAAAAATAGGGATGTGTGGTATTGCATAATTGATTCAATCCCTCATAAAAAAATAGGGATGTGCTATCTACACATCCCAAATTACTTCTTACACAGTCCTTGTTAATTTCTATCCGTTGATCTTCTTCAATTCATTCGATTTGACGGCCGAAAATTAGAAAAAGTGTGTGAGAAGTAAAATGGGGTGTGTGGATATCACACCCAAAAAAAATATTCCATCCATATTTAGAAGCAAAGAAATGGGAGAGAGGGATACATATTTACACACACAAAAAAGGAGTTCAAATGCACTTGTTTTCATGAGAGAAAAATTATATTCACAATCTAACAATCAACTATGACATATTTTAGCATTGCATATAGCCATTGAGCATAAGAATTTGCTTCCTTTTTAAATTATTAATAGCCCAACAATTGCATAAACCAAAAAATTGAATATTGCAAACTTTTGATGCTCCTTGATGAGCTTGCTTATATAGTTTTCACACCATTCTTCTCTCGCTCCTCACACCTCAATGCTGTATTTCTTTTCTCCTTTTACCCCCATATCTCCACACCCTTCTCCTTTCTCTCTCTAATTTGGTGCACAACACCAAGAACCAAAAGCCTAATCTAATTCCTAATTGGGGAGAGAGGGGTAGACACATGCTTTGAGGGTTTGGCTTTTTGCTCTCCTCCTCCTCTCTTTGTAAAAAACACACCTGAATTCTCTCCTACCCTTCCTTGTGCTTTGCGTCCTCTCTCTCCCCCCATCACTCCCTCATCAATTTGCAGCTTCCTGCAACACAATCTGTCAAAGGCACTTGATTTACTTGCGAAAGCTTGAAGATTTAAGGGTATCCCGACAAACCCACATAGCATCAGCTCGCAGGTTTGAAAATAACCATTAATTTCCTCCTCTGTGATGCATTTCGGATACCAAATACAATTGGGTATTTGAAATCGGTAGACTTGGATTGCTGTTTATTGTGAAGCTCTTCTGTTTGGTAAATATATACAATTCGTTTCTGTCTGGGCATTAGGGTTTTTGAGGTGGAACAGTTTTGGTTTTTGGGTTTGTTGTGTTCCTTTTTACTGGTTCTAGAACTTGGGATTTGAGCTTAGAGGCTACATGTTTGTGGGTCTGTGTGTTGTTCTTCAGTGGTAATAAGATTTGGGTATGTGAAGTTGAATGGTTTTGGACTATCGGTTTCTGGGTCATCTGTATATTGATTGAGATATGAGTCGTAGGGTGCGGCGAAAGGTGGCTCGGAAGGGGAAGGAGAAGGTGGTTTTGCCTAGTTATCCAGAAATTGAAGATGAAGTTTCATGTCCAATGCAAAATGGGATTGTTGATTGGACTGGTTTGCCAGATGATACAGTCATTCAGTTGTTTTCGTGTCTGAATTATCGTGACCGGGCAAGCTTATCTTCAACTTGCAAGACATGGAGGGTTCTTGGAATTTCGCCTTGTTTGTGGACTTCTTTGGATCTTCGCGCTCACAAATGCAATGATACCATGGCATCTTCACTTGCTTCAAGATGTGTAAATCTTCAGAAGCTTAGGTTTCGCGGGGCAGAATCTGCTGATGCAATATTGAATCTTCGGGCAAAGAATTTACGTGAAATAAGTGGTGATTACTGTAGAAAAATAACTGATGCTACTCTATCTGTGATCGTGGCGCGGCACGAGTCACTTGAAAGCCTCCAGCTTGGGCCAGATTTCTGTGAAAGGATCAGCAGTGATGCTATAAAAGCAATAGCTCTTTGCTGTCCTAAATTGAAAAAGCTTCGACTTTCCGGAATTAGGGATGTGCAACCTGATGCTATTAATGCTTTATCCAAGCATTGTCCAAATTTGACTGATATCGGGTTCATAGACTGTCTGAACATCGACGAGATGGCACTGGGAAATGTTTTATCAGTTCGATTCCTCTCTGTTGCTGGGACCTCAAACATGAAATGGGGCGTGGTTTCACATCTTTGGCATAAGTTGCCTAACTTGATTGGACTAGACGTTTCAAGAACTGATATTGGTTCTGCTGCTGTTTCACGGTTGTTATCATCATCACAGAGCTTGAAGGTTTTATGTGCCCTGAATTGTCCCGTGCTTGAAGAAGACAGCAACTTTGCTCCTCGTAAATATAAAACTAAAATGTTACTTGCCCTTTTTACAGATATTATGAAAGAAATAGCTTTTTTATTAGTCGACATTACGAAGAAAGGAAATAATGTGTTTCTGGATTGGAGGAATTCAAAGAACAAGGATAAAAACTTGAATGACATTATGAGTTGGGTTGAATGGATTCTCTCTCATACTCTTTTGCGCATTGCCGAGAGCAATCAACAGGGTTTAGATGTTTTTTGGCTCAAGCAAGGTGCATCTTTGTTGCTCACTTTAATGCAGAGCTCACAAGAGGATGTCCAAGAAAGGGCAGCCACAGGACTTGCAACTTTTGTTGTTATTGATGATGAAAATGCTAGCATAGATTGTGGGAGGGCTGAAGCTGTTATGCGAGATGGTGGCATACGTCTTCTCTTAAACCTGGCAAAATCTTGGCGGGAAGGGCTCCAATCAGAGGCTGCAAAGGTGTATAATTTTTTTTTTCTCGTGCTATTATGACAATCCGCCCTTTTGACTAATTGTTGTATTATATGGTCTATAGTGTAGGAATTGGTCATTTGGTGATACACAGATTCATGATTATCATGCATGTAGATGTGGAATTAGGCTGACTCGTTCCTTTAAATGTTCATTACTTGAATAGGCTATAGCAAACTTGTCTGTGAATGCCAATGTTGCTAAAGCTGTTGCTGAAGAAGGAGGGATCAATATTCTTGCGGGTTTGGCAAGGTCTATGAACAGGCTGGTCGCTGAAGAGGCTGCTGGAGGACTATGGAATCTTTCTGTTGGAGAAGAGCACAAGGTCTGATAGTCTACATTCTATTGTCTTATCACTTACATATGCCCCAAAATTTACTTGTAATCAATTAGATTTTTCTGGTCAGGGTGCCATTGCTGAGGCCGGTGGAGTGAAAGCTTTAGTTGATCTAATTTTTAAATGGTCATCCGGCGGTGATGGAGTTCTGGTACATTACCTTTTTTTCACGCATTTTTCTCTTTACGTATGATGCTTATATTTTATGCAATACACTTGGGGTTGCTGTTGCATGGTGGTCTAAGTTGTGCCTTGCTTTCCATGTGTGTCATTTCAGGAACGGGCAGCTGGTGCACTGGCAAATTTGGCTGCTGATGACAAGTGTAGCACAGAGGTTGCTGTGGCAGGTGGTGTGCATGCTTTAGTGATGCTTGCTCGTAACTGCAAGTTTGAGGGAGTGCAAGAGCAGGTAATATAACCTTCTGTTGCTATTGTTAAGCTCTACCTGACAACTCGACAAAAACATACTTCAAGTGTGTACAATTCCTATGGCTCCAGATGGTTGAAACTTCAGGCAAAACTTAGTTCCAAGAAACCTTAAAAGCTGGTTTTGATCTTGATACCCACCACTTCAAGATTCAGGTTGTGGTGATTGGTTTGTCTTTTGTTTATAGAAAATCTCACACTATTTGTGATGGTTCTGCAAAGCCTGCCTAGGTCGTAGGTTCATATGGTGTACCACTGTATCTAAGTGCCAATTTATGGCGCACAGTGCAGCATTAAATTAGTGAAAAGTTTTCCTTATTCTATATAGCATCTGGTTCTTCTAGAGACTTTCCTTCACTATTGTATTGGCTTCACTCATTCAGACTCATCTATGATACCTTTCCCAACATGATCTTTCTTTTCTTTTTTAGTGGTTCAGGTGTGCATCTTGCATTGGTTCTCTCTCTCTCTTTCTCTCTCACTCTCTCTTATATGCACCAGTATGTGTGCATTGTATTTTTTTTTTTTTTTGTGCAAATTATTAATGCACTTCTTCTTATACCAGGCTGCCCGTGCCTTGGCAAATTTGGCTGCCCATGGAGACAGTAATAGTAATAATGCTGCAGTTGGACAAGAGGCAGGTGCTCTTGATGCTCTTGTTCAGCTAACACAATCTCCTCATGAAGGTGTCAGGTAGTTTAATCTGGATCCTCTCTTTGCATTTTTTTAAGCAACTCTTGAATCTTTTGATTTAATGTTTTTGTATCAGTCTGATATTATTTTGTTATCTACATATATTTTCTTTCAAGCAAACTTTCTATTAGACTAACTCCAATGGGGGGCTAAATGCCAAATTTCCCCCCAAATTACCCCCCAAAACATGCTCCAATGCAAGCTAAATTTTTGGGCTAAATGCCAAATAAAATTTTTGGGCCAAATTCCCCCCAACTTTCCCCCCAGCCGCGAGTGGACTCGCTGGCCCAAAGGCCAGTCTCGGCCTGCCAACGCGCCAACGCGCCTCACGCGGAGGCTTGGTTTCCTTTGCCGACAAGCCTGGGTCCCGCTGTCAGCGGGCTGTCAGCCGAGCATCAAAGCCCCAACGGCTAGTTATGGAATCCAACGGCTAGCTTTGGTAGATCCAACGGCTAGTTTTGGTCCAAATTCAAATTTAATTTTTTAAATATGTTATTTTAAAATACATTGAATCCAACGGTTGAGATCGAATATAGTGATTTTTCAATATTTATCAGAATTTAAATTTTTTTAGATTAAAATGTTCATAAAATTAATTTACGATAGTCTACATATTTATTTTTTTTAAAAAAATTAATTTAAGATAAAAAATAGCCTATGTTCTATTCTTTAATAATCCCGGGCTAAAATTTTAGGCCAGAACCATTGGAGCAGAAAAGTTGTTTCTGGGCTAAAAGCTAAATTTTTCGGGCTAAAATATTTGGCATTTAGCCCATGCATTGGAGATGGTCTTATTTAAATAATTTTTATTCTCTATATGGATTAAGGTTTAAGATACTTGCATGCCCCTTCACCAATTACCACAATAAAAAAGAAACAGAATCCCACTTAAGGAACAAAAGTAATAAGAAATTATCAGTTGTTTAGGAATGTTCATTGTTGAGTGTGTTGCTTAAGCTTTAAGCTTGTTGAGAGTATATCTCACTTTGGGAATGCAAAGCATTGTTTATTATACAATGTTAAGGGCCTCTTCACTGATGGCCCATTGGTTTTGGGTTGGATGCCTTAACTTTTACTTCGTATCAGAGCGGGGAACCCAATATAAGTTATCAACGCTTTTGGCTGCCACACTGAGGGGGCATGTTGAGAGTATGACCCACGTCTGCAATGTAAAGCCGTGTGTTTCAATATAATGTCTTGGCCCTCTTCAACTCACGACCACTGGGTTTTGGGTTAGATGCTCTAATTCTTTCCAGACTAAAAATGATGCTGTGTTTTAAAGCTGCGTTAATTGCTTAAGAGGCTAATTGGAATTCTAATTCACTCATTAGTTGTTGATTATCAACTTCTGTCTATGTAACCAATGTAAAACTATACCCTATTTTACCGTTGAACAGGCAAGAGGCAGCTGGTGCATTGTGGAATCTATCGTTTGATGACAGAAATCGAGAAGCAATTGCTGCAGCAGGCGGCGTTGAGGCCTTGGTATGATATTTACCTTGAATAATCACAACCTTATAATGTCAACATAATCCATGCTAGCATCTCATTCAAATCCCTAAAATAAAGTGTTTTTGGATAAGTATTTCTTGGAGTTGAACATTTTATTTACTATTTATTTACCCTGTAATAAATGCTACGTTATTATGACAAAGTTTTTATCAAATGCTATACACATCTTAGGGTGACCAAAACATGTTACTTTACTTATTTCGATCTACAAAAAAATCAAAGCAAATTAATTGAAACAGATGGTTTAGAAGCTTCTTTGTGTGCGAACCATTTCATATCTGCATCAGGATTTTTGGTCATGATTTGAATGGCATTTCGAATTGGACTTGCACATATTGAAGTTGATGAACTGGAAAACGCTTCTAACATAAATATTTGTTTTATGTACTGTTAGTTTTTTATTTTTTATTTTCTTTATTACAATTTAAATCCGATAGTATAATCTGGGTCCAGCTGGTTTCTTGTTAGTTGGACTAAAAACTGTGAATGTTGGCGGTGTTGAAAAATGGTCCCTTTAACTGCTTTTGCTTCTGCCAGTTTGTGAAGGAAAAAAATAATGTGGATGTCGTGTTGAGTATGGAAATTTTTTTTGTTTAAAAGTTGTAGAACATTTTGACAGTTTACCATTTGACCTGGAAAGTGATACTTTAACATTGTTGTTCTTTTTAAGCTAAGTGTTCCCACTTGCTAAAATGCAGTTTTTGTTATTTCATACCCGATAATGTTGCACTGTAAGTTTAAGCTACCTCATTTGGGTATGCAGGTTGCTCTTGCACAAGGCTGCTCAAACGCCTCCCCAGGCCTTCAAGAACGGGCTGCTGGTGCTCTTTGGGGATTGTCAGTGTCAGAAGCCAATAGGTATGTGCTTGCTTTTCGTAACACACCAAGCTAGTTCAAACCAATACGAGCCAAAGAGTTTGGACTAACTATGCATGTCTTTCTGGAGATATTGTTCATTTTTGTTTTAGTTTATGGATCAAAACCTTTTGGAATACCTGATCTCAGTCAGGTTCCTTATTCATTTAGCTAGATAATGATGATGAGCTAAAATTTTGATGAAAAACAAGCACACACTATGCTTATCACAAAAGAAAAAGGAAGGAAATAAAAGAAGAAAAAATGCACGCAATTTACAGATGTCAGTGGCTTGAGATTCCTTTCCGATTATATCTGGAAGAATTTTTATGAGTTTGAATATCATATAAACTACAGCTGTGATGTAGTAAAGACTAAGACTCAGCAAGTTCCTGTTCTATCAAATTTAATTATAATTTATTTTGTTATGTGGTTATATGTTAATGAGAGACTATTTTTGTAATGCAGCTAATGCTTATGATGGTCGCTAGACACTGGGTAATCAATAAGAAATCATTTCTGGGGAATGGATATTATTTGTTACAATGTCATATTGGCATCTATCGTAATTTTTGGCTCTGCCAAATCTCAAATAATTTTAATTTACTGATAGCGTAACATAGAGAAAGCTGTATCTTAGATTTCATGGGCATGCAATTAGTTTGTTTCATGTTTTTTTCTCTTTTCCCTTTTCATTTCATAAACCTTCACGTTTGCATTTTTCCAGCTTAATTGTGTTGCATTCCATTGCATTTTTCCCCCTTTCATTTCTTAGAGCTTCAAAGACATTCCATGACTGTTTGCAGGAAGTCCTGTAAAGTCACAGCTCTGGTATGGACATTGTGCCAAATAGTGCGATTCTGATATTTAAGGTGTTTGAGTTTGTGAGTGTAATATTGGGTCGGGTTAGGTTTAGAAAGTTTTACCACTTTAATGTTTTTCATTGTTCTTTTATTTCTAACCATAGGGTTACTTTGTCATAAGATAATTCTGTTCATTTTGTGTGCAACTTCTAATCAAACAGACTTTCCAGCTTAATTTCTTAACATGTTTTAACAATGGAATTTCTCCTTGTTTCATTGGTTGAGAAGATTGAACTTTAACCAAAAGTGTAATTTACATGAAAACCACAAGAAAGTAGCGAATCTGTGAGCAAAATATTGAAGTCTTCCAGTTCTCAGAAGCAGATTCCATCGAAGTACTTGTCAACCTGAAATTATAATATTATACAATTAATGCCTACAATTATTTTGCTTCTTTGTCATGGTTTTTGTGGGTGATGGAATAATTTTTATGCTGGAACGTTGGTCCAGTAATCTCTACGATTGTTTAGGACGCAACTTCCAAAATTACTCAACTGTGTGCTTTTAAAGAATAATCACTTGTGCATTTTATGAATGGATCAACCGACTGTGATCTGCAGTAGATTTCCTTTTTCTCCGGTCAAATTGTTATTTCTTGAAATCTATCATACTCTTCTATCCAGAATACTCCTATGTTATTTCATTGAGTATTGATAATTTTTATTTAACGCTGTCACTATTGATTTTGCTCACTTTTTGTTGGTTGTTAGCATTGCCATTGGACGAGAAGGAGGTGTTGTGCCTTTGATTGCATTGGCACGCTCTGAAGCTGCAGTAAGTATTATTTTATTTTTCAATTATTATTTAAAATGTTCATGTTCCATGGTCAATTAGAGAAAATCAAGCACTATTATTTAAATAACTTTGGTATTAGCTGTCGTACATGCAGATTGTTTCAGAAATTAGTTTAATAGTAATAGAACGTGGTGGATCACTGCACTCACCTAGGCACTGGAATTCAGCAATCAATTTATGGGAATAATTTTTGTCTAAAAAGAAAAATAGGAGCAGAATCTAATACCAGTCATTGAAGCTAATCCTGATTAGTATGAGTATTTTCGTGTATCCTTTTTTATTCAGTAAATAATAGCTGACAGTCTGTATAATAATGTTAACAAATAATTGTGGAAACTGAAGCTAAGACCTCTACATCCAGTATTAGCTGTTTGGTCTTGTTTTACATTTGATGCACATGACGAGAGAAGCTTTTTATACTTAAACTTGTGTGTTGATACCTGGAACATCTTTTCGAGTGCATAGTTTCTCATGGCCTTGCATATAAATTCACTCATGTTCTAATTGGATACTCTTTTGGTTATTCAACCTTTTTATAGTCCATGGGTATGCTTCAGTGAGTACAGTGCAATTACTTGCAAATATGTGCTCGTATTTCCTTTCAACATCCTTTTGTTGAGCTTTCTTCGTTCATATAATTGGAAAAAGATTTGATTTGATTTTTCAACTTTCAGGATGTCCATGAAACAGCTGCGGGTGCTCTTTGGAATCTTGCTTTTAACCCTGGTAATGCTCTCCGGATTGTGGAGGAAGGAGGTGTTCCTGCGCTTGTTCATCTCTGTTCTTCGTCGGTGTCAAAAATGGCTCGCTTCATGGCTGCGTTGGCATTGGCATACATGTTTGATGGCAGGTATTTGTAGGCCTAACTGTTTTCTGTGTGCGTGCTACTCATGCTTTTTTCAAAATGCTGTCGAATGCATGGAATATTCTGTTCTATATGTGATGTGGTTTAATGTCCTTGTGAGTCTGTATGCTTCTATGTGGCCTCATTTTCAACCCACTGCGTCCTGGGTTCAAAACCTCCTCCTCCTCCCCTTAGTCTTACAATAATAATATCTCTTGTAATTTTTTAACACTCTGCAGAATGGATGAGTATGCAATGATAGGGACTTCATCGGAAAGTGTCTCAAAGAGTGTGAGCTTAGATGGTGCTAGAAGGATGGCTCTGAAGCACATTGAGGCCTTTGTCCACACTTTTTCTGATCCACAAACGTTTGGTGCTGCTGCAGTATCATCAGCCCCTGCAGCGTTGGCGCAAGTGACAGAAGGTGCTCGTATTCAAGAAGCAGGACATCTGAGATGCAGGTTCTCTCTCTCTGAAATAATGATTGTTGTCTATGAGGCTGAAATTTTAAATTTGCCCTGTAATTTTGCATTTTTTCCATCTGAACATTGACTTTTCCTTGTACCGTCAGCGGGGCTGAAATTGGAAGATTTGTTTCCATGCTACGGAATACATCATCTGTTCTCAAAGCGTGTGCTGCATTTGCTCTTCTTCAGGTAAAAGTGCATACTAGACTCACCTTTGTGAGAAACACTAGTCCTTTGTGTAGTTCAGTGCCAACTTGAATATCCATTATTTATTGATGGAGAACGATCCCTTATATATTTATTCTTTCAACTGCAGTTTACCATACCTGGTGGCCGGCATGCTATGCACCATGCCAGCCTTATGCAGAATGGAGGAGCAGCACGCCTTCTGCGGGCTGCAGCTGCTGCAGCAACTGCCCCCCTTGAAGCCAAAATCTTTGCTAGAATTGTGCTTCGGAATCTTGAGCATCACCAAATAGAACCATCACTTTAATTTATCTGTGATCCGCCGGCAAAACATCTCTGTTTAGAATCGTTGATGGAGGCTGATTTCATGCTTAGTTACAATCTTCCGCGGACAACAGGACATTGCACCGCAAGGACACAATCTATGATCTTCAGTGTAACAAATCGGCTTGATCTTCATTTTTTCTTCCTCCCCCCATTCCTTAGGCATAAAAGATGGTTAATTTAGGTTCAAGTAACTTACTCCCTTTGTACCAAATCATATGAAGAAAAAGAGAAGGTTGTTTAGATGGGGGAATAATTTTAAGAACCTGTACCTTAACCATTTTCAATTTTTGTTGGTATTCTTTGTGATGACGGTTTCTATATATTTTAAAGCTGTTTGAGACTCGTCGAGCAACATTCTGATGAAAAATTTCACTAGTTAATTTTGTGTTCTATTGTTTTTAGGGTTTTTATCATCATTGGTCCCCTGAGATTGACCAAACTCATCATTTTGGTCCCTCACCTTCAAAATCAATCAATGTCGTTCCTGACATTCACCACCGCACATCAATTTGGTCATTTCATTTAGATTCCGTCAAATATTTTTGTTGGTTTGCATGTGGGATCCACAAAGCCAATAAAATGGTGACACATGTATTACATAAAAGAAGGTTTTTATCATAAATGGTTCCTAACATTGATCAAACTTCTCATTCTGGTCCCTGAGTTTCAAAAATTAATAAATTTGGTCCCTAACTTTCACTATCGCACATCAATAGAGTCATTCCATTAAAATTTCATCAATATTATTTTGTTAGTGTGCTGATGCGATCCCACTAGTCTAATCATATGGCGCTATTATAAGAAACTAATTTTTATAGGGTGAACCAATTGGCAAATATTCCACACTGACATTTATCTCGCATCCCACAATCGCGATTGGAAAATAAGATTCAATCTAAATTCAATAAAATCGAATCCAAATTCAATTCAAATTTGATAGGATTATAACGAACTAGAGAGAATGAGAAGTGAGTTCACGGAGGAAAAGACGATGATGTTTTTTTTTTTTTTCCTTTTGGTTTTTTTTATTTCTTATAGTACTTTTAGTTTTAAATCTTAAAAAAAGTGGGACCATATTATCACACTAACAAAAAATAATGACCGAAATTTTAACAGAATGACTAAATTGATGTGCGGTACTTAAAGTTAGGGACCAAATTTATTGATTTTTGAAACTCAGGGACCAGAATGAGGAGTTTGATCAATGTTAGGGACCATTTGTGATAAAAACTTTTTTTGTGTAATACACGTGTCACCATTTTATTGGCTTTGTGGGTTCCACATGCAAACTAACAAAAATATTTGACAGAATCTAAACGGAATGACCAAATTGATGTGCGGTGGTAGAGTCAGGGACGACGTTGATTGATTTTGAAAGTGAAGGACTAAAATGATGAGTTTGGTCAATCTCAGGGACCATCGATGATAAAAAAAACTTGTTTTTATAGGTAAGTGATATCCGCAGCACTTCTCCCACTACACACGCTTGTTATGTCTGGCAAGTGAGAAAAATAAATGGGGTGAGTGGAAATCACCTCATTCGCTTATCCGAATAAGATTGGAATTCGATAATCTAAATATAAATGGGTCTGGATGTGGATCAGGTTGATCCAATTCGACTTAATATAACATAGTATTTATTTTATTTAAATTTATAGATATTAGTTGAATTTTTCAAGTCAATCGGTCGAGGCTCCTACTTTAACAATACCAATACTGTCAACATAAATGGACCAAGATATGAATCGAGACTAATCTTTCCAAATCCGATCCATTTACAAGTCTAGTTGAAGGTAATGGCCCGAAAGGTGGAAGATAAAAAGTATAATAAAGTTGGGAAAGTCATTGACATACTCTAAAATGTAGAGTCTCCGTAAATTGCTTGACAAAGTACTACATCAATGATTACGAAACCAAATAGCGGCCGGCAACCGTACAAGGAATTGTCACCGTCTCTACACTGCAACCCACTCTACCTCTTCCAATGGTGCCAAAATAAACAGACAAAACAAGTGCCATTCGACTATAGTGCATAGAGTAGTAAGAATATACGTAGTAGCGACCATTTCAGAGCCTTCTCGTGTATATTTCGTGTTACCTGTAAACCCCGAAACTCACATTACACGACCCTCAGCACCATGTTCTGATGCTCACCGAGTCCAACAAGATCCAAGTAGTTGTTCGGAAATGAAGGCTCTGCTATCTTGTGCTGCGTTGAGTCTTCGTCTTCCAAGTATGGCACAATGTACGTTTTCATGTCGCTTCGAGAGATCTGCAGATGCCCCCCCGACACATTTACAAACTTAACCTTTCCAGCTTCATCCAAGGTTTTCAAACCAATCCAGTCTTCAGTGTACAACATGGTCTGCAGGACGATACATGTTATACTCGAAAATCCTATAGCTTTCTAATATGGACTTCTCTCCACGGTCTTGGATTCAAAAGCATAATACTTGGGCATGAAATATCAAGTAGATAAGTTACCTCTTGCGCGGGCAAAATAGGATCAAAGGCCCCGTCTGGGAAATATCCAAACCATGAGGTCTCCTTGGGTATCAGTATAGTGTCTTGCTCAAACTAACCATGGACGGACGCAGGACACAAGCAGAACGAGAAGTTAGAATTGCAAATTAAATCATTTTCGATGGGCAAAGAAAAATGTAACTCTCAAACCTCACCATAATCAGGACTAAGTTCTCTAAGCTAGCAAACCGTTCCTTATAAGTGGAATTTCTCGACGCTTTGATTTCATTATTCAACTTTGGAAGGAACCTACACCCTTTTAAATAGGCATCGATGTCCTGGAGAACAGAAAAGTTGACCACCTTTAGCTCTTGGTGCTGGGGACATGTGGTTGAAGAAATCGCCAACGAAAAGGAATGTTTTAAGCTGAAAACGGAAGTATTGTACTCACTGTCGGGATTTTAAGATAACCACTTGGAGCCAAATGTTCCTGCAAACCCATCAAAGATAGGCAACTTAAATGGTATAAATTACCAACGGATATAAAATAAAATGGAGAGACGGGACAAGTTTGTGCTGTTCGAATCCATATTCATTTCACTTTCTCAAGAAGCTTGAATGCAAACAATAAAAACCAAATTAGAAACTTGAGAGTTCAACAAAGTTCAACCTGGATATAGTCGCTGTAGATCTCCGACTTGATTAAGGAATCCAAAAGAACGCAAATCCATTCGGACTGCAAAAAGTAAAGCATGTCAAAACCAAGCTGCAGAATCTCAGATATATCAATAAGATACTAATGTATTCACTTGGTAAGCAACAACAAAATGCATATTCGACACTTTCTTTCCACAGCACTTTTTAAGTCTATTTGTCTATCTTTTCTGATTACGTTACGATGGAAATAGAATATTGACAAACCGAAGTTTCCCATTTAAGGTTTTCATAATTCGAAAACGAAAATTAGAACCACAATATCTTGTCTGACCTCATGATATCAAATCGTCGTTGTTTTACATGAAACAATAGTATAACTTTGGTCATGGAATTAATTTTGAAGTAACATGGGCTGCGACACATGAAACCTAGTTTTAAAACTGGATTCTATATAAAAAGCTACTCGAATGCGGACATTACAGAGAATAGCTCAAGTGAAGTCCTTGTTCCAAAGGAAACATCGTTATATTTCTGAACAATTCTCCACAACTGTGAATCCTTCTATGTTAAGAATGCCTTCGCTTTACCTAAGGAACAACGCACGTAACTAAATATTTACTTTGTCCTAATAGATGTTGTCCTGTCTATCATGCTCTGTGTCTAAACTCTTTAAGTAAAGTATTTTTCGAAATACAAGAACCGTACACACATCTTGTTATACTTTATCAATAGTTTCAATGCGACAGAATGTTTTCTGAAGTCAGAGAAAGAAGTGGAAGAAGCACATACTTTACAAAATGGAATAGAAGCGGTACCAGCATGCATACCTGCTAGTGATATGAGATTTTTCACCTGTTTCACATACAATGATAATAGAATGGAATACTTGTTCGTTAGAAAACTGATAACGAGACAAAGTAAGTCAGCACGCTTAACATCGTACAATACACTAAGCAGCAATCAACAAGGAAATGTAACAAAACCCTTTTGAATAGCATGATCAAGGACTATACGCCTTGACAGATATTCTAGCATATTGAGTGACTAGATCAAGATGAACTTTCTTTACCAGGAAAGCGCTTAATTTATAGCATATTGTACGGTCAAGAAAAATGATTTACTAAGAAAAAGAACAAAGAAGGGAAATATCACTTATATGGTCATGTCAGTTCTTACAAGAGGTGCTCCGTCACAAAATTGAATTACTCCTCGTCCAATCATGTTACCCTGTGAAACAGAAGGAATGTGGAATATCTTATCAACTAAACCGTACGAATATAAATTTTGTAGTATAAGACTAATTGAGAAACTAGAATGAATAAACGCAATCAGATCACAAAACGATCATAGAAGGCAACTAAACGTCTAAAAACTACTAAAATTTTCATGAAAATTGCTCCACCTTTTTACCAAGCCAATTACGCAATCATTAAACTACAATACAACTGAGCACACAGTTACAACTGTATCTATGTACATCTTTCATGTCAGACGTTCTTCAATTTTTAACCTGGGAGCGTATCTGCGCTCAATTGCCAGTACATCATGATTGCAAAACAAAACAGAGGAAAAGGATGCAAGGTGAGGCCATCAGCTATATAGCATAGTCCTGTTAGAAAAAAGCTTTAACACTCTAAGGCCTCGTTTGATAGAGAGGATTAGCTTGGATAGGACTATTCAATATATTGAAGGCATTTTGAAGGGAGAAATGGACGACAACTTCTCTATTTTGTCCAAGCTGAAGATTACTTGTGAAGAAAAGTTGTCGCTTTTAATCCTACCATTTTTGTGGGGACTGGTAGGGATATCTTTTCTTCATGAGTAACCTTCAACTTGGACAATATGGAAGTTCACATCCATTTCTTCCTTCAAAATGCCTTCAATGTAGTGAATAGTTCTATCCAAGTTAGCCCTCCCTATCAAACGAGGCGTAAATGTATACAGGTGGTGAAGGATTATACGTCTTTTTTTTTCTTTTTATCGCACATGCATAATGGCTTATATATCTGACAAAGTACGAAGTTTCATCGGGACATGGATGGGGAAGAAACATCATATAGCAGCAGATGCCGAGGGAAAAACATGACTGGGAAACTAATAACTTTTACAACTGCTGCCAATCACCTGAGAAAGTCCAACTATGTTGTAACCGTCACTTAACTCACTCATATTTTTCACCTGTAATTGACATGAAAAATTGTTAAGAAAGATTTTATAATTAAATTTTTAAAATCAAGAATCGAATGCATTACCAAACCATATCACCACCTTCTCACAAGCGATGGCCGTCTGCAAGCAGAAGTATAATAAGTTAGTTTACACAATTACACACGGAGCACTATTGATAACAAGAAATCCTTGCACTATTAGTTCAAGAGTCACCTGTTCCGATAAGGGCATTGTCCAGGAATCCCACGATCCATCCCCAATTTCTCTACAAAGAAAAGGAAATGAGTAAATTCAGAAAACAGGACTTCTGTGTCATGGAGAAGTTAGCCCAATCAGAGATGTTCGGTTTATGTGTTGTTTTCTTTTAGTAAAAAAAAAAAAAAAAGCAAACACTAACCAGTAAACTTGGCAAACCGATACAAATTTTACATAATATTGATACATGTCAGTTTCGGACATAGTCGTCCTATTCTAAGGCACTCCGGTTCTGCAAGAAGACTAAGTAAGTTTTAATCTTGTTATGGCTTGACAGGGAAGCACAAGTCTGGAATCTTTAAAGAAAGATTAACAAAGAATATTTTCATTGACATGATTTCACATTCTTATATTTGCCGGAGTCCCAGGCACAACATTATGTAGTGCAATCAGCTTATGGGTAGTGTGGAATGTGAAATCTTCAGAACTAGTTTAGACTCGGAATTGGGATATAACCAACGGTGAATAAGATGCCCATATACATCATAAATACAGTAAAATAGATTTTTATCTGCATACATGCAATATCCTTGAGAACCCGACCAGTTGCTTAAGAGCTCAGTAAACAGTGCGACTCCTCGGTTGCTGCATTTATCACTGATTCCTGTCATTAAATACAAATAAAACCCCATTGTTATAAAAATTAAACCAACTCTTCCCAGCATACTACAAGAATTCATCTAAAAAATACATCTACAAGAATTCATCTCAGAGACGAAGTCATTTCAATTAAATTTCACTCGACCTTTGTTTCAGAAGCCCAAGCAACCAGATTTTATAAGGTAATTACTGAAAGAAGATATACAACGGTATCGCATAGTTTTCTAAGTGAAAGGGTGAAGCAAAGAACAAAGTCATCAGCAGAGTTTGTATTAAAATTAACGCATGCATACGAGACATCCTACTTCTTCGTAAGTACCAACCAATTCGGTGAGTCCACTATTTTTCTTCCTTTACGTAAGACGAACTAGCAGGACAACATGATAGCTACCTAAATAGATTGATACACTTCTAAGAAAACAATCTTTCTTCTCTAATGACGCAATACTAAGGCCGAAAAATAAAATATCTATAACCTATGTTTCTTAGCTGACTAAACTGAAAATCAATTGTCAACGAATGTTATTTATGTACACATTTTAACATCAAAACAGATCTAAACTGTCAATGATATAATGGGCGATGAATCGTCTCAACATTCGGGCACCAAATAGTAATAAGTTTGCCAGAAAAGCAAGGAGCAAGCAAACTACGTACAACAAAAAATTAACAATGTGAGAGCATCAACCCACTTCGGCAACAAAATTCAAAACTATAAAAGCAAACTAACAGATGCTAAGACTGGCAATTTAAAAGGGTAAAATTAGCAAATTATGCCACAGAAATAGAAGCTAACTAAACACCATAAAATTCAAATTTCCATTGAATTGCTTGTTCTAATTCTCAACAAAAACCACTAAACATAAAAGAAAATCTGCGGAAACCATGAAGTTGAAAAGAAAAATAAGAATATGAGAGAAATTACCATGAAAAACAACGAAGGGAACAGAGTGGGTTAGTGGGATGAGAGTGATGGTGAAGAAGAAGAAGAAGAAGAAGAAAATGACTGGTACTGGTGGAGAAGCCATTGTTGCCAACTGGGTTTTGCTTCTAGTTGCCATAAGCTTTGGCGTTTGAGGATTTTAGAGGGATTAAGAGTTGAGAAAATTGTGTTTCATATGTTTAGAGAGAGAGAGAGAGAACAGTTGGGTTGGACAGTTTCTGGAAGGAGAAGGCGCCAACTACCCTTCAAGGGGTTGGAGCGGACGATTGCCATAAATAAGAGAGACACAGGTGTATTAACCCTATCCAAAAGTCATTTGAGTCAAACAACTCATTGACAATTTGTCAACAAACAAGTGTTCTATTTTTTTTTTTTGTTCGAAAAAAAATGTGTTCTATTCATGTGTTCTGTTTGTTATATGGAAAACATTTACTTTATATTTTTTTTTGTCAAACTAGATTATTTTCATTAAATAAAAAAAATAATACAAGCAAAAAAGAGCCCAAAAAGCACTTCACAACTTAAATACAAACCCAATATCAAATAAGAAAATATAATATAAAAAAACCGAAAGTGGCTAGTTGAATAATAACAAAAATATGTAAAATTGGAATAAAAGCCAAATGCGCTCCGTCGCAAGGCCACCACCACCAAGAGAACGAACCAATGGAGCAACTGGATCAACGGAAAACAGGCGAGCGACCCCCGCGCAGTGAGGAGTCCAGATCTTCTGCACCCAAAACTTCCTGTGGCCCCTCTGTGTCTTTGCTTTTTGAACTAAACATAATTAATGTTAACTTGACAATAATTAAAATAATAAAAAGTAAACCAAATCTTTAGCCAAAAAGCAAAGGCATAGAGGGGCCACAGAGGGTTGTGGGTGCAGAAGATCTGGACTCCGCAGTGAGTACTCCCATAATCCTAACAAATAGTGCTAAAAACACTTTAACAGCCACCAAACATTCAAAGTCATTTGAGTCAAAACAACTCATTGACAATTTGTCAACAAACGTGTTCTATTTGTTCTATGGAAAAAGCTTTTTGCTTTATATTTATTTTATTTACAACGTATTACCTTTGGAAAATTAAAAAAAATAACTAAAACTTTAGCCATGAATATAATTTTAACCAATCATTATAATTTTTTATAATCCTAATCAAAACTTAACATAAAAATACTACATCATTTTTTATTGGAATTCACACCCATTTACTCGCTCGATTGCGTTCACACTCATTTCTCAGCCATTAAAGCTTCACTCCAAAGCTTTAGCCGCATTTCTTCTCATGAGTCATGAATCATTCACACTAATCTTTATGGAATGACACCCAGCACCCCGTAATAGAACTTCCGCTCCTCTCAAATACCCTAGGAGATAGCGGATTAAATTTCCTCCCTCCCCCCAAAACTTCTCCACCCCATTCCATTGCACTGGGCTGTCGAGGTGCCCAGTTGTTCATTTAAGTTAAAATCGACTAACCTAACTCTTAGATCATGTGATGTAAGGGTGGCGTCAGCTATAATTAGGAGGGCAACTTGGGTTGGGCCAATTCGAACCCACCCATGTCCAACCTGACTTTAAACCCGAACTAGTGGGTTTTTTTGACACACCTCGACCGAAATCGAGGCATGATGGCCGTCACGTGAGGGTGACGTAACCATGTGCACAGTGCGGAAACATTAATAATAAAAGAAATACAAAAAAATTAAAAGCAAATTCAAGAAGTGTTCAACACAATCAAAGCATCATTTGTCTAGGTGCAGTCGAACATAATGAGTACTTAAATAAAACACCCCAAAGGGGTCCTACATGAGTGAAGGTCTGTCAGAATCACTACTGCTGCCTCGGATGCCACCGACAACGCTACCTAGAACTTGGAGGGGCGCAAAACAAAAGCGTGAGTGGGCAAAAACAAATCTTTTCAAAAACCATTTCAAAAACAATCTTTATAACCCCTCGCCGTAAAACCTGTATACTTTCCCAGAAAATAGTATATACATATACCAATTCTCATTTAAACTCATCATCGTCAAATATATGCCAACAAATCAAGAATATGCCATGCCATAATAATCAACTCATCAGGTAAGTATATCAAATGCTATAACCACTGCAACAGCTCGTCAGCTGATCTCTAGCTCATAAATCATGCCTGCACACGAGTCGAACCCACTTATAGTGGTCTATACGACAGGACTGGGTGTATAATAATACGCTCTAGTGCTACAATCACGTGAAGACTGTGCGAATGATCGCGGGTCACCTACGAGTCGAACCCACTGAAAGTGGTCTATACGACAGGATTGTGCACCTAACTTGTATCCAAGATGAGCGTATGGTGCGGGAGGTGAACATCACGTGAAAGACTAGCCCCTAACTCTGGGCGGGAGCACTAACACCGGGGTGCAGGTTAATGAGCTCTCAATGCATCTCATCATACTCTTCTTAACTCAACTTGTATTATGAGCTCTCAATGCATCTCATCATACTCTTCTTAACTCAACTTGTATTTAACCACACATAATCTTACCTGATACTTACCTGAGCGTCCACAACACCAACAATCATGCGCAAACAATTTCATGACTCATAAGCATTCCATGATGCATAACCATTCCATGATGTATAACCATTTCATTATGCATAACCAGACGTATATAGGTATTGGCATGGCATTTCATTTATAAAAGCATTTAAAATGCACTTTATGGGAAAAACACGTAGTATATAGGTATATACGGAAAACAAAAGCCCACTCACTGGTAAGTAGAAGGATCGTAGCCCCCGTGCCTAGCCTGGCTACGCTCGTCCTCCGGACAGGTCTCGCCTATGTGAGAAACAACTATAAAAATGTTCTTTTAAGCACATAGACAAAACTAGCTAATAACTTCTCGTACAATACTCAATTGAGGTGTGTGAATATACAAAAATGATATACACAACCTCAGGATCATCCCCATATTTTTAGAATAATTTTTCCTGATCCCACGCACCCTCACGCGCCGGCCAAGGCACGGCCAGACGCACCTCCCACACGCAGGCACGTGCCTTGCACACGGACGGCAGCTTAACTGCCGTTAGGAATATTCTGTGGAATATTTCGTTAAAGGCTAACGGTAACCGTCAAAACTAACTGACGCCGTGAGAATATTCTGTCAAAACAGACAGAATATTCTCTGTCTTCTTCCTCAGGACTCAGGCAACCGTTGCCGTCGCCGGAAAACTGGAAAAACTTCAAAGCTACTAATCTCCTTCGTTTCTTAACCATTTCTTATGAAATTTTCACCAAAATGAAGTTTAAGATCCAAGGAATCACGATATACCTCTTTCAAGCCTCGAATCACATGAAATCACGTCGGAGAGGGTTCGAAACTTCGGCGACCTCTGCAACTTCTCGTAACTGAGCTTCCCGACGTCCAAATCTTCTCAACGATACACTCCGAGCATCGTGGGAAGGTCCTAGAGCTCCATATGAGCTTGAAATTCAAAGAAAAACGTTCGTTACAAAGTTGATGAATAGTGCCAAGATCGTAGGTTCGTTTTTCTGGGTTCTCCGACCTTAAACCTCGACCAAAACTCAACCATTTCAACTAGAAGGAAGAGAGGATACCTTTAGAAGCCTTGAAATGGCTTGAAACCTTGGCAAACACTTCGGGGGTACTGTACTTCGACGGTCTTCCTGAAAACTAGGGTTCTCAGGTCTCTCCACGTCCAAGAAATGGTATCATTCGACTCCTAAGATCACGAGGAGTGTGGTTATGATCTCTGATCACTCGATCTGCAACGTTTTAGGGTAGTTAGGGTGTCGTCCGTACACTTGCAGAGAGAACGGGAGAGAGTCCGAGAGTAAGGGAGAGAGAGAGGAGAGAGAAAGTGTGTTGTTTCAATTTGGGTGTGTGTGTGTACTCTCACCAATCACACAACACCTAAATCTGAACTTAGTTGCTAAATGGTCCACAACCAACTAATCTAACTAACAATCCCTAAAATTCCAACTCTTACCTTTTTGGTTCCCAAACATTTGGAATTAGGGTAATTGGTCCAAAACCAAGAATCGTGGGCCTTGAAACTTAGCCCAAAATGCAATAAAACCCAACGCTCAAGGGTAAACTCGTACTTTCATAAATTCGAGGGAAACAATAGTACAAAAATCGGGACGGGCTGTCACATTTTTCTTGTAGTTATAACACGCCCGATGATGCAGTGCATAAGGAGTTTAAACGGGGCTTTTGGTATTTTGGTGTTTGGTCATTTCGTTAATTATTAATTTGAGATTCATGTATCTTAGGTTGTGATTTAATATTTCTAGTAATTTTGATGCATTGTAAGTTGTGTTTTAAATTAAGTGGCTAGGTGGAACAATTATCATTTAATATGATTCAGTGGCTTAGGGAGTTGTATCTACATTGATGAAGATGTTTTGGGACACTAGTATACTAGGGAGGGAGTTTGATATGTTAAAGGGGAGACAATTTGGAATTATAATTTTATGGTAATGAAGAATTGAGCATTGGTCTTCTATCATTTTTCTGTCAAGCCTCGTGTGTCTTTTGACATCTCATCTGTCTCTTTGTCGTTCTGCATTATTTGGTACCAGAGCTTCGCTACGCTCTTTGGGTTGCTTCTGCGCTATTTATCTAAATGGCAGCGATGGAAGGTAGAGGAAGGCGTGGTAACCAAGAACCTGGAGATTTAAGAGTTGAAAGAGATGACAAAATTCAAGACCTGGGGCAAGAAATCGAGTTGCTTGCCTTGCGAATTGAACGCCTAGAAGCTCGTAGGAAGCATGGTGGATCAAAACGCAGGAAGCACAACCAACAATGGTGAACTACCCAAATGTCAAGGTTTGGTAGTTGGCTTAAGGATGATAGGTCTTGCACCGTCGGATGCGAATCTGATGAGGTGAACCCAAATACTCATCAAAATGAACAAATGGTGATGCCTAAAGTTTCAGATTTGAAGGTAACCCCATTAGTATCACTTATCTTTGAAAATGAGTTTGATAATGATGAATTGGGCTATACTTATGATTGCACCTTACCACCTATCTATGATGAATATCATGAAGATGGAGATACATGTTAAAAAAAAGAGGTCATTGATGAATCTCTTCATCACAACAAGATGGATTATTCATCAATTGATATATCTGATGTTGGCAAATCAATTTCTCTACACAATTTCGTGTCTTGCTCAAATGGGGATCTCGAAACAAAAGGTTTTGCCAATCCATTTAGTGGCTCTAATGACGTCTTCTTGGTTCATGGGAGAGATGGAAAAATGAGTTGGGACCTGATTCCATATAATATTAGTTCGTTGGATGCTTCAAACATTGCAAATTATACTACTTATTTGCCTACGGTTGAGGAAAAGGCTCCTAACTTTCAGTTTTATGATTCCATTTGGTATGGCTTTATCTATGGATCCATCAACAACTATTTGAATGCAAGGAAAGTGTTAATTATGATTTTGAAGCCTTATATTTTCGTGAAAAGTTATGTAGGTTACTACAATTTTGGGAAAGAACGAATCTTTGTTTCTACCATGCGAGTAATATTTTTGTTAGTTCGAAGAAGAAAAGAAAGAGAAGTGAGGCAACGTGGTATCTGAACTCGGCGATTTGGAGGCTTGAAATTAGTGAACTCGTGGACGAGTTTTTTCTCACCCGGAGAGTCTGATGCAATGCATAAGGAGTTTATTCAACGGAGCTTTTGGTATTTTGGTGTTTGGTCATTCCGTTAATTATTAATTTGAGATTCATGTATCTTAGGTTGTGATTTAATATTTCTAGTAATTTTGATGCATTGTAAGTTGTGTTTTAAATTAAGTGGCTAGGTGGAACAATTGTCATTTAATATGCTTCAGTGGCTTAGGTAGTTGTATCTACATTGATGAAGATGTTTTGGCACACTAGTATATTAGGGAGGGAGTTTGATATGTTAAAGGGGAGACAATTTGAAATTATAATTTTATGGTAATGAAGAATTGAGCATTGCTCTTCTATCATTTTTTTTGTCAAGCCTCGGGTGTCTTTTGACATCTCCTATATCTCTTTGTCGTTTTGCATTACCCGAACTCAATCTAATTTCAACCCATTCATTGATTGGGTTGAATTGGGTTGATCATTTGTCCGTCCATTCCCAACCCAACGCAACCTAACTAACCAAACACAATCTAACCAGATTGTAACCAATATCAATTAATGCTCATACTATACCCAAGTGAGCCAAGTCTAGAAACCAACGCCCTTTCTAATATTTTTTTTAATAAATTATCCTTTATAATTAATTAAACTTTTAGAGAATAAGAGGCTTTGATTAGTCAGCTCATATGCGTAGTCTCTAAATCCTAAAGCTTTATAGTTGATTGATTTATGAAGTTAAAGTTAGCTAGATTTGATGCTACTTGGTTTAATTTTTTTTTCAGGAATTCTTGGAAACTAAGTTGTTACAAGATTAAACTTGAAAAAGTTGGGCAACCCGAACCCAACTCAAGTAAACCCTAACCCAATTAAATCTGAGCCCAAATGAAACCCAACCCGAACTTGAGCCTGAATTGTCAGAGTTGGGTTAGGGTTGGGTTGACCTTCCAACCGCCCAACTCGCCCGAGTTGCACCCCTAGCTATAATTACAAAAATTAACAAAAGAATTATAAAAATTAATTAAAAATAAAAAAGAATTATAAAAAAAATCATAAAATTAATTAAAAATACAAATATATAAAAAATAATAATTTTTTTTTTCATAAATACCTAACCATGTTCTTCCACCACCACATTTCAATATTTTCGAATACTTTCAACCAATCTTTTATTATCATCCGAAATAAAAAATAAAATTATCTTTTATTATTTTATAATTATTTTAATATGAATTGCCTAGATTATTTAATTTATGGATGGAGATGCACTTGGAGAGCTATTATTCACTTAGAAAATTGAATTGCCTATTTCTCGTGGGCCTTTAAGGGTGGAAATGCTCTTGGATGGAGGGGATGCATTGGATGCTCTGGAAGGCGATATAAATAGAAGTGCCTTGTGTAAAGTGTCCTAATTGTCAATTTTATGTTTCAAGTTCTACATTGCCGTGTGTGATTACTGTGCCCTTAATGGTTAGTGATTTTACTTTGTTCTACATTAAAAGGTGAGCGTGAGTTTGAGAGCTTGAAAAAAAAATTATTGTGACGTTAGCTTATCACATTTGATTTGTGGGATATATTAATTTTATTTTTGTATAACAATATGTTTACGCTAAGTGACGAGTGAAACAAAATATTATCTAAAAAATATATACAACTTGAATAGTCATTTCATTTCATATTACAGTATATAATAGCATCTCTATTCAATATTTCAAATGTGATGTGCAGTGCCAACTTTCTTCCAATTTGCTATAAGTGATGTGGGATTTAAATGCTTGATCTTCAACATTTTCTTTTACAACAACAAAGTTTGGTGTCGATCTTTTTTAATTTGATTATTTATTGATGAGTCCCATAATCCACCAGTAGCATACAACAATATATATACACTTTGGAATTGTTGTGTTTAAAAAAAAATAAATTATGTTGTGCTTTTAGATTAATCAGTTGTAAGATAAAACAGTTGAGTGTTTGATAAACTGTATTTTTAAAAGTGTTGTGAATATGAAAAACAATGCAAAAGTGTTTGATGAATTTTAATGTAAACATTGATATGATTGTACATAATAACAAAAATGGACATAGTAGTAAGGGTGGTGGCAACGACAGCGATACTGGGAGTAGTGGCGATGATGGCAACGACAATGGTGGGGGTGTAGGGGTAGCAATTGTGTAGCAGTAGTGATGACAATTGTGGTGGTGGTGGTGATTGGAGCGTTGTTGGCAGTGGCAAAGGCAACGATGGTGGTGGTGTTGGTTACAGTGGTAAGGCTAGTGGTTGTAGTCGTAGGTTGTGGCAACGACGATAATGAGTGCAGACGATGGCATTAGCAGTGGCGGTGGGGCCGACGATGGTGATGGTGAAGGCATCAACAGTTGTAAAGGGTATGGTGATGGTGCCAATATTGGTTGTGGTGGTTAGAGTGTAGAGATTACAATGGTGTTGAAGAGGTGGCAATGGTGGTGATGGTTGTCCAATAGAGATGTCAAATATGAATTGTCAAAATTTTATTGACTGATGTGGCCATTTGAAGTTGATGTATTTCTTTCATTCCAAGAAATATGTGTGTGTGTGGTTTTTTTTTTTTTTTTTTTTTTTTGAACAAACGAAATTATCTACACAAAGGGGAATGGGGAGGGCTTAGCCTCACAATGGGCTAGCAATAATGTGGTTCAAATTCGCCTTTGTAGAGAATCGAATATAAGGTCTCTCACTTAGAAGTGAAGAGGAATACCACTAGATGGTAGTACTAACTGGCTCCAAGAAATGTGTTAACTTATTAATTTATTATATATTGGACCCTTGAGACACCTCCAAGACCGACTCATGACATCAGAACGTACCTATTTAACTATCATGCCTCGCTTCCAAGGCATGACTAAAACAACCTATTAGTTTAACAACACAGTATCCTTTCTTTTCTTTTATGATTGCATCTAACCTTTGTGTTAGACTGCATATGTATCCAAAGACAAGATCAAGCCATTTGTAGTTCACCTTTATGTTAAGCTCTGAATTTTCTCAAGGCATTAACTGGCAAGAAACATAAAGTTCCAAATCACTCAATCGAACTCAATGAGCATGGTTCACTAGGTTCTAGACTACTTAGCGCAACCATTTAGCAACATGATTGTCATTCATCTTTCACATATATCACACTGTTTTTCAACAACAATTCTACAGTTACAATAAATAATCGATTCAATGAATTAAAGATGCACTATATTAACATTTAAATACGTTAATCAACCATCAAGATAAAAAATGCATTCATAAACCATGCTTCATAAAATCATAAATAAACTCACTGGAAATCACAAAGCCTAATTACGAAAAATCAAACTTTGTAACTAACTAAAATTTGACAAAAATAAAATAAATTCACGTAAATACGAAACACGAAAAATTAAATAGTGAAATACAGGGACGAGATTTCACATCTATAGTTTTTTAGAAAAAAATAATTTAAAAGTTGTATCCTATTGGTGAATTATGAGACCCCACACATAAGTAATAAAATGGACTCCATTTTTATTTGTTGTAAAAAAAAACTAGAAAACAATAAGTTAAATGACTCAGCTGCCACGTCAATTATGATATTTCCTTTGGAGAGAAAACCCTTGATGTCTTTTAATCCTAATTGCCATATTTGCCGTCTCTTTTGGAGATGCTCTGAGACCATCTTCAAATTTTGATCTTTTTTATTTTTTTATTTTTTAATTTTTAAAATATTGTTCTCCACCTGATATGTCAAGTTAAACGCAAGTTATTTTCTTAAAGGTTGACAGGATCGCAAAATGTTGAGACAACAGTTGAAAATTTTCAAACAAAAACACAACATGAAAGATCAATGCGTAACATGACACAACCAGTTTAAGAAATAAATAACGTAAAACAAAGTTTAATTCATAATTTAATACATTGAATATGTAAGTAAGCCTAGTACAACCATTAGCCAATTCAAGGCGGACAGCACATGCCAATTCGTCAATCTTTCCATTTGGACCCACACGTGCGGCCCAAGTTTTGATCACATCCCCCGACCACTTCAATAGAGAGAACCAAGAGAGCAACCGCGAGCGACTTGAGGGAGCAAGAAACAGTCCCACCGAGAATCTTTGCCTCCTCAAACCAGTCAGAGTCCGACACGTCTCGCTTACGGTTACTGGCACCGCCGCTAAACTGCGCCGGCGGTGACATGTTCTTTCTCGCTCTCACGGACGAAAGGTTTCTGCAAAGCCAGGTTGCTCTCTCTCTCTCTCTCTCTCTCTCCCTCTGATATATTTTCGAGGGTTTAGGGTTTTATGATTTCTATTGGAATTAGAGGTTTTCATCAATTGAATGTCTTAAATTTGTCGCTTTTTGTATTAAGACTAAGCTTTTTGAATTCGTTTTCCTAATTTTTCAAAATTTAGTGTTGAATTTTGCAGTAGAAAATTTTGGGGATTTCTTTAGTTTGTCAGTTTCCAATAGTAATTTTCGAAAAAAAAAAAATTATAATTCCACTGTCATTGATATATTTATTGTTTGTTAGCTTATTGTTAAGATTATGTGGTCTTTCGTCAATTAAACGTGATTAAATTTTGTGCTTACGAACCACAAGGTTGAGATTACGGGTAGGCCGTAGCGTGGGGTTTTCTCGGATTTGTTTGATTGGGAATTCTTATGGCTGCATTGTTGTTATAGATTTAGTTGGGATCACATATTTAGTTTTAATTATTTTTTTATTTCTGAAAAAACGGATTCTAGTTTGTGTGAATTTGCGGGATGGGCCCTGAATTGGAGCCGAAACCGAAGTCGGGAACTGGAATGGAACTGTCAGTTGCTAAGGATGGAAGTATCAACCGAGACCTAGAAGATAAACTTATGCCTTGTGTAAGTAACTACAAGGATAATATTTTTGACATGGAAATGCGATTGGTTGGACAAACTTCTGCATCAAATATAAGGGAGAATGTGGAGGTAAACAGAACTGGGTTTACAAGTCCTAATGCTGTGCAGATCATTGAAAGTGAATGTGGGGATTTGACCGAGAGTTCGAGTTCTTTTGGTGATACAACTTCAGGGACAGAGAATGATTATGTGTCAGATGGTGATGAAGTTCAGTCGCAGTTGCATGGAAACGAGTTCGCCCCATTCTATGATGAATATTTTGGTGCATTTGAAACAAGGTACGTTTTGGTTTGAATTACGTCATGTATGATTTTGGTTTGAGTTATGTCATGTATGTCTTACTTAGATCTTGTCTATCGGGTAGCATTGAAGATATCACACCTAGCATACAATTACGAAGGTAAGGTAGACGAGTCTCTTGTTTGCAATCTGGTCCCTATTTTTCAAAATATTAATCGTATTATGTATAGAAGTGCGATAATATTTGTTGATTTAAGTTTGTCAAATGGGGCTTTCTTAGCTTGAGGCCCTGATAGAGATGGATTTTGGCTGGAGTCACTCTTTGGAACAATTTCCTTTGTCTGTGACCATTCGTTTAAATAAATCTTATGGATTGAAAGTTAGGCCTGGTTCGCTGGGTTCTAACCTGCATTGCCAGGGAAAAGGAAGGTGAGAATGAATGACGGTGAATATTAATCTCTGGGTACTGGATGGGGGTAGGTTAAACTCCTTCCTTCAGGTTCTGGCTAGTAATAGTATGAATATCATTTGGGGATAGGATCCCGCTTTTTGGGACGTGATCATGCGAGACAGCTGGTCGCTTAGTGGTATGTTGCCGGTCAGCTACATATGTTAAACTCTGTTACCACTTTGTTGAAGATCAGTTGTATCGTGAATAAAAAGGAGGCATAGTTGCAAATTATTCTGATTTTAAGGATATGCTTGTTTCATTTTTTTTAATGGTCGTGCCCACTATAGGTTACCATGATTTATATTGGATTCAACTGTGTTTTATTGTGACATTCACATTGTTTTATGTGTATATCTGATTGTCTAGGAGGAAAAGGTTGACCACTCAATGGAATAAGTTTATACGTCCTCTTATGTGGCGCTTGAAATGGTTGGAACTGAAGATTAAGGAACTTCAGTCTCAGGACAAAAAATATGATTCACAGCTTGCAAAGTATGCCCAAATAGAGCAGTCTGAATTTGATTGCAATGTCAAAGTTAACGAAAAGGAAGAAAAGAAAGAGAGTTGAAGATACTACCAATATAGCGTCTTATATGTCCCAACATAATCTTTTCTCCTATGGTATGAATTTCTAAAACTTTTTTTCATGCATTGTTGCCAGTTAAAAATCTGATTTTTGTTTCATGTTCTTTCCTTTTTCAGAAAGTAAGAGGTCTCGTGCTAATGGTGTTTTCATGGAGGGAGACTGGGGTGATTCTGGTAAGTACGGAATATCGTTTTGTCTACAATTTTGGTGGTTGCGTACTTTGCTAGTACACTGAACTTTCCTTATGGGTATGCATACATGTAATTTTCATGTGCAAAACGCCTACGAAAGATACATGTAAGTGTGTATGCCTCTGTTTCTGCATCTGTTTTGTTTTTTACTGTACGAGGGCTAATATAGTTGTATATCACCATGTTTGTTGGCTTTTATTTAGTTTCCATAATGAAGTCAATTTTGTTGCACATATTGGAACACTGCCTCAACATATTAATTGCATGTTGTTGATGATATAATCTTTACAGTACTGATTTTATTGGACAAATAGATGTTTCCCAATATTTGTTTACTCTTCATGTTCTTTGTGCTGGCAAGTGAAAATCAGAAATTGAAGGAGACT
Source organism: Cotoneaster glaucophyllus (assembly GCA_036320875.1). Taxonomy (NCBI): domain Eukaryota; kingdom Viridiplantae; phylum Streptophyta; class Magnoliopsida; order Rosales; family Rosaceae; genus Cotoneaster; species Cotoneaster glaucophyllus. The sequence goes on from CM070070.1 coordinate 10,230,168, forward strand.
TGCTATTCGGTTGTCTGTCCTTTAAAATCCTGTATATGCATTTGCATTTTCAGTTGTTAATTAGGCTCATTTCCTACCGCTTATTATTCATCTGAGGAGCTCTCAGATTTTGATAAGTTGAAAGTACCCTCTTAGGGACCTGCTTCTTTTTTGTCTTATCAAGAAAACAGTAGAAGGCTTTTCATATATTGCATTTACTACCACTATAAGTACTGCAGTGAGGATATTTTACCTCATCGTAGGAGACCAATCTTTGTTTCTATGAATTCTTTGTCTGAGTATTGTTAGACAATGAATCTTCTATTCAATTTTGTGCAAGAGTCCGATTCTTATCTGAGGAGCACTTAGATTTTGATAAGTTGAAAGTACCCTCTTAGGGACCTGCTCCTTTTTTGTCCTATCAAGAAAACAGTAGATGGATTTTCACGTATTGCATTTACTACCACTATAAGTACTGCAGTGAGATTTTTTTTTTAACCTCATCGTAGGAGACCATATCTTTGTTTCTATGAATTCTTTGTTTGAGCATTGTTAGACAATGAATCTTCTACTCTTCAATTTTGTGCAAGAGTCCGATTCTCAAGTTGTAAGTGCATTTATTTTCTAACATAATATTACAGGGAAGTCCTTGTGGTCTTTCGATGTGTTTTTTATTTTCAGAGCTTGTTATGGAAAAAAACTAGTGTTAAGAATTTAGTACATTATATGCTAAAGTTGATTTAAGCTTATTGCCTCATTAACCTCGTACGTACTTAAGTATTAGACAACAACATTTTATTGATATAATGCTTTTCCTGGAATTTTAAAGAATTTGAATTGTTCCATGGAAATGTTGGGACTTTGAAGTTTCTTTTGGTTTATGCTACTGCAGGTTCTGTATGTATATTTGAATGCTGAAATCTATCACTTTAATTGATTATTTGATCATTGTTTGTTATTTTTCGTTCATTATTTTCATTCCCTTTTTTAATCTTCCATATAGCAGGAGACAAAACTTGCACTGGCAAAAATGATGTTGAGACAAATGATATATGGTCATCTTATGAATTCAGGGATGGTAATAGTTCCTTGGAAGATATTCTTTGGAAGATTGAAGTGGTACATTCAAAAGTATGGAAATTGAAGACTCGAGTGGACGAGGTCGTGAAGGAAAATCAAGGAAACATTTCTTCAGCTAACAACTTCCTAGTACCCTGTGATGCATTGATGGGGTCTGCTCAAAATCCTGCTTTTCGTGGTGAGAATGGAAATAGATTACTGTTCGAAAGTTTATCCACTGCATCTTTGCATATCAATTGTCACACTGGAGATCTATTCTTGCCTGAGATTGCAGTTTCAAGTCGTGCAGAGCTGACCCCTCTTCCTGGTATTACTGTAAACACAGATCAGCCTTGGGTTGGCAGTGTACTTGAAAATGTAAGTGTTTCCTTTACGAATTGATCAAAACGCTTTCATTTTTTTGTTGTAATTTATTGGTATTATATTTGTGACTGACCATTTTTATTGATTTGGTGCCATTCTTGTTAAATGCTGCTTTGTGTTATAACCATCATGCTGGATCAATCATGAAGATGGACTGTAACCCTTATGTTGTATTGTGACAGGCCGAGGATATACACCTTATACCTAAGGATGCTGTCAAGGCTGAGCCATGTGATTTAGAAGTTAAAGATCCGTTCATACGGAAGCCTTGCATATCGCCCGAAGAGCAGAAAACCAGTTGTCCTGCTCCAGTTTCGGAGACTCTGTTGCCCACAAATGTTCCTGTTCGGTATTCAGAAAAAGTGATGCCCACAAACTCCAGTGCACCTAATACAACTGAAGAACCAGAATCCTCTACCAGGACCGCCTTGCCTTGGAACACAAGAAATCAAGGGAGGTTCAAACCCGGCTCGTACTCGAAAACTTTAAACCGGAAATCCTGAAGTTAGCTGGTTTAGAAGCGACAGTACTTTATTTTTTCGCAATGGTCTCTTGTATATGCTACTTATTCTGCTGTAAATGCTTTTTGTCACACATGCGTATATGATTTCAACGGTAAATCCTGCTTCATCAGGCCAGCATACTACTGTTTGCCGGAAATATTAAAATCCTGTTTCGTGTTTGATCAATTGAATTTCGTCATTATACCTCGATTACCGTGTTCTTAATAATTGCATTTTTAATCGCTTTGCTTGGTTGATTTGTATATCTGAGGATCCTCTCCGGATCCTTTGTGAGGATCTCATGGATCCTCCAATCATATCTGTTTATCGTATATCGTGCGATCAGAAATTATTGTATTTTTTATTTAAAATTAAATATAAAAAGTACTTGACAAAAATTGACCGCACGATGTATGACGTACGATGAACGGATGTGATTAGAGGATTTCCGAAATCCTCACAAAGAGGATCTGGAGAGGATCCTCATCCGATTTGTATTCGCTCTAATAAAAAAAAATTCCAAAAGGTAATTTTGTATTACAGTAAATATTGTAAAACAAGGTTTTTTTTAGCCAAAATGGTTCTTGAGATTTGTAACTCCTCACTTTGGTTCTTGAGATTTGAAATCAATACAAGAGGTTCCTGAGATTGTTCATCATCAATCATTTTGGTGCATTCGTGAATAGTTATGTTAAATAAAGATTAAAATGACACAACTACTCTCAATTTAATAACTAGTAAGCCAAAATGATTTGACAAAAATTGAAGGTATTTTTGTTATTTTATTATTTTTTAATGAAGATTTTTCACGGAAAGACCAAAATTATTGATTGTGGACAAACTTAGGAACCAATTTTATTGATTTCAAATCTCATGAATCAAAACGATGAGTTATGCAAATCTCAGAAACTATTTCTGATAAAAAAAAAAACCTAAAAACAACATAAGGAATTCAACAACTAGAAATATCGTCGTACCAGGGTTCTCTTGCTAGTACATGTTTGTGTTACGATCAAAATTGTTTGCATTCTATCTTAATTTTATTGTATTTTATTCCTCGAAGTTCTATAACTATGAAAATACCCCTAAAGAACTAAGTGGAAATCTCATGTGGACATTTGAGCTATTTTCCTATTTTGTTTCCTTTGTTATGTTATTTGAATAGTACTTGACGATACAAACGCGTAAGCGCAAATGAAATGTAAGTTAAATGTGTAAAATCTCATTCCTCTCCTTCCAATCTTCATTTTGACATATTATACGTAAAAAAATAGTTGAGTTGTGAACCGGTTATGTTTTGTGAAGAATTCTGGCAAAAAACTCAGCTTTCGACAATTAGCGAGAGGAAGGAGACGAGTGAATATCCCACAACGACGACGAAATATTGCATTAAAATAAAACTTCAGCGCCACGCGTTGGCACGTTTAGCGCAGTTAAAGGCGAGTACACCGCCAGTAGCGAATCACTCTACTCGCCATTAGTGGCAAGTACATGCGTACGTGCACCACTGGCAGCTACGAGGATAACTGCACCACCGGCGACGACTGATGACCATCGGCGCTGGGCAGCGTGCGAGCCTTTTTTCAAGCACTTTTAACACCCGACACGAGCAAACAAAAGGAAATTTAGATTATTTTCCTTAGTAATTATGAGTTTTGAGTAGTATAATGAATGACCAATAGTGGTTTCCTATATTGGAGAGACTAATCCCGATAATTTCGGAGGCCAAGTAGGGTAAAGCAGTTATGATGTGGCAACGCATCAGTGAGTGGGCTTTTGTTTCCAACCTATATGATATATGATTTCCGAAAGTGTTTATATGAAATATTGTGTTATCATGACATTCTTTTACTTAGAAAATGAAATTATTTTATTTGATGTTAATCTTGTGATTTATGAGATTTGTGAATATTTTTATCTGCACATCTGCATATGAATTCATTTGTATTAGTACTTGTTCTGCAGCTAGCTAGCTTCACGTGTATGTTCACACTGCAATTACACTCAAAATAGATTCATTTAGTGCAAGCCTGTACTAGTTTGCCTTAATCATCTAAGACTACGGTGTAATACACTTAGCATGAGCTTGACGTGAATATAGTACTTGAGCATAAATTTATACACAAAGCTTGTTCATGTTAGAATATATCTCAGCATGGACTCGTACTAAATTGGTATATTTTTAGTTGAATAATGGTGTAAATTGAGCTTCTTTATGGGAAATTACTTATCACATTGACATTGATACTGACGTGCTATTGTGCCTCAGAAAAGAAGACAAAGGATAAGCACAAAAGTAAACATCACAAGGCGATCGTCTCTCGGTAAGCTTTCTTATCTTCAATCTTGAATAGTATTTGTGGCGCGTTTATGTAACTGTAATGAAAATAGAAGGAATGAATTGAGGAAGAATTGAATTAATGAGGAGTTGGAATGAGGAGAAGTCAGAATCGGATTCCTATTGAAGCTGATGTTCTAGAATCGGAATAGAATTTCATAAAGCTGTTTACTAATTCAGCAGAATCGGAATATAAACCAGTATGATTACTAAAATGCCCTTGTCCCAAATCAAATATTTTATATACTTTTTTTTTTAATAAAATTTGATATAATATATAATAGTAAGAAAAAAATTAAATTTCTTTTTTATTTCATAGACACTCTAAAATACTTTTGTTTACTTTTATTTTTTATTTTTATAAATTTAAGTATTTACTTTAATATTTAAATTTTTTCGCTCAAGTTGTAATTTCTTCTCTTCGGCATATGCATGAAGTTGTGCATAATGTGAATGAGCATGTAAATAAAACAAGTAAGGAGTTGTGCATAATTAAACTAGGATAATGGGTTTATAAATGATAGTATTGGAAATAAAAAAGTAAGTGAGGGCATAAAGGGAACAAAAGTGTCATTCCGATTGCCCAAGCAATCAGGAATTGGATTACCACCTACATCTAGGGAATCAAATTCCACCAATACAAGGAATTGAATTCCAAAATTTGTGTGGGCCCCACTATTTTTTTGATTCCTCCATGTTTAATAAACATCGGAGTACTCAGTAATCAGAATTCAATTCCACATTTTCATTCTGATTACGGATACGTAAACACGCCACAAATGTTTCAAGTACTCTCGTATGTGAACTATACATTTATAATATGGAAAGCTCCTGGTACCGTTTGGTACGCATACGGGACGGGACGGAACAGGACGGGACGAGACTGGACAGGACGGAACAGATGATGTAAATATTGAAAAAGATAAGGAGAAATTTTGTCTTAAAATGTTATAAATTTGTGTTCCACGGATGTGGAACTGGTCGTTCCAGGGGGGAGAGGTGGAACAAAAAATCAGTCAAATTTCGTCCCATGGGACAACCCGTTCCGCAGTTTTTAAGCGCACCAAACGTGGGACGAAACGGCTTGTCCCGTTCCGTCCCGTCCCGTCCCACGTACCAAACGGTACATGATTCTCATTTTTTTCTTTCTTTCAAATGGAGATTTGTTGTGGGGTCCACACCACATCGAATTTCAAGAATCCTAACAATCTATTTTTCAAGTTACACCTCTTAGATCATTCTTACAAAATATTTGAGACATCTAATTGAGTTCAAAAAAAACGATGAACACTTTGTTAAGAAACAATGAAATTTCATTATGATAATTAAATAGGTAAATGATTTCGGATTGAATCAAATTTTTGCAAGGATGATCTATGAATAGAGACTTACAAAATAAAATATTCAGATCATTAAAATTCGATGTAGAGTAGATCTCACAATTAATTCTTATTTTTGAAAAAAATGGAGATACCTTCCTTAAAAGGCCTGATAATATGCATTCTATGTGTACCTTAAATCTTTTGTGTAAACATATTGATTCAAACGGACTCAATCTTTGCCGCTTCCAATGATGCGGGGCAATCTTCATGAACTTGAACTTTGAAGTTCGAACAAATAATATTAAATTCATTTGAAACTTTGATTTGTAATTTAATTTTTTTGTTTTTCGGTCTATAACTTAACTTATTTTATTTTAGTTGCATGTATTTTTAATTTAAGTGGTTTGCTAGTTTAATTACTAATGATACATTGATAAAATGATGAACATGATTTTCTACTAGTTTGTTAACATAAAATTATAACTAGTGTAAAGAATTATGTCGATAAATAGAATTTGTATGTATTAGGCTAACCAAATTGGTATCGATTGAGCTCACCAAATTGGTATGAATACAATTGGCTCAAAATTAGTTACACATCCATCGGCTGACCAAATTTCAGCCCAAAATTCAGATGAAATAAAAAAAAAGCCTAACAAAATGGGGGTGAAGGCCCAATCCCGATCCTGAACAAAAAAAATGGAAATAATTTTGGTATTTTACCGAATTTCGAAAAAACCGAAATTTTGGTTTGGTTTTCAGTATTCAACCGAAATTTTGGTTTGGTTTTCAATATTCAAGTTTCAGATTGGTATACATAATAGAAACAACAGTATTTTTTACACAGCACTTGAATATCATGTCTGCGTCACACTTCAAGAGTCTACGAGCATGCCTAGGTTTCGATCCATGACGAAACCATAAATTGTGGGGAAGGGGCGAAATTTAAAAGATCTTCGCCACTGCTGGCATATATGGTTGTCCTGCAAAGAAAGGCTGCGGTTTGCAAATTTCTATAGGTCACTACTCATTTGAGTCGTGAATTAGCTCTCATGCTACGAAAATTTCTAGTAGATTAGTCATCCTCAGAACTTCAACACAAATATGTTAAAAACAAAAGCACTCAACTAGTTTCAACATATTTGTTAAGTGTATGTCTCACAAACAATTAGTTTTCTTCTATATTACATCTTTTCGAGGCACATTTTCGATATCCAACCACTCATTTTAATTACAAACACTTGTCATATTTGTTATAAACCAAGAAATAACAATTCAGCAGGAAGATACTAGAGTAATTCAGATACTCTGAACATATTCATACTTCAGTAATTCAGAGACTGTAAATGGTAAAAGGAAATAAAATGGCATGAGTAGTTAAGACCCTGCAGAGGGAGCTTCAGGAAGGATTTTCGCTCCTCATGGTGATTTCCGATGGCCGAAGACGCGGCAGCACCTCCTTGCGGTGCTCTAGCTTCGCCAATGGTTTCGGCCTTCGTCTGGATATCAGGTTCTTCTGGAAATCTTAACAAAAACGAGAGCCAACACTGTTGCTGATGGCACGAAAAAGACGTCAGGAATGGCCTTGATCATTTTGAGCTGGGGCACACTCTCCCCTGCCCTTTTGGCAGCCATGGCTACCGGCGGCGTTACAACTCCTGTTATCACGGTAGCGTTATCGACCTTGCTTAGCTCTACATAGTCCCTCATAAATCGGATGAAGATGTCCTTCCTGTCTTGCTCTTTGGCATTTTTCCACATTATGAACATAGCCTGCTAATAGTTAGTGTGTTAGAGAAGAGAAGCTTGGCAAGTGAAGACGCACGGTCAATTTTAACTGACCTCGAATTCCTCATGCGACGGCACATTGTAGTGTTTACCGGGCAGAGAAGAATTGAAAGTGCTGGGTACGATTGATCAACGGCAAAGTATTAGATGCTTTGTGTGATGGTACATTTGATGCAGAAACACATACAATAACCTTGTAATTGAAAAAAGAAGAGGCATATTTATAGCTTGATATTCTTTGTCCAAAATTTAGGAAATCTACTGAAATTTGGGTCATAATAAAATGCAAGAATATGACTTAGGCCAATTAGAAAGAAAAAGACACTTATTAGAGATTAGTTATATGTTTATAACAATATGCTTTAGGCTGATTAAAACAAGAGTGTTCATTCCGCTGTGGCGATGTTTTCGTTTTTCTTAAGGCGTTGTTTGGCAGATAGGATAAGTGGTATGATATGTTTGGTACTAAAAATGAATAGCGATCGGATCAGAGATAACTTTAACCATAATCTCATATAAAAACTAGAAACCATGATAAGTGACATAAATGGTTGCTGGTTTAGTTGTGAAAAAAATGGCCAATTTTGGTTGCTAATGCTGACAACAGTTAACAGGACTTTTGAAAACAAAAGTTAGAGTGTTTAGGTGATTTGGGTTCAATCTTGTATATTATTATTGCAAAATCACGTATTTTACTTCTCGCTATACTTGTATAATAAGCTTACTTGAAAATATTGAGAATGGCGAACTGGAAATCCTCAAAATTTTGGATATCTTTGTCGATGAACTGCTGGTACACCTTTCCCATTAAAAAGTTTAGCATCTGGCTGGATCGCAACCCTATAAACAGTTCAAGATCATTAGAAGAGTTGCCTAAAATTATTCAACATAGTATCTTCAACAAAAAAAAAGAAAAAACTACTGCAAAAAGAATTTGAGAAATGAAAACAAATTTTGTGAGACGACAAAACACGAAACTAAAAACTCCAGATGCAAACTCTATAGCATGAAAAAGAAAATGAACCGACCTCCTCCCAATCCCATGAAACTCATAGACTGTCCCATTCTTTAGAATCCCGGTACCAGCAGGTCCAAAACAATGTGTGTTCATACATGTATTGAGAGAGAGAGAGAGAGAGAGAGAGAGAGAAGACAGAGCGGTTTGAGGGCTTAGTGAATGTCCCGTTTAGTAGGTGCAAGCAAGGTATCTGATCCTAGGCTTTCCAATTTCCATCCTCATTCGAAATCTGCTTCTTAGCTTGGAAGTTTGGACAACTGCTACCTTAGGACAGGCATCTGAAGTTGTTCCCTATCTTGTAGTTGCCTAAACATTCCTTCTTTCTTGCTTAATAAGCGAGCGGTTTGGTGAACGAGTTTCAAAAAACTTATGGAAGTCTCTGCTAAAACGGAGAAGTCTTTGCTCTCCGTTGTATGCTTTACTGTATAACTTGATAAACACTTAACCTCCCCGTATACATGATAGACAGGCATGGCACGGGTTGGTAGTGGTATATTCTTGTTTTTCTCTCTATACTCATAAGCAATTCACCCCGTTTCTATAAAATGATAAATTCAATATGAACCTTCCCCCATCATATGCTTCCAACTTTGCAGCAAGGTTAAATGTATAGCTTCTGAATGCGTATGCACCCTGTGCCCAGCCGCAAACTCCTCGATCCTACCACCAACCTCTATGACACTACAACCAATCTCCTTATTTGCTTGATTCTTCCTCATCAACCTCTTAATTTCCTCCGCATCACTCCACCTTCTCTTTCTGGCATACAAATTTCTAAGCATTACGTAGTTTCCATCATTCCCTGGCTCCAGCTTGGCCACCTTCTTTAAAACTTCGTTCGCTCTTGTGACATCCCCATAATGGCCGCATGCAAAAAGAAAAGAACTCAAAATTATTCCATTAGCATCATAAGGCATGGCTTCGATCAATTTCTCAACTTCTTCCAAGCATCCCGCCCTTCCCAACAGATCTACCATGCAACCATAATGCTCAATCTGTGGGATGAGCCTGAAGCCCTCCATAGCTTTAAACCACCTTTTCCCTTCCTCTACCAGACCACAGTGGTTACAAGCGGACAAAACCCCGATAAACGTAATATTATTTGGCATAAAGTTCTCTGTCTGCATATCCAAAAATATCTCCAGTGCCTCCTTGCCATGGCCATTGACTGCAAATCCATTTATCAGAGCATTCCAGGAAGCTGTTTCTTTTTCAGGCATCTCATCAAAAAGTCTCTTGGCTTTTTTAATTTCACCACATTTTGCGTACATATCAACAAGCGCAGTGCCAACATTAGTTATCCTATCAAGCTTCTTCCTCCGTACGACCTTTTCAACCCAACGACCTAAATCCAAGGCGCCCAAATCTGCAATAGCTGGAAGAATGCTCACAACAGTCACACCATCCAATTCGAGCGATGTAGTTGACTGCATTCCCTGAAATAACTTCAAGGCTTCATGGGGTTGGTTGTTTTGACTATAACCTCCAATCATGGCATTCCAAGAAATAAGGTTCTTCTTAGGCATGGCATCAAAGAGTGATCTAGCGGAATGTATGTCACTGTGATGGCAGTAACCAGAAATCATACTTGTCCAAGACACCACATTCCTATCTGTCATCTCATCAAACAAACTGCTAGCCGAGCCCATATCTCCCAGCTTAACATAACCATCAATCATTGCGTTAAATGCAGCTGAGTCCTTGTCAGGCATTTGATCAAAAAGCCTCCTTGCATTACTCATGCTTCCAGACCTTGCATACCCGCAAATAAGAGCTGTCCACGACACTCGACTCGTGTGCGTCATTTTATCAAACACCTTCCTTGCACAAATCATCCTCCCAAACTTTGCATACATATCAACCAACGACGTCGACACGTACAAATCTAAGCTCAACCCAATCTTAACAACTTGACAATGAAGTTCTTGTCCTTCCCAGATGGCCATATCTAAACCACACGCCTTCGCCAGAGCTGTGAATGTATAGCAATCCGGCTTGAACTCCGATTCCTGCCTAAGATTTCTATATAGTGTGAAAGATTCACCGAATTGCCGGTTTTCCATGTGAGCTCTGATCATAGAGTTGCACAGAAATGTGTCATCTTTATTGGGTCTCCGATCGAAGACACGGCGGGCGTGTCGAATGAGAGCAATTGGGCTTTGATGAGAGCAGGTTGTGATGAACTTGGTGAGGAGATTGACATTGGTATCGAGGGAATTTCGGAGCATAAAAGCATGGATTTGGAGAAGAGAAGTTGTGTTTGCTTGCTGGAGAAGGTCTAGGCATTTTCTTTCCAATGAGCTCCATCTCCATACTTGCTCTCTCATCACTCCTCCTCACTCTCTTAATTAGATGCTTCGTTGTGGCAGTTTTTTCAGTTATTCCCTCACTCTATTAATATTGGGTATATATTTGTGTATAAATATAATAAATTTCTTAATGTACAAGTATTATTATCTTGTCACACAATACTACGGTCTAGTACTATTCATCTTCACGTGTATATCGTTTCTAATAAAAAAGAAGGTATGATTATCTTTTTAATATACGTGTATGATTATATATATATAACTATGAACAAAATGTATCCAAAATAATAATGAACAATATGATTAAAAAAATTAAAAAGCTAATCACAAAATACAATATTTTAATAAAAAAAACTAATGAAAATGGATTAAAAACTTTACGTTTTATCCAAAATGAAAAAAAAAAAGGGTGTTGTAAGTAAATAGTACCAAGAGTGATTTTTTAAAATAAAAATATCTTAAAAGTAAACAATATCAGCAGTATTTCGTTAAGACTTTCTATTTAAATAGCTAACTATAAATAAAATTGATATAAGTTTGGACCTTTCAGAAAAACAGATCGGAAATTTGAAATTTTCAAAGTATCAAAGTCTCCAATTTCAATCGCATTCTTTTAGAAGTATTTGAATTAAATTTTTTTATTGTTGGAATTGGAAATTCCAATCCACCTTCCAGCCCCACAATAATCAAATTAAAATCAGAAAGACTTGGCCAAGAATTGAGGACGAGAGAAATTTTAACGTCCAGAAATCGAATCACCTAAGCCCTACAGATCCAAACACAAAAAATCTTCTCCTACCCCACCCCCTGATTTGTCAAGCTAACTTAGCCCACTCTTGGGCCCAACCCACTCTTACACCACCCGGATTACGGGTGCTGTACCCAAGAACTGGAGGCACTATGCGAGAAGAAAAGTTGTCTGATGCTGGAACTCCAATACATAGCGTTCATAAATCTATATGTTATAATATGGGTGGGCGATGAATTTATGATTTATGTTATACGCTTAATTAGTATTAATAGAAAAAAACAAAGGTGGGGAGTCAGAAGCTGTCACCCTGTCAACATGTCAACAAAACCCAAAGCCAAAGTTGAATAAGCTTCCTCTCAAGAAAGTTTTGGGGCTACTCTCTCTCCTTCTGTGAGAGACCTTCTCTCCTTGTGTGAAAGTTTCTTTCCCCCTTTGGTGAGGGTCTTCATCTTGTCCACCTTCTCAGGCGCCAACTCTAGCTTCGGTTGGAGTCCGTTGCCACTTTTCCCTTTCTTCTTTTGTTTTCTCCTCTGCCATTTTCCCCTTCTTCTTCTTTTTGCTTCTCCTGATGCTTCTCCTTATTTTTCCCTCCGGTCTGTCCTGTTCTTCATCTCCTGTCGGTATACCTCTTCCCATTCTTCCTCAGTCCGACTCTCCTGATGCTTCTCCTTATTTTTCCCTCCGGTCTGTCCTGTTCTTCGTCTCCCGTCGATATACCTCTTCCCATCTCTTCCTCAGTCCGATCTTCAGCCGTTTTTCCGTCTGAGTTCGTGTGTAGAGCTAGGGTGTTTTTCCTGGCTCGAGTTTGTACCACACCACCATGTTCTCCTTGCTGTCTACCGTTTTCGGCAATGTTGCTCGTGGATTTCCACGAGCTTCTTACTGGTAGTTGGCTAATCCCTCTGTAGTGCTAATTATCTCCTGTTAATGGCTGTGATCTGGTTGCTATTCGGGGTTGGCGATGGTGTCTGAGGCGGCAATACTCGGTGGTGGATGACGTTTCTGGTCGCTAGCCTGGATCTTTGTCGGTGGAGGAGATTTCAGTAGAAGCTTCTCGGTTGGTTGTTGTGTGTTTTTTTGGGCTTTACTGTTGTGGGGCCTCTTTCTGTTTTCCTGTTGGTTTCGGCCCTTTTTTGGTTGTGTATAGTTGTAAGTTGGGCCTTTGGTTTGCTTGTAATTTTGGACTTGTTGTTTAATAAAGTTAAGGGAGTTTTGACTGTAGTTTTGCTATAGTCAAACTTTTTCCAAAAAAGAATGTGAGTTTTTTGTTTAACTTTGGTACTAGTTTTTTCTTTTCCCGGGAAGCATTAAACAAAGAGTGATGTTATTTTCACTCCAATGTCTTATCTTCCCACCCACCTTTTAACGAATTTTTTAATTACAAATTTGTCCATTTGCAAAAAGACTGATAAGGACATTAATTATCTTATTTTGCTTAATTTAAAAAAAAAAAAAAGATTGGGCGTGGGAGACGATTTGCCTACCTTAAACCATAACTCATATTTTCATCTCCTTTCATTCAAAGAAAGTAAAAAAATATCAATGAACTTAGAAGATGACATTTTCATTGAAGAGGTGGAAGATGACGCTTCTACGGAAGGGGTAGAAGATTATGTTTCCATTGAAAAGGTAGAAGAATAATTTGTGTGTGGGTCATTTGAATTTGTCCATCGTATTTTTGAATTTGTCGTTATCGAATTCTTTTGAATTTGAATACTTTTGTCATTTCCATTTGAATTTGCAGACCTTAGTGGTTTTCATTTACATATTATTTGTTTATATTTTTTAAGAGACAATTTTATAATTTCATATGTATGTATATATTAAAGGTTATTTTGAGAATAATAATGGGTGGGGAAATAACATTTTTTATTTTTTTAACTTTTTAAGATGGGTGGGATTATAACGTGGGTGGGAAAATAAGACAATGGAGTGAGTCTAGTAGCTCTCTAAATAAAACCTGTACTCATTTAACTTTGTGCTTTCCATAAGGTTTAATATCCATGACGTTTTGTTTTGCACAAAACATTGCAGCTATAGCTGGTTTAACGTCTGCGATTCGTCTTCGTTTCTTATGTCGAACATCATAATCTCTGAGATGAATGAGAGTACACAGAACTGCACAATTGTTTTGTTCTTGTAAGCGGAACTTGATGACAACGCGAACATGTTCATAACGAGACATGTTTTGAATAAACGCAACTTCATTTCACACTTGTTATATAGATATCATTCATCAATTGCATCAACCTTATTCGAAATCCAGCCCCGAGTTCGTATTGGTTAATGAATACAGAAAAAAACGAGTGTGTTTCTGTATTTTCTGGATTGGTGCAAAGTCAAACATAACATTAAGCATATTTGTCGATATTCTCTGTGAACTTGTATAGAACTATCAATTTTCCATCTAAACCTTAATTTTAGTTGATTTCTTTCCTGAACTTTTATAATTAGCCAATTTCCCTCTTGAACTTTAATTTTAGCCGACTACCTCCTGAACTTTTACAAATAACCAATTCTTCTACTGACACTAGCATTTTGATCACGTAGGCACCACATGACCGTTGTAGAAAAGTTTTAAAATTCAACACTAGGGGGACTGGCTATTTATAAAATTTTGGGAGCGTAATCGGCTAAAGTTAAAGTTCATGAGGGAAATTGATCAATTATAAAAGTTCAGGAGAGTAATTTGGCAAAATTAAAGTTCAGGGAAAAAATTGGTAGCTCTTTACAAGTTCGAGAAGCAAACCGACAAATACCTCTATAACTTTATACTGAATATCTAATCTAACCATAAGGACTGAACACATTTGTTTTTATTTTTCTTACTTATGTTTTCTATTTGGCTAGTGAAATTACTGCTTTATTTTGTTGATAATTTTGGTTCTTTTTGGGTAATTTATAAGTCGATTAATTGGTAATTCTTTTTGTATTTTGATACATAAAGAATGGAAATTTTGAGGGAAAACAAAGGAAGAGAGGGTGATAATGTGAAGGAGAAGGGTGACTAAAGAAATTTGAAGATTTCTCATCTCTCATCTCCCACCAATTGGACTTTGAAGATTTCTCATCTCTCATCTCCCACCAATTGGACTCTAAACTAGTGGAGGTCCATGTGGACGTACAAAAAAAGTTGTTTGTTATGTGATTCAAAGTTGAGGTAGGAAGGTCATCTTCAACCGAAATGGCTAAATATAGCTCTGTCCAAAATTATAGCTCTGTCCAAAATTATAGCATTGCAAGAAATTATTTTAAATAAACAGTGTCAGATCATACTCATATACTATCTCTAACCAAATGGGCTAAACATAACCCCCTCAACAATTTATTACTTTTAAGTTTATACATTAAAGGCATTTTACCTAAAATGGTCCTTAAGATTTGCATAACTCCTCACTTTGGTCCCTGAGATTTGAAATCGATAGAATTGATCCCTGAGTTTGTTCATCATCAATCATTTTAGTCATTGCGTGAAAAATCTTTATTAAATAAAGATAAAATGATAAAAATATCCTAAATTTTTGTTAAGTTATTTTGGTCTATTGCTTATTAAATTGAGGGTAGTTTTGTAATTTTAATCCTTATTTAGCATAACTATTTACGGAATGACCAAAATGATTGATAGTTGATAATCTCAAAGACCACTTGTGTTGATTTCAAATCTTAGGGACCAAAGTGATGAGTTGTGCAAATCTCATAGACTATTTTGGCTAAAAGGCCTCCATTAAATTTAGTTGTTAATTTAATTAAAATACCATTTGATGTTTTTAAATGTAGCTACTGAATTTGAATAAATTATTATAATTAAGGAGCTGGCCCCCAAAAAAGAGCTAAGAATGAGGTTACATTTGGCCAGCCTGATGACTCCTTGGCCAAATAATAGTTTGGTGGGCTTCATAGAATAATAGTCCAACCATCAGTTTGAGATGAATTTTTGACAAATCAGACCATTTTTTGACTTTTGGATATTTAACTCTTTCCACTAGAGGTGACCTAAAATGTAATTTACCACTACTTGTATTGTTTTAAATTCTTCCATCTATCTCCCTTTTGTTTTCCCCTTCTTAGAATCTATTTCAAGATCCCAAAGGACGGCTTAGCAAGACATTATTATCACTCATTTTTTTCTCCCGCACACTTATATACTTTTTTTTATATATGTTGATTCTCTTTTATTCATTCAATTCAATGACTATTTTTTTAGTGATTCTTGTAAATGAGAAGTGCAGAAAGCATTTGATGCATGTGTAGTTGTTGACCCTAAAAACTACAAAGCCTACGTGGCGCGCAGACCGAGTAATCTATGAGCTAACTACGTCCTTCGGTTGAATGCGGGGCGTGCCAACTCGACGGCCGAGCTCGGCCGGTGAGTAAAATATGTGGGTGTTGTGTTGTGTTGCGCGGCTGACTTCTTGATCTTGCGACTGCGACCGAGGAAGGAACGTGCCTCGGTCTTTGGATTCTAGAGCCTGAAGACAAGGCTGCTAGTTCTGCGAAGTTCACGAATCGTCGGCTTCGGCCACCGTGATTATATTTGTGAAAGTATAAGCACGCCGAATCGACACCAATGTATAGGGGCACAGGTACTCGAAACTGATGTAGGTTTTGACAGTAAAAGTGGTTCGGCCGTCTGAATGCCGAACTCTGAAACCAACTTGCGAGTATCCAATCATAAAACAACTCGGCTTTCGATGGGCCGAGCTTAGTAACTCGTAATACCTCACTTCGCCGAGAAGGCTGATGAGATAACCTCTGCCGATAAGAACCCGGAAGTCCTTCTCGACCGAGACTTGGATAGATAACCAACCGACCTCGACGCAGTGCTGTTTATCCAAACTGAAGATGCTTCGCGATCGACTGATTCTACGGCAACAGTGCTGTTTATCCAAACTGAAGATGTTTACCGGTTGCCTTCACAGTGCTGTTTATCCAAACTGAAGATGTGTTGGCGGACAAGAAAGTAAAATTCTCAAAAGGTTGAGAGGGTTGCGCAGGGCAGATTTGTGTGTTGAATTGGAGAGGCTTAATGTTATGCTCCCTCTCCCTATTTATAGTGCAAACCCTTCAACCGTCCTCAGATAGGAATCTGACTCCTAGTCTGACTCTACTTCGGCTGATACTAATCCAATCGGCCAATCCCAATCCAACTAGGACTCTGAACCTGCCTTCAGTCACGAGTCTGATTTATTTTCCCCAGACTCCTTTTCCAAATAGGTCTCGGCTTCTGTCAGCCCAGCTGTTCCGATTCATCTCCAGATAGGATTCTTCCTGGCCCACGGCCCATAGCGCCGACCCACTTCCTTCGCACAGGTCTTGGGCCGAGGATAGTCCGTGCTCGGCCAAAATGTTATTTTGGGCCCAAACAGTAGTACAAACAACAAACATGATATTTTCATAATTTAATTGTAAATAACTTCATTAATTTACCGTCTTTTATATAATATAATTACAACACTTATAATTTACAATTGTATAATAGTTTAATTCACCTCCATTTCTAATTTATTTCAAATTGCATTTGCAAATCAGTTTATGAAAGATAAAGTTTCTCACACACATGAAACTTTACAACAAATTTTTATTTACCAAATCCAAAAAAGACATATGAATAGATTCACCGTCACCGTAACATAAGGGTCTAATATTAAAACAACGCTATTACAAATATTTTTCCACATAGTATAATATTATTAAGCTGACATGTCACATGACAATAAACTCGTTTTATTGCTCGGGCAGATGTTGACCTAGCCCATGTACTTGTTAGATCTTCGGCCTAACCCAAGTATTTAGGGATTAGGCCGAGTAAGAAAGTAGAGATAGACTAGGTCTAGGAAAACCCTTCGACTCCTCTCTTCATGTGTATTAGGGTTGGGAAAACCCAATATATACATACATAAACCCTGAAGTTATTCAATATATATATATATATATATATAAAAACAAAAAGCCTAAACTTACAATATTATACTCGATATTTGTCGAATTGGTGGTGCTCAACTTCTTCAACTTGTTCCACAATCATGGCTTCCAACATGGAGAGGACGGGACAATTCAATCCCGGGTTTCAAAGCCGACGTCCGGTACCGATTCCTGTTACGATGCCCCAGCCAGAGAGTGCAATCCCCGAACCAAAAGTAACGTATGATCCTGAACAAGTGGGTGGTGTTGATCAGAATGATGATTTATGTTCCTGGGAAAGTATTGATAATCAGCTGAGTGATGACGATTTTTCGTCTTGGGAAACTATTCCTTACAGTCCTTGTGCAACCCCTAATTCCATTGAAAGCAATTCTGCACTGCCCTCTCGTTGTTGTCTGTTCTCGCCGTCAACTACTCCGTTGCCTTCACCTATTCCGTCATCCTCTCCCGCTTTTACTTTGTTGCCTCCTCCTTGTGATCCATCCTCGCCGTTAACTACTCCTCCATCTTCTCCTACTTTTACTACGTTGCCTTTACCTTCTCCACCATCTTCTCCTGCTTTAACTTCATTGTTGTATCGATATCCTCCATCTCCTTATTTTGTTCCATTTATGCCTTCAAGCGGTACTGCGCCGGCATCATCATATCCCACTTACACTCCATTGCCACCTCCTTATTATGATGCTCCACCATTTTTTCCCTCATACACTCCATGGCCATCTCCTTATGATAATCGATACTCTTTATATACTCCACTTTATCCCGCTAATATCCCTCTTATCTCTCCTCACTATGGTCTGTACTCACCCTTAAATACCCCCTCATCTTCTTCTCCCTATTGTAAACCATTGCTGTATCGTTATCTTGGTTCGAACTTGCCTTGGAACGCTCCATCATGACCATCATCATACCCACTCCCACTACATTCGCCAGTGCCGCCACCTTATGATGGAGTTTGCTCGCCTTCGACTACTCCAGTGCTCGCTCGCCTTCGACTACTCCAGCATCTTTTTGTTCGACTGTCAATTTGAGTTTGCCTCCGAAAAGTGGGACTATATCAGTTGTTAATTTCTCATATGTAATTAAACAGATTTTTCTTTCAATAATAATTCACTTTTCTGCAGTTTAGCGCTAATTGTTATGCTTAAGAGTATTGTTTTCTTACAAGTTCATGTTATAATAGTAACTTATCATTTCATCATGAAATGATTGATTGTTTCTTCTTTATCACAATAATAATGCATTCATTAAGAAAAGGACCCGGTTATGGAAGTCATTAGCAATTCAAAGCAAACCTACCCAAATTACGAGCTACAAGCAACACTACAGTACATATATACTCACTAGAGACTCAGACTTGAGGGTAATCAAAGAAAAACCTGCATCCACGGATAAGCACAGCCCATAAACTATCACCACGATTTCAACTTGTCGAAGAGTGGGGACACTTAAGGGAGCGGCCTAAGCCACCGCCCTTATCATTTGGTAAAAAAAAAGAGAAGAAAATTGGTATGCATTATTATAAACTACCATTTTTATAGCATAACCCTTTTTTTTATTCCACTTTCATAGCATAACCTCAGCAATCACGTCTACATTTTTATTGCTGTTAACTCAAATCCAACTTTTCAATTATTTCAAAATGCATCTGTAAATTAGGAGTCCTATCAGCAAAATAAAATTTCTCGCACACCTGCAATTTTCCTCCACTTCTCTGAGCTTCAGACTCCAGCAGATGAACCAACTGTTCTTTTTCTTTGGATATCCAAGCTCGCGTGTTGTCGCGCCATTGCCTCGGTGTCCCGTGTAGGATAAAACAGATTGCTGCAGCTCCTTGTATCTGGCATTCTGAGATTTTCTCAATCACACTTTGGTCACTGATATATGCACCAGGTGAATTTAATCCAACATCGACGTAATGGATTTCTCTGATGCTGCTTAAAAGGCTTTCTTTTGTACTAGGTACGATATGAATCCCTTCTTCCACGCCAATATGCTTTTCCTCCATGAGTGATGCACCTCCAGAGGATTTGGCATCCAAGAACCCAAGTTCAGTAACTAACTGGTTAAGGACAGTACCACCCTTACTAAATCCAAAAAGTAATGTTTTGGTTTGATTATGCGATGTGGATATTCCTTGTTGGAGTTGTTCTTTCTGTATTGCATTGTCCTTCTTCACCTGCCATTATCAGAAATTTAGTTTAAGAGATAAGAATCGTCTAATAGCCTCTTATGTCGGAGAGATAAAAAGTATTTTATCCAATTCAATTTAAAATATGGATCATAAATAGTACAAGTTTAGATTCATAATGACTAACACTCCCCTCTTCCCCATAAATGTGCCACTTATGTTGTAAGGAAACAACCAAGAAATTCCAGAAACACTACTACATTGGTTGATATCTTTAATTATTTCTATAAGTGTCAAGTGAAGAAATATAAAATTTGAAGAGGCCAATGAAGTACGATATATACCTCTTCAAGGCAACTTGACAGGAGGGAAATAATGGTCCCAGAAGCAGGGTATCCAATAGGGCAGTACGATTTTGGCTCTCCCCATTGATTAACAGATGGAATAAAGTCCCGATACACAGCAAAAGGCCCATTGAAAACAGAAGCATCAATAACCCAAGCATTGGTTGAACCACCAATCTTTGAAACCAGTATTTCGGCTATATTTTGTAAGTCAGATAGCCTCTCAATCAATGGATTCCCGGTTCCTGCAACTCGGTCTCCATTGAAAAATATGGCATTTGCTGAAGGAACCTGCTTCCCAGGAAAAGTATTAAGATACAGCCAAGTCTTCATAAGTCAGAAAAGAGACATAATTGGGTAAGGTGTAAGAGCTGGCCCGAAGAAAAAGTGGATAATCCATCACTTATACACTACTCTTCATATGAAATTAGTGGCGATGTATTTCTAACATTTTGTAGAAAAAGCAGAAGCTGTGACCAGAAATGCGTATCTTTCATGATAATTCAGCAAGCGATAAATGGAAATGCTACAAGTGCTTCAAAGGTTGAGTATCCAGAACTTACAGTTAGTGTGTTGGAAGAAGGTGATAGGCAGAGAGATGCTGCAACTTGGTAGCAGGTCCTGGCGTTAGGGTTCAACGGGACCTTTAAAACTCCACGCCAGCGTTCCATTAATACATCTACTGAATCGAAAAAATGAAATTTAACAGAAGTGAGAAATCGGTGGCATCAGTGGCATAGGCAGACAGCTGTAACCAAGGAATGACCGCGACATAACGACAATTGAAACTGCACCAGAGCAAGCAACGAACTATATATCCATGCCGTTCAATCCTAAGTTCCTAACTAGATTACGATGAACAATGAAAAGTGCTTCAAGACACAAACAATCCCATGATATCTCACAATATCATGAGGGCATAAACACATACAATTATCAAGAAGAACACATAGCCATTAACCCACTCCACCGCCTTGACCCCTTTGATCTGCAAAACCAAATAACATTTTTCAACAAAAAAGGAAGTCCATTCAAACAACCAAAAAACTGAAGACGGCAGAAAAACATAACAATATCCCAAATTTTGGAACTGCTTTAAGCCAACTTACCATGAAATTACAGTCGCTTGAGAAATCTTCTTAAATCAGGACGGAACAGGCATCTCAGACTGCGTTTCTTGGAAATCACTAAAGAAACTGGAATCAGCGCAAAAGCTCCAGGGACGTTATTTTTGGGTGAATTTGGGTGGTGGTTGGAGGTGATATGGTGGTGGTTCTCGGTTTTGATGAGAGGGAGAAGGAGAGTTGCAGAGGGGGGACAGATGGGAGAGGCAGAGTAGTGAGGGATGAGAGAGATTGACAGTGTTGGGAGATGGGGGAGTCTGAGTGGGGTAGAGAGAAGTGAGGGTTGATTGAATTAGGCGTGGGAAGGAGGGGGAGAGGAATTAGTGGGGCTGTAATGGGGAGTCGATGGAATGGGTGATCGGAACAAGGAAAATTCCAGAGATCCGGCTGGAGGAGAGATTTTTCGGAATAGGATCCTCGTCGGGGTCTTTTTTTTTTTTGGAATCTTTGAATCCGTTTTGATAATACATTGTACGGTCAGTTTTCGTTACGTACTATTTTTATTTAATTTTCAATTTTCAATTTTGACATAATTCAAGAGATCCGGAAAGGATCATTTTTTAGATTTTTCAATATGATCCGAATACGGGATGGTATTTCTGGTCGAAAATTGTTAGTGTAAGGATAAAATGGTAAAAAAAATCGAGGTATTCATCAATTCCCCTCATGAACTTTTGACAATTGGCCAATTTCCCCTTCAACTTTAATTTTGGCCAATTCCCCCCAACTCTCATAATTAGTCAATTTCCCCCCTCAACTTTAATTTGGCCAATTTTCCCCCTCAACTCTCATAATTAGTTCATTTACGCCCAACTATTAATTTTTTTAATTTGGTCATAATTAAATAAGTGTGTGTAAGAAACTAAATAAGATGTATGTTAATCATTTTCCTATATCTTTATCCTATTACAAATAGATTAAAATTTAGAATTTTACAATTTATTATAGATAATATTATTAGTCATAATAAATCAGTATGGAGTAATTTTATTTGATTTTTGACTATACAAAATTGATAACGGAAATGATTGATGTGTAAATTTTTGTATGTGAATACATTTTTCTTTATAAAAGTGAAAGCTAAGTTTAAGTAAATTGCGGAGAATCGAGCTTTAGTGCAAAAATAGCTAGTCAATTCATAATTTTCAACTCCTTATTAAGAATAACCCATTTTATTGAAATAGGTCTGATCCATGGGTTTAGGATTATTATTTCTTCTTCTACATGCTTTAAACCCGATTCATAACTTTGTCTTATAATCAACCCATATCACATACTAATTGTATTATGTTTTTGTACATTTTACCCTATATTATGCATGTGAGTTTATGGTAATTTTAGTATTTTGTTGGAAGTTATTAGAAAGATTGATTAAAAAAAAAGAATAGATGGAAAAAATTTAAAAAAAAAATTAATAGCAGGGTGCAAATTGACTAATTAAAAGAGTTGACAGGATAAATTGGCCAAATTAAAGTTGAGGGGGGAAATTGGCCAAAATTAAAGTTGAGGGGGGAAATTGGCCAATGGTCACAAGAAATTGGCCAAATTAAAGTTGAGGGGGGAAATTGGCCAAAATTAAAGTTGATGGGGGAAATTGGCCAATGGTCACAAGTTTAGGGGGGAAATTGATGAATATCTCAAAAAAATAAGAACACCAAGGAATAGAAGTGCATTTCTGCCAGTTTACTGTTAATGTACAATATTTTTCTGCTTAGGTTTTAGTATAGAGATAATGTTACACACTAATTTGTGTTCCTTTGGGCATTAATCCCTCGGAACCTCACCCAAACATAGCCTTAAAGTTTTAACCAATTATAAATCTTGAGCATGTTGGATACAATTAGGTGATGAATTAGAGTAAAAAAAAAAAAAAAAGGTAAATTACACATAACTACCTCAACTATTGGGTCATTAAAAGTTTCATATTTCGTCTTTAAAAAGTTTCAATGTTATACCTCATCTACGAATTTGTTACAATTTCATACCTCCCATCAGTTGTCTGTCAATTCCTCCGTTAAAATGTTGACGTGGCAAGTGAAGGGACCCATTTTCTATTAAAAAATTAATTAAATATTTAAAAAAAAAAAAAAGAAACCCAAACCCAGATCCCATCCCCCCTCCAAACCCAGAACCCCCCTCCCCCCCACACCCTCTGTTCCTCCATCTCCTCCTCCCTCCCATGGTGCTCCTCCCCTCCTCCTCCTCCTCCCCCTCCCCCTCCCCCCTCCCCCTCCCCCTACCCCCTCCTCCTCCTCCTCCTCCTCCTCCTGCTTCACTAACCTCTCCCTCCCTTCTCCTCCTGCTTCACTAACCTCTCCCCCCCACCCGAGGCCAACCTGCAACCCAGAAGAAAAAAAAACCATCTTCATCTTCCCCGAGAGGGTAGGTGCAAGGAAGATGGGTCGGGGAAGAAAGGATCTGTTTTTTTTTTTTTTTTTTTTGGGTTGCAGGTTGGGCTCGGATGGGGGGGGGGGGGGGGGGAGAAGGGGTAGAGGGAAGACGAACTAGGGGTTTTGAATGGGGGGAATGAGTGTGAATTTAAGGAGTGAGGTGTGTAGAGTAGGGTAGAGGGTGGGTGCGGAGGAGGAGGTGGAGGTGGGGAAGAAAGGGGTGGGTTGCAGGGAAGGTGGGGTCGGGGAAGATGAAGATGGTTTTTTTTTTGGGTTGCAGGTTAGGCTCGGGGGAGGGAGGGTCGGGGGGTGGGGTGAGGGAATGATGGATGTGCAGAGGAGGCAGGGAGAATGGATGGGGAGAAATACAGAGGGAGGGGGAGGGGGAGGAGCATCATGGGAGGGATGAGGAGATGGAGGAAGAGAGGGCGCGGGCGGGGGGGGGGGGGGGGGGGGGGGGGGGTGGTTCTGGGTTTGGAAGGGGGGATGGGATCTGGGTTTGTGTTTCTTTCTTTTTTTTTCTCTCTTTTTTTAATATTTTTTAAATATTTAATTAATTTTTAATAGAAAATGGGTCCCGTCACTTGCCACGTCAGCAGCATTTTAATCGAGGAATTGACAGACAACTGACAGGAGGTATGAAGGTATGACATTGAAACTTTTTAAAGACGATGTATGAAACTGTTAATGACCCAATAATTGAGGTAGTTTTATATAATTTACCCAAAAAAAATGCTCAGCATCAAGTTTTACCACTACAATTTTACATGATGCAAGCACATACATATAAGTAACTGATTCATGGGTAACTTTCTAAAGAAACTCTTATAATTTAGCAACTTGAACAATATAAGATATGAGAGAAACCCATTTCTTTTTTTTTTTTTCTTTCAAAATTTTCTCAATGAAAACCCAGATAATGGAGATTGTATATATAATCATGGTTTTTGTTAAGCAAAATCCCAGATCATTTAAATTCCAAAACTCGGTTATCAACAAAAATAATCACAAGTTTCAGAGATAGAGAGCTTACTTGAGCTGAAGCAGAAGATGATATGAATCAATGGGCGGGTTTTCTGGGGATTAAAGGGAGCGCCTTTACCCAACAAATCTCATTCGGGTCTTTGGCCAGAACTTTATTTGACCCGACCCGAGTTTATTATTCGTTTTAGAGTTCACTTACCTTTCGATTTCTTCCTTAAACTTTTTTTAACCCGTAACCCCAATCTAAAGCAAATTTTTATTAGCTACCCAACCATGATGGATGGGGAACCCCACTACCCGAGGGTTTAAGGGCGCACTTTGTATGATTTCACCCAAGGGTGAACAGACCAAAACCACCATAACGGCACTTGGTTAGGCTTCATCGATGCAGCCAAACACTTTAATGCCTTGCTTAGTTACAAGCCCACACTATAAGGCTCGGCTCCCTTAAACTTTTATATTTGAAAAAATAAGGAGGCTAAGCCCACCTCATTCCCTTAGTATAGATGATATTGTTTTTCATATATTTCATGCAAATTAACGTTAACTCTTGTCGACCTATACGTAGGACTCGAACTGGAAGCTTTGTATTATTCAGTGCACTTGAGGAGCCTGAGGAGGTCACGTATCTCAAGTGATGTTTTCATATATAAACCGGATTTATGTTAATGCTTTAGCTGATTTTTTTTTTTAGGTTACAAGAGGAGGATATGTATTTCAAGTTAGAATACTTCACAATTATGTAGCCTCTATGTTCCATGCCCATTCACAACCTCATGATGTTGCTGCTTCTATATCACAACCCCAAGCTGCTGCTTCTACATCACAAGCTCAACCCTAGTCACTTCAAATGACAACAGGTTTAGTTACAAGGTTCCAGCCGAATGAGGAAGGACATGGAAAGTGTAGTTAACCTAAATGTATTATGTGTATTTTGAACAGAACACTAATATGAAATCCCAAATTTTATTCTTTAATTACATATTTTTGTATTTATGCGATTTTTATTTTATTTTATTTTAAATTCATCAATTTTAGAAATTTAATTATTTTGTTATAAGGTTTAAATTTTCGTAATTAATCATTTAAAATCTGTAGACTTTTCGGAATCATTCTTAGTCCCACAAGCGCGTAGACGAAAATCGTTTGCAAAATGAAATTGTGATGAAGGAGTAATGAGCGAGCAAAGTTAAGGGTAATTTCGTCATTCAAATTTTTACATGTAGGGGGATCCAAAAAATTGGGGGAGGGGGGCGCTGCCAAATAGCAGTTGACCCGATTGTTCCCTTGACCAGCGAATGACCCGGGTTTTAGACCCTTTTTTTGCACAATGTTTGATGCCATTCCAGCGATTCCCAACCATCAATTACCTGCAAACTAATCACCGACGTTCCCTCCTTCATTCAAAAACATGACCTAAACAAGCTTGGGGGCGACAAAGCAGCATTGAAGTCGAATCGAAGGATATCCATTTTAGGGTTTTTGACAGTTCGAGGGGATTTTAGGCACCTTTATGACCGAATTGGACTTCATCACATGTATGAAAATTGTTCCTTATACTGAGCTACTTGCCTGCAAAATTTGGTGCAAATCGGAGTTGGTCGGATAAATGAGTTTCATTCACCGTAGCCATCGCTCGTAGCTGCGCATGGGGAACTTCTACGACCTGGATTTTGGATAGAAATACTTCCTCGATGTCCTGAGCTCATATCCAAAGTCCATTTGTTGGAACTTGATACAATGATTCGTCTAATTAAGGGATAATTGTACCGACGTTCGATTTTGGTACTAGACGATCCGACTATTGGGTCGTCACCAATTTATAGGATGTTATTGCACATATTAAGTAAGGACCTTAGGAACTTGCGGATCGAGGGTCTGACATACGGATCTTCCGAATTGAAAGAGATCATAGAATTATCGACCTTTTGTAATAGACAATGATTCGACCATTGGATCATTATGAAATTATAATATGTTGTCTTGTGTAATACCTAAGGACGTAGGAACTTACGGATCGGGAATCTGAAGTATGGCTCTTCCTGAATTGAATTTCTAAGTTTTTAGAACCAATCGTTGACCGTCACTTAAACTTGCGACTGGTGGAATCAGACCGTCAGATCGTCATGAAATTTTAATCAGCTGTTCTAGAAACATACTGAGACTTTAGGAAGTTACGGATCGGAAATCTAGTGGGTGGATCTTCTGGATTAGATTACTATGTTTGTTGATCGTTCCGTTGACCATGATGATTGAGGATTGACTTTTGGTTAACATGTTCCGAATCATTCTTGAATACTAAAGTTAGTATTACTCGAGACTCGGTAGAGCCTAGTGGGCCTATTTTGGTTAGTGAGCTATCCCAGTTGATGTATATCTTGGTTCACGTATAAATGGCACCTTACTATGATATACATGTTTATTGAACTTCTAGATGATATGAGTGTTATATATGATTACTAGTATGAAAATATGAGCCTAGATCCTTATTAGAAGTATTTAGTAGAACTTGTATGCCTATATGACAAGGTATTTAGTTGTCACATGAAATTGATAATGTTTGTGCTCATCTTGTGAATCATAAGTGCGGAGGTGAAAGGAAAGATGTGTGGTGATATGGTTGCACCATGTAGTAGTAATACATGGATGATCCTGCTTGGTATATTAGCAATGGGGGATTGTGCAGATGTTAGGGGTGATCTTGGTATATCCGCAATGGATGATCACTGCATACATTATTAGACTATGCCTATGGTTTTGTTTGGTTTATTCGCAATGGGGTACCATACACATTCTAGGAGTGATCATGCCTGGTATATCCACGATGGGTGATCATTTCCTAGAGTTAGGATATGGTTTTGCTTGGTATATCTGCAATGGGTTGTTAATATTTACTCAAGTATTTGAGGAGGAGGTTAAATTGAATGGAAAATACTAACCAAAAAAAGGGAAAAATATTGAAATTGAAAACCAGTTTGTCTGGTGCTCATAGTTAAATTCAATACATTTGGACGATTATGTGATCAAATCTTCCTTCAGTGCAACTCCATTAACATAGAGCCATCCATTACCAACCAACATGGAGTTGGAGGAAATGTGTCGTAAAATTTACATGTGCTAATAACGAGGTGTGTGAACTGTAAATAGTATATACTTCCGTTTCATGTATCCAGTTTGCTGCCGAAAAATCAACAAAGTAACGAACTTGAGTAAAAGTTAAACCATTGTTTCCCCGAGACTTGGCCTAGTTATATGTCTATACCATACTATGTTATAAGCAAACCTGTGTTGGATCTTGGAATGTCCCAATATCATGCATAGCAGTACTTCATGTAATAGGAGGCCTGTAATTTATTTAGAGTAATGCTAGTGAGATTAAATTTTGAAAACTAAAGGACATGAAAGTTGATGATTGGTTTATTACTTAAGTGTTGATAAATGTGCTCATTCATATTGTTGACACATCATTTAGTTTACAAATTTAGTCTCCCTAGTATTACCCATTTATTTAAGGTAACGACAACGTTAATAGAAAGTAGAAGCATACAAACCTAAGTATTAATCGTGACAATAAACTAGAAATATGGACAATTATTGGATCAAAAGGGTAAGAAGATAGATTTGTGATTACTCTAATGGCTTGCTTATTAATCCGCAATCGAAATGGGAGAGAAAAAATAGAGTTGCAATTTTGGACAGGTTTCTCCAAGGTTCTAAAAGACGCAAGGCGCTAGTCTGGCGGTGGGCTGGGGCCTAGCGCCTAGGCGCCTAGGCGGGGTCTAGGAGGGCGCTTAGGCGGACTAGACGGATTTAAGTAAATTCATTATATTTCGTGTAAATAAGTGTCTGTTTATACTTAAAATATATATAATTTCATCATAAACTACAAAGTAGAATGACATATGTATTATGAAGTATTGGAACATAATGAAAACATGGGGAACAAGCATATAGTATGTGCTCATTTAAGTATTCAACAAGTCTCTTACAATTTATTAAAAAAATTAAATGCAAATTGAAAGTTATTTATTTTCTGTCTAAGTGAGTCGCAACCTAGGTAGGTGCCTAGGCGGGTTTGGGCGGGCTAGGCGGGTGCCTAGGCGGTCTAGGCGGGCACCTCATCTGGTCTAGGCGCCCTTTCTTAATTTTCAAACGCCTAGGCATTAATCGGGCCGGTGACCAGCCCTATGCGGCGCTAGGGGGGGATTTTTAGAACAATGAGTTTCTCTGAGGAAATTCTTTGTGATTTGGGAGAGTAATTCGGGTCATTGGCCCATAAAATTTATTCAACCAGTTGGGGTTTTGGTGCAAACCAAATTCTCCCTAGTCGGCCACATTACCAACACCGACTTCTTCCCCATTTTATTTGGGATTTAATTTGAAAAATTAGGGTTTGGCTGCGCAAAAATTAAAGTGCAAAGTCGGTGGCAGCAGCAACACCAATTAGCTGTGACGTGACGGTAACTTTTTATTTCTCAAATTCAAAATTCAAAATTCAAAATTCAATTTATATATTTTTTAATAAATATAATAGAAATAAAAACTGAAAAGGAGAAAGCTTGCGGACCACGTCTCCCTAGTCCTAGTAGAATTAGGAATTCAGCCGTGAAACCCTAGTACTATATATATGTGATATAGAAACCCTCAAAATTCCATGCTCTCAGTTTCCAGTTTCTTCTTCCTTCTCTTGATTCGACCTCTTTTTCGCATAGTCTTCTCCTTCTTCAATTGCTTTGTGTTCTCTGCATACTGGGTGTCACGTTCTTCGTTCTTCTTCGATTTCGTTGCATTAATTCTCTGCATTGTTTGAATCAATGGCTTCCAGTTCCAACCACAAAAGCATAATACCACCGAAAGTCAAGTGTGCCTTTAAACCCACCAATCCTCGTATGCGTGGTTCCAAGAAAGTTAAGCGTTTCCGCTTCAGAAACCTCCCACAAGAAGAATCTCAACACTTTTCTTCTTCTTCTGGTTCTGAAATTAAGCGTGACGATGACCCTTTTGAGTATGAGGCATACAGTCCACAAAGTGTTGGTTATGCTCATTCTCCTGATCATTCAGGTTATGTAACTTGCGAGCCAGAATGCTGTGAACTTGACGACGATGCTGGTTCATATCTCCCAGAACCACAGCAAGAATATCAGGACGACGAAAGCTGTCACAAACACGATTGCGAAAGCTCTCAACTTGACGGTGATCATGATGAATTCTGTCATTTTGATGATGATTTAGAGGATGATGACTGTAAACCTGAATACCATGAAGTTATTTATCCAGAACCAGAAGAAGACGATTACGGAGAACCTTACTTTCCAGAACCAGAACAAGAATATGATTACTTTTATGGTTCTCGAGTCCAGCCTTTCCATAGTCGTTGTAATGCTGATGATGCCTCTGCTTCGGTCGATTCAATCTGTGATTCATCTTCTTCTCATGAAAGTGAACTTGAACATAAGACTTATGATGACAAAGCTTCATTCCGCTCTGTGAGTAGTCCGGATCAGCCATTGTCTCCCCCGAGACTTGCAGAGTATTTCGACTGTAAGCTGTGTGTGAAGATGGCTAGAGAGCCGGTGGTGACTCAATGCGGTCATTTGTTTTGTGGGGATTGTTTGAACAAGTGGCTGTACTTCTTCACTTCTGAGATGCAGTGCCCTGTTTGTAGGAGCAAGGTGCTTGATGACTCCATCATTCAGATTAGCCCGCTGGTGGCAACAGAGACCTTGAAATTATTGGAAAGTTAAGATGAGGTTTAGGAGTAATGATGTATATAATTCATTTGAAATGTTCTTGTATTTTGGCTTAGATGTAAACTGCTTATTCATTCAAATTAATGAAAGTTTTACTTTTCCACAATTTTGTGTTTCCATGCTTTCTTCAACTTCAACATGACAACATAATTTTATATTTTGTTTGTTTGTTATGAAATCGTTTTGTTAGTTAATGTGCGTCCGTCTCTTGAATGGCTTATTAAATTAGTTCCCTTGCAATGAAATTATGGTTACCACCCTTTACATTTCCTGCCTCTTTTTGCTGTGTGTGTTTCTTCAGTTTTCAATCTCTCTGCAGAGTTCTCTGAATTTGATTTTGATAATGACCCTCAAACAGAAACTTCATCCTTCTTTGAGATAATCGCTAACTTACTCTGGAAATTTTTTCTTATACATGTGCATTGTTGAAATAAAAATACAGGGGAGTCTACTGGAATATGGTTAAAATAAAAGATTTATTAGACAAAGGGCTCAAAGTGGTTGAGGTGTTTTCTTTTACGATAGATGATTCAGGAATGAGATATGCAAGTATGCAATCCGAAAACATATTATGGAGTCGGTACAAGTTACATGAATTTTTTTTTACTCCATGTCGTAGTCACTGTTTCGTTTTATGACCGAAAGGTCAGACACTTGGAAGGTTGCACGGTTGCGCATTTCAGTGTTCAACCTATGGAGCTACAATAGTATATTGGCATAAGCTAAAGTAGTCTCCAATGAAAATGATGTAAATTTAGTGACTTACAAACTGCCTGGGATCGATTAAATTGATCGTTGTATTCAAACCCCTAGGGATCGATGCATGCCATTAGCTGCTTCTCATGATTCGGAGACACTGAATTCGAATGAGAGGTTCACCACCACCTCATTACATGCAAGGGGAGCTTGCTTGATTCGCAAATTGGTCGGACAGTAGGTTTGCTCATGAAGTAGCAGCTTTTGCTACTATGTTCTCTTAATAGCTTGAATACTATTATTATGTTCGTTAGGAACTTTGTTTATCTGATTACAATATAAAAGATTGTTATGAGCCTCAGTTTTTAATCTGTGTATGATCATTACTTGGTTTTGAACAAGTTCTTGATCAACACCATCAGTACTTTGCTTCTGCAACAGATCAAATCTATAATGAATTTCACGCGGCCTAATCAGCGCACACTTGTTGAATTAAAGAGGAGAAACAACAGGAACATCTTTATAAATATCTCAGAAATGAATTTATTTAACTAGGTCTCTCAAATCATGCATAAATAATCGTTATTTCGACAGGAAATAGTACAGAGTTTTTTTTATTAATACAAGGAATGATCATGTCTCGTGATGATCATATAACCCTCAAAGCTTTCTCTTGCTTTATTTCCTGCCTTGTGATCACCTCCATCTTAGCTGATGCTGGTCCAAGAAAAAAGCGAAAAGTTAATTAGCACGTTATATATATATAAGTTAATTAGGGTAAGAAAATAAGACACTCACCTCTGGCAGTTGGTGGTCTTTGAGATGGGGATATTCATCTCAATCCCACACTTGCCTGGGAGAGTAGAAGCTGTAACTTCGTCAACATTGGGGAAGCGGTTTGCCGCTGCCTTACAGCATTCACAAGCGGCCTGCTTATCAGCTGTGGTTTGGGCGAGGTTCTTGATGTTCTGCAACCCGGTGCAGCAAGCCGGGTCAAGATTACCCCGTTTGGTCAGGTAGGAAACGCAAGGCGCTTAGTTCGAGTCCACCTGGCCACAAGAGACAACGGCCTCTCCTTGCTGCACCATTAAGTGAGCCATGGCTAGCAGAACCAATATTGAGATCACAATGCCCTTCATCATTTTTCCTAGTAATGAAAAGCTTGATAGCTACCTTGTGCGTTTGAGCTTGTGTTTTTGTGTTTTTGGTTGTGGAAAATGGATGGCTTGCATGGTGTACTTATAGCCGTTTGAAGATAATGACCTAAACAAAACAGTTACGAAATTTCGGCCTTTCTATAAGTCACTTGGATGGTAAAGGATAAAGAGGACACGGTTTGGGCTAATTTTAGTTACTAGTTTGCAGGCTTTATAGTTTTGGTGATGAGCGATGAGTCTGGCCCTGTTAACTTGGTCCATCCAAAACCACCCTCAGTTCATACTGGATAATGGCTCCAACTTCAAGCCTGAGGATGATATTTTTTTTTTTAATTTTAATATAGTAAAAATGGTTATTGAGATTGACATAGCTGCTTAATTTATTTTTGTTGGAAATTTTGAAGTTTGAGTTAAAATTTCATTCATTGTCCCACATTGGTCATTCCCAAAAGGCTTCAACACTTTATAAGGTTTTGTCCCTTATAGAAAGTGATTGGAGTGATGGACTTGGAGAATAAAATTGGGCTCACCTTTGGGGTTGGGCTTTGAGGAGTGCTAATTAATTGGTAATTAATATATAATTAATTAATATATATTTAATATATATTTAATTATCAAAAGATGGGCCTTGGGCTCGGGCTCTAATAATTAAATACTTTAATTAATTATTTTTCAGACTTAATTAATTATTTTTAATTAATTTCTAATTTAATTAATTAATTAATTTTTAAACCAAAAGACTCATCCTTTCAGATGAAGTCTGATGAGTTCTGTGAAAACGCAGAAACAACTCAGCACCCTGAAGAGAAGTCTCCCAACAGTCACCTCCCTTTACATACCTGTTGCGAACAGGTATAAACTCACTATATATACATCCATCTGCATGGCATTTGAAATACACAGAATTTACAAATCCTCTCCTACATTCCTAAACATCCTTACTAAGAGAACCACAAAGAAATTCGCCAGAAGTTAAGTTTTCCGGTGCTGGAATTCTAACTTGATCGTTGAATCCTGGTGAAGCAGACATCCGTAGAACTACAAGCACTGAGTAGGGGCGAAATTTCTGTTTCAAGGACATTGCGGTGCGCGAGCCTCTATCTTCAAGTTGTCTGTATTTATTTTTTATTCTTGTTCATACTGTGTTAAGTTTCTGTTCGCATTTAATATTTATTAGCATATATAAGTTTATCACAGATTGTTGACATATAACCAACAATTTTAACAATGAAAATCAATAAAAATGGTCTTTGAGTTTGTTCACCGTAAATCATTTTGGCTGGTCCGTGAAAAAATCTGTTAATATCCTTGTTAAATAGTTACGTGAATGACCACGTCACCACCTTTTAAAGGGTTTTTTTTTTTTTTTTTGGTCAAACCAACTCTTTCAGTTAACGAAGATATTGATAGATTTTTCATGAAATGACCAGAATGATTGACGGTGAACAAACTCAAGGACCACTTCTATTGATTTTCATTGTCAGAGACTAAAGTAAGGTGTTATGCCATTTTCATAAATCATTTTAGCTAAAAACCACTCAAGATTATCATAATATATTGCTTGGGATTATACGTATATCATCTTCCTTCGTTTGGAAGGAATCATATCTTTTTACAGTGTCAAGTAGTAGAATAAAGTGTTTGCTGAGCCGTCGGTCCTTGTTAAAGCCTTGGTCGGTAGCTCTCAGATTTAGTTTTCCCTACAATTTTTTCATTGATTGTCTCCGATCTGTGATTTAGCTTTCAATTCTTATGCCATCAATTCCATTTTCTATTCCCCATCTTTCCCATCCTCCAGCTCTTTGGCTTTCCTCAAACCCACTAGATTTCAAATCAGTAGCCAATTACTTTGAACGCGTTTTGATGCGATAATCTCAGGATGTGCGTAGAACTTCGGCGCAGATGTTCACACAACCATCTCTCATGGATTGGGAAGTGCATTTTGTTCTTGTTCGGGTGTTCACATCACCACCTTCCATGGATTTGTCTTTGACTACTTTATTGCCTTCGGTGACTTTGTTGCTTATAAGTTCTCTCACCAGCTTCCTTTGGTTCGTTGTTATTATTGCAACGTCTATGGTGCTTTATGAAGGTTGTTGTAGTCGTTTTCCCATCATTTATGCGGAATTCTTTGGTTGGTTTTCAAGCGTCTATTGGGTGGATATTTTTCGGCGATGCATAGGCGGCGGTTGCAAGGAATTTAGGGTTTTGTGTTCCATTTACTGTTTATGGGCTCAAACCTTTGTTTTAGGGTCCATATCTTGTAATTGAATCTCATTCTGTGTAAAATTTAGTGTGTTTTCAGTAATAACTCTACCACTTTTACAGAAGAAAAAAACAACGGGTGAAAAGGATGCTGGGCTATGATTACAAAAGTAGTCGTTGGAAAACCAGCTATTATACAAGCTAGTATAAAATGTAGCTGATATGAATAATTTACCTTTTTTAAAGTATTTTTTTTTAATTTGAAAATGGTAAAAAAATATTAAGAGATTGTTAAAATAGAAAGTGTTGCTGAAGATGTTATGTTAAATTGATGAGTGCTACACTTATCATCTATTTGTATCATCACTTGTACCATTAGGTCACATATCTTTTGGAGAGATGATACAAATAAATAGTAAGAATTGCATTGTTGTAAACTAAGTAGCTAAAATAGCTTTTTTTTTTTAATTAGTTTTTCAAAAATTTAGAGCTTCTGTGAGAAATATTCTAAAAATCAATTTATATATTTATCATTAGATTCTGAACCATCACTCACTTATATACAAGGTATTAAATATCGATATTATCGGCGAAATATCGCCGATAATATCGTTTTTTTCAGTGACCGATATTTTATTCACTTAAATTATAATATCTTCATAATATCGCGATAATATCGCTAATATCGATAATATCGCGATATTAGCGATATTATCGCCGGGAAGAGGTGGTGATGGTGCTCGGCGGATCTACCGACGACGGAGAGATTGTACTTAACTGCAACATTACCAGCAAGAACCCTAGAAAGCAAATCGATTGGGATGAAAGATCGGACCTTTGACTTGTGGAATTGGGGCTGGAGACGAACGGATCTAGGACTTGGAGAGAGTGATTTGGTGTTCTCCGGGCGGATGTTCTAGCCTAGGTCAACGGAGCGGGAGAGGAGAGAGAGAGAAGGGGGTGGGGGGGGGGGGCGGAAGAACGGAGAGACTGAGGGAGAGATTGAGGACCGACGATGGACGGACCGACGGACAGACGATGGACCGACGGACGGACGAACGATGGACCGACGGACGGACGAACGATGGACGGACGGACGGACGAACGAACGATGGACGGAAGGACGACGGACGGACGACGGGAGAGAACGATCCAGAAACGAGAGAAAAAAAACTGAAAGAAAAACTGAATAATGGACGGAGAGACCGAGGGAGAGAGAAGAAGACTCTGGGTGTGTGCGTGCTGCGTGTGTGCGTGTGCATGCTGCGTGTGTGCGTGTGCATGCTGCGTGTGTGCGTGTTGCATGGTGTGCCACCCAGACAGGTGGTGCTTTGTTGTCAGCCACGAAGACTGCGTTGTCATCCAGCCACAAAGACAGGTGGTGCTGCTTTGTCAATTCAGCAAACCACGTTGGTTTGTGTGTGTGTGTTGCAGATGTGTGTGTGTGTTGCAGCTTGCAACTTGCATGTGTGTTGCAACTTGTCAATTCACTCATGTATCTTACCATGTAATGTATAAAGTGTAAAATATTGCACTAATTCATTATATATAAATGATTTTGATGTGTTTAAACTTCTTTCATTAATTACTATATATTTTCTACACTCACAATGTTTGCCAGCTCGCTATATAATCAACTTGATAATGTTAAATCCATCATGCAATGCATTTCCTTCCAATTTTTTGTGATAAACTAATAGATAATTGACTAAATAAACATCCTGCAAAGTTTCAATAAAAATTTCCAAGTTTTTCTTACAATTTCCGTGGTTTCCATGGAAATTTTATCGATATCGATATTATCCCGATATTTCCATCGATATTTCCGTGTTTTCGGACTACCGATATTTAATACCTTGCTTATATACAATAAAAGACATTTCAATCGAGGATCTATGTTTTGCTCTTTTGACCATCTTCAACCCTTGAATTAAAACCTAAAATTTTTAAATCAGAAAATTTAGGTTTTAACTCAGAAACAGTTTTTCTGCTCAAACCCTTGTGAGTTATATATTTAGCTTGAGATTATTAAAGAATGAATTTAGGCTATATTTTTTAAAGTAACTTTAAAAAGAAAAATTATGTAGACCATCCTAATTTCATTTTATGAACATTTTAACCTAAAAATATTTATATTCCGATAAATATTGAGAAATTAATAAATCGACAACATGAAACTACATAAAGTTAATACAAACGATAATTAATAAACCGACACTATGAATTTGGGCCAATAGATTTTTTTTAGCCGTTATATTTGATCATATTAGATCTCAACCGTCGGATTCAATGACTTTATAAATACAAAACCAAAAATTAAATAAATTTGAATCTAGACTGTTGGATCAACCAACCATCCAAATTCTCTGACCGTCTGATTTGTTAAAGAGTCGTTGGGCCTTATTATGGTGGCCGACATGACCCACGTAGGTGGGGCCCTTCCGTGTCAGAGCATCACGTGTAGAAAGCGTTGGGCGAGTGAAGCTTGTTGCGTTTGAACTTTTTCTCAGTGCACCCACTCTCATCCGTGGGCCAACCCACTAACCCAGTATGGAATAGCCGAAATTTTCCCTAAAATTGATTTTGGGTTAAAACTCATTTTTAGCCCAATGGTTGGAGCAAGTTGAGGTGGGTTTAGAACTTAAAACTTGAGTTTTGCTCCAAGGGTTGGAGTAGTTCTTAGAGATGGACTATTTGATAAATACAATAATATCAATATAAAATATCAACTTAGATAAATGATTATTAACTTGTGTAAGGGGTCATTTTGCACATGTGTTTTTCTATGTTTTGATTGGAGGATTTAAGTTCTATTAATATTTCTAGGGTAATGTTAGGTATATCAAATTTTTATCCAAATGATGTGTCACTAATAAGAAATAAGCACGTTACTCAATACTTAAGTAATAATTCAATCATCCACAACCAGATCATTTGGTTTAAAAGTTTGGTCTCTCTAGCAATACTCATATTTCTATTTGTGCCTTGTAATTATGAAATACAGTATGGGAGAAGTATATTATGAATCCTTATATTTATATATAACAAATTTCTTTTTAATAAAATTGTGGTATTCCTCTTTACTGGTAAATAAGAAGTCTTATGTTTGATTTTCGCCAAAAATAAATTTGAAACATATTATTTCTAACCAATTGTAAGGCTTAGCCCACTTTTTCACCCTTTAGTGTAGATAATATCGTTGTGCAGAAAAGAAAAAGAAATAGTGAGATGAGCTATTACGAATTCCTAACTTTATTTCTTATTGTATCAAACCAAAACCTCGTATATTGATCTCTCCCACTCTTCTTCTATCAATTACATACTTTATTTATTATTTATTTCTTCTGTCATGTAAAAAGAAAAAAAAATGAAAAATATCCTACCAAAAGGAAAAGGAAGGTACATAATAAATAACAAAAATTTAGCCTCCATTAACGATCATGTACAAAACGAAAGGATGGAATAAAAAAAAAAAACCTAACGCTTTGCACTTGGGGAATCTCCAATTACTCTAAATAATGCAAACCATTAACCCAGCATTAAATATTAATCATAAACCACTTATCACTGATTGATTCATGTGGCATTGAGGACACTGTCGTGTTAAGATCACTTAGCCACTGATCAACAGCAGCTAGCTGGCTCTTCTCAACCATCTCAACCCGGCTTGTGCTACCCGACTCGGCTTCAGCCGCCGAGCGAAGTCCAGTATTCCTCCTTTTCGGCTTTGGCGAGCCACTTTCCGACGAGGAAGAAGAAGTGGAGAACTCCGGGGCACGCCGCTTTGCTATTATTCGAACCGGCTCGCATCCCTCCGAGCCAATAAGGTGAGGGAAGTTGAGCTTGGCTTTAGAGCCGCGCATCTTAAAAGCAGCTTGGTCATAAGCCAATGCCGCACCCTCAGCCGTCTCATAAGTCCCGAGCCACACTCTGGCCCCGTTCTTCTTGGGATCTCTAATCTCCGCTGCATACTTCCCCCACGGCCTCCGCCTCACTCCCCGAAAGTGCTGCCGCGACGGTGGCGTGTGAGTCTCACGCGCCACCACTATCTCTTTCCTGACAACCTCCTGAGACTCCGGTTTCACTGGTGTGGCATCAATAACATCAACGTGATGGTGATCTGATGACGGACTCCGACCGTCCGTGCCATCAGATAGAGCACCAACAACTTCGTTAGTGTCTTCCAGTTCCACTTTAAACGGCACGTCCCTCCAACTTTCCGTCGAGAAAAGGGTGTTGAAGCTTAAACTCCGGTAGTAAATTGGGGGAGGACTGCCTGAAGCTGTTGACGATGATTCTTGAAAAGTAGTATCAAAATTATCGTCAAGAAGGTGTTGCCGAATCGACTCCAAAAGAGCAAAATCAAACTCTAAGCAAATATCTTGAAACATTTTTACTTGTTAGGGTTTTCGAACTGGTTTTGATTAGGCTTTTGGAGGTTGAAGGATGGAGTAGTGTTGTTGTGGTTTAGGCCTTGTGTTGTGTGTATTTATATGTGGGCAATGAGGTATGCTTAGAGCAAGTCCAGCGTTGCAAATGTCTTCTAGGGCAACTCACTATTGAATAGCCTTCAGTGACTAGTAACTGCCTTTAATGAACAACCTTTTGCAGTTCCACCCTTAAACTGAATAGTCATGGCAATAGGTAATAAAATATTAGTATTTTTTATTTTATAAAATAATAAAAAATAATTTTATTTGTAATTTCGGATAAGATTTTTAATCGGTCTCGTTGTACCACGTGTCATTAAATAAGAAATTACAACCCAAAATATTTGAGAAAATATAAAATTATGGTGTAAGTTGGAAGATAATGATAACATATTTATAGAAAAATTAAATCAATTTAAAAAAAATATTAATTTTTGGATTTTTTTATTAATTTTTTACTTTTTTTAAATTAATTTTTTACATTTTTTTATTAATTTTTTACATTTTTTATTAAATTTTTACATTTTTACTAATATTTTATATTTTATATTGTGGCTGACGTTAGCCATGCATTACATAGCCTCAGGCTCTCGAGCCACCAATTCGAGTCGGGCCTCTCACTCGGGCCCCCCTTCCCAATCGCCCGCATGGACTGGACGTTGTTGCTGGAGCGTTTGGGTCTTCACAGTCGGGCTCCAGCGTACGCTGGAGCTGCTCTTAGATTTGTAACTTTCTTAAGTACAGTACTGTTATCATTTCCATGAAACTTCATTATTGATTAAGGTTTCCCACATGCATTAAATGTCACAATATTTTTTACTAAATAAATAAGTTACTAATTTCTAGGGTTTAATTAATTGATTCATCTATTTGTCAGTGACTCATATCATTTATTTTTTATATATTTCGAAAACAGTGATTTCAAATGGCTAAATTGCTGCATGGCAATTTGGCAATGAGGGAGTACGATTCTCTCTCCTCCTATTTTCATCCCTTTTCCTATACTTCTCTCACATATTGCTTTTTGTTTTCTTCTGGCTATTAGAAAACTCACTCAAAACGTTGACCTGACTTAACCGCAACACTTCAAATAGGAAGGAAAGGGGATGGAGACCAGCCTCCGGGCAATGGCACATCACAGGTCATTTCCTTGGCCTGAATTATTGTATCTCAATGTTGGTTGGTGTCTTGCTGGTAGCAACTAGCATGCATCCATGTAATAGTCCAAATAACATCTCTTTTATATATATTGGTCGTGCTAATGCACTCAAGATAAAGTAAAGAGTAATGATAGACTAATCATTTTTTTTAGAATAAATTCGTAAATTATGTATGTGTCAGTAATAGAAAATAAGTACGTCAATCAATACTTTAATAATAATTTAATTATCAACAATCATGTTATATGATTTACAAATTAGATGCCTCATTTTAGATTTTTCTAAATTAAACATCTGTTACTTTTCAACTTTTGATTAAAGTGCTTTTACTTTTAATTAAACTTTATATTCCAGGTATATTCTTTGTTTAAGTATTTTATAAATTCTTTTAAATCCATTTCTATGTAAAAAAATGCACTCAATAATATTCATAATTTATTGCTATTTTTATGGAATCTCATCCCTTCCTCAATTTAAGGATTCAATTATATCTACTGAGGTTCAAGATTAATTGGATGAAATATAGTTTTTCCAATTTTCAACTCAACATTTTATATAGATTATAAAAAAACAAGAGTTCGTTTATAATTAAAATTGAGATGTAGACTAGACTGCCTAATTTCATGCAACTGAAAATAAATTTGAATTTTTTTAACAACTACTTATAGTAGAAACGTAAACTAAGAGTTTTCACATTTTTATTTTTATTTAAAATGAGTCCTTATTCTAATAATTAATTATTAAGAGTTGACAAAATATTTCTTAGTGCAATGTTTTAATGTGAAAAGTTATCTTTTTTTGGGTTACACAACTTACACATAACATACCATAAATTTTGTACGTACCAAAATAAGGATAATACAACGTACTAATAACTTGGTATGTACTGAATAAAGAATTGCATAACGTACCAAAAGCAATATTTTATAACGTACCAAAATACTAATACGTACCAAGATTAAATTTATATAACGTACCAAATGATTGGTACGTTATATTTAATATATGTGCATGTTATATTTCATAATTGTATGTTAATAGGATGTTTATGTGTTTTTAGAATTTAAAAAAAAAATATTTGAATAAGAAAAATTCATTTTGAATGAATTATGATAAGATAAGATAGGATGTTTGTGGTGATTTTAGGATATTTGTGATATTATTTTCTGAACTAGTTGGTTAATTAAATATAAATAAAAATCATAATTTTTAATTAAAAATTAGTAGAAGAATGTTTGATCAAAAGTTTAAAAGTTATAGATGTTTGATTAAAAAAATTCAAATTTGAGGCATCTAAATCAAAATGCCCCATAAATGGCTCTCTAACATTACCCTAAAACAAATAATTGAAAAAATATATATAATTTAAATAAGAAAGCGTTATAATTTTCTAATAACAGTTGGGTGACTTTTGATCTATTGGGTTGTAAAATGAATAATATTCATCATCATTTGTGTTTTTTCCCAAGCTAAAGAACAAAAACTACCACTTGTTAATTATAAATTGGGGAAATGAAGTACCAAAACACTAAGACTAGCTAATTATTTCGTTAGGTATAACGGGCACTATAATTATTATTATAGTAGCTGAAACAATTCCAAAGTTGAAAAAAAAAAAACATGCTTGTAAATGTTTTTTTTTTTTTTTTCAATTTGAAAATTGCACATCTACTAAATTTATATTATTACATTGGAAACTATTGGAAGATAAAATAAAAATAATTGTTTTTTACTTACATATAATATTACATAAATTTAAATAGAGATCTACAGAAAATGTTTAACACGCGTTCAAGTCAGTAACCAGCCTTATCATTGTCCTTCCACAATACGTTCAGTATCTTTCTTTTCTTTATCAATCAGATAGATTGAATCTTTTCGATTGATTAAAAAGAAAATACTTGTAAACAAAGTTGTTGCTTGGGACTTGGAAGACAGGCCAACGGCACTTATTCCTTTTCCAATTTTAATCAATCTAAACATACAAACAAAAATCGTATCACTCATCAACCTATCAAGATTCAATAAATCTGTCAAATTTTTTCTATAAAAGCTGGTAAAGATTATTCTGGCCACACTCCCAAATACTCTCCGGTGCTATTGCATTTGGTGTCTTGCTTTGATCATCCAATCCTAATTAAATCGGATATGGTTGCAGAACCATGTTATTATTTTGAACCTTTTCTTTCCATGAAACAGTTAATACCATTACTAGGAGAAACCTCCGAATCTCCAAGCCAATAATGCATTAGGGGGAAGCAAGCTTAACGGTCGGTGCTGATTGATTGCACTATTTTGAGTCTAAAAATGACAAAGTTTACGTGCCGTGCAGACCGATTAACTAAATGAGCTAACTATGTACTTCAGTAATTGATTGCTGATGCGGGCATACTAATTTGCTACCGAGCTTGGCTGGGCAAATAATTTTGAGTATGACAATGTAATAGAATGCACTTCCAACTCATGTAATAGAATGCACTTCCAACTCTTGAATAAGGGACCTCAACGAAGGAACACTCTCGACTTGTGTTCTAAAACTTGAAGATAAGGTTATGCCTTTTGTTGTGAAATTCAAACTTCAACACTAGGTTCAGCAATTCCAACTATATTTTTAAAAATATAAGCGCGCCGAAATTGTATCAAACTATAGGGGCTCTTTATGGTGAAAGTGGTTCGGCTGTTTGGTTAAACATCAAGTTCACCTTTTCGACTAATTATTTATCCCAACTCTCTGTCAACTAAGAGTTCTTTTTACTCTTTTGTTAAACGATGTCACTTCATTAGCTTTCTTGGCAAAGTGGAGTGCTCTAGGATTAGGTATTCCCAAGTGACATTCAAAGTTTGGCATATCGACCGCCGGACCACTTTCACCATGAACACACTCATCTCCATTGATGGGGTGGGCACGGTTCAGTTAGGTGCAGTTTTGAGTGAAACCAAAAGTTTGCGGTTCGGTGCGGTGCGGTTTTGAAGCCAAAACCGAAATGAAACAAAACCGTTTGGTTCGGTTCCTTGTGGTTTCAAACGGTTTCGGTTTGATTTTTGAGAAAAGATGCACAATTTAAAATTTACACTTATCTACGCATAAGATGATCTCATTTTTCACACAATACGTTAATTAATGAACCTGCAACAAAACTGCACCAAACTTGTAGCAAACTGTAGGAAGATTATACGAAGAACAACAACATTTTTTTTCTTAAATTACACGAAGCTGTTATAAGAAAAGAGAAGACCTTAAAAGTGGCAATGGCCTAACATTCTTTTTATTTTTTTTTAAACAAGAATGTATGGCAGTTTACCCCCTCCCCAACTTCAATGTGGGGGATCTCAAAGTTCACTGAGGTTTTTAGAGAGAAAAGTGGAAGTGATTGTTGAC
Source organism: Cotoneaster glaucophyllus (assembly GCA_036320875.1). NCBI lineage: Eukaryota > Viridiplantae > Streptophyta > Magnoliopsida > Rosales > Rosaceae > Cotoneaster > Cotoneaster glaucophyllus. The sequence goes on from CM070070.1 coordinate 10,273,291, forward strand.
TCTTTCTATCTCTCTCTCTCTTAATAAACGAATCAGCTTTCTAGTTTCTGCACAAAGCTGATGTATTGATATAATAAACAATAAATTAAAACATAACATTTAATTTGAGGGGTGGTTAGTTTTGGTACGGTTTTTAAAAGCCAAAATTGAAACCAAACCATTGAACTACACTGCGTTCGGTTTCTAAACTACAACTGTTTCAAAATCGCAAAACCGAACTGTTCGGTGCGGTTCAATTTGGTTTGTGTTTTGGTTTCGATTTTCATTTCCAAGTGCTCGCCCATAGCTTTGAGTATCTTTGCCCTTACAGTTTGATACCAATTGGTCACGCTTATATTTTTATAAGTATAGTTGGAGCTGCCGAACCTGGTGTTGAAGATCCAGAACCTCATAGTGATCTGCATAACATTGTCTTCAGGTTTTAGAACCCAAGGCCGAGAGTGTTCCTTCTTCGGCCGAGGTCGCTTGATAGACAAAAATGTATTCCATCACACCCAGAATTATTCGCCCAACCAAGTTTAGCGAATTGGCACGCCCGCTTTAATATTCAAGCATCAAAAGACTCGGTTAACTCTTTGTCCTTGGCCTACGCGTCACGTAGGTTGTTTAGTTTTTAGGTTCAACATTTTGGTATGCCAGTGGGACCATAATGCTAAAACTTGCGAAGTTCAAATGATGTTTCAGTATTTTAATTCGGCTCGATTTAGCAACCTGCATGAGATCCAAGTTCAACTAGAGAGACACTTTCAAGAGTGAAAGATTTTTGGCGCACATGAAGAGATGAGAAAATCCTTCTCCCCTCTGCTAAAAGTAGATGCCCTTATCACCTTGTAAGAACAATAGGTAAAAGAAGATAGAACCCATTTTAATACGTGGCTCAATGAGAATACTTTCATTACATTCTTGGATACAAGTCAATTCCATTAAAAGTAGATGTCCTTGTCACCTTGTAAGAACAATAGGTAAAAGAAGATAGAACCCATTTTAATACGTGGCTCAACGATAATACTTTCATTTCATTCTTGAATACAAGTCAATTCCATTAAAAGTAGATGTCCTTGTCACCTTGTAAGAACAATAGGTAAAAGAAGATAGAACCCATTTTAATACGTGACTCAATGAGAATACTTTCTGTTGACCCTAATAACTACAAAGCCTACGTGGCACGCAGGCCGAGTAATCTATGAGCTAACTACGTCCTTCGGTTAAATGCAGGGCGTGCCAACTCGACGGCCGAGCTCGACCGATGAGTAAAATATGGATGTTGTGTTGTGTTGCGCGGCTGACTTCTTGATCTTGCGATTGCAACCGAGGAAGGAACGTGCCTCGGCCTTTGGGTTCTAGAGCCTGAAGACAAGGCTGCTAGTTCTGCGAAGTTCACGAATCGTCGGCTTCGGCTACCGTGATTATATTTGTGAAAGTATAAGCACGCCAAATCGACACCAATGTATAGGGACACAGGTACTCGAAACAGATATAGGTCTTGACAGTAAAAGTCGTTCGGCCGTCTGAATGCCGAACTCTGAAACCCACATGCGAGTATCCAATCATAAAACAACTCGGCTTTCGATGTGCCGAGCCTTGTAACTTGTAACACCTTACTTCGCCGAGAAGGCTAATAAGATGACCTCTGCCAATAAGGATTCGAAAACCCTTCTCGACCGAGACTTGGATAGATAACCAACCGGCCTCGACGCAGTGCTGTTTATCCAAACTGAAGATGCTTCGCGATCGACTGGTTCTACGGCGATAGTGCTGTTTATCCAAACTGAAGATATCACCGGTTGCCTTCACAGTGCTGTTTATCCAAACTGAAGGTGTGTTGGCGGAAAAGGAAAATAAAAATCTCAAAAGGTTGAGAGAATTTGCGCAGGGCAGATTTGTGTGTTGAATTGGAGAGGCTTAATGTTATGCTCCCTCTCCCTATTTATAGTGTAAACCCTTCAACCGTCCTCAGATAGAAATCCGACTCCTAGTCTTGACTCTACTTCGGCCAATACCAATCCAATCGGCCAATCCCAATCCAACTAGGACTCTGAACCTGCCTTCAGTCACGAGTCTGATTCATTTTCCCCAGAATCCTTTTCCAAATAGGTCTCGGCTTCTGTCAACCCAGCTGTTCCGATTCACCTCCAGATAGGATTCTTCCTAGCCCACGGCCCATAGCGCCGACCCACTACCTTCGCGCAGGTCTTGGGCCGAGGATAGTCCGCGCTCGGCCAAAATGTTATTTTGGGCCCAAACACTTTCATTTCATTCTTGGATACAAGTCAATTCTTCAAAGTACGGTTAATCAAAAGAAGAGGGGGAAGAGAGGAAGAGAGAAAGAGAGAAAGGGGGTGTGGAGGGGCAAGTTCTCACTCCGGCACCGATCACAATGCCCTTCATCATTTTTCCTAGTAGTGAAAAGCTTGATAGCTAGCTTATGCGTTTGAGCTTGTGCTTTTGCGCTTTTGCTTGTGGAAAATGGATGGCTTTGCATGGTGTACTTATAGCCGTTTGAAGATAATGACCTAAACAAAAGCAGTTATGAAATTTTGGCCTTTCTATAAATCACTTCGATAGTAAAGGCTAAAGAGGACAAGGTTTGGGCTAATTTTTGTTATTAGTTTGCAGGCTTTTATAGTTTTGGTGATGAGCGATGAGTCTGGCCCTGTTCAATGTGTCATTCCCTTCTGGCCCAAGTTAGCAAATTCTTTCTTTTCAAGAAATTTTGTTTCCATTTTGACCACTTCTATTAATTTTCATTGTCAGGAACTAAAGTAAGTTGTTATTCCATTTTCAGAAATCATTTTAACCAAAAACTACTTGGGATTATCACAAATATATTGCTTGGGATTATACGTATATCATCTTTTTTAATAAGGGTCCGTCACTCAGTACTATGGTTCAGTGATATTCCTCTTTACTTGAAAGTGAGAGGTCTTAGGTTCGAATCTCGTGGATGGCGAATTCGATACCAAATTAAGCTGCCTATTGTGTGGTTTAGCCGAACTCCCCCTCCCCTTAATGCAAAAATATCGATGTACTAAAAAAAAAATGACCCAAACGTACAATTTTGTATGTTTGTGTATCAACTTTTGGACAAGGCAAATATTTAGACAAGAATTACCATATGATTAAACTCACAATCTAGCCGATGATTTATGTTATATTGTGCTAAGAGAATATTAGCCGACTGATGACATCAAAGATTCGAAATTATGTCTTTTAATAAGCCCACAAATAGACATATGATTAAACTCACAATCTAGCCGATGATTTATGTTATATTGTGCTAAGAGAATATTAGCCGACTGATGACATCAAAGATTCGAAATTATGTATTTTAATAAGCCAACAAATAGATTAATATATAACGCAAAACTAAGGTTATATAACCATAAAACTGTTTGTTTAATTTGAAATCGTATGTATATAATTCTAATTTCTTGCTCATGTGCGTGCGCGCTGTATGTCTTTTTAGTAAGCCTTGTACTGCTACACATGGGTCGGCAGCAACCGCGCATGCAGATATTCTACTGTATAATCAGTATCGTAGCCAATAATTTCGTGAATAATTTACATATTTATGAAATATATACTCACGTAGTTGCTTTAATATATTTTTTTCATTTCTTACATTGCTTAATGATTAGCTAAATCATACATTTTTAAAACTCCAAATTACGGTACACATACTATTCACGTATTTAGGAATCAAGTTTGCACACCACCATTTAGTATACGAACAATTGTCGGCCACCTACAAGACAAGAAGAAGAGATCATAAAAGAACCTAGGTACCGGGGAGGTACCGACCAAAGAACCCTTTGACTATCAAGTCACGACAGTGTTTACAGTGTCAAGTTGTATAATAGAGTGTAGAATGTGATACATTTACCTGAATCCCTAAATGGCGTATTTATAATGTTCAATAAAAGTCTTTATGAGGATAGAAATCCGTATTAAAGCCGGTAGAATCCTAATAGGAAATCTAGAAAGATATTCCTTTTTCATTGGGCTAATGATTACTTGGAGCCCACGCTAATTCCCATAATAATAGGAATTTCTAAGATTTTCTCCTAATCAAAGTAGGATTAGGAGTTACGTTCCTTGAGGGCCTAGTAGGTCTCTACAATGGTGGTCCTTTTCTACCGTTTAGGTGCCTATTAGATTGATTATTTCGATAGTACCTTTAGGCGATCCGGTCTAGATCATATAGGTCATTATGACCACGTTGATCTAACAGTTCAGACCCTGAGGTCCGAGTCTTGATTCGAATCGATCCATTTCCCTAGATCCTCCATTCTTTAACTGGAGATACGGTCTTCACTGCTTGATTTGCCTTGTCCGGTGGTACGAAAATCAAGGTCCCACAACATATATATGTACATTTTATGTTTAGTGCACTACATGTTATTCTTAAACATCTTTGTTAATATATGTAAAATTCACAGATTCTATACGTATTTTTAACATAATCTCCCTCAATATTACCTAGAAGCTCATTTAATAAGCCCAGTTTGAACCAAATTAGTTAATTTTTTATGTTTTGAGTTCAAAATGTAATTAAACAAATCAAGAATTGCTTATATTCATAAAAATAAAAACTGAAATCAAAAAGTGAAAATTCAAATCTCAACTATTGAGTTGTCTGATTGCATAGACTTTTATTTATTTTTATTTGTAGAGAGGAAACATGAGGATTTCAAACTTTATTGCGTAGAAATATTTGGGGATAAGTTAGAAAAATCCTCTCTAACCAACCATGTTCCCTCATGCACTAAAAAAGAAAACCTCTAGGATCCCTCTCTCTCAGTATGAGTTACAATAATTTGGTTAGAATTTGTTTTTGAAAAGAATCAAATCTAAGACCTCTGACTTATAATTAAAGAATAATAATTTTGAAATATGAGAGAGGTTGGAGAAGAGCATATGAGCATTAGTTAATGACAGGTAAAGTATGTTTTTCTCTCCCATTGTAAGGGTCTCTCTCCTTCCCCATGAGAGATTTTATAGCCTGTATGCTGAGCCATCTTTCGATTTCATCTCTTCTGCCCTTGGTCCTTGCTAAGGCCTGGGTCGATGGCTCTCGGATTTAGTTTTCCCTGCAATTTTTTCGTTGATTGTCTCCGATCTGTGCTGTAACTTTTCAAATCCTATGCCATCAATTCCATTTTCTATTCCCCATCTTTCCCATCCTCCACCTCTTTGGCTTCCCCCAAATCCATAAGATTTCGGATCAGTAACGCGTTTTGATGTGATAATCTCGAGATGTCCGTAAAGCTTTGGTGCAGATGTTCACATCACCACCTCTCATGGATCGGGAAGTGCATTTTGTTCCTGTTTGGGTGTTCACACTACCACCTCCCATGGATTTGTCTTTGACGGCTTTGTTGCCTTCGGTGACTTTGTTGCTTATGAGTTCTCTCATCAACTTCGTTTGGTTCGTTGTTATTGTTCAAACGCCTAGGCATTAATCAGGGTGGTGGCCAACTGCCTAGCGCCTAGGCGGGGATTTTATAGAATAGTGGTAATAACTCTACCTCTTTTACCAAAAAAAAAAAAAAAAAAAAAAACAATGGGTGAAATGGATGCTAGGCTACAATTACAAAAGTAGCCATTGGAAAACTAGCTGTTATATAAGCTAGAACAAAATGTAGCTGATTTGAATAATTTACCTTATGCAATTTTTCCTTTAAAATCCTTTCGAAGATTTTGGCGAATCGGTTGAAGCCGTTGTTGCCCGGTTTGATCTCACCCATGCAGAATGCCTTTCTTATGGATAGGCAAATCCAGGATAATATTGGGATTGCTCACGAATTGTTCCACTTTCTGAAACTCAGGAAAACAAAAAGAAAGTATGAGCTGGGAATTAAACTTGATATGCACAAGGCTTATGATAGAGTTGAATGGGATTTTTTAGAAGCGATTCTGCGTAAGTTGGGCTTCTGTGGGGTTTGGATCAATTTGATCATGAATTGTGTGTGTTCAGTGGAATTTGCGGTGTTGATGAATGGGCAACCTGGGCATCGGTTTTCCCCGTCGGGTGGAATCCGGCAAGGAGACCCTCCGTCTCCTTATTTATTTCTTTTGGTGAGTGATGTTATTTCCCGCCTTATCCAGCGTGGAGTTGATGGTGGCCTCTTAACTGGTGTCCGCATGAATCCTTTGGGTCCTTCTATATCGCACTTGTTCTTTGCTGATGACACTTTTAATCTTCCTCCAGGCAAATCTGCAGAATTGTGATAATATTATGCATATTCTTAACAAGTATTGCTTTGCATCGGGGCAACAAGTTAGTCTCCACAAGTCTAGTGTGTATTTTGGCAGCAATACTCCTCCTCAGCTGCGTGATCAACTTAGCTCCATCTTGGGAATGTCTTTGGTTTCTGATCCGGGGGACTATCTTGGTCTACCAGCCATTTGGGGGAAATCAAAAAAGCAAAGCCTTGCTTATGTGAAGATGAGGGTTCTTGGAAAGGTTCAAGGATGGAAACAATCATCTATTTCACTTGCAGGTAAAGAAGTTTTAATCAAGGCTTGGATTCAAGCTATTCCGACTTACTTTATGAATCTATTTAAATTCCCAGTTACAGTGTGTAAAGATCTGGATGCTCTTGCAACTCGTTTTTGGTGGGGAGATATTGACGGTAAAAGGAAGATCTATTGGATAAGTTGGAATAGGTTGAGTTGGCCTAAATGTGAAGGGGGGGTTAGGATTTCGGAACTTTCAGGACTTTAATGATGCCTTGCTTGTCAAACAATGTTGGAGGCTTATTCATAATCCCAATTCTCTATGGGCTCGGACTATCAAGGCTCGATATTTTCCTCACTCCTTCTTTGATGCTAAACGTGGATGTCGGGCTTCGTGGGCTTGGGCTAGCCTTCTGGTGGGACGAGATATCCTCAAAGCGGGAGCCCATTGGCAGATTCTCAATGGAAGAGATACTAGGCTTTGGATTGATAGGTGGTTACCTTCGCTTGCCCATGGTCATCTAGTACCCCGATACCATAACCATATAACTATGAATACGAAGGTTTCCTCCCTTATTTGTCAGAATTCTGGTTCTTGGGACATCGACTTCTTACGTCCGTTTATTTCGGACGAGGAGGTTAATGCTATTCATGCCCTACCTTTAGGGAATTTATCTACCCAAGACCGATTGATTTGGCCTACGGTGAAATGTGGTAAGTACTCGGTTAAGTTGGGCTACCATTGGATTCACTCTTCGAGGCGGAGTACGGGGGATTCATTCTTTACGGATGCTGGGCTTTGGAAGGCTGTCTTGAAAATTAATGCGCCCCCCAAAATTCGAAACTTCTTATGGAGGGCTATCAATGAGGCGTTGGCTACTATGAGGGGTTTATTTTTGAGAAGGTCGAGCCTATCGCCCATGTGCCTAATCTGTAAGAATCAGGAGGAATCAGTTATACACATGCTTTTGTTTTGTCCTTGGGTAGCACCTATTTGGTTTGGTGGGCAGCTCGGCCTTCGGTTTTGTGATCTTCAGTCTTCTTCCTTCCTCAACTGATTCCGTGGAATAATTAATGTCGACCTTCACCATCAGGATAGTTCGCGAATCCTCTCGGTTATTGCTTTTTCTTGCTGGCACATTTGGAAGGCTAGGTGCAATTATATATTTAATGCTATGACTGTCGTCCCTTCCCAGGTGTTGCAAGTTATTTCTTTCTCTGTTGCTTCCTTTTGGGAAGCAAAGGCCCTAATATCTCAAACTGCTCCTTCTATCCCCGCTGCTTCCAGATCTGTTCCACGTTGGTGTCCCCCTCTGATCCCTATATCAAGATTAACGTGGATGCTAGCTGGTCCCCGGTGGATGGTAAGGCTTGTTTGGCGGCGGCGTTGCGTGACCATCAAGGCCAATTTGTGGCAGCTCAAAAGATTGCTACTGTGGCTCGATCGGTGGTCTTCGCGGAGGCGTTGGCTGTGCTTCGGGGCTGCGAGTTGGCTACTGAGCTTGGCCTAAGTTGGGTTGTTGTTGAATCAGATTCGTTAAAGGTTGTCTATGTTTTGAACGAGGATATCTTTAATGGCAGCTGGGAAGTGTTCCCTGTTTTTCAAAATATCTTGAGAATGGGGTCTTCTTTTCAGGGCTGTCGCTGGTCTTGGGTTTCAAGACAGGCCAACCAATCGGCAGACCTCTTGGCGTCGAGGAAGAACATGGAGATGTGCGATAAAACTTGGGTCAGAAGACCCCCCATCTTCATTAATTCATATTCTCAACAAGGATGGCATTCCTTGCCCTCCATATGTGTAGTTTATTGTGTTTGTGTGTAGGGACGACGCCTGGCCCTAGTGGTAGTGTCTGTTAGCTTTTATCCCTCACTATGCCCTTCTTTGTTTAGCTTTGCTTGTCCATTTTGTGGACTTTCCTTGTTCGGTTGGCATTTGCCCTGGTTATGCTTATTGCCAGTCTTTCAAACAAAAAAAGAAAGAGTTTTTTTTTATATTTTTTTTTTGAAAAAGTAATAAAATATTAAGAGATTGTTCAAATATAAAGTGTTGTTGAAGATGTTATGTTAAACTGAGAAGTAGTGCTACATTTATCATTTATTTGTACCATCACTTGTAATGTCTCTTTAATATAGGTAGGGTCCGCCAACACATGTGAGTCTCATCCCTATTCGAGAGTTGATACAAATAGATGGTAAGAATTGCATTTTTGCAAACTGAGTAGCTAAAATGTTTTTTTTTAAATTTTTTTACATTGTTTACCATTTTCTATTCGAGAGTTGATACAAATACCTATTTATATATTTATCATTAGAATTTGAGCCATCAGTCACTTATATACAATAAAAGACATTGCAATCGAGGATATGTTTTGCTTTTTCGACCATCTCTAATCCTTGAGTTAAAACCTAAAATTTTTTAACGCATAAAATTTAGGTTTTAACCCAGAAACAGTTTTTCAGCACTAACCCTTATGGGTTAAATATTTAGGCCGAAATTATTAAAAATAATAAAAAATTTAGGCTAATTTTTTTAAAGTACTTTAAAAAAAAATTTATGTAGACCATCCTAATTTAATTTTATGAACATTTTAACCTAAAAATTATTGCAGTCCTATTTATTATAGGAATGTGATTGTGTAAATCCTAGTAGATCTAGGAATGTATCTTATATTCCTATTAGGAGTTGATTACCTATTAAGTGTTGTAATCCTAAAAGGGTAAGGTTTTTGCCTATCCTACTAATATAAATAAAGGCACAATGAGGTGATACAAAACACCTCACAATTAAATCACTCTCTCTTCTCCCTCAATACCGTAGGCTCATTTCTCTCTCTCTCTCTCTCTCTCTCTCTCTCTCTCTCTCTCTCTCTCTCTCTCTCTCTCTCTCTAATCCCTTAGATTAGTTAAATCAAATAGGCCTACAACACGTTATCAGCACGCTCTTGCCAGAAGCTGAGGACTTGACGGATCATAGGAGGAGGCTATCTTCTACAAAATTCAAAGGCTTATATTTGTTTTCTGCTAATCAGGTATAAAGGAAGATATTTGAAACGTCCACGAAGCATGAAAACATTCCCTATGATGCATGAACCCTTCTATGTTTATATTTTCCTTATGATATATATATATATATATATATATGTATATATATATTGTATATGTTCATATATTTGTCAATATATATATTTGTTTCATGCATTACACATTTAAATTACTATGTGGAATTGTGAGTCAAATCATATTAATAAATTAGAAGCAATTTACGGTTTTTAAAACCCTAGATATTTCGAAAAAAAGGGAAAGAAAATTGGACATGGTGCGGCACCACCGTCGGCAACACCACGTACCGTCGCTAGCATGAAGCTCAGTTGCATGGACCACTGCAGCAGCCCTTTAGGCTTACTGCTCCTGCACGCAGCAACCAGGCTTCAGCCTGGGGTTAGTTTTGACAGGCTTAAATCCCCAAGCCTGCCTGCAGCTTGGCCCAATTCGCCATCAAGCCTTTGCGCTTATAGGGCTTTGTTTTTTGCCCCGGCCCCAACCCATCAACCTGCCCAGTAGGCTGGGTTTCTTCCCACGACCCGTGGAATGCCTTTTGCAGCCAACCCGAGCCCAAATCACTTTTTAGGCTATATATTTTTGAACCAATGCTATTATTTTAGCATTATTTTACTTCCACGATCGACCCTGTTTGGTCCCGATCTATTGAATTAATTAAAAGTGACATGCAGTCCATTAATTTGATAATGAATCAAAAATTATTGACTTGAAGATCACTTTTAGACATTAACGATTCAATAATTTATTTTTATATTTTGAACCGTTGACATACTTTCGTAGTAACGAAGCTCTCACACTTAAGTTCCCGAAGAAACTCAAATCCACTACACTTAAATCAGCATATTCCATTTTGTGTTTCTTGCAAGAACCTCTCCTTTATGAACTAATCGTTCATAAAAACTAAATTGAACCTGTAGTTTCATATTTAGTGCCTTTGAAACCCGAAGTTTTCATTCAAAACATACCATATGAAACTTGTAGTTTTCATGCATAAATTAAGCCAACACATGTCTATAGAACCCAAATGTTCTATGATACATGTCTATGGCTTACCATATGACTAATCACAATTTTTTGTACCCTCCGTTTTAGGGACATGTCAAACTTGAACAAGCTTGATTTCATTGCTCTAGAAGTCTCCGGAAGAAATTATCTGAAGTGGGTTCAAGACGTGAAGCTCTATCTGACTGCAAAGGGTATTATAGCCACCATCGAGGCACTTGTCGATGAAGCTTAGAAGGCTAATGTAATGATCTTCATTCGAAGACACATCCATGCTGCACTGCAGACCGAGTACCTTGCTGAGGAGGACCCACGCACCCTCTGGCTTGCTATGGCCGACCGTTTCGATCACCAGAAAGACATATACTTGTCAGAAGCAAGACATGACTAGCAGCATCTTCGCTTCCAAGACTTTAAGTCTGTGAAGGAATACAACTCTGAAGTTTATAGAATCTGTTCATTGCTAAAATTCTGTAAAGTGGAACTAATCGAATCAGATCTCCTGGATAAGACCTATTCGACCTTCCATACCACCAATATTATCTTGCAACAACAATATTAGAAACATAAATTCACCAAGTTTTCAGATTTGATCTCTGTTTTACTTCTCGCTAAAAAGCAGAACCAGCTTTTGATGAAAAATCATCAAGCTCGACCCACTGGCTCGAACGCCGTGCCAGAAGCATATGCGACCAATTCTAGCAGCCATAAACGACGAAAGAACCTTCGTGGCCGTGGAAATGGACGACAAGCCCATCCACGGGCCCAAGGTCAACAGAGTGCCTCACCTAAGGGAGGAAATGTGACCCAGCGGTGTCCACCACTTGCCCCTAAGGCCCCGAACTTCAAGAACAAGGGAAAAGCCCCCGTTCAATCGGTTTCCACCAAAATGGACATGTGCTACCGTTGTGGATCAAGGGATCATTAGTCACGCGTATGCTGAGCTACCCCTGAGGCTATTACCAAGTATTATTCCCAATGTGAGTCTAACTTTGCACACGTGGAACATTCGGAAGATGCTACTACATCAATGGAGATATCTGATTTTCAGGAGGCGTCAGCTCTTATGGATGAATAAATTAGACATGTTTTTAGGGTGTTTACCCCTAATGGCCGAACCCAGTAGGAGTGGCCGACCCCTCTCCCCTATTTTCTAGGTTTATGGTTTAATTTTGAACAATTTTTCTAAATCTTTGGAATACTTTGTTTGGTTTTGGTTTGTTTTGAATTATGGATTGTTATTTGATGGATATTATTTCTCGAATTGCTTAATTGAATGAATGGAATTATATTTATGCATGTGACCAATTCAATCAATTTCTTTCTAGGTATTTCTAGTGGGGAAGTTAGTTGTCTGGCAGATAGTGCAATCACACACACCATATTGCGTGAACGACATTATTTTACAATATTAATACCCAAGAAAGCTCATTTGACAACTCTCTCAGGCCCATCCAACCTGATTGAAGGATACGGAAAGGCCCGCATCATGTTGTCCAATGGTACAATCTTAACCATTAAGGAGGTACTCTATTCTCCACGTTCTGGAAGAACGTTGTTGAGTTTTAGAGATATTCGAGATAATCAATATCATATTGAAACCACTGAAGATAATGGATCTGAATTTCTTTGTATCACTTTGTATGAATATGGCCAGAAGTGTATTCACGAGAAGTTGGAACATCTCTCGAGTGGGTTGTACATCACAACCATTCGCGGCATAAAAACCCATCATGTGGCTGGCCCTATGCCTGAATTCCAGAACACTTTGTTGCTTTGGCATGACCGATTTGGACATCCTGGAGGTGACATGATGCACTATATCCTCAAATCATCATATGGGCATCGGTTACCTCCCTATGTTGGATTCCCGCCATGCAAAGCGTGTTCTTTGGAGAAGTTGAATACTCAACCCTCACATACAAAGATCATTCACGACCCCCTAAGTTTCTTCAGAGGATTCAAAGGGACATTTATGGACCTATCCAACCAACATGCGAAACATTTAGATACTTTATGGTGTTAGTTGATGCCTCAACACGATGGTCACATGTTTGCCTGTTGTCCACACGCAACGCTGCATTTTCTAAACTCCTAGCACAAATCATTAAGCTAAGGGCTCACCACCCTGATTATTCAATTAAGTCGATTCAACTGGATATAACGCTGGAGAGTTTACGTCACAGACCTTTGACGACTATTGCATGTCAGTAGGGATTGATGTGGAACATCCTGTACCCCATGTTCACACCCAAAATAGCATGGCAGAAGCTTTCATAAAGCGTCTTCAACTGATAGCTCGAACTTTGGTTATGAGAACCAAACTGTCGGTATCTGCCTAGGGCTATGCAATACTGCACGCAGCCATGCTGGTCCGCCTGAGGCCCACCGCTACCCAACCACATTCACCGTTACAGTTGGTCACTGGATACGAGCATGATGTCCTGCATTTACGGATGTTTGGGTGCGCTATTTATGTGCCAATAGTGCCGCAACTACATACCAAAATGGGTCCTTAGAGAAAAATAAGAATCTATGTCCGTTATGATTCGCCATCAATTGTTCGCTATTTAGAACCCTTGACAGGAGATCTCTTTACTGCACATTTCGTGGATTGTCACTTTGATGAGACAGTCTTCCCATCGTTAGGGGGAGATAGGCATGCTAATGTTCCTGGAGAACGCCACGAATTATCGTGGTATGCTCCCACTATGTCTCATTTAGATCCCTGCACTGCTCAGTCTGAAACTAAAGTACGATGAATTATAGATCTTCAGAGCATTGCTCAAAGCATACCGGATGCTTTTAATGATCTAGCAAAGGTGGCAAGATCACATATACCTGCTGCAAACGCACCTGCAAGGATAGATGTACCCCGAGTACATCAACAACCTGCCTGAGAAAGCATGACCGTCCCTGAAGGTAGGGAGGCCGCACCTTCCACGCGACAAGGTACATTGGCGGCTAGCCAATCATCTGCTCCGACCCTGAAACGTGGCAGACCCATTAGTTCAAAGGATTCACAACCCTAGAAGAGGAAAACGACACCAACTAGTGACCCTAGTTTGAATCTGACCATTGCTCACTCATCCGTTCCAACGCATGAGGTTATTCTCCCGAGAATCGTGAGATTTCAGTCCACTGCGCAGTATTGGATGAGGTTTGAAATCAGAATGAGATTATTGTCGACGATGCATTTGCGTACTCAGTAGCTACTGACATCATGCTTAGCAATGACATTGAACCACGTTTCTTTGATGAATGCCATCGTAGAACAGATTGGTCAAATTGGAAACAAGCAATCCAGGTTGCACTTGATTCGCTCGTGAAATGTAAAGCATTTAGACCTATCGTTCCTACACCACCACGCATGAAACCTGTTGGCTACAAGTAGGTTTTCATGAGGAAGCGTAATGAGAAGAATGAAATAGTGTGATACAACGCACGCCTCGTAGCGCAATGCTTCTCTCAGTGCCCTGAGATTGATTACGAGAAGACGTATTCCCCCGTAATAGACGTTATAACGTTCCGCTATCTTATCAGTTTGGTAGTTTCCAAAAAACTGAATATCCAGCTTATGGACATGGTAACCGTACATCTCTATGGGGATCTAGATACGAAAATATATATGAAAGTTCTATAAGGACTTCCGTTGACTGGTTCAAATAGTTCTAGAACACGGAACACTCTCTCAATTAGGTTGAGGAGGTCACTCTACGGATTAAAACAATCTGGGTGAATGTGGTATAACCGTCTGAGTGAATATTTGACAAGTCAGGGTTATGTGAACAACGAATTATGCCCATATGTGTTTATTAAGAAGTCATATTCCGGATTTGCAATCGTTGCAGTTTATGTCAATGACATGAACCTCATTGAGACTGCCGCAGACTTTGAGGAAATTGCTAGGCACTTGAAATTGGAATTTGAGATGAATGATCTTGGGAAAACTCGATATTGCCTTGGCCTGGAGATCGAGCATTGTTCGGATGGAATCCTAGTACATTAATCAAACTACACCCAAAAGGTGTTGCGTCGTTTTAATGAGGATAAATCGAAGCCTTCAAGTACACCTATGGTCGTTCGGACTTTAGATGCTAAACGAGATCTCTTCCGTCCAAAGGAGGATCAGGAAGATATTTTGAAACCCGAAGTTCCTTACCTAAGTGCAATTGGGGCTTTATTGTACTTGGCTCAATACACTCGACCTGACATCTCCTTCGCTGTTAATCTTTTGGCTAGATATAACAATGCGCCCACACGCAGGTACTGGAATGGTGTTAAAGACATTTTCTGCTACTCACTTGATCTTAATGTACTGTTTTTCCTACGATTAGGAGCATTTTTCCCACTGAATTTTTGCTACCTAACGAGGTTTTAATGAGGCACCCATCTTGGAATGATCATACTCGGTTGAGTTCACTACTTTCATCCTGTTTGACGTTTGTTTTAGACATTATGCATACTTCTCACTTTTCTCCTTAGTTTATGGGTTTTCCCTATAGCTTGGGTTTTACCATAGCTATGTTTTGTGAGTTATACTATAAATACATACTTTCTAAAATTTGAGACTCGCGTTCACCTGTTGTGCCGATGACTTCATCAACTATTCTACCTTTTCTGCTGAAGATCTGATGCGATGGTTTGTTGAGTATTTACACACTCAAGGGGGGAGTGTTGCAGTCATATTTAGAATAGGAATGTGATTGTGTAAATCCTAGTAGATATAGGAATGTATCTTATATTCCTATTAGGAGTTGATTACTTATCAAGTGTTGTAATTCTAAAAGGGTAAGGTTTTTGCCTATCCTACTAGTATAAATAAAGGCACAATGAGGTGATACAAGGTGATACAAACACACCTCATAATTAAATCACTCTCTCTTCTCCCTCAATACCGCCGACCCCTCTCTCTCTCTAATCCCTTAGATTAGTTCAATCAAATAGGCCTACAACAAAAATATTTATATTTTGATAAATATTGAAAAATCAATAAACCGACACCATGAAACTACATAAAGCTAATACAAACGATAATTAATAAACCAACACCATGAATTTGGGCCAATACATTTTTTTTTACTATTAGATTTGATCATATTAGATCTCAGCCGTTTGAATCATTGAATTTATTAATACAAAATAAAAAATTAAATAAATTTGAAAATAGACCATTGGATCAACCAACCGTCCAAATTCTCGGATCGTCCGATTTGTTAAAGAGCCGTTGAACCTCATTATGGTGGCTAACATGACCCACGTACGTAGTGCCCATCCGTGTTAAAGCATCGCGAGCAGAAAGCGTTGGACGAGTGAAGCTCGTTGCGTCTGAACTTTTTCTAGGCGCGCCCACTAACCCAATATGTAATCATGGCCGGAATTTGCGCAAAAATTGATTTTGGGTTAAAACTCATTTTTAGCCCAAGGGTTGGAGCAAGTTGGAGTAGGTTTAGAACCTAAAATTTGAGTTTTGCTCCAAGTGTTGGAGTAGTTCTTACAATTTTATAATAGATAGATTGACTATTTGATAAATACAAATAATATAAATATAAAAATAAAATGTCAACTTAGATTAATGATTATTAACTTGTGAAAGGGGTCATTTTGTACATGTGTTTTTCGATGTTGTGATTGGAGGATCTAAATTCTAATAACACTTCCGGGGTAATGTTAGATAGATCAAATTTTTATCCAAATGATATGTAACCAATAAGAAATAAGCACGTTATGCAATACTTAAGTAATAATCCAATCATCAACAACTACGTCATTTGGTTTACAAAATTTGGTTTGAAGGTTTGGTCTCTCTAGCGTTACCCATATTTCTATTTGTGCCTTGCAATTATGAAATACAGTATGGGAGAAGTATATTAATCCTTATAATTTATATATAACAAATTTTCTTTTAATAAAATAGTAGTATTCCTCTTCACTGGTAACTGAGAGATCTTATGTTTGATTTTCGCCAAAGACGAATTTGAATCATATTATTGATGACCATTGTGAGCCTTACTTACTCCTCCACCCCCTTATTATAAATAATATTGTTGTTCAGAAAAAAAAAATAGTGAGATGAGCTATTACGGATCCCTAACTTTATTTCTTATTGTATCAAACCAAAACCTCGTATATAGATCTCTATCAGTCTTCTATCAATTACATACTTTATTTATTATTTATTTCTTCTGTCATGTAAAAAGAAAAAAAAATGAAAAATATCCTACGTAAAAGAAAAGGGAAGGTACATAATTAACGATCATGTACAAAACGAAATGGTGGAATAAAAAAAATCCAACGACAACTGCACCACCGGCTACGACGACTGACTACCGGCGCGTGGTGGCATGTGAGCTTTTTTTTCAAGCACTTCTAACACCTGACACGAGCAAACAAAGGAAATTTAGAGCTTTTTCCTTCGTAATTATGAGTTTTGAGTAGTATAATCATCAATATAGTGGTTTCCTATATAGGAGAGACTAATCTCAAGGATTTCAAAGGCCAAGCAGGGCAAGGCAGTTACGATCCGACAACATATCAATAAGTTGGCCTTTGTTTCCAACCTATATATGATGTATTTATATGAAATATTGTGTTATCATGCCATGCATTCATTTGTGTTAGTACTTATTCTGCAGTATGTTCACACTCATGCACTTACACTCATAATGGATCCATTTAGTGCAAACCTATACTAGTTTGCATTAGGCTGGTGTAATGCGCTTAACGTGAGTTTGACGTGATTGTAGTACTTGAGCGTAAATTTATACACAGAGCTTGTTCAAGGTAGAATATATCTTTGCATGTACTCATACTAAATTGGTATGTTTTTAGTTGAATAATGATGTAAATTGAGCTTCTTTATGGGAAGTTACTTGTCTCATTGACAATGATATGCTATTGTGCCTCAGAAAAGAAGACAAAGGATAAGCACAAAAGTAAACAACACAAAGGCGATTGTCTCTCGGTAAGCTTTCTTATCTCCAATCCTGAATAAATATTTGGTGTTTCAAGTGCTCTCATCTGTGAACTATACATACATAATATGGAAGAGGCGGAAGGAATTTTCATTTTTTTTCTTTCAAAATGGGGATTTGTTGTGGGGTCCACACCATATCGAACTTCAACGATCCGAACCATGTATTTTTCAAGTTGCACCTCTTAGATCATTCTTACAAAATATTAGCAAAATCGAATAATTGATACATCTTATTGAGTTCAAAGAAATTGACGAGCACTTAGTTCTATAAAAAACAATGAAATTTCATTGTGATAATTAAATAGGCAAATGGTTTCAGATTGAATCTTATTTTTGTAAGGATGATCTATGAATATAGACTTACAAAATAGACAGTTCGGATCATTAACTAATCCCTTCCCTTAAAGTGCCTAATAACATGCATTATATATGTACCTATACAACCTTAGTGAAACATATTGATTCGAATGTACTCAATCTTTGTGGCTTCCAATGATGCAGGGGGCAATCTTCATGAACTTGTACTTTCAAGTTCGAACAGATAATTTTAAATTCACTTAGAACTTTGGTTTGTAACTTAATTTTTTACTTTTCGATTTGTAACTTAATTTATTTTATTTTGATTACATGTCTTCTTTTTTTTTAATTTAGTGGTTTGCTAGTATATTACTAATGATACATTGATAAAATGATGAACATGATTTACTACTAGTTTGTTAGTATAAAATTATAACTTGTGTAAAGAACTGTGGCGATAAATAGAATTTGTATGGATTGGGCTCACCAAATTGGTATGAACAAAATTGGGCTCAAAATTAGTTACGCATCCATTGGCTCCAAACTTCATCCCAAAATCCATATAAAATAAAAAAGCGTAACAAATTGGGCTTGAAGGCTCAATCCCGATTCCAAACCAAATGATCTAAATAATTTTGACATTTTATCGAGTTTTGAAAAAAATCAAAATTTTGGTTCGGTTTCGGTATTCAAGCTTCGGATCGGTATATAGAATAGAAACAGCTGTATTTTTTACACAACACTTGAATATCATGACTATGCCACACTTCAAGAGTCTGGGAGCATGCCTTGGTTTCGATCAGTGTTGAAGCCATAAATTGTGGGGAGGGGTTTAAATTTAAAATATCTTCACCACTACTGGCATATGCTTGTCCTGCAAGAAAAGGCTGCAATTTGCAAATTTTTGTAGGTCATTCCTACAATATGCATCTACTCATTTGAGTCATGCATCAGCTTTCATACTACAAAAATTTATAGTAGATTGTTCATTCTTAGCAACTTCAACCCAAATACGTTAAAACCAAAAGCACTCAAATCGTTACAACGTATTTGTTGTATGTCTCACAAACAATTAGTTTTCTTCTATATTACATCTTTTCGAGTGCCATTTTCGATATCCAATCTCTCATTTTAAACACTGCAATAGATACAACCACTTGTCATATTTGTTATAAACCAAGAAATAACAATTCAGCAGCAGAAAGATACTATATATATATATATATATATATATGACTGTAAATGGTAAAATGAAATGAAATGGCATAAGTAGTTAAACCACACATATATATTAACAAAAGTTAGAAAGAAATTGTAGAGGTGAAACATTCATGATTCAAAGCTACAAGGCCGTGCGCAGTAGATGCAGTCTTCATTTAGGCATTTCGTCAAACACCACCTTCTATTCTGTGGTAGGCCCAATCGGTCTCAGACACAGAAAGCTAGAAATCAGAGCAACAGTGCAGAAAGAAAAGGAAAGAATAAGAGAATTCGAAAGGAAAGTAGGCAGATTTCATTCATTCATATCCTTTTCAGATTACAATAATTTATTTATATACAATCTGCAAGGGGAACCCTAGCAACAGCTTTAAGTGAACTTGGTTAAGGGCTAACAACCGGCTGGGCGTATTTCTCGCTCCTCATGGGAATTTCCGCTGACCAAAGGTGCGGGCGCACCACCTTGCGGTGCTCTGGCTTCGCCAATGGCTTCGGTCTTCATCTGGATATCAGGTTCGGAGTGTGTCGAAGATGCTTTTTTAGCCGTGAAAATTCTTCTGGAAATCTTAACAGAAATGAGAGCCAACACTGTTGCTGATGGCACGAAAACGACGTCAGGAATGGCCTTGATCATTTTGAGCTGGGGCACTCTCTCCCCTGCTCTTTTAGCAGCCATGGCTACTGGCGGCGTTACAACTCCCGTTATCACGGTAGCGTTATCGACCTTGCTTAGCTCTACATTGTCCTTCATAAATTGGATGAAGATGTCCTTCCTGTCTTGCACTTTGGCATTTTCCCAACGTATGAACATATCCTGCTAATAGTTAGTGTGTTAGAGAAGAGAAGCTTGGCAAGTGAAGACGCACGGTTAATTTTAACTGACCTCGATTTCCTTGCGCAACGGCACTTCGTAGTGTTTACCGGGCAGAGAAGAATTAAAAGTGCTGGGTAAGATTGTGTCAATGGTAAATTATTAGATGCTTTGCGTGATGGTACATTTGATGCAGAAACACATACAAGAAACTTGTAATTGAAAAAAGAAGAGGCATATTTATAGCTTGATATTCTTTGTCCAAAATTTAGGAAATCTAATGAAATTTGGGTCATAATATTTACGCAAGAATATGATTAAGGCTAATTCAAAAGAATAAGACACTTACTAGAGATTAGTTCTATGTTTATAACAATATGCTCTAGGCTAATTAAAAAGAAGAGTGTTCTTTCCACTGTGACGATGTTTTCATTTTTCTCAAGTATGATCATGTGAAAACTGGAAACCATTATGAGTGACTGATATGGTTGCTGGTATAGTTGCAAAAAAATGGCCAATTTTGGTTGCTAATGCTGACAACAGTTAACAGGGCTTTTGAAGTAATAGTGTTTAGGTGATTTGTGTTCAGTCTTTTATATTATTATTCAAAATCACGTATTTTACTTCTCGCTGTACTTGTATAATAAGCTTACTTGAAAATCTCGAGCATGGAGAACTGGAATTCCTCAAAATTTTGGATATCTTTCTTGATCAACTGATCGTACAGCGTTGCCATTAAAATGTTTAGCATCCGGCCGGATGGCAGCCCTATTAACAGCTCAAGTTCATTAGAAGAGTTGTATAAAATTATAAAATTATTCAACATAGTATCTTCAACAAAAGAAAGAAAAAACTACTGCAAAAAGAATTAGAGAAATGAAAACAAAGTTTGTGAGAGGACAAACACGAAACTAAAAACTCCGGATGCAAACTATATAACATGAAAAAGAAAATGAACCAACCTCCTCCCAATCCCATGAAACTCATAGACAGTCCCATTCTTTTGAATCCCGGTACCAGCAGTTCCAAAACAATGTGTGTATGTATATATGTATTGAGAGAGAGAGAAGACAGAGAGGTTTCTTAGTGAATGTCCAGTATAGTAGGTGCAAGCAAGGTATCTGATCTTAGGCTTTCCAATTTCCATCCTCATTCGAAATCTGCTTCTTAGCTTGGAAGTTTGGACAATTGCTACCTTAGGACAGGCATCTGAAGTTGTTCCCTATCTTGCAGTTGCCAAAACATTCCTTCTTTCTTGCTTAATAAGCGAGCTGTTTGGTGAATGAGTTTACAGAAAAGTTATGGAAGTGGTACGATCCAATTCTCAATTCCCTTAATCAACCTGCAAGTAGCACAAGAAAGCTATGGAAGAAGAGGGAAGGAGAGATGAAGGAGCAGAGCTCCAAATATTTTTGTATTTAATTTCTTTCTTGTAAATTCTCATCTCATTACATGTCATGACTCCTCATGACAGCTAGCAATTATAACAAACTCCACTAAAACAGGAATAAGCCTAATAGTCCCAAGAATTAAGCTAATCACTAATTACAGATCATATCAGGAAGTCGCTGTTAAAATGGAGAAGTCTTTGCTCTCCTATGTATGCTTTACTGTATAACTTGATAAACACTTAACCTCCCTGTATACATGATAGACAGGCATGGCACGGGTTGGTAGTGATATATGCATGTTATTTTCTCTATACTGATACAGTCATAAGGAATTCACCCCGTTTCTATAAAAAGATAAAATCAATATGAACCTTCCCCCATCATATGGTTCAAACTCTGCAGCAAGGTTAAATGTATAGCATCTGAATGCGTATGCACCCTGTGCCCAGCAGCAAACTCCTCGATTCTACCATCAACCTCTACGACACTAGAACCAATCTCCTTATTTGCTTGATTCTTCCTCATCAACCTCTTAATTTCCTCCGCATCACTCCACCTTCTCTTTCTGGCATACAAATTTCTAAGCATTACATAGTTTCCATCATTCCCTGGCTCCAGCTTGGCCACCTTCTTTAAAACTTCGTTCGCTCTTGTGACAGCCCCATATCTCCCAGTTTGACATAACCATCAATCATCGCGTTAAACGCAGCTGAGTCCTTGTCAGGCATTTGATCAAAAGGCCTCCTTGCATTACCCATGTCTACAGACCTTGCATACCCACAAATAAGAGCTGTCCACGACACTCGACTCGCGTGCGTCATTTTATCAAACACCTTCCTTGCATACCCACTAATAAAGGCTAATTGTAGTAGCAGATGGCACAAAAGCTCTGCATTACGAGTATGCGAGTCACCTCATGTCAAATGATCTGCCGAAGTTTTTAACTACCTCCCGTACCCCAGCTTCGAGCATCGACTAAACTGAGTGGAGGTCTACGGTAACCATGTTACATATTGTCTTCCAATGATGTTTTTGATGTATGTGAGACGAATAATGTGAGAAATTTATTTTTGATAGGCTCAAGTTGGTAGTAGAAGTTGAATTGAATGGAGAATACTAACCAAAAAATGGAAAAATACTAAACCTGAAAACTAGTTAGTCTGGCGCAACTCCATTAACATAGAGCCATCCATTACTAACCAGCAAGGAGTCAGAGGAAATGTGTCGTAAAATTTACATATGGTAACGAAGAGGTGTGTGAACTGTATGTAGTATATACTTGCGTTTCAAGTATCCAGTTTGCTACCGAAAAATCAACAAAGTAAGGGAGTTGAGTAAAAGTTAAACCATTGTTTCCACTTGGCTTAGTTATATGTCTATACCACACGAAGTCGTGAACCTGTGTTGGATCCCGGAATGCCTCAATATCATGCATAGCAGGACTTCAAATGTAATAAGAGCCCTGGAATTTATTTGAGGTAACCACAATTATAATCGAAAGTACAAGTATACAAACGTAAGTATTAATCGGGACGATAAACAATATGGACAATTATTGGATCCAAAGGGGAAGAATACAGATTGTGATTACTCTAATTGCTTGTTTATTAATCCGCAATTGAAATGGGAGGGAAAAGATAGAGTTGCAAATGTGGACATGTTAACTTCTTTGGGATTTGGGAGGGTAATTGGGTCATTGCCCCATGGAATATTCAACCGGTTCGGCCTTTGGCAGCAGCAATGCCAATTAGTTGCAACGGTAAACTTTTATTTCTCAAATTCAAAATTCAATTTCTATTTTTCTTTCATTTTTTTTTATTTTTTTTTAAATAAAAATAGAAATAAAAACCGAAAAGGGGAAAGCTTGCGGACCACGTCTCCTAGTCCTAGTAGAATTAGGAATTCAGCCGTGAAACCCTAATACTATATATATGTGATATAGAAACCCTCAAAATTCCATTCTCTCAGTTTCCAGTTTCTTCTTCCTTTTCAATTGCTTTGCGTTCTCTGCATTTTGGGTGTCATTCGTTCTTCTTCGATTTCGTTGCATTAATTCTCCGCGTTGTTTGAATCAATGGCTTCCAATTCCAACCACAAAAGCATAATACCACCGAAAGTCAAGTGTGCCTTAAAACCCACCAATCCTCGTATGCGTGGTTCCAAGAAATTTAAGCGTTTCCACTTCAGAAACCTCCCACAGGAAGAATCTCAATACTTTTCTTCTTCTTCTGGTTCTGAAATTAAGCGTTACGATGACCCTTTTGAGTATGAGGCATACAGTCCACAAAGTGTTGGTTATGCTCATTCTCCTGATCATTCAGGTTATGTAACTTGCGAGCCAGAATGCTGTGAACTTGATGACGATGCTGGTTCATATCTCCAAGAACAACAGCAAGGATATGAGCAGGACAAAAGCTGTCACGATCATGATTGCGAAAGCTCTCAACTTGATGGCGATCATGATGAATTCTGTCATTTTGATGATGATTTAGGGGATGATGACTGTAAACCTGAATACCATGAAGTTATTTATCCAGAGCCAGAAGAAGACGATTATGGAGAACCTTACTTTCCAGAACCAGAACAAGAATATGATTACTTTTATGGTTCTCAAGTCAAGCCTTGCCATAGTCGTTGTAATGCTGATGAAACCTCTGCTTCGGTCGATTCAATCTGCGATTCATCTTCTTCACATGAAAGTGAACTTGAATATAATAAGACTTATGATGACAAAGCTTCATTCTACTGTGTGAGTAGTCCGGATCAGCCATTGTCTCCCCCGAGACCTGCAAAGTATTTCGACTGCAAGCTGTGTGTGAAGATGGCTAGAGAGCCGGTGGTGACTCAATGTGGCCATTTGTTTTGTGGGGATTGTTTGAACAAGTGGTTGTACTTCTTCACTTCTGAGATGCAGTGCCCTGTTTGTAGGAGTAAGGTGCTTGATTCCTCCATCATTCAGATTAACCCACCACCGTTGTGGCAGCAGAGACCTTGAAATTATTGGAAAGTTAAGATGATGCTTAGGAGTAATGATGTATAATTCGTTTGAGATGTTTATGTATTTTGGCTTAGATGTAAACTGCTTATTCATTCAAATTAATATAAGTTTACTTTTCCACAATTTTGTGTTTTCATGCTTTGTTCAACAAGACAACATATTTTTATATTTTGTGTGTTTGTTATGACATCGTTTTGTTAATTAATGTGTCCGAGTCTCTTGAATGGCTTATAAATTTGTTCCTTTGCAATGAAATTCTGGTTACCACCCTTTACATTTCCTGCCTCTTTTTGCTGTGTGTTTTTCTTCAGTTTGCAATCTCTGTGCAGAGTTCTCTGAATTTGATTTTGATAATGATCCTCAAACAGAAACTTCATCCTTCTTCGAGATAACCGCTAACTTACTCTGGAAATTGTCTTAGACACTTGCATTGTTGAAATAAAAATACAGGGGAGTCTTCTGGAATATGGTTAAAATAAAAGATCTATTAGACAAAGGGTTCAAAGTGGTTGAAGTATTTACGATACATGATTCAGGAATGAGAACTGCAAGTGTGCAACTGGAAAACGCACTATGGAGTTGGTACAAGTTACATGAATTTTCTTTTACTCCATGTCATAGTCACTCTTTCGTTTCAAGACTGAAAGGTTAGACACTTGAAGGTTGCACGTTTCAGTGTTCAACTTATGGAGCTACAACAGTATATTGGCATAAACGAAAGTAGTCTGCAATGAAAATGATGTAGAGTTAGTGACTTACAAACTGCGTGGGATCGACTAAATTGATAGTTGTTTTCAAACTCCAAGGGATCCATGCGTGCCATTAGCTGCCTCTTTCAGCCAGTTTATCTCTTTTAAATGTGTTATGAAATTCAATAGGGTTGCTCATGAAGTAGCAGCTTTTGCTGCTGAGCTTGTGTTCCCTCTTCATAGCTTGAATACTATTATATGTTCGTTTGGAACTTTGTTTATCCGATTACAGAATAAAAGATTGTTATGAGCCTCAATATTTAATCTGTGCATGATCATTACTCAGTTTTGAACAAGTTCTTGATCAACACCATCAGTACTTTGCTTCTGCAACAGGCAAATCTATACTGAATTTCACGCGGCCTAATCAGCGCACACGTATTGAATTAGAGAGGATCAACAACATGAACATCTTTATAAATATCTCAGATATGAATTTATTTAACTAGGTCTCTCAAATCATGCATATATAATCGTTATTTCCACAGGAAATAATACAGAGATGTTTATTAATACAAGGAATGATCATGTATTGGCATGATCATATAACACTCAAAGCTTTCTCTTGCTTTATTTCCTGCCCTTGATCACCTCCATCTTAGCTGATGCTGGTCCACGAAAAAAAGTGAAAAGTTAGCAAGTTTATATATATAATGTGTGTGTGTGTGTGTATGTAAGCGAGATATATGAGTTACTTAGGGTAAGAAAATAAGACACTCACCTCTGGCAACATTGGGGAAGCGGTTTGCCGCTGCCTTACAGCATTCACAAGCGGCCTGCTTATCAGCTGTGGTTTGGGCGAGGTTCTTGATGTTCTGCACCCCGGTGCAGCAAGCCGGGTCAAGATTACCCCGTTTGGTCAGGTAGGAAACGCAAGGCGCTAAGTTCGAGTCCACCTGGCCACAAGAGACGTCCTCTCCTTGCTGCACCATTAGGTGAGCCATGGCTAGCAGAACCAACATTGAGATCACAATGCCCTTCATCATTTTTCCTAGTAGTGAAAAGTTTCATAGCTAGCTTGTGCGTTTGAGCTTGTGCTTTTCTGCTTTTGCTTGTGGAAAATGGATGGCTTGTATGGTGTACTTATAGCCGTTTGAAGATAATGACCTAAACAAAAACAGTTATGAAACTTTGGCTTTTCTATAAGTCACTTGGACAGTAAAGGCTAAAGAGGACAAGGTTTGGGCTAATTTTAGTTACTAGTTTGCAGGCTTTATAGTTTCGGTGATGAGCGATGAGTCTGGCCCTGTACAATGTGTCATGCCCTTCTGGCCCAGGTTAACAAATTCTCTCTTTTCAAGAAATTTTGTTTCCATCCAAAACCACCCTCAGTTTATACATGATAATGACTCCAACTACAAGCGGCGGATGATTTTTTTTAATAAAAATGGTTTCTGAGATTTGTATAACTCCTCCATTTACCTAAACAATGAAAATTAATAGGAGAGATCCTTGAGTTTGTTCACCGTAAATCATTTTGACCGGTCCATGAAAAAGCTGTCAATATCCTCATTAAATCGTCCCATGAACATCCACGTGACCATCTTTTTAAGGGTTTGTTTGTCAAGGGTTTGTTTGTCAAACCAACTCTTTCAGTTAACGAGAATATTGACAGATTTTTCATGAAATGACTAAAATGATTTACGGTGGACAAACTCAAGAACCACTTTTATCGATTTTCAGTGTCCGAGATTAAAATAAATTGTTTCAGAAACCACTTGGGATTATCACAAATATATTGCTTGGGATTATACGTATGTCATCTTCCTTCGTTTGAAAGGAATCTTATCTTTTTAGAAGTGTGTATAGATCTTCACGTATAAAATAAGTTTTCCACATCAAGATTCAAATCATTAAGGCGAAAAAATATTTAATGTCTTTAATAAGGATTTGCTACGCAGTATTATAGTCTGGTGGTATACCTTTTCACTTGAAAGTGAGAGGTCTTAGGTTCGAATCTCGTGGATAACGAATTTGATACTAAATTAGACTGCTCATTATATGGCTTAGCCGAACTCTCTCTTCTTAGTGTAAAAATTTGATCTACTCAAAAAAAAAAAAAAAAAGCCCAAACGTACAATTTTGTATGTTTGTGTATCAACTTTTGGACAAGGCAAATATTTAGACAAGAATTACCATATGATTAAACTCACAATCTAGCCGATGATTTATGTTAAATTGTGCCAAGAGAATATTAGCCGACTGATGACATCAAAGATTCGAAATTATGTATTTTAATAAGCGCGCAAATAGATTAATATATAACGCAAAACTAAGGTTGTATAACCATAAAACATTTTTATTTAATTTGAAATCGTATGTAATAATTCTAATTTCTTGCTCATGTTTTCGTTATGTACGTGCGCGCTCTATTTTTTTTGGTAAGCCTTGTATTGCTGCTACACATGGGTCGGCAGCAACCGCGCATGCAGATATTCTATTGTATAATTAGTATTAGTTTTGTATTGAGGTGCTTTTATAAAAAGTGGGTATAAAAAAAAGTTGAGCTAAAAAAAGTGTTTGGTAAACACTTAAAAACAGCTTATTTTCACAGTTTTGAGTGAAAAAAAAACTAAAAATGTGAAGTAGCAAAAATGATCTTATTCTCACAACACAGCAGAAGTAGTTTTTTTTTTTTTTTTTTTTTTTTTTTCAAAGCACAGCAAAAATTAGTATCGTAGATTCGTAGCCAATAATTTCGTGTAGAATATAAATTTACATATCTCTTTATTATATATATACTCACGTAGTTTCTTAAAAATATTTTCTCATTTCTTACATGAATGATTAGCTAAATCATACATTTTTAAAACTCAAAAATACACGTACTATTCACGTATTTTGGAATCAAATTCGCACACCACCATTTAGCATATGAACAATCGTCGACCACCTACAAGACAAAAAGAGATCATAAAAGAACCTAGGCACCGGGGAGGTACTGACCAAGGACCCTTTAACTCTTTAACTATCAAGTTACGACAGTGTTTACAATGTCAAGTAGTAGAATAGAGTGTAGAATGTGATACATTTACCTTAAACCCTAAAAGGCATATTTATAGTGTTCAATGAGAGTCCTTATGAGGATAGAAATCCGTATTAAAGCTGGGAGAATCCTAATAGGAAATCTAGGAAGATATTCCCTTTCCATTAGGCTAATGATTACTTGGAGCACACGCTAATTCCTATAATAATAGGAATGCCCAAGATTTTCTCCTAATCAAAGTAGGATTGGGAGTTACGTTCCTTGAGGGCCTCGTAGGTCTCCACAATGGTGGCCCTTGTCTACCGTTTTGGTGCCTGTTAGATTGATTATTTCATAGTACCTTTAGATGATCCGGTCTAGATCATATAGGTCATTATGAACACGTTGATCTAACAGTTTAGACCCCGAGGTCCGAGTCTTGATTCGAATCGATCCATTTCCCTGGATCCTCCATTCTTTAATTGGAGATCCGGTCTTCACTGCTTCATTTGCCTTGTCCGGCGGTACAAAAATCAGGAACCCACAACATATACATGTACTTTTTATGTTTAGTACACTACACGTTGTTTTTAAACATTTTTGTTAATATATGTAAAATTTATGGATTCTATAAGTATTTTTAACATAATCTTCCTCAATATTACCTAGAAGCTCATTCAATACGCCCAGTTTGAACCAAAGTAGTTAATTTTGTATGTTTTGAGTTCAAAAGGTAAATAAACAAATCACAAAGTGCTAATATAGAGAGTATTGTTGGACCCATAAAAGAATAAGTTAACATTTCGTTTTCAATTGTTTGTTTTTAGTTTTCTAATTTATTTTTTTGAAAACTAAAACTAGTTAAAGTTTTCAGCTTTCATATAAATAAAAACAGAAATCAAAAAGTGAAAATCAAATCCCAACTATTGAGTATATCTGATTGCATAGACTTTTATTTTATTTTATTTGTAGAGAGGAAACATGGGGATTTCAAACTTTATTGTGTAGAAATAATTGGGGATAAGTTAGAAAAACCAACTCTAACCAACCATGTTGCCTCATGCACTAAAATAGAAAACTTCTAGGATCCTTCTCTCTCAGTATGAGTCAGTCACAATAATTTGGTTAGAATTTGTCTTTAATGAGAATTAAATCTAAAACCTCTCACTTATAATTAAAGAATAATAATTTTGAAATATGAGAGATGTTGGAGAAGAGCATATAAGCGGGAATTTATCATATATAGCAAAAAATTAACCCTTAATTTCAAAAATGTCAGTTTTTATAAACACTTTCATATATATTCAAAATCTCACTTAAATAGACATAACTACCCTCAATTTATATAAATAACTAATTGTTATACTTAAAACTTCTTGTATTATAATCTCTAACTAAAACTTTCTCCTTTTTTTTCTTTTCTTTACCAAACGAAGAGCAAAAGTTTTCTCTCAATTTTATTTTAATAAATAATCAAGGAAACCTTTCTTTCTCACATGGTTCACAGAAAACACTTTAGTATGTTATGTTATAAAAGTGAACTATCAGAGTAAAGAAATAAAAGTAATTATCTTTTAATTGTCGGAAATTTAAAGAATTGTATGTACAACCAAAATAAACAATAAAATGATCAAAATAAAATATTTATTCGTTACACCCCAATTTCTTGGCCCAAACAATAAAATGATAGAAAGAAAATTTTATTCATAAAACTCCAATTTAAAAGGGTTCTACAAAGTAGGAAGAAGTTGAACAGGATTCCTACAAGTTTGTTTATAATGGTCATTTGAACCACATTTTGAACACTTTCGAGTTGATTTTTCTTCTCCACGTGATGGGATCCTCTTTTCTTTGCGCCTACCATATCTTCTTCGTGTAATTGGTGGTAAGACAATTCTTTCAAGCACATCATCAGTTACTATCCAATCGCTTTGATCACCAACTGGCCATATAGCTTCTCCATAGGCAATGACCAAGGAGTTTGTAGTATAATAATGAGAACACATAGGATAACATGAAAGTTGTCGGTGTCTACATGCAGCACAAGCATGTGAGCAAGGGAGTTGGTCAAGATCAAATTGTCGGCATGTGCAACTCTTTTCCTCTAAATTCACAACTTCAATACGAGATCCATCGTATACATGAAATGAGTAAGTTGCAATGGGCGATACCTGCATGTTCACATACATCTATATTACTCAAACAAAGAAGAACTAAACAACCAAAAAATATATTCCGCATAAGAACTACAAAAGCAATTTGCAATTAGTGATTTGTAAGAGAAGTTGATGAATACCCCGAACTGCTGCATAAAACTACAAAGGCAATTTATATAAAACCATAGCAGCAATTACGTTGAAGTTGCACAAGATATGGTTTTTAACTTTTTTCTTGTCAAAGCCTAGTTTTTTTAACTTTGACCTTTTACATTGCAAACATACATTTATTCTTTACTAAACATAGTGATGGATAAAGTTATAGATTATGGGACCAAGTGCTAAAACTACGAAGTTCACATGATATATCAAGATCACAATCAGGATGAGATTCGGCGCCTATTTAAGGAAGTTGTCGAGCAACAAAAACGCCTTGGCCGAATTATTGAAGCAAATGAAGAAAGGCAAAAATCTTTCTCTCAAATGATAAAGGTGAAGGTTCATCACAGCTTACAAGATCAATGGTTAAATGAAGATAGAGCTCGATATTATGAGTGGCTCGATAAGAAAATGCCATTTGGGTTCAAATCAATTCCATTTGAAGAATGGTTGGATCAAAAGGCCGGGGGGCAATTTTTCGCTCCGGCCACAACCAACATTCGGCCTACGAAGGTTGTCCAGACGGCCGAAGAAGAACCTAGGCCACCTATTTTTTCGGTCGAGACCGAATTTGTGGTAGGCCTAGAAGAAGAAGTTCACGTTTTTGAGCCACAAATTGACTCAGAAAATGATTCGTCAGAGGAGTACTCCAATGACGAACAAGGCCTAGCCGGAAAAGCCACGCCAATCGATATGATTATTGGTGATAAGGCCGATATGGAGAAATCTCGTTCGGCTAAGTTTTTCGAGTTACAAGCCGAAATTGGCAAAATTAATATGCCTGGGGGGCATAAATATTGTTCAACACATTCGGCGGCTGAGAATAAGAAATATTTCGCCAAGTCAAAGGTATTTGGCAGTGGTTCTTTATTCGGCCTAAAGCGAAAACAATTTGATATAAAAAGATCTCGGCTTGGAATAAAGCATCGTTGGCCTCCTCCCAACTATGGTTCGGCCACTTTTCTTTTTGTTTGCTAAAAAAAAAAAAAAAAAAAATATATATATATATATATATATATATACACATACATATATATATGCAATAAAGAAATTATTTTCTTACACATACGGCTATGCAAGCCGATGCATAAGAAAATAAAGGGGGGGTATAATAATCGGCAATCTTTATCAACTTGCCAATTGTTGACTTTGATTGGTGATAGGCCGAGCTGCCATTTTTTCTCGACCACGGCCTCAAATTTTTCTCGACCTCCAATTGTTGACTTTGATTGGTGATAGGTCGAGCTGCCATTTTTTCTCGATCAAGATTTTTCTCGGCCTCCTACCCAATTCTTAACCTATATCCTACATGCCGAGCTCGTTTTCGAGACTTCGACCCCATTTGGTTTTTCTCGACCAGCTCGTCCAGGGTGTCAGGCTGTGGAGTGGATTCACTCGACCATACATTTCTTTGACTGCGCTAATTTCCTTAACCATTTGGCTTATGGGCCGAAGCTCAAGGAAACTGGGGGGCAATGTTTGGACCCAAAATGACATTTTGGGGGCCGAGCTCAGAAATATTCTCGGCCCAATGTTGTTTAGAATAGTGTCATGGGCCGGCCTTGTCAGGGTTGGCCGAGTCCTGATATAAGAAAGATTACTTTGGATAAAGACGAAGAAGTTGAATCCTTATACAATGGGGAGTCTCAAGGTTGGAAGTAAGAATGAATCTAGTTCATTATAGGGCTTGGTACAGAGGCCTATTGGAACTAGGATTGGCCGAATCATAATCAGATTGGGATAAAGAGTTCTAGTTTGAGTACTTCTCTGATTCGCCCAAGAGTTTTTTAGCCACTATAAATACAAGAGGTCGTGCGACATTCTAAAGATCTCCAACTCAACACACAAATCTGCCCTGCGCAACCCTCTCAACCTTTTTGAGAATTTTACTTTCTTGTCCGCCAACACATCTTCAGTTTGGATAAACAGCACTGTGAAGGCAACTGGTAAACATCTTCAGTTTGGATAAATAGCACTGTTGCCGTAGAATCAGCCGACCGCGGAGCATCTTCAGTTTGGATAAACAGCACTGCGTCGGGGCCGACTGGTTATCTATCCAAGTCTCGGCCGAGAAGGATTTTTTCGAATTCTTTTCGACAGGGGTCATCTCACCAGCCTTCTCGGCGAAGTGAGGTGTTACAGTTTATTACATTCGGCACATTGAAAGCCGAAATTTGATATTGAACTTCGCAGAACTAGCAGCCTTGTCTTCAGGCTCTAGGACCCAAAGGCCGAGGCGTGTTCCTTACTCGGCCGCAGTCGCAAGATCAAGAAGTCAGCCGCGCAACACAACACCACATCCACATTTTACTCACCGGCCGAGCTCGGCCGTCGAGTTGGCACGCCCCGCACTCAACCGAAGGACGTAGTTAGCTCATAGATTACTCGGCCTGCGCGCCACGTAGGCTTTGTAGTTTTTAGGGTCAACAGGGTTATAAGAATCGGTAAAATAGTTTAAAAACTGGAGAACAAATGAAAGTGTACCAAAATTAAATAGACAAATTGAACTAAATTCTATTTAAGTGAATGCAAAAATACCTGTAATGATAATCCTTGCTTGTTATTTTCTCACATTAATTTGTCTGCCCAATCCGTCATATGTGTATTCATTTTGGTTGCCTCGTTCGACGCTCATAAAACCACTTCTGGAGAATATTCATTCTTAAATACTCAAGAAATCGGTGATAGGTAGTTTTCGAGCATCTCTGGTAATTGCATTGAGACATTCAGCAATATTTGTTGTCATGATGTTGTACCGTTTTCCATCGAAGTACGCACGAGTCCACTTTTCATATCCAGCCGAATTAAGATAATCACCCACCTCAGAGTCGACTTTATATATTTCTGTCATAAGACGATGAAATTCAGGAATTCGATATGCCTTAGCAGCTGTAAAATACAGTTTATGTGCTCTCTCATGCTTAAAATTGTGCCCAATGTTCTGACTTAATATGCATGCACCATGATGGGCATTGGGGAAAACAATTGAGAGAGCCTTCCGAATGCTTTCATGTCTATCAGAAACAAACACCAAGTCATCAATTTCCCCAATTGCTCCTCGTAATTTTGTCAAAAACCAATTCCATGATGCGTCATTCTCTGAATCTCCAACTCCGAATGCTAGAGGGTATATTTGTTTGTTGCCGTCCATGCATGTGGCAACAAACAAAGTGCCAAGATATTTACCCTTTAAAAATGTCCCATCGACCGCTATTATCGGCCTAATAACACTTCTAAATCCTCTTATGCAATGTCCAAGTGACATGAAACAATACAAAAAATGATTATTCTCATCTGTTTCAATATGTGTTATCGTACCTGGATTTTTGGCTTATAACACAGCAAAATAAGATGGAAGTAATGAGTAAGATTCCTCTGGTGAACCCCTAACCAACTCCAATGCATGTTCCTTAGCTCTCCAAGCCTTCACATAACTTATACTCACACCCATGTCCTCCCGCATATCTTCTATGATGTCACATGGTCTATGTACTCGTGACACACCCTCGTACTTAGACTTTATGCATTGACCAATAAGAGAACTACTTGTCTGTCGATGATGGCGATTAATAACGTCTAATGAGCATGAGTGGATAGTAATGTATTTTCTGAACTTGAAATATGATGATTGTTGTAATTTAGAAGCAGACAGTTTCCACTTGCATCCATTGCCTACACAACCAACTTCAAACCTTTCTTTGCTTGATCTCTTCACTCTGAACTCATAATTGTTCTTCATAGCATCAATACCTAACTTTTTTTTCAAATCCTCCTTAGTCTCGTACAATTGGCCTACAACTATATCTCCATCTGAATTGTACAATTGTCTGATTCATGTACAATATTTGTACCCTTGTGAACATTTGATCGGTTAGAGCTGGGTTCATCAAATTGCACATTAACAGGCACATCATCACATACCATCCCTTCAGGAGGCAACTCATTGAATTCAACATTATCTTGGAACACATTATCAGGCTCCATATGTGGCATATTCTCAAATTCTTCATGATACGATGCATTCTCAACTTCTTGATTTACCAAATCGTTATCTGAAGCATGTAGCACAATATCTTCCAAATCACCTTGAGTAACAAAGTTAAGACCTGTTTGTAATGGGTCATCATTATCTTCCGAAGAAAATACTTTCTGCTTTAATGTAACACACAAGGGAATCTTCCAAGACCTCGAAAGGTTTTAAAAAATAAATGCCCTCGCATCATCATCATCAACTAGATCTGCAGGCCATGTAGTTTCCATTGCGTTATATATGACTTTCATACTTATCTTGTACTCATTTGGGTCCACATTCACAATACCATGTACTTTTTTCTGAAGCTCCGCAAATGTAATTTTGTTTGAAACAAGTAATCCTTTCTTTTTGCAATTTTTGTATGTTGAGTCAACCCACGTCCCACCATAGTTCACTAAAATTGTCAAACTAGACATTATCCTGAAATATAAGCAAAACAATAAGAAAAAAAAGTGATATACAGACACACCTAAGATTGATATATATATGTGCAAATAAAGAGGATGTTGTGAAAACTAGACTGAATCATGAGAAAGGCTGGGCGTTAATATATACACAAAACATCATGCATTTGAGCAATGGAAGAAGGACCTTGTTGATTAAGGGGTTATTCTGGAAGTTAACTTCCAATTACTTTTACGCATTGAAAAAAATTAAATTAATATTGCTTACCAAACCAACATAAGATGAATAAAAACACAGAAAGAAAAACTTTATTCCGTAAACCCTAGTTTTTCAAATATGCACTGAAGAACTATTAGCTTTGCCTCTAACTGATTGGCAAAAGCTATTAGATTTGTCAATCTTCCATTGCCATAAGAAACCTAATTTTTCTAATATGCGCTAAAGAATTTCTATTCCGTAAACTTTACAAAAATTGACAACTCGTTCTTCAATAAAATTCAACCGAAGGAAGAAACTACAAAAGCAAAGAGAAAACATAGACTAGGAAGAATGAAAAAAATTAACCATCTACACTCACCTTCGTACGATTAGGGTTGCACAGAGTCTCCACAGTAGTCGATGCCTTCACTATCTTGCCACCATGTTTTAGGTTTTGCCGTCCAAAATATCAATCTAATAGGATTTTGATTTTTTTTAATTTATTTAGTTTTAAAGTTTAAGGGCATTTGTGTCTCTTTGAGTGATATTTTGGATATATTTGAAAGTTTTTATAAAAACTGACATTTTTGAAATTAAGGGCTAATATTTGGCTATATTTGATAAATACTCCATATAAGATTAGTTAATAATGGGTGAAGTATGCTTTTCTCTCCTACTGTGAGATTCTCTCTCCTTCCCTGTGAGAGATTTTGTAGCCTGTATGTTGATTTCATCTCTTCTGCCCTTGGTCCTTGCTAAGGCCTGGGTTGGTGGCTCTCGGATTTAGTTTTCCTTGCAATTTTTCCGTTGATTGTCTCCGATTTGTGCTTTAACTTTTCAAATCCTATGCCATCAATTCCATTTTCTATTCCCCATCTTTCCCATCCTCCACCTCTTTGGCTTCCCTCAAACCCATCAGATTTTGGATCAGTAGCCACTTACGTGCATATGTTCACACCACCACCTCTCATGGATTGGGAAGTGCATTTTGTTTCGGTTCAGGTGTTCACACCATCACCTCCCATGGATTTGTCTTTGACGGCTTTGTTGCCTTTGGTGACTTTGTTACTTATGAGTTCTCTCACCAGCTTTCTTTGGTTCGTTGTTATTGTTGCAACATCTATGGTGCTTTATGAAGGTTGTCGTAGTCATTTTCCCATCATTTTTGTGGAATTGTTTGGTTGGATTTTAGGCATTTGTTGGGCGGATGTTTTACGGCAATGAATCAGTGGCGGTTGCAAGGAATTTAGGGTTTTATGTTTCCTTTACTGTTTCTGGGCTCAAACCTTTGTAAATTTTAGTGTGTTTTCGGTAATAACTCTACTACTTTTACCCAAAAAAAAAAAAAAAAAACAACGGGTGAAAAGGATGCTGGGCTACGATTACAAAAGTAGCAGTTGGAAAACTAGCTGTTATACAAGCTAGAACAAAATGTAGCTGATATGAATAATTTACCTTTTTTAAATTTGTTTTAATTTGAAAAAGTAATAAAATATTAAGAGATTGTTCAAATAGAAAGTGTTGTTGAAGATGTTATGTTAAATTGAGGAGTGGTGCTACACTTATCATCTATTTGTATCATTACTTGTACTATCTCTCTAATAGAGGTATGATCCGCAAACACATGTGGGTCCCATCTCTATTAGAGAGTTGATACAAATAAATGGTAAGAATTGCATTTTTTTCGAACTGAGTTGCTAATTTTTATTTTTTTACATTGTTTATTTGCTCGTTTAACAAAAATTTAGAGCTTCTTTTAGAGATATTCTAAATACCTATTTATATATTTATCATTAGAATTTGAGCCAACAGTCACTTATATACAAAAAAAGACATTTCAATTGAGGATATGTTTTGCTCTTTTGACCATCTCTAATCCTTGGATTAAAACATAAAATTTTAAAATCATAAATGTTAGGTTTTTAACCCATAAACAGTTTTTGCAGCACTAACTCTTATGGGTTAAATATTTAGGCCGAGATAATTAAAAAAAAAAATTTAGGCTAATTTTTTTTAAAGCACTTTAAAAAAATTATGTATACCATCATAATTTAATTTATGAACATTTTAACCTAAAAATATTTATATTCCAATAAATATTGAAAAATCAATAAACCGACGCCATGAAAATATATAAAGCTAATACAAACGATAATTAATAAACCAACACAATGAATTTTTTTTTTTACTGTTAGATTTGATTATATTAGATCTCAACCGTTACATTTAATGAATTTATAAATACAAAACTAAAAATTAAATAAATTTGAATATAGACCGTCGGATCAACCAACCGCCCAAATTCCCTGACCGTCTGATTTGTTAAAGAGCCGTTAGGCCTCATTATGGTGGCCGACATGACCCACGTACTTGGTGCCCATCCATGTTAGAGCATCGTGTGTAGAGAGCGTTGGGCGAGTGAAGCTCGCAGGGTCTGAACTTTTTCTAGGCGCACCCACTCTCATCCATGGGCCAACCCACTAACACAGTATGAAATCTTGGGCGGAATTTGCCCCAAAATTGTTTTTGGGTTAAAATTTATTTTTAGCCCAAGTGTTGGAGCAAGTTGGAGTTGGTTTAGAACCTAAAATTTGAGTTTTACTCTAAGCGTTAGAGTAGTTCTTACGATTTCATAATAGATAGATGGACTATTTGATAAATACAAATAATATAAATATAAAAATAAAATGTCAACTTAGATAAATGATTATTAACTTGTGTAAGGGGTCATTTTGCACATGTATTTTTCTATGTTTTGATTGGACGATCTAAATTCTAATAACACCTCTGGGGTAACGTTAGGTGTTAGGTACTCAAGCCCAAGGGAAGAGCCCAACCCAAAAGACTAGTCCAATAGGTGGGAGGACCCCCAAGACTTAAGAACCCCTACACCCCCATAAGTGTAGTCGATGTGGGATCATAACATTACACCATCCTTCGGAAGCCGACGCCCACGGCGGCCCTTACTCTGGTGGCTTTCACTCTTAACGGCGGCGCACCCTTTGGTCGTCCCGTTAAGGTAGCCCTTTCCAGGTCGCCCCCTCCGCAGCGTCGGGAACCTAGGCTCTGATACCAATGTTAGGTACTCAAGCCCAAGGGAAGAGCCCAACCCAAAAGACTAGTCCAATAGGTGGGAGGACCCCCAAGACTTAAGAACCCCTACACCCCCATAAGTGTAGTCGATGTGGGATCATAACATTAGGTAGATCAAATTTTTATCCAAATGATGTGTTATCAATAAGAAATAAGCACGTTGCTCAACACTTAAGTAATAATCCAATCATCAACAACCATATCATTTGGTTTACAAAATTTGGTTTAAAAGTTTGGTCTCTCTAACATTACCCATATTTCTATTTGTGCCTTGTAATTATGAAATACAGTATGGGAGAAGTATATTAATCCTTATAATTTATATATAACAAATTTCCTTTTAATAAAAAAATGATATTCCTCTTAACTGGTAAGTAAGAGATCTTAGGTTTGATTTTCGCTACAGACGAATTCTACGCCCTCAAGCAAGCCCTTGACTTCGCGCCTGCTCGGACCAAAACTAGATAATTCACATTCTATCGAATCCTATTATTGCTAGCCATTGTGAGGCTTAGCTCCACTTCTTCATCCCGTTAGTATAGATAATATTGTTATTTAAAAAAAAAAAAAAAAAAAGTAGTGAGATGAGCTATTAAGGATCCCTAACTTTATTTCTTATTGTATCAAACCAAAACCTCGTATATTGATCTCTACCACTCGTCTATCAATTACATACTTTATTTATTATTTATTTCTTCTGTCATGTAAAAAGAAAAAAAAATGAAAAATATCCTACCAGAAGGAAAAGGAAGGTACATAATAAATAACAAAAATTTAGCCTCCATTAACGATCATGTACAAAACGAAAGGGTGGAATTAAAAAAAAAAAAAAAATCCAACGCTTTACACTTGGTGAATCTCCAATTACTCTCAATAATGCAACAATTAACCAGCATTAAATATTAATCATAAACCACTTATCAAAAATTCATGTGGCTTTGGGGACTGTTGTGTTAAGATCACTTAGCCACTGATCAACAGCAGCTAGCTGGCTCATCTCAACCATCTCTACCCGGCTTGTGCTACCTGACTCGGCTTCAGCCGCCGAGCGAAGTCCAGTATTCCTCCTTTTCGGCTTCGGCGAGCCACTTTCCGACGAGGAAGAAGAAGTGGAGAACTCCGGGGCACGCCGCTTTGCTGTTACTCGAACCGGCTCGCATCCCTCCGAGCCAATAAGGTGAGGGAAGTTGAGCTTGGCTTTAGAGCCGCGCATCTTAAAAGCGGCTTGGTCATAAGCCAATGCCGCACCCTCAGCCGTCTCATAAGTCCCAAGCCACACTCTGGCCCCGTTCTTCTTGGGATCCCTAATCTCCGCCGCGTATTTCCCCCACGGCCTCCGTCTCACGCCTCGAAAGTGCTGCCGCAACGGAGGCGTGTGAGCTTCACGCGCCATCACTATCTCTTCCCTGACAACCTCCCAAGGCTCCGGTTTCACGGGTGTGGTCTCAACAACATCAACGTGATGGTGATCTGATGATGGACTCCACCCGTCTGTGCCATCAGACAGAGAACCAACAACGTCGTTAGTGTCTTCCAGTTCCACTTTAAACGGCATGTCCATCCAACTTTCCGTCGAGAAGAGGGTGCTGAAGCTTAAACGCCGGGAGTGCATTGGGGGAGGACTGCCTGAAGCTGTTGGTGATGATTCTTGCAAAGTAGTATCGAAATTATCGTCGAGAAGGTGTTGCCGAATCGACTCCAAAAGAGCAAAATCAGACACCAAGCAAATATCTTCAAACATTTTTACTTGTTAGGGTTCTGGAATTGGTTTTGAATAGGCTTTTGGAGGTTGAAGGATGTGGTAGTAGTACTGTAGATACTAGTTGTTGTTGTTGTAGTGGTTTAGACCTTGTGTTGTGAGTATTTATATGCGGGCAATGAGGTATTGCTTATAATTGTAACTTTCTTACCAGTACTGTTATCATTTCCATGAAACTTCATTATTGATCAAGGTTTCCCACATGCATTACATGTTACAATATTTGTTTACTAAATAAATAAGTTACTAATTTCGTGGGTTTAATTAATTGATTCATCTATTTGTCACTGACTCATATCATTTATTTTTTTATATATTTCGAAAACAGTGATTTCAAATGGCTACATTGCTGCATGGCAAGTGGGCAGTGGCACAGTACAGGTCAATCCTTGGCCTGAATTATTGTATCTCAATGTTGGTAGGTGTCTTGGCGGTAGCAACTAGCATGCTGCATGCATCCATGTAACAGTCCAAATAACATCTCTTATATATATTGCTAGAGCTAATGCACTCAAAATAAAGTAAAGAGTAATGGTATACACATCAATTTTTTTAAGAATAAATTTGCAAATTATGTGATATGTTACCAATAGAAAAAAAAACATGTTAATCAACATTTAAAAATAATCAAATCATAGTTTAGATAGATAGTTTTCCTAACATTACCCTAAAATAAATAATTGAAAAAAAAAAAAAAATATATATATATATATATATATAATGTAAATAAAAAAAAGAAAGGGCTATAATTTTCTAATAACAATTGGGTGACTTTTGATCTATTGGGTTCTAAAATGGAATAATATTCATCATCATTTTTGTTTTTTTCCAAGCTAAAGAACAAAAACTATCACTTCGTTAATTATAAAATGGGGAAATGAACTACCAAAACACTAATACTAGCTAATTATTTCGTTAGGTATAATGGGCACTCTAATTATTATAGTAGCTGAAACAATTCTAAAGTTGAAAGAAAAAAACATGCTTATAAATGGATTTTTTTAATTTGAAAATTGCACATTTACTAAATTTAAAGGCTTATTATTATTAACACCCCACAAATTGTTGAATAAACTCCACATACTTAATAAACCATACATTTACTTTTTCACTTAAAAATTATCTTAATACACCCACTTACTTTCTCATAATACCCTCACACCCCACATTCTCAATATACACCTTATATTTTGTACATACACCCCTCATTCTTATAACCAGCTAAAAGACTCATTTAACATAAAGGGTTGCACCCATTTTTACTGTCAAGGCTGCATTGTTAAATTCATAGCATCCAAGCTGCCAGACGAGAGATTTTTCAGTGTGATCGTCGCACGAGGTGATACGTCACGTGTCTCTATATAAATGGTGGGTTATGTGTGTTAAAGGGTTAATAACTTAAAAATTAAAATTTTCCACCACTTGCATAAAAACACGTGGTATACCATCCGTGTTCCTGTCACAACTAAAAATTTCTCCTCCCAAACAATGTCACTTGCATTACATGCCCTGTACCGGACTGCAGCAGCGCGTTAAACATTGAGTACTGCCGTCCAATTATCCCGGAAGACATCATTGATCGGTGGGGAAAGGCCTTATGTGATTATGGACCCTCGGAGGGAGTACTTATACTGTCCCTACAACCCATGCTCGGCGCTGTTGATTAATGAGGAACTAGAGGATACCAATCAGTCTGTGTGTCCTCATTGCAATAGAGAATTTTGCGCCATGTGTAAGGTTCCTTGGCATACCGAATTTGATTGTGTTATGTTTCAGAAGCTGAAAGAGAAGGGCGAAGACAAGATGTTGGTAGTGTTCCATTTGTCAAAAACAATTTTTCTCAATTAACATGTTTTGTAGTTTCATTAGTTAGGATTTTGTTCAATAATGGAGGGTGTGAGGGTTTTGATAGTTGAAAAGATAAATAATACGTTAAAAGTGATTTGAGATGTATTTAGAAATGTTTATATTTTTTTTAAACCTAAGAGCAAGTCCAGCCTTGGACAGTGCTCGGGGGACAGGGGAGAGGAAAGGGCTCGAGGCCCGGTGGACAACCCTTCAGCCTTGGAGAGCCCGAGTGAGGGTGGGAGCACGAGCACAAGGCCTGTGGGGAATTGACAGGCCTGCAGCCCGAGGGCCAGGCATTTTTTTATTTTCTTTGTGTCAGGCGCGTGCCCTTCACTCACGAGTGGGGGCGCGTCGCCCGACCGGAATTCAGGCGCACGAGCCCGCGCGCGCAGAACAGCAGGTGACCGTTGGGAAGCCACGTGGCTTCCCACGGTCCGTTCGATCCCAACGGTCCGGAATTCAGGCTGTCCGATTTGCAACGGTAATAAAAAAAAAAGGTGATTTAATATCAACTGTTCGATCTGAGATCAACGGTTGATATTAATCTGCTTTATAAATTAAAAAAAAAATAGTTTTAAAATTAAGAAAAGTTACTGTTGTGACACGTGGCACAATCTGGAGTGTTGGAATTCAAATTTTTTTTAAATCCAACGGCAGAGATTAATTATTTGAATAAAAATTTTAAAAAAATGTAAAAAATCCGAAAAAAATTATAAAAATTCTGAAAAAATTTGTAAAAAATTCTTTTTACTTTTCTATAAATACCACTTCTTCTCCATCTACCTTACACCACAATTTCATATTTTCTCAACTACTTTCAATCAAATTCCTATCTTTCTCTCAAAGTTTCAATCCAATTTCTTTCTCTCAAAATTCCTATCAAATTCATATTTTCGGATAATGACACGTGGCGCAATTTTGAACGAGTTAAAATCTGATCGAAATCTATCGTCAAAGATTCTGAAAAGATAACGACACGTGGCACGATGACATTGGATAAAAATCTTATCGAAATCTATCGCTAAATAATTATTTTTTTGAATAAAATGACACGTGGCGCAACGAGAACGATTTAAAAATTCTTATCCGAAATTACAAATAATTTTATTTTGTATTATTTAAACAAACAAAAAAAACTAATATTTTATTGCCTATTGCCAGGGGGGAGGGCTCCAAGGGTGGAGATGCAAATGGCAATTACTGTTCATTAATGACAGTTACTATTCATTAAAGACAGTTACTGTTCAATAGGGTGGATTGAATAATGGATTGCCAGGGAGGAGGGTTCCAAGGGTGGAGTTGCTCTAATAAGATCAAAATTGTCATTGCATAGTGTGGTAAATAAGTCATTTAATATTAAATTTTGATGTGAGGTGCATTCAACATTTTGTGGGGTGCTAATATAAAAAACCAATTTAAATTATTACATTGGAAACTATTGGAAGATAAAATAAAAATAATTGTTTTTTACATACATATTATATTACATAAATTTAAATAGAGATCTACAGGAAATGTCTAACACACGTTCAAGGCAGTCACCAGCCTAGTTTAATGGCAGCTAAAATTTTATTGTCATTTGTCCTTCCACAATAAGTTCAGTATCTTTCTTTTCTTTATCAATCAGATCGAATCTTTTCGATTGATTGGAAAGAAAATACTTGTAAACAAAGTTGTTGCTTGGGACTCGGAAGACAGGCCAACGGCACTTATTCCTTTTTCAATTTTAATCAATCTAAAAAAAAAAAAAAAAAAAATCATATAACTCAACCTATCAAGATCCAATAAATCTGTCAAAACTTTTCTATAAAAACTGGTAAAGATTCTTCTGGCCACACCCCTGAATTCTGATGTCGTGCTTTGATCTTCCAATCGTAACCTTTGATATTAAATCGGATATGGTTGGAGAATCATGTTATTATTTTGAACCTTTACTTTTCATGAAACAGTTAATACTAACTAGGAGAAACCTCCCAATATCCAAGCTAATAATGCATTAGGGGGAAGCAAGCTTAACGGTCGGTGTTGATCGATTGTGCGATGCCTCTCTTAGTGTTGACACTAAAAATTACAAAGTTTAAATGGCACGTAGGTTGAGTAACTGAATAAGCTAACTACGAACTTCAGCAACTGATTGCTATAAAGGCATGTCAATTTGCCACTGAGCTTGGCTGTGCGAATAATTCTGAGTATGGTAATGTAATGGAATGCGCTCCTGACTTCTGAATAGGGGACCTCGACCAAGGATGGAACACTCTTGGCTTTTTTTTTAAAACCTGAAGACAAGGTTATGCTTTCTGCTATGAAATTCAAACTTCAACACCACATTTAGCAACTTCAACTATATTTTTGAAAATATAA
Source organism: Cotoneaster glaucophyllus (assembly GCA_036320875.1). Classification (NCBI taxonomy): domain Eukaryota; kingdom Viridiplantae; phylum Streptophyta; class Magnoliopsida; order Rosales; family Rosaceae; genus Cotoneaster; species Cotoneaster glaucophyllus. The sequence goes on from CM070070.1 coordinate 10,317,229, forward strand.
GTGCACCGAATTGGTATTACATTGTAGGGATAAGATACTCAAAGGAGATGAGTGTCTTTATGGTGAAAGTGGTTTAGCCGTTTGGTTAAACATCAAGTTCTCATTTTCGACTAGTTATTTATCCCAAATCTTTGTTGGCAAAGTGTTTTTTTATTCTTTTGTTGAACGACGTCACTTGATTAGCTTTCTTGGCAAAGAAGAGTCTTCTAGGATCAGATATTCCCAAGTGACATTCAGAGTTTGGCATATCGACGATTGAACCACTTTCACCATAAAGACACTCATCTCCTTTGAGTAGGGGTGGACATGGTTTGGTTCGGTGCGATTTTGAGTGGAATCGAAACCGAAACCAAAACATTTTGTGGTTCGATGCGATGTTGTTTTGAAGCCAAAATCGAAATGAAACCAAACAGTTTGGTTCGTTTCGGTGTGGTTCAAACGGTTTCGATTTGGTTTTTGAGAAAAATATACAGTTTAAAATTTACACCTATCTACGCATAAGACGATCTCATTTTCCACACAATGCGTTAATTAATGACCTGTAGCAAAACTGCACCAAACTTGCAGCAAACTACAGTAACATTATACGAAGAACAACATTTTTTCAAGATTATACGAAGCTGTTATAAGAAAAGAGAAGCTTAAAAGTGGTAATGGCCTAACATTCTTTTTGGGTAAATTACACAAAACTACCTCAACTATTGATGTCACGACACTTTCATACCTCATCTTTTAAAATTGACAATGTCATACCTCATCTTACGAATTTGTGCCAATGTCAGACCTCCGTCAGTTTTTCAGTTAATTTCTCCATTAAATGCTGACGTGACTAAAGACGGGGACCCATTTTTTATTAAAACATTATTAAATATTTAAAAAAAATAATTAAATATTAAAAAAAATAAAAAACACCCATCAACCCGTGTCCCCCTCCTCAAAAACCCAGATCCCCTTCTCTCCCACCCAACCCTCTCTCTCATCTCTCGCCTCTCTCTCTTCTCTCTCCCTGCAACCTGCATCCTATCCCAAAACCCCGAAACCCTTCCCACCCGTCCCCCCCAACCTTCATCTCCGATCCCACCGACGACAGCGATGACAACCACGACCCCCAATCGCCCCCAAACCCTAACTCTAGCTACAACCTCCACAACAACATTCCTTTCTCATCCTCGCCCCCGAAGTCTGCCCCTCCGGCACCCCGCTCGCCTTTGTCACTCTTCCACGTCTGCTTTAACCAAGACCAGACCTGCTTCGTCGTGGGGACGGACCACGGGTTCCGGGTTTACAACTGCGACCTGTTTCGGAAACTCTTACGCCACGACTTCGACAACGAGGGCGAAATCAGTGTCATTGAGATGCTATTTCGTTTAGACGATGCGAACCCCAAAGGGATGTGCCCGGTGTCGCAGGTGGTGGGGTCGCTGGTGCTGGTGTGCCTTGGCCTGCATAAGGTGCAGGTTAGGGTGGAGCATTACGGGTTGGGTGGGAAGGGTTTTTGGGTTTTGGGATGGGATGCAAGTTGCAGGGAGAGAGATGAGAGATGAGAGAGAGACGAGAGAGAGGGTTGGATGGGAGAGAAGGGGATCTGGGTTTTTGGGGAGGGGGACACGGGTTGATGGGTGTTTTTTTTTTGTTTTTTGTTTTTTGTTTTTTTTTTGTTTTTTTTTTAATTTTTTTAATATTTAATTAATTTTTTTAAATATTTAATTACTTTTTTAATAAAAAATAGGTCCCGTCTTTAGCCACGTCAGCACTTAACAGTGAAATTAACAGAAAAACTGACGGAGGTCTGACATTGGCACAAATTCGTAAGATGAGGTATGACATTGTCAATTTTAAAAGATGTGGTATGAAAGTGTCGTGACACCAATAGTTGAGGTAGTTTTGTGTAATTTATCCTTCTTTTTTTAACAAGAATTCATGGCAGTTTGCCCCCTCCCCAACTTCAATGTGTCACACAGGTTTCTAGAGATAAGTGAAAGTGATTGTTGACTCTCTCTTTCTCTCTCTCTCTCTCTTAATAAACGAATCAACTTTCTAGTTTCTACATAAAGTTGATGTATTGATATAATTAAGCATTTTGTATGGTAGGGGTGGAAAGGGATGACATTTTAGTGTGGTTGAGTCTATACTAAATGTATGGACTCTAAAACAGCAAATGAAAACATGACATTTAAATTGAGGTGCGATTTCAGTTTTGTTGCAGTTTTCAAAAACCAAAACCGAAACCAAACCGTTTCACTACATTGCGGTTCAGTTTCAAAACCACGAAACCGAATTGTTCGGTGCGGTTCGATTTGATTCATGTTTCGGTTTCGATTTTCAGTTCCAAGTGGCAACCATACATTTGAGAATTTTTTTGGTGCCCCTGCAATTTGATACCATTTAGGCGCACTTATATTTTTATAAGTATAGTTGAAGCTACCAAACCTGGTCGTTTAAGATCCATATCTACACAGTGAATTGCATAACATTCTCTTAAGGTTTTAGAAGCCAAGGCCTAGAGTGTTCCTTCCTCGGATGAGGTTGCCTGATTGAGAAGTTAGAAGTGTATTCCATCACATTTAGAATTATTCACCCAACCTTTTTCATAGTGAATTGGCACGCCCGCTTTAATATTCAATCACAAAAGGACTTAGTTAACTCTTTGTCCTTGGCCTGCGCGCCAAGTAAGTTGTGTATTTTTTCGGTTCAACATTTAGGTATGGCAGTGGGACCACAATGCTAAAAATTACGAAGTTCAAATGATGTTTCAGTATTGTATTTTGGCTCGATTTAGCAACCTGGACGAGATCAAAGTTCAACTAGAGAGATACTTTCAAGAGTGAGAAGATTTTTGGCGCATATGAAGAGATAAGAAATTGACTCAGAAGATGATTTATCAGAGGAATGTTCCGCTAACAAACAAGGCCAAAACATAGCCTCAAATAGAAAAAAATCATGTCAAACGATAGAGTTATTGGACATAAAGCTTGTAGGATTTAAATAATAATTGTATTAATTCTATATAACACAAATTAATCCACCCAAAATATGGTGTTTTGTTAGTGAAACCTTTTGTCCCACATCGATCGTTTCATTTTTTCCTTCCCTCCTAGCCACTATATAAAGATGGGTTTGGTGAAGGGAAAAGACACACCAAGGAAACAATTCTCTTAGCTCTACAGAGGGGAGGTCAAAGCTCTCCAGTCTCAGCAATCTTTTTCTCTCTTAGTTTAGCCTATAGGGTATCACCTTGGCCTGAGGATTAGGAGGCTATTAAGAACTATAGTGGTTTGATCCTTGTGCATTGGCACAAGGTACGTAGGCAATCTAGCTGGGTTAGATGCAACTAAATCCTCTTTTTGGTGACACTCTTGTTCATGATTCGCACAACGGTTCGTAAGAATGAGACAACGATCCAAAAATTCGTTAGTTCCGCTTGCTACAATAATAATCGAATTCCTTTATATATTATTTGCATATATCCCCAAAGTATCAAGGCCATAATGCTTGTTCCTCAGTGTACAATTTGATGTAAATCAACAGTAGTATCCAATATGGTTGTACAAACTCAGAAAAATCACTTTTGATTCGTCTTTTTTTTTAGGATTTCTTTTTAGAAGATCCAGAACTTCATAGTGATTTGCATAACCTTGTCTTCATGTTTTAGAATCAAAGGGAGAGAGTGTTCCTTCCTCAACCAAGGTAGCCTGATTCAGAAGTTAGAAATGATTCCATCACACTCAAAAGTATTTGCCTAACCGATTTCGGTAGAGAATTCGCACGCCCCGCATTCAAGGACACAGAATGATGTAGTTAACTCTTTGTACTCGGTCTGCGCGACACGTAAAGTGTGTAATTTTTAAAATAAGCAGTTAGCGTGTGTCAAAATTAAAATATGAATATAATTATTGTTTTTCCTTGTGGAGGCACATATTTATAGGGATACAACCCTTGTATGATAAGAAACAATAAATCATAATCTATTTATAGGAATACAACCCCTGTACAACCCTTGGACTCTCGCAAACGCTCCCTCAAATTCATGCATACATATCGGTAATCCCCAACTTGCCAAGCAAATTATGGAACGCCTTATTCAAAAGAACATTATCAAGATATATGTAAGTTGTATAGAAACTCAATGTTCTTGGAGAGAGCTTTTCTTAGAGATGAAGAAAAGTGTATTTTCTCATTAATTAGAAAGTGAATAATACATCACATATATATAGCCCTTGGCTATTGACTATCAACTATCTAAGACTAATTACAATTGTAACAAACATTATAACAAGTATTAACAAACTATAGTCATGATGTGGCATCTTCATCTTTACACCCCCTCAAGCTGAACTTGGAAGAATCAAAGGTTCCAAGGGAAAGCTTGGACTACATAAACATAAATCGATTTTTAGACAAAGATTTAGTGTGAATATATGCAATTTGATCCTGACTACAAAAATACTTCACTGCAACCAAATTTGCAAGAACTAACTCATGAATGTAGTGGTAATCAATCTCCACATTTTTAGTTCGAGCATGAAATATAGGATTAGATGCAAGTGAGATTGCTGAGATATTATCACACCAGAGAATTGGTTTTGAGAGGAGTGAAAACCAAAGTCTTTGAGTACTTTGCATATCCAAGTAACCTCGACAGTAGTGTGAGCAAGGGACCTATACTCAGCTTTAGTGTATGAACGAGTCACTGTTGATTTCGTCTTGGCACTCCAACTTATGAGATTTGTGCCCAGAAAGACACGAGCCACTTGTGGACCTACGATCATAGAGACAACCATCCCAATCTGCATCAGAGTAGGCTGACAAGTGCATGAGACCTTTCCTAAACTGGAGACCATGAGCAATTGTTCTTTTGAGAAATCGCAGAATGCATTTAGCTACTTGCATATGAATAACAGTAGGTGCATGCATGAATTGATAGACCTGGTTTACTGCAAAGGAAATGTCAGGCCGTGTCCAAGTTAAGTATTGGAGAGCACCCACAAGAGATCGATATTCAGTGGGGTTGGCAAGCAATTCACCACCGTGATCCAATTTGGTAGAGCTGAGATGAGTACAATAGGGTTTAGCTCCAGCCATGTTTGTTTTCTCTAACAAATCAAGCAAGTACTTGCTTTGGTGAAGAAACAAAACATCAATTGTTCTTTTGACTTCTAAACCCAGAAAGTAATGCAATGGCCCCAGATCTTTGACAAGAAATAGAGTGCTCAACTTTGTATAAACTGCTTACAAAGATTAGAATCAGGACCACTAATCAGAATATCATCAACATAAACCAGTACTATAACAAAAGTAGGAGCTTGAATTACAAACATAGATGCATCAGAGGAAGATTGGCTAAATCCCAAAGATTTGAGAGCTTTGAACAACTTGTCAAACCAAGCTCTTGGAGCTTGTTTAAGCCCATAGAGTAACATTCTGAGTTTACAAGCATGATAGGGCTTGTTGGGATCTTGAAAGCCAGGAGGTTGAACCATAAAAACATCTTCCTTTAAGTCCCCATGAAGAAATGCATTACTTATGTCAAATTGATCGAGAAACCAGTTAAATTGAACAACAAATGATAATAAAAGCCTAATAGTAACATGCCTTGCAACTGGACTAAAAGTTTCTTGATAGTTAAAACCTTCAGTTTGATGAAAACCCTTAGCAACTAGGCGTTCTTTATACCATTCAACGGATCCATTAGGGTTCTTTTTAATTCTAAAGACCCATTTGCAACCAACTACATTTTAAGAGGGTGAGGAAGGAATAAGGGTCCATGTACCTGTACATAAGAAAGCATTGAACTCATTTTTCATTGCCAATCTCCAATTTGCAGACTTAGAAGCTTGAAGATAAGTAGTGGGAATGATGTCTGTGGAAGGAGGAAGTGGATGCTTAGTGGCAGTGAAGACCTTAGGTTTGTAAATGCCATTTTTGGATCGAGTAACCATGGGATGAATATTTGGTGCAGGTTGAGAAGAGGGCACAGGGTGTTGAGGGTGCACAGATTATGGAGATGCACTATGTGGTATATGGGGTGCAGGGTTCATAGGAAAAGAGGATGGAGAAGAAAGGAATGTTGATGTAGATGAAGGCATAGATGCAGTGGGCATAGATGTAGGGGGCAGAGGAAAGTGAAGATCAATAGGGGATGACAAAGGTGTGGAATGATCAATAAAGGCTGAAATTGATGTGGCATCTTTAAAAGGAAATGTAACTTCATTAAATGTGACATGCCTTGAGATATAAACCCTATTGGTCTCCAAATCCAAACATCTATAACCCTTATGTTGTAAGCTATAACCCAAGAAAACACACCTTTTGCTTTTCCCATCAAGCTTAGAAGAAATATATGGTTTTAACCATGGATAGCAACTACAACCAAAGACTTTAAGCTTGGAATAATCTGGATATTTGTGAAATAGCAGCTCCCAAGGTGATTTAGTATTGCTAGAAATAGGAAGCCTATTAATGAGATAAAGGGCAGTGGTGAAAGCTTCAACCCAATAGTGATGTGAGACACTTGATTCAACTAATAAAGTCCTAGCTGTCTCAACAAGATGCCTGTGTTTTCTCTCCACACAACCATTCTGCTCTGGTGTGTGTGGACAATTGAGTTGATGCACAATGCCATGAGTACGAAGAAATGATTTAAACAGGAAGCTTGTAAATTCACCCCCTGAATCTGAACGTAAGATCTTCATTTTATTTCCAACAATATTCTCAACATAAGCTTTGAACATTACAAAAGTGGAATACACATATGATTTTGCCTTCAAGGGAAAACACAAGCTATATTTTCTAATATCATCAACTATGAGAAAATAATACCGAAAACCACTTACTGAAGTAACAGGGGTTAGTCCCCACACATCACAATGTAAGAGTTCAAGAGACTGAGAGGTTAATGTAGTTGATGAACTAAATGGCAGTTTGTGATTTTTAGCTATAGCACATTTGGAGCAAAAGAAATCAATAGAGCTTGTACCTTGAATATCAAGCTTATTACTAGATACTACTCTTCGAAATATAGTAGAGCAAGGATGTCCCAGTCGACTGTGTGAGAGTTGAATTGAACCTTTAGCACTAACAAGAGCATGAGAAGAAACCAATAGATGAACCAAGAGATTGACCAGTGGAGGAACAACTTTGCAAAAGGTAGAAACCATCTTTAACTGGACCCTGCAAAAGCATCCTCCCCGTAACACAATCCTTTACAATAGAGCCATTCGAATCAAGAGTTAAAGCATAGTAGTTATCCTTAAGGAACTAATATGCAGATAACAAATTATGTTTCATGTGAGGAACATGAAGCACATTGGTCAATTTAAAAGCAGCATTGGATGAATGCAAAGAAGAATGACCAATATGGTGAATATAGAGACCTTTACCATCACTTATGTAAACTATGTCGTCCTCAGTGTAAGGTGTTGGTGAAGAGATGTTGGCAATATCATTGGTGATGTGAGAAGTAGCCCCAAAATCTAGAAGCCACGATGGTGAAGGCTTGGAGCTATAGTGCGCACACATTGCAACAAGCTTTGCAGGAGGATTCTTGCCAGAGAGGTCAAGATTCATACGATCTAAGCAGTCAATGGCTTCATGACTGGTTGAGCCACATATTTGACAAGAGACTGAATTTCCAGAAAAGGTATAGTTGCGAAACACTTGACCTTGACTGCGATTGGAGGAGTTTCCACGATAGTTCCCTATGTGACCACGATTGTTGTTGAAACGGCCATTATTGTGATATTGATTGCCCTGATTATTATTTCGTCCACGATTAGAAGTGAAATAGAAAGAATGTTAAGGTTGAGCACCATAAACTTGAGGCGGCGGAGCTGGGAGAAGAGGCGGTTGTGATTGAACATAAAATGCCTGAAAAGGCTCAGTGCTGGAGGAAGAGAGCTTCTTGCGACGAGACATCGAAAGCTCCTTTGTGAGTAGAAGGCCATGTAACTCATCCAGAGACGTGGAAGAGAGATGCAACATGACAAAATCAATGAATGATTCAAATTCATTAGGTAAACCAATAAGAGTAGCCGCCATTAAATCTCGATCGGATATAGGTGCACAGCAGCAGAGAGAGAATCAGAGATTTCCTTCAATTGTTGAAGATAATCCACCATAGACTGATTACCTTTCCGAATTGCTTGAAGACGAGACCGAAGTTGATGGATGTGTGCATCAGAAACTCCACCAAAACGCTGCTCAAGCTTGATCCACAGTTCGCGCGATGAAGATACACCAACAGTAAAAGGAATTACATCATTCGAGAGTGTAGAATTGAGCCAAATCAGAAGATTTTGATCTTTCTCATACCAGATCTCGAAAGCAGGATTGAGAGATCAATCTGGAAGCAATGGCGGTGGACATGGCTCAATATCGTCAACAATACCGAGAAGCTTGTAGCGCCGGAGGATCGGTGCAAACAGTGCTCGCCATGGAAGATAGTTGGATCTTTTGAGCTTGATTGGGACCATACTTCCAATGTTCTGAACTGTGAGATAAGCATACGAATTCGACCAATTAGGGTTTGACAAAAGATTTGGGGCTGAATTTTGAAGAGATGCATGAGGAGAAGACGAATCAGAGGGAGAAGCCATTGCAATTTGATGCAAAGATTACAAGAACAGATCAAGAATCAAAGAGATGAAGCGGAAGAGAAGATCAAATCGGCCGTGAGGCAAAAGGCGAAGGATACCATATAGAAACTCAATGTTCTTGGAGAGAGCTTTTCTTAGAGATGAAGAAAAGTGTATTTTCTCATTAATTAGAAAGTGAATAATACATCACATATATATAGCCTTTGGCTATTGACTATCAACTATCTAAGACTAATTACAATTGTAACAAACTTTATAATAAGTATTAACAAACTATAGTCATGATGTGGCATCTTCATCTTTAAGTTGATCTTCATAATTAACGAATAAAAATTGAAAATTCTATGCCTCCGGCCACATAAAATGCATATTCACCTAACATGCTTTTGTATGATGACATCGAACTGCAGTATGAGAGATATCAATAGCAACCTTATTATTGCAACATAATTTATAGTTGATTCAAGTGGAAAACCAATTTCTTTGAGTAGCTTCCAAGCATAGAAGTTCACATAACCCTTTCGCCGTACCTCGAATTTCAACTTCACTACTAGACAAAGCTACCACTTTTGTTCCTTACTCACCCAAGTGAGGTTTCCACCCATAAAGGTAAAATATCCTGCCTTAGACCTCTAACCTGAACACCGCACTAATATGATCTTCACCAGAAGCATGCATAAATGACTCACAACACTATATGCAGTGGTAGGTCCAGTACGTGATAGATAAATCAATTTTCCAGCCAACTTTTCATAACGATTTTTATTTGTTGGAACCTGATTTGAATATACTCCAAGGTGATGATTCTGAACACATGGTGTATTGGTCGGCTGGTTTTCATAAACAAAGTCTAAAATACACTTCCGTTGTGAGAGAAATATGCCTTGATTTGAATGAGCAACTTAAATGTCATGAATGATAGGGAGAACAGATCAAGCTATTGGAATTGGTTGATTAAAAGTCTGGATCAGTTTTTTAATTTTCTTCAACATAAAAAACAAGATTGTTAAAGCCAAGAAACAAAAACGTTAAATAATTGCGAAATTTTTAAAGCTGTTGTGAGTATAAATCTCACAATGAAGAAAAAAGAAATCTTATATATGCTTATAAGTAATTGAGCAATTATCCATATTATCAATTGTTTTTATGGTGAAACTTTAACTTTTTTCATGGTATCAGAGCAGATTGTCCTGTATGTGAAGTCTAATGGACGCATGTGCTCCAAATCACCCCATTTATATTGTCCAGTGTTTGGCTTGAAATTTTTTTATACGTGAGAAAGCGTGTTGATAGTATAACCCGATTACTTATATTCTCCTTCCTGATGCAGATTATAACCCGATTTATAACTTAATTCTCCTTCCTGTGGAACCTCAGTTGAGATCAAAACTTGAACGGCACATTATATCACGATCTTTTTTCATATTCTCCATACTGTAAAAAACACATGCAACCGCTGCTTAACCAATCAATTTACTTGGAAGAGAACATCACAACTCACAAGAAGACAAATTTAGTCAATATATTCAGTACGGACTCATTTTTACCCACACACTCTAATAGCTACTACCTCATGTAAATCAGAATTCTGTGTAAAAATGCCCATTGATATATCATTTGTCATCATATTGTACATGGATGAATCATGATTAGAAATAAATTAAACTTCGATCGGGAACCTGCTTGAATGTACACAAACTTTGAAAAATTATTTCAAAGAAAAGAAAAGGTTAAGTATTTCATAAAGCATATAAAGAGAAGTGGTTTAATAGATACACGCATAAAAGAAATTATAAGTAATGCTAGGAGACTACTTGTTTGTACCATATTAATATACTGCATGATTTTGTAATAAATGATTCACATAATCAACATTCAATGAGATAAATTCATTGATTAACATGACATGCACACGTCATTTATCACATAAGATGATATATCAATGTGGTTAAAAAATGTTGTCCTCCTAATATTCTCCAAAAATTATGTATATAAAAAGATAATGATGTGATTTGAAAAGATGGTCTCCGTAATATTTTTCTACGTATTATGCCGCATTATATAATACTTAAGTGTGGTTCCAAAGTGTAGTCTCCCAGACGTTTTCCTATAAAAGAAGGTTGGTATTTGATGGGCTTTTTGTTAGTGGTAATAGTATTTCTCCCTTACATAAAACTAATTGCTAACTTCAAACGGGATTCAAATCAACCAAGTTTGGGATTTTTTTTTAATGCATTTGATATTGTCTTTAGCAAGAATCAAATATATACTTCTCACTTACAAGTGAAATGAATGTCACTAAATTGTAATATTAAGTGACTCCAAATCTACAATACTAAAGTCAAATTAAAACTTGTATTAAAGAATAACAACATATGAAGATTAATTTCAAACTTCCAATTGTTTAATTCAACCGCGTAGGAATATTAGTTAAATGCTCTCGAAAGTCGTAGTTCTATTGTTGGGTAGGGAAATGTTCTCGTAATATTATTGTATTCGTTGCTATCTAGAGGAATTATTAAAAAAAAAAAAAAAACCCACCATGAGTATCATGTTATGTTACAAACTAATATTTTAAAAGATACCATATTATAGTACCTGCTCCTGATTGGTATGATTTAATAAAAATTTAGGATAATTAGTCACTCACTTTGACATGTTTCGACAATAGTAACATTTTTTATTACTATTTTATAAAATTGCTTTTTTGGTAAATTCCGGTTATGAAGAGTCAATACTGCCCTCCTCCATTATCAAAAGGGCTAAAACGCAGTAACACCCTAACGACACTCCTTTTGATTTTGAATCACCATGCACAGAGCAGATGACGCCACAATGGCGCCTGGCGTCACAACTACATTCCAACAATTCTTCCCATTTAACAAAAAATTACTTGCATTTAATTTGATTTAAGCCAAATTCCTAGAATTTTGAACCACTATTGCAACAACAACAATTTGACAACGCCACAACGTATTCCAACGATATCACCCCCCCTCCTTTATTTATTTATTTTTTTATGATTTTAAACCACCACTGCAATAACAACACTCTGACAACGCCACGACAACACACCAATGACACTTCCCATTTTATGAGTTTGAACCACTATAATCACAACAAGAATCTGATGACGCACTAAGGCTACACCAACGATACATCCCCATTTTCTAATTTCGAACCACAACAACTACAATAATTCATTTAAGGAAGACTCTCCTTTTTCATTCCCCAACCACCATATTTCTAATGACCACAAAAATTACAAAACCTTCGTGGCCCGCATGCCGATTAATTAAGGAGCTAATTACGTCCTTCGGTGGTTGATTGCTGATGCGGGCTTTCCAACTCGCTACTGAGCTCGGTCAAGCGAATAGTTAAATATAGTGGTGATGCGATAAAACTCGTTGCTGACTTTTGAAACGAGCGACTTCGACTAAGGAAGGATCTCGGTCTTGGGTTCTATAACTTGAAGATAAGGTTATGATTTATGTACAAAATTCAATCTTCTGCACTAGGTTCGGCCGTTTCAAATATTTATGAAAATATAAGTGCGCCGAATCGATAGGAAACTATAAGGGAAAAGATACAACCTGGGTAAGTGTCTTTGTGGTGAAAGTGGTTCGGCTGTCAATATACCAAATTTTGAATGTCACATGGGAATATCTAATCATCGAACACTCCAGCTCGCCAGGAAAGTAATGAAGAGACCTCGTTCGATGAATTAAAGACTCTTCATTGGTAGAGACTTAGGATAAATAACCAGTCGAGAAAGAAGAACATGTAGTTTAACCAAACTGTCAGGTCTCCTAGGCCGAGCTGATTCTACGACTCTAGTGCTGTTTAACCAAATTGTCACCTACGCCGGTCGCCTCTGGGAAAATTTGTTTAACCAAACTATGATCGTCTGTCAACTACCAATTCCAAACATGTTTACCAAACTGAATTTGTGTTGACTTGTAAATGGAGCACTTAGTATTGTTTTCAAGGGTGTAACAGGGTTTCGTGTACAACATTGATTGTGTGTTGAGTTGAAGGTCCTTTGTATGTTGCGAATCCTTTTGTATTTATAGGAGCAAAATTCTTGATGCCCAAGCATGCCAGTTCTAGAGTCCTAACAACTTTGTTGTTTCTTGGCATTAATGTGACATTATTTAGAATGATCTCCATTAAAATACTACCACCAAAACCTCATCACCACCAAACCTTGCTTGAACTAAAATTCTGTACCCGCTCGCGTTAAGTGGTGAATTCAAACTTTATCTAGGAGCCAATCATGATCCTTGGGTAAGTAATTATCAATTAGAGATGTCAGGATAAGACCAATTATTTCAAAAATAATTATTATGGTTATCAAAATCATAATAATATAAAATAATTGGAAATCACCTTAATATTTTTTCATCCAACAACTTAGAGTATATGTGTCAATGCGTATAAAATTGGGTACCAACATTAACTGGGCAAAAAAATGTGAATGCAGGCCCAAACAATTTTCAATTTCGAAAAATCGAATAATTGAATTAAAGTAAGATGAGAAAGGATCTGAGAGTGTCGTTGGGTATCGTTAGGGTGTTGCTGCATTTTTAGTGGCTTTTATTTTATTTTATTTCTTGATCAACAAAGAGATTTATTAAAACTTGAAACCTCGAATACAAATATCTCTCATACAATCAAATTTAAAGGCGTCTATAGCCGAAATCAGTAAACAACACTCCCAGAAATATGGGTTTGCTATGGAAAAGCCAAAGTGCGCTAAAGTGTTAGCCAAAAAGTTTGTTTTCCAGAAGATATGGTTCCACCTTATGCAATGAAATTCCCAGGCCAGCCATTTAATATGACCCACCATTAGCTTAAGGTGCCAATACTCCAAACGCCTTTCACCGCCTGAATCACAAGCCTAGAATCCCCTTCGACCATTAAATTCCATAACCTTTGCATCTAGTGTACAAAAGGCCTTCCTTTAAAGCAATGGCCTTCACAACAAAGATAGTTGCCACATGCACCTTCCTCATTCCTTAGAACAAAAGCAGTAGCCACTTTCTCCAAACTGACTAAACCATCAAAGTTTAATTTAATAAAACCAGGAAGAAGGGGATGCCATCTAATGAAATGTAGGGTACTGGTTCCACCCCTAGAATTTTGGTTATAGTTAACGTTGAAGTAGAACAATCCTACATTTGCTATAATCAATATACTCCGAGCAGGTATAAGAGCTATATTGCTAAAAGTTTTATTATTTCTATAATTCCAAATTTTTCAGCAATTAAGAAGAGTCTTATTTAAGTCACTCACCATTAACGTCAGAAGAGTTTAAAGTTTCCATCCACTCTACAACATTGGCAAATTGCATCGTATTATTATTATTCCAAGGCCTCATAAGAGAGATTCCAAATCATTTTTGCATAAATGACATTTAAGGAACAAATCTTGTAAGAAGGGAATGCAAGTATTATTCATACTTATATGCACAATAGTAAAACAAGTAACTCAATCTCAACAAAGCTGGTTCACTTTAACATTCCCCATTTGGTTTACTTTGTGAACAATTTCCTAAGTTCCCGAATTCTAGTTTGATGTTTTTGTTTTTGTTTTGGATATGTTATGGGTATTGTCCTCAAATATGAGTTAATTGAATATTATTTCTTGTATACATGTGACTTAATTCAATTAACATGTGATTACGTATAAATTGGATTTCTATATCATACCAAAGATACTAAATGACCCCCTTTTCATAGTGGATATAAGCGAATAATTGTGGACTAATCCAACCTAAATGGGGACTATGTAAATACTTATGATTTTGGTTGATGTATTGACAAATTGTTGAAATGTTTGTCCACATGCATTGTTGTTAACCTCCTGTCCAATTTTACCTTAAAGGTTCAATACCTCGGTTATTCTATAAGGTTCACATGTAGTTATGTTGGTTCGCTCGAGGCCCATCGCCACCCAACCCATGTTTGGTATTACAATTGGTATTGGGTATGAACTGATATTTCGTACCACGCATTTGGGTAAACATATTATGTGCCAAGTTGCGCTACCGCAATATGAGTTCTCAAAGAAGAATGCAAATCTTTTCGATTATGATTCTTCTTCGAAATAGCTCTTTATAAGTCCTTGCTAGCGATCTCTTTATGACTCATTTTGCGGATTGTTACTTCAATGCGACAGTCTTCCCAACATTAGAAGAAGATAGGAATGTCAACATTCCTGAAGAATGGCACGAATTAGTGTGTGTGGATGCAAATTTTCTCCTCCTTGATCTTGGACAATTTTGCACCTACAAAGCAACTAACACCTTAGGTCAAGGCCAAGAGCCTCACGCGCCCACGATGAATGGGGGGGGGGGGCTTTGGCCGAAGAACCTCCTATGCCAAAGTTAGAATTTTAGAGAGAAAGAGTGTTTAGAGAATTTGGGATTTTTTGCAAGAGAATTGGAATGAGTTTTTGGTGAAAATATGAGCCTATTTATAGGGCTAGGCTTGTCCATTTTTTAGAAGAAACGGCCGGCCTTCATGGGGTTTGTAGGTTGAAATTTTGGTTTAATTAGCCAATTTATTCGCTAATTAAATATGAAAGAAATAAATGGGGGGTTATAGAGTTTTTTGTCTAATTTAATTTGAGTAATAAAGTGGAGAAAATAAGAAAGATAAGGAGAATGGGTGGTGGCCGGTTTTGACTAGCTTTTGGGATTAATTTGGGTGACTTATTTGATATAATGGGTGATTAAATTGGCGATTAATGGATTAATTAGGAATTAATCCATTAATTAACCAATTAATCTCTATTTATATGAAATAATTTGTAGGTTATGAAGTAATTACCTAAGATGAGGATGGATGAGATAACTTTGAATTTGTTACCTTTTTTTGGGCACTTTTGACTTGGTTTAGGGATGATTGCCTGCTGCTCGCGTGTAGGAATCCCAGTATGCCTCAAGGGTATTTTTGTCCTCTTTTACCCAAAAATCCACGTGTCGCCTTGTGATTATTTTTGGCTCCACAAATGCCCCCACACCTGTTGGGCTGCTCGCAGGAAAGGGCAACAGGTGTAGAGATTTTCTCGCTTTAGGAAACTCTGAATTGCTTCCTATTTTGTTGTTGATTCTCTCTTCAATAGGAAATTAGATCCTTCTAGGAAAGGGAAATAAATTTCTTTCAAAGCCTATTTAAGTCCACCTTAAGTGGGTTATTAAATCTACTTTTGGAGAGCGATTTATTCTACCCTACAAGAAAGAGAGAGCTTAGAGGATATTTGTTCCCCCTCCTCTAGCAATCTTCTACATCTTGCCTGTGCAAAGGACCGTCTTTCGTTGATTTCTTCATCTTCTCCGTGCCACACCGATGTAAGAAATTTTTTATTTTTCTTGTCTTCTTTTTGGATAGTGCTGTCGCGGGGCAACCGTCGGGGTGGTGCAACACGTCAGTTTGTAGGGGCCAGGAGTCGGTTCGGCATGGGCCGAGGAGGTGTTGTGGCAAGGGCCACTGCTTGGGTTGCTTGGCTTGGCTAGAGCCAAGGGCAGCTTGAGGCGTTGGGGCGTAGTGCTAGGGTAGTCGCATGGCTCATATCCTTTAGGCTATTGGATCTGACGTTGGCCAAGCTGGCGATTGAGAGAAATGAGAAGGTCGCGGGCTTCCTGGGCTGCTGGAATGCTAGACATGGAGACCTCCTGCCTGCTAGAATGTTGGGTTGAGCTCCTCTGCTGAGTACCGTGAATGGCGTTAGCTGCTTAGTCCTCTTTGTCGGGAGAAAAGTAAGATGCTCCCGAGAGATGAGGTAAAGAGGATCAAGGCGGATGCATTGGCTTGTCTGAACGCGGTTGTGTAGCCTATTATGAATGAAGGTGGAACTTCATCCGCTGCTTGTGAGGGTCCACTTGTTGCCGAGAGGTCTGTGATTGACATGACTTCTTCCAATCCAATGGGAAGAGAAATGAGGCTGCTAGATCTGAGCATGTGGCGCTGGCCATGTCGAGAATGGCTTGTACGATTGCTGATATAATTGCTCAATGTAAAGGTCCTTTCATGCCCTCGTGCTGAAGTCTGTACCAAGACGTTCATTGAGAGCAAAGTCTGGTTCATATTTGGAGAAGCTTGCTATTATAAAGAGCAATGAAATGGACTCTGTTGCGAAGGTGGCGCCAAGGCCCACTTCCTCTGCTACATAGACTGATTCGCCTGCTGGGAAGGAAGAGACTGCTTGCGTGGGTAACTGTGAGAAATCCACTGAGCCTGCTTCTAGGAAGGCTGATGAGATCTGTGTGCTCTTGAAACCAGATCTGCTTGAAGACATGGACGTTTGTGCGAAGTTTATTGATGGCGTTAGAAAGGTTTGCTTGCCCAAGTTCCTTTGCGAAGCATACGACACAATATAGAATGACTGATCTGCTTGCTATGATGCAGATATAGCAAGGCTGCCAAGGAGGTTTATGCAAAGGATGAAGAGTTGATTGCTGCTTATAATCAAGTGATCCACTTCAAAATAATCGTCGATAGGCTTGATCCCCAAGTGTTGAAACTTCAAGATGTACTGAAGATCAACGAAAGTCTAAAGAAGGAAGTGAATGAGCTGCAGCGCGACCGTGTTGGTCTGCTCAAGGAGAAGGAGCAGCTGAAATGAGAGAATGATGGGCTCGAGGTTTCGAGACCTTCTCTATTTCTCCAGAATACTTGCTCACCTTTTCTTTTGAGACCTCCATTGGTGAAGTAGTCGGAGATATTGGTGCCCTGGCTGGAGAAACCGGGGGTGAAGCGCCGGATGGTGCCGCTGCTGAAGGTGTGGCGACCAAGTAGTCGTTGAGTGTCCAAGCTGCTGAAGAATAGTCTTCTAGGTAGTCTTTAGGATTTTCTTTGTTTCCCTTGTTGCTTTTTGCTTTGCTTGAACTCATTCAGTCTTTGCTAGTTGTTTATCAATTTTGCTAGAAAATTTAATAAACTTGTTTCCTTCGCTTTTCTCCATCTTCGCTTCTTTTGTTCATGCCCTAACCTTTAGACTTTATAGACCAGTGGCAGGCGTGCTACTTTTTTATAAGCAGACAGGCCGCGTAGCCTATGCAGCCGTAGGTGTTGGTGTAGAACTTTGCAAAGTTGTTAGCCATAGGGTCGGCAGCCGGACGCCTTACTTACAGAAGCAGACAAGTCCGCGTGAACGCTAGGCTGTTAACCTTGGCTTTCTCTAATTTCGTAGGTTGCGTAGCAAGTATCACAACACTTTAGGACTTGGTGTAAGTTGTTCCGCTCTTGGAAGAGGTGAAGCTTATCGACTACATAGCATGTCGGCAGTGGATAAAACTTCGTATATGCACACTAGCTTGTTTAACCTTTCACAAGAATGTGTGGTTGTATAAGTCTAGCGCAGGTTTTACTACTCGAAAGGCAAGCCGTAGGCAGTCTTCTGGAAACCGTAGGCTATCTTAGTGCACTAGGTAGTAGCTTTAGGGTTCCAGGGCAGCCATCCATCGGATGTACTACGTAATGTGCCCCCTCCGTCTCTAGGGCCCGATTCCCTACGGATTAAGCCAAGAGACCCAAAATCCTTCAGTTAGCTAAGCCTTGAAAAAGACCATTGTGGCTACTTCTAGGAATCCCGGCGCAAGCCATCGTGCATCTAGTTATACTAGGGCAGCCAGGCTCATCCACGTTTGGATATTCGGAGTGTAGAGTTTGTCCTCCCGCTTTGGAAAGTAGACCCATGTGGGTGTCGGGGAATTAGTTTATCCTCTCGCACTAGAGAGCATGGTTGGTCCCTCGGGGGGTGCAATTCCTGCGGTGAGTCCCTAAGAAGGGCGCAGTCTTCTTTTGAAGTGCATGAGTGATCAGTTGTTGTAAACATGCAGCCAAGCCAAGTTGTGATTACTTCTGAATTCCTCATTGAAAAACGAGTGAAACGAACGAGAACTTAGCTATAAGGTAGGAACTGCATAACAATTGGATAGTCCTCGGCTTGTGAGGTGGTGCCTGTCGAGCTGCTTGAGTCTTCGGGCTTTGTTGTAGCGGGAGATCACACATGGTACTTCCTCAGATTGTAGGCGTTCCACTGTTTTTTGATATTTTTGTCATTTCATGATGGCGAGGGTATAATTACTCTTGCCGCCTACTCTGCTGATCTTGTACGGACCTTCCCAGATATGATCCATCTTTTGAGAGCCTTCTCTGCAGGCAGTGATGAAGGCTTTTCTTAGGACTAGATCTTCGGACTAGAATTGCCGGACCTTGGCCCTTTTGTTTTAGCTAGAGAGGAGCTGCTGCTGGTAGGCTGCGATGCGGGTGATGGTCTGCTCGCGCTTTTCCTCTGCCAGATCTAAGCTTGTGGCCATCTCCTTTTTGTTATACTCAATGCTTGGCAGTAAAGTGCTGATACTTGGCACGATGATATTGGAAGGAATGATTGCTTCTGAACCAAACGCCAAAGAGAAACAAGTTTCACCGGTTGCTCGTCCTTGGGTGGTGCAATGTGCCCATAGACATCCGGGGAATTTGTCTGGCCATTTTCCCTTCTTGTCGGTGAAGGATTTCTTGAGGCAGTCGAGGATCGTCTTGTTGGATGTTTCGGCCTGCCCATTGCCTTGAGGATATCTCGGTGTGGACATGTGCTGCTTAATGCCATACTTTTGGAAGAACTTCGCCAAATCTTTGCCCACAAATTACGGGCCGTTTGTCGGTGACGATGGACTGAGGGATGCCAAATCGGCGAATGATGTTCCTCCATATGAAGAGCTATATGTTCGTCTGAGTCGTGGTCGTCATGGGCTCTGCTTCTACCCATTTGGTGAAGTAGTCGGTTGCCATGATCATCATGCATCTGGCCCCAGTAGCAGGCGGCATAGGTCTTTCCAGGTCGATTACCTACTGCATGAATGGTCAAGGACTCGTTTGTGGGTGTAGTTTGCTGGCAGGCAGTGCTGGTACCGGCTTGTAGCGTTAGCAGCGGTCGCACTTTTGTACTAACTTCTTAGCATCTTGGTGTATGGTAAGCTAATAGGATCCTGCTTTAAGAGCCTTCTGTGCTAAGGATCAACCTCCGGAGTGGTTTCCACAAATGCTTTCGTGGATTGAGCTTAAAACCTTGAAGTCATCAAGAGGCGTTAGGCAGCGGAGATGTAGTCCGGTGTAGGATCTTCGGATGAGAATGTCATTCCACATGTAGTAGCATGCTGCCCTTATTTGGAGCTTTCTAATCTTTCCATGGGGAATGTGCACCAGGTAGTCTTATAGTGGAATTTCGCCAATTTGGAGTTGTACTAACCTGTGACACTTCGACTGCTGGCTCCGTTTCTATGCTCGGCTTGTCTAGATACTCTACCGGAATAGAGCGTTTGAGTTGATGGTCGAAGGCGGAGCCTGATAGGAGCATATTTATGCGACTTAGTTGGCTTGTTTTCGTGCAGTTATGTTGTTATTCCTTAGTTAATTTAGTATTTTAAGCTATTTTCGTGTGTTTGTAGGTCCCAAGTGTTAAAGAGGCAAGAAAGTGCATTTTCGAGCAGTTTTGGGCATAAATTGGATAGCTTATGCTTGGAGCAAAAGGGATGGACGAAATTGAAGACCAAAGCATGCAAGGAATCAGCCAAAGAGAGAAGGAAAAATTAATTCAAGTCAAAGAAGGAAAAGGAATCCAAGAAGAAGAAGGATTGACTAAGTCAAAGTTTCCTTATTTTGACCTTTGACTTTCCTAATCCAAAACCACAAAGGATTCAGCCACAAGAAGAGTTCCTAAACACTTTAGGACACTTAAATATAGGTTCTAGAAGACTTAAATTCCAGACACAACAAGGAGCCGCACCTTCCCCTTCACTCCCTCTTCAATGCCGCACCAAATCAGCAAACTATCACCTTACCCTTTTCTTTTTGTTCCTGCCGCACATCACCTTCCCTTTTATCCTTTTAATTCTGATTTCTTACCTTTTCTTGGAGGATCTGGAGTCCTAAACATTGCCTAAAATCATCCCAAACCGTGCTCCTTCTTTTCCCTATATATATCAGCCTTTGCCGCACCCTTTAGGCATTCATTCACCAATTCACACAACCTTACCCCATTCTACATAATTCCAGCCATCTCTACACCCTTGCCGCAACCCCATTCAACCTTAAACACATCTCTGACCCCAAAACACATCTCATACATTCCATCCACCTTTGTGCCGCAGCAAGAAGAAAGAAGGGAGGACTCTTGGATGTTCGAGCTTGATTGTTGGAGCATTCTAGGTGTAATTCGTTCTATGTTTACAATGTTTAATTTCTTTTCCTTTCGTTTTGCTGTGAACATGAGTGGCTAAACCCCTCTTGGCTAGGGGTGATTTCAAAGCCATGATTATGGGTGCAATATGAGTTGATAAATTCCAGTTATGAATTCTTGAATCGTGAATGTAATTGGCTTAACTGTTTGATTGATAACTTATTTGTGTTTGTTGATTGAGGGTCGACACTTAATTGGCATGCATAAATCTGATGCTAGAGTATAAGGGAGTTTCACATAATCATTGCAAACTTATATTCATAAGTAGTGAAGGTCGCTGGTCATGATCGCGTTAAGTTTAATTCCTAGCATGAGTGACATGATGTCATAGTTGCAAGTGCTTTGTCAATGCTTATGATTTTCATTGAACGTAATGATCTTTGATTGTATCTTTATTATGATATCATGGGAACTTTTGAAGAATGCTTTGGGTTGTCGAATGATGTCATCCAATCCAATAACACAAGGAAAATCTGAGGGTTAACTAGTGATGTCACGGTTAATTTGGGGCATTGTCGTTCATAATTCTATGAAGGAGTAACTGGCAATCGATTCGTTTGCATACATGTCATGTGTGGAGAAAGAGCCTCTAGCTAGCCCATCATCCATCCAACTTCCCAAAAACGTTTTCAAAGTTGTTTTTAAGTTACAATCTGTTTTGTTATTTTAAATTCGTCCAAAACAAACCCCCCGCTTTACTTTCTTGTTTCAAATTGTTTTAAACTTGTTTTGTTTGTGTTTTTAAGTGTTTTGAGTCAAGCCCAAACCTTATTTTCGTCCAAAATTGTGTTTAGAGTCAGAAACTGCCTAGTTGGTGTTTTTAAGCAGTTTTGAGTGTTTTTAGCCTATTTTGAGTCTTGTGAACTTGTTTTAAGTCTTTTGAATCTATACAAACGTTTTTAAGTTTGTTTTTGTGTCTTTGAGTCAGTTTAGCGTCGATTAGCAATCCCTCATAATCCCCGGCCTAGAACGATCCCTACTTGCATCTATACTACAATTCACAACAAGAGGGTTTAATTTGAGTGCTTAACTTTTATCACATCAGAGCCTAAGCCGGCTAGCGCATTTGCATGGGCGTTGTCTGCCCGCGGAACTTGAGTGAGAGTGTAAGTCTGAAATGCCTCAAGTTGCTTGCGTACCTTCTCTAGGCATTATGCCATCCTTGGATGTTTTGCCGCGTACTCTCAGTAGTTTGGTTGGTGATTAGCTGGGAATCAGAATGAATTGCAAGCTTTTTCATCGCCAAGTCTTTTGTCATCCGGAGGCCTGCTAGTAGGGTCTTGTACTTTGCTTCGATGTTGGATGCTTTGAAGCCTAAGGCGATCACCTGCTCGAGCATTGAACCGTCTGGGGTGACAACGACCACCCCTACTCCCGAGCCTTTGTAATTAGTCGTGTTGTCGACATGCAAATGCCAGAAATCTCCATCGAGGGAGCAGGTGTGACTAAGGTGTGCTCAGCTGCCTCCAAGGCGTTGTTGGGCCGCTCTGCTGCATTGCTTAGGCTAGGCGTAAAGGCGCAGTAGGGAGCCGTGGAGCTGATGCCATGTTACACGTAACAGGAAATGCTCAACTGCCGGTATTGGGCCATTCTAGAGTTGAGTTATGGAGCAAGGGTCGACTAGGGTCGTGTGTCGCGTAGCAGGAGGTGGTGTTCAACTGCCGATACATGTTGCTCTTATGTAGAATCTTTTGGGGAGACGAGGACAAAAATTGCTTCCGAATATGTCCTTCTAATGTTCGTCTGCCCTTGGCGTGCCTTTTGAGGTGAGTTGTTGCGTTCGTCAAAAAACTTTGCACTGCCAGTGTCTGCTACTTTATCGTCGCGCATCTAGATTGGGCGGAA
Organism: Cotoneaster glaucophyllus; assembly: GCA_036320875.1. NCBI lineage: Eukaryota > Viridiplantae > Streptophyta > Magnoliopsida > Rosales > Rosaceae > Cotoneaster > Cotoneaster glaucophyllus. Next base: position 10,339,911 of record CM070070.1, read on the forward strand.
TAGCGCGTCATGAAGATGACTGCGTGCGTCTGAAAGTATAACTTGAGCTTCCGGGTTGCAACAACTATCGCCAAAATTAGCTTTTGAATTTCTGATAGCATCGAGGAGAGCTTTTGAACTGTGGAATACAGGTAGTCGGGCCCCCAGCTCTTCTCGTATGATGGTAGAGCTTATTACTGCTTCAGATACCGTCAAACATGCGAATAGGTCCTCCGTTGCTTCCGGTTTGGATAGTTGGGAGGTGATGTCAGGTATTCCTTCCGGTCCTTGAATCTGGATCAGCGAGCCTCGTCCCAAAGTGTATGTTTTTCTGCTAGAGCGAAAGAGTCTGCCAGAGTCAGATCTTCTTTCATGATCAATTTTCCGAACAACGGGTGGTCTGCTGGAAGTCCTTTTTGGAAGGCTGCTCTAGCTATCAAGTCGTTGCATCCGACTATCTTTGCCTTCTCTACTTTGAACCTCTTCATATAGTCGCGAAGCGACTCCTTTGGGTTCTTCTTGACGTTGAACAAGTGGTCGGACTTCTTCTTGATCGAGCGGTAGAATGAATATTCTTTGGTGAAAACCAAAGAAAGTTCGTCGAAACTCCGGATAGATTGTGGCAGCAGGGTGTAGAACCAATCTTACGCCTCGCCTTGTAGAGTAGTGGCGAATATCTTGCACATGAGATCGTCATTATTTCAATAGAGGATCATTGTGCTTCGGTAGTGCTTTAAGTGTCTCTCCGGGTCTCCATCTCCTTAAACTCGTGTGGAGGCTCTGCCTGCTCGATCTCGTCTGTGAATGGTGACCTGCTTATGTTGGTCATATCTCGTTGTAGTGCCTCGTCGGTGACCTCGTTGCGTTGGAAATCACGCAATCGCTTGGTCAAGATTCTCTCTACTTCTTCTTGAATTTGCCTTTGTTGGGGTAGTGGAGCTCTCGGCTGCCCCCAGTTTTGACCTGCTGGTCTAGGCTGCTCTTCTACGTGTTCGGCTTGTCTATGCCGCGGTAGCGGTGCATGTGGTGGATTCCTAGCAGGCGAGGGATTTCGCTGGCTGTTGGTTGAACTTAAGCTGGATTGAGTCACCGCTTCTCTCCGCCCGTCGTGCTGCCTACTCCGATGTGATGTGGAGGATGCTCCATGCGGACCTAGCCGCGAATGAGCACTTCGCTTGGAAGGCTGCTCATGTTGATTATCGGAGTGTGGCCTCAACCGTGAACGTATGCTCGTCCGTGGGCCTAGTCGAGAGTGCACGCTCCTCCGCGTGCTAAGACGGGAGTATACGCTATCTCGGAGGCCCTAATTGGGAGTGTGCTCTGCCCAAACACTCTGTTCGGGGCTGGTCTAGTGGCTGCTTGCCAGGACGCTGCTGGAGAGGTTCTTCGTCTGTCCTTGTCCTTCTTCGGGACACGTTGTATCTTGGTGCGCTGCAAGAGTTGGTTTACTAAGGTCGTCTGTTGTGCTAAGGCGCTCGTCAACTTTATGACTTGTCGAGACAAGTGTTGTTCGCCATTTGGATTGGAAGAGCTTGGAAGGAATGTGCCTCCTTGAGCAGTGGAAGGGTGGTAGACTCCTGGGCGCGAGATTTGAGTTGGGAAATGCCAAATCCGCGGAGAAATATGGTGAGAATGCCCCCGACTTGGTGGTAGGTTCGGATGGTTGAGATAATCTTGGGCCGACTTGGGCTGCTTGAAAGACCACGAGGGTAGGATGAGCCACGAGAGTGGGCTGCTCGGCGGGAGCAGGCTGGACCACGAGGATGGGCTGCTCGGCGGGAGCAGGCTGGGCCGCTCGGCGGGAGCAGGCTGGACCACGAGAGTGGGCCGCTCGGCGGGAGCAGGCTGGGCCACGGGAGTGGGCTGCTTTGTGGGAGCAGGCTTGGTCTCGGCTCGACAATGCATTGGGCCGCGTTGGGCTTGGAGTAACATGGCTTGGGCCTTAGCCTTGGATGGCACGGCTCGGGCCGTGGTGATGGCGCCATAGACCTCGCCGTGGGTGGCTACTGTGGTAGCCACCGCAGTGGTTCCCGTGGTGAAAACTCGTGGTGGTGGTGCCGCTCCACTTATTGTCACATTCAACCTCGTGGATCGCCGCGGTCCCATTTCTTGAATATTGGAATTTTCACTCGTGGAGTTTTCTAAATTTCTAGCCATTATATATTTTTCTTTTTTTTTTCGTTTTGTACGTTTTATCAAAGATTCTTTGCAAATAAAAAATTCTAATAATAAGAACGTATGAAAAAATATAAGTGGACTAGAAATTAGAGAACAAACCTTTTTTATGCGAGAGTCTTCTACGAGTGTGGATTTCTTTCTCTCAATGAAAGCACCAATTTGTGGATGCAAATTTTCTCCTCCTTGATCTTGGACAATTTTGCACCTACAAAACAACTAACACATTAGGTCAAGGCCAAGAGCCTCACGCGCCCACGATGAATGGGGGGGGGGGGGGCTTTGGCCGAAGAACCTCTGATGCCAAAGTTAGAATTTGAGAGAGAAAGAGTGTTTAGAGAATTTGGGATTTTTTTGCAAGAGAATTGGAATGAGTTTTTGGTGAAAATAGGAGCCTATTTATAGGGCTAGGCTTGTCCATTTTTTAGAAGAAATGGCCGGCCTTCATGGGGTTTGTAGGTTGAAATTTTGGTTTAATTAGCCAATTTATTGGCTAATTAAATATGAAAGAAATAAATGGGGGGCTTATAGAGTTTTTTGTCTAATTTAATTTGAGTAATAAAGTGGAGAAAATAAGAAAGATAAGGAGAATGGGTGGTGGCCAGTTTTGACTAGCTTTTGGGATTAATTTGGGTGACTTATTTGATATAATGGGTGATTAAATTGGTGATTAATGGATTAATTAGGAATTAATCCATTAATTAACCAATTAATCTCTATTTATATGAAATAATTTGTAGGTTATGAAGTAATTACCTAAGATGAGGATGGATGAGATAACTTTGAATTTGTTACCTTTTTTTGGGCACTTTTGACTTGGTTTAGGGATGATTGCCCGCTGCTCGCGTGTAGGAATCCCAGTATGCCTCAAGGGTATTTTTGTCCTGTTTTACCCAAGAATCCACGTGTCGCCTTGTGATTATTTTTGGCTCCACAGTGTGGACGTTGCCTATTATGCCTTATCTCGATCCCTATACCGCACAGGTAAGATAAGCAAGTGCAACGTTTTTTAGTTTCAGAATGTTGCTTTAGACGCATTTCTCTCATCTAGCTAAAGCGATGAGATCATATACTAGCTTTAAACATGGCTGGAAGAATAGACACACCTAACGACGATCGAGTTAACATCCTAGAAATGTTAGATGTCCCTGAAGGACGGTTAGAAGCCCCTTTTGTTAGGGATGGCAATTTTAAATGTTAAACCTGATAACCGTTATAATGGATTGGATTTGGGTATGAAAACTCGGGTATATTTTGGACATGGGAGAAACTGAATATTATTTAGTTATGGTTTTGATATAAAGGTCTCCAATTTGTATCCTTCCCCAAATCCGACCCAAATAATATATAATATAATTTATATATCATATAATGTATTATATTATGTATATATGTATGTGTATTTATTCACCGACTCCAATACCTTGAGAATACAAAAGTTACATTGTGTGAGTGCATTTTGTGGAAAGTTCAAAAGTTTTTAATCAAAATCAATGAGAATTCAATGGTAGTTATGGGAGAAATCAAAGATCAGCCAACATCATCATTGGTTAGCCTTTAATTTTTATACTCCACAAAATCTATTCATTGAATCATCTTATATTTCAAATATTTCATGACGAAATCAATGTTTACTAAATCATATGATACATCAACAAAGTCAACACCAAGTACATTACGCTCTCATCATATCAGCAAAGCATCAGAAGATTGAAGTCAAAAATCAAATTTTTTCCACGCATTAGTGTAAATCCAGTAGGCGTTAGCATATTGGCCTTGAGATTCTGTTGAAGACTAGGCGCCAAAAGGGATGAGACTTACCCCATTATTTTAGGGTTTCATATCCTGAAAAATGCACCATCCTCATATTAAATCCAAAACAAAAAAGTACAAATTGGACAACAAATTTTGCCTTCCATGCTTTGTTTCTAAATGGATTGGTTGGCAAACTAGTTAGCAAATTGACAAGACAAGGTATATGCAGTCTAGATGTGGTGTACTTGACCCTGATGTCTTGTCCTAACCTACTTGAGGTGTGCATAGCATTCAATATGTGTAAGATGTGTTTTTCCTCATGTCAACTCATAAATGTCCCAATGTTTAATAATAATATATTACAATTGTAGTGGGTTTTAATTAATGTTTTGTTTGAGGTACTTAATTTGACCCAATAGGGTTTGGGAAAGTGTTAATTTTTCCAATTCCAAATTACATGTTTTCAATATTCAAGACGCAGCATGCAGTATGCATATCATGACCATAGGAGATCATTTAGTGTGCTTAATATGTGCATAATTTGTACATATAATACGCATTCATTGTGCATACCATGCGCATGTGTTATATCAGGAGGGCAATTATCATTAATTTACTTCTGTAATTTATTTTTGAATTATTATGTATTTAAGCAGTTAACTTTTTGTGATGGGAAGTTGCACCGTTTGAATTACCCTTATTCTACATCTATTTAAGTTGTCTTCTGGGTTTTTGTTTCCTTACAAAATCACAAGTTCAATTTACATCCTCCAAAAAAAAAAAACAGAAGTTGAAAATGATGAAGAAACGGTGCACAACCTTTTCCTCCATGCAATCTATTTTTGACGACGTTCTTATTAAAATTCTCATCATCATTGCTTCCCGCTCATTAAGGGCTCAAACTTCTCTATTATCTCAACCGTCACAACTCGGGACTGTTGAGTGCAATCGAATGCCAAAAGAGGTTTCACCTGTGTTTGTCAGGTTTTTGGGTGCCAAGGGAAGTAAGGGAGCGAATCCTAAAACTTCACCACGACAACGCTGCCATCAAACCTTGCAGTAACTGTGGAAGCCCACAGGGTCCGGTCACACTCCGAACGCACTGGGATGCATCTGACTATAAAAAATTCACTACCTGTAATGCATGTAGATGGCATCAGGAAGTGAATATATTTTGTGATAAATTATGTAGTAGACATAGGTACTAAGTTTATTTTTTTGTTCGTTTAAGTTTGTTGTAATCGCAGCGTTTAAATTCCAATGCAGCCTTTTGTTTTCCTTTATGTCTCTCATCTACAACTGAATTCATAATTCTATGGACTTTGTACTTTAATTTTTTCTTCATAAAGATACACAAACAAGAAGCTCTAAAAACTAGGCATAATTACAAAAAAAAAAAAAAAAACCTAGCCTAAGGTATCATCATTACCATCTCATTGATCTACCTTGCAGTCACTTTTTCTCACTCATCAATGCTTGCCTATCTTTTTTATTATTTTCTTTAGATATTGTGCATGAATGACTGACATACAAAGAAAATGCATATTCCATGAACAAAACGTGCACAGTAAATGCACATAGACATGCACATGTAGTGCATATGATATGCACAGTATATGCACACGACATCTTCATATCCCCTAAACGAATCCAAAAAGTACGAATAATAGTCAATGACTGGTCTCATAGGTTTGGTGTGTGGTTCGGTTCTCGAGGGTTGTCTAAATTGAGAGTGATGACGGTTGGTTACTGGGCATGCATGGTTGGGTTGTAAAGTCTCAACCAAATCATCCAGTTGGTTATTGTGCATACAAAAACAAAAAGCTTAAAAAATTACGCATAATTAGGAAATTGTGATAATTAATTACGAAATTGTGCATGAACGACTTTTGGGTTACATGAGAGGTGGTGTATTTATTCATGCTTGTCCAAGCACAAACCACCTCATCTAGTTGCATAATGATGAAGAAAGGTAGAGCGATGAAGAAAGGCAACGACCTAACTTTCATACAATCTCTTCCGGACGAGCTTATTCTAAAAATACTCACCAAGGTTGCTTCCCACTCATTTCGTTTGTACAAGTTCTTGGAACAATGCAAGGAGTGCAACAATCACGAGGCCCTGTACACCCATAGGATGCGATGGTACTTCCAATACAATAATTTCGAACTTGGAATTTGAGTCTCTAAAGATAGCGATCTCCAAGGGTCATCAAGCATCAATGTACGTCTACGGTGCAATCTTGGTGTGCCATAGGGGATGAAAAAGAGCTATGCCTCAGTGATCTGCATTCTCTCATCCGTAAGAAATTGGTGAATGCAATTGAGTGTAGAGAAAGAGCTCGACAGTTTTTTTGGTCAATTCTGGTGGAGAGGGAAGTTAGAGGTAGAATAATAAAACTTCATGAGGACAGTGCTGCCACCAAAGCATGCAGCGACTGTGGAAGTGCACAAGGTCATTTCACAGTTCGACCCCATTGGGATTACTGGTGCCATGACAAATTCAGTAGATGCGGTTCATGTAGATGGCATCAGGAAATGAACATATTTTATGATATGTTAACTGGTTTTAATAGGGACTAGATTTGTTTCTTTTTCTTTACTTTTCTGCAAATTTAGTTGTCATGTACTTTTTATTAGTAAATGGAAAAGGGAGAAGTTTTTGGTAACATGAACAATGTTTGCTTTCTTAAATGAAAAATGCATAACACAAAACATGAACAAAGCATGCATAAGTCTCCAAAACCTGATGTCGTAGATTCGAATCATATAGTGCGTGATTCTGTGTCGTTGTTAACCGCGTTACATCAAAATTGGACTAAAATAATTAAGCACAAACCCAAATTTGACCTCCATTATGCATCTCATGTGCATGCAGTGTATAATTTTCTGGAAAATTGAAGCCAAAGCCAAGAAATATTTGACCCCAGCCATAAAACCCACGAACTCACAAAATACAGCCAAAACTAAGAAACCCAGCAGCCATAAAACATACGAAACCAGAAATTAATACTCATAACTTTGAAAACAAAACCCATAAACAAACCTTTAAAAAAATTAAAAAAATTATTCCCCAAATATCGTAAAGAAACCCGCATCACTCATACTGGCTTTGGCTCATGATGATTCATCCAATCCCATCTGTGACCTTCATGAGAGCTTTGGTGGATGAATTATTATGAGAAATTTTATTTGAACCCATCTAACACCTTTCCACACCTAACTTACTCTCTACACCCATATTATTTTTAATTAGAGAACCAATATATCTTTAAACCCAAATTTACTACCTAAACTACCCTAACAAACTCAATTTAAAATGTAAATTTATCTTTACACCATTTAGAAAATAAAATCCCAAATGAATAATTTGGTGAAGTTTCTACTTGTTTATAAGAATAAAAGCTTTCTGAAGTTCGAATTTTATGGACAAGTTGAATAATTTGGTGAAGTTTCTACTTGTTTATGAATATTCCATATACCTAACACTTCGATATCCTGTTTTCTTGATATCCATGTCCCCATAGTTTCAGTTGCATAAGCATAAAGTCCCGTGCTTTCATATGGCTGCTTTCATATTTTATATGGGTCTTGCAACATTCCTGCGTGTAACTGATAGAGTGCAAAAGCCATATCTGCATTTCAGTCCAAATATATGGGGCCTCATCACCGGCATAAAAGGATACTTGACATCGGCTTTCTTTACCACATGATTCAAGGTCATGGCTCTTTTGTTAGCTGTGTATGTAACCTGACCAATGCTTGGCTTTCCGCCCTTGGTTTCTGTCATTCCTTTTGTAGTTGGTTGTGTTTCTGAACTTGCATTTGAGACGGGTCTTGAAAAGCATCAGTCATCTTGCTGGCCTCTAGTTCCCATTATTTTTTAGGTAGTTATAGTGTTTTTAGATTCATCAATGTTCTTTGTTTTGGAGTTGGATCCAAGGCTTTTGGCATCTATTGGAATTCTTCTTTGGTCAAGCTTGAAGATTGAACTTTACATCCTTGAAACCAACCACCAAAATTCGAGGAAGATTAATGATTTGCACAAGCTAATCAAGATAGGACCAAAGAATCTCTAATGCCTAAAACGAATTTAGTTTAGAAGTAAAGATGTAATTCAAAGGAACATTCATAGGGCACATAAATATAAGAAACTCTACAATCACCGAATTTTTGTTCCTAAACTTAGAAAAAAAATTGAAATCAAGCGAAAAATACTTGCATAAATCGATTCATACTTTAGTTTGAGGATTTAAAACTTCAAATTACCATCCATTGATAAAAGAGTTTGTTTTTCTCTATGAGAGCTCTTAAAGGTTTAGCCATAATTAACGTAGGATAAAGATTGGGTGTGGATTTATTGATAAATTTTAGTTTTATTGTTGTTTCATCTTGTACTTGATAGTAATTATGCAATAGGGTAAAAGAGACAATTCACATTTAAAGTTTAAGTTGAGTGTATAAAGAGGTTATATGGGTTAAATTAAAATTTTCCAATTATTATCTATTAAATACCAAGCTTTTGGAATTGTGAGTTTGAAATTGTACTATCACCCAAAAGTTAGATGTGATCTGAATCTTGGGTCACCAGTTCAAAAACAGAGGAGAGAGGAGACTGGTGAAAGGATGGCTATCGGTGAGAGAGAAACAGTTAGTGACGGTGAGTGCATCTATTTTGGGGTATTTCTCAATAAAATAAGGGACTCGATTTCCCAACTTTAATCCCAAATTCAATCTGATTAAATTTTTTTTTTTTATTAAAATACATGTGTTACACGTATAGTAAGACAAATAAAGGGTTGCTTGTGATGGAGAGAGCTTTTGACCCTATTAGGCTGCGATGTCACCTGTAATCATGGAGTCCAACATACCACGCTGTAAAAATCTACATGATCTACAATTCGATTAATTTATTTGATTCTGAATTATTAGTACTAATTAAGTATCACATAATTACTGCACGTGACAAAAATGCTACAAAGAGTTCTTAATTATTGCACGCACTGCCGTGAAATTTGAAAGTCCTTTGAAGCTGCCTGGCGATGCTTATATAAAGCTATAGCTTTTGTAACAAATTAAGTAACAAATTAAACAAAACATGATCACAAAAAACTCTCTCCATATAAATCATTGACAAGAATCTTCAACTCTAACCCATTCATTCAATTTCGTGCATTATATACGTACATAATATACCAGTTTAGAAACATGGACGGACAGGAAACCCGAACTAGAATCGGACGATTTTGCTCTTCTTGAATCCATTCACCAACATCTTCTTGATGACTTGGAGCCTCATGCAATGAGTGTTAGCCAAAATAATGTTCCAGTCATATTTCCAGTTTTAACAACGGAAGATTGGTAGGAGTCATTGTTTGTAGTCACTGATCATGACGCGCAGGCTACCTTTGGAGGTTTGCATGGCGTTGTAAAGAATGAAGCAGCGGTGGCGCATGAGGTTTACGCTGTGAAACATTATAGAGGGGTGAGAAGGAGGCCGTGGGGGAAGTACGCAGCAGAGATAAGAGATCCGGCGAAGAACGGTGCGAGACTCTGGCTTGGGACTTATGAGACGCCAGAGGAGGCGGGGTTGGCTTATGACCGAGCTGCGTTTAAGCTACGTGGCTGCAAAGCCAAGCTGAATTTTCCTCACTTGATTGGCTCGAGTAGCATTGAACCCGTTAGGGTTACCCCTAAGCGGCGCCGCTTGCCTGACCACTCCTCTCCGTTAGCATCGACATCGGATGGTTATGAAACTCAGATGCCAAACCGAAATAAGGCTGGGATTGAATACTTGGCTGCTTGAGAGAATATAATGTAACAAGTTATGAAATTCTTGCGTTTTCTTTTCCTCGTGTTTAATATTTTACAGTGAAAAAAAACTAATAGGATCTTGAAAAAATCTCATAGACCTCCAAAAACTCTGAAGTTGAACAAAGAGAACCCCTAGGCACTAGTGGAGGCGGAGGAGGTAGAGCGCTGTTTTTTTTTCCTCCCCTCCCCTCCCCTCCTTCTCTTTTTCTTTTCATTTAGTGTAATTTCTTCGGGTGAATAATGCTCCTTTGTGGTGAATTTTCCTATGGTGATTTTACATGAGGTATCACTAGTACAAAAAATTGGTTGCGCGACAGAATTTTGCGCGACAAAGAAAATTCCCTCGCGCAATGTACCTTGCGCAACGATAAAGATATCTTTGTCTCGCAATAGTAGTGAATTATGAGCGACGGAGAACTTGGTCGCGCAAAACAGTTTTGCACGGCGAAAGAAAACTCATTCGTAGCCCAAAATTTGTTTTTTGGCGGGTACCCAAACGCGCGATGAAAATTTTCCCGCCTAATCTTTGCTCGACAAATCCTTTGTCGCGCAAACCCTGTTCATTTTCTTGGGCAGATCATTCAACGAATTGGAGACCGGGGGACAATTGCGCGACAAAGGGTTCGTCGCGCAAGTGTGAATGAACAGAATGGGAAAGTATTTAGTGAGGCATTTGCGCGACAAATCCTTCGTCGCACAAAGGCCATATCTTTGCTACAAATATGCCCTTCTGCTCTTTTTTTTCTTCACAAATTTTACTCTTGAAAAGTTTGTTTGTGCTGAGATGGAGAATAGAAAGAAGGATGATAATGTGACCGACACCGATTGAAATAATGTAATGCGTCATTTTCAATTTGCGCATGCAATTGCTGTAGCCATGGGGAACAAATGTCCTACTGCTGAGTGGCGTTCTTGGAAAGATATGGCGGAGAATGCGAAGAAGGCGATGATGGATGAATAATTAAATTTGTAAAGTTTTTTGTTATATGTTATAATTAATTATTTCCATATATGTGTGACAGTGTAACTATACTCTTGATGATGAACCGAAGGAACAATTGATGAAGTTGATGGATGATGCATTGGAGGGAGGTTTCAATAGGTGGCGTTATGAAGTCCAGTAGAATGGAGGATCATCGAAATAGTCGTTTTAATTTTATGTTTTGTATGACAATATTTAAATTTAAGGTACTTTTTATAAGTTATGTATTTGGGCTTAATTATGTTTTAATTCATGTTTGGTTATTTAAATAATTGAATGGAGTATATTATCAATTTATTTAAGGTATTAATTGAATGGAATATAATACTAATTTATTTAAGGTATTAATGATTTAGTGTATTAAGTGAATGGAATACAATATCAATTTATTTAAGGTAGTAATTATGTAACGTCTTAATTGAACGGAATATAATATCAATTTATATAAGGTAGTAATTATTTTTAGAATACATATTATAACTGAAAATTTGTTGGTAATTATAAAGTTTACGTAAAAACTATCTGTGTTTACATAAATTTTATAATTACCAACAAATTTTCAGTTATAATATGTATTCAAAAATAATTACTACCTCAGGTTCGTCGCTCAAACATTTGCGCGACAAAATGTCGCTGTGCAAACTCTTGAGCGACAAATTTTTCGTCGCGCAAGGACGATTAGTAATAGGTCAACAATTTTGTGCATCTGAATCAGAGAAGTAAATGCCGTATTTAGTGTCGGGTTTGCGCGACAAAGCCTTCGTCGCGCAAAGTCCCTAAGTCTCCTATAATCATGCGCATCTGCTCTTCTTATTTTTCATTGTTCGTTTTTAGAAACGCTCTGAATCAACTTCGGGCAATTATAGTCAGTTCCTTCTTTGAGTGTTAGTACGATGGCCGACGATGGTGTGCGTTCATCAAAGACAACGGATGGCGAAGGTTCTGGAAAAGGTTTGCGTTCAAATTTTTGCATTTTGTATAAAATTTGTATTTAGGTTTTAGTATTATGAAAATATTTTATGTTGATAGACAAGAAGAAAAAAGTTGAGGTACGGGTCCGAAAATCTTATAGTAGGAGCCGTTACCGAATCACTGGTGACGAAATAGTAGGGGTCGTGAAGTCAGATAAGCATTGGTAGCTTCTTGGCAGACATAGGAGCACTGGTGCGTACCAAATGTACTATAGAATTGAAGTCTTGGAGAGCCATCTCCGATGAGCTGAAGATGTAGATGATTGATGAGTTAGCTGTATGTGTTAATTTTATTATTTAATTAATAATTATGTTTGTTAAATATACTGTAATAATGAGATTTTAATTTATTAATTTGCGTGACAATGGAATTGGGACATTGACAAAAGTGATCCAAATCTGATGAAGGCTATCAACAACGTGTTCAAGTGAAATTTCAGCAATGGAAGTTTGATAATGAACGTGCTGCAGCACTACAGCAAGAACCAGAACTCCCTAGGGATGACTAGAACAGGGTTTCTTATTTTAATTTTATTGCTTATGTAATAATTAGATAAGAATTTTAAGTTTTTTTAGTGTGAAAAATGAGGACATTAAATCTGTACTTAATGTTTTTATTAAGCATGAATGAAATGAATGCATTTTAATAAATATGTATATTAATTAAATAGGTACAAATCGTATTATTTATTAAATATGGATGTGGGTTGAAAAAATTTGAAGAAGGAATGGAAAAATGTTGTAAATATTATATAAAAAAAGAGCAACGAACATTTTTTCATCGCGCAATGTCGAAAAATAAAAATAAAAATAAAATGCGAGACGATCTGCGGTTCGTCGCTCAAGGGGTTAAAAACCCGCGAAAGGTACTCGTTTGGCACCCAAAAAAGCTGAAGTGAAAGGTTTTGCGCGACGATGGCGTCGTCGCGCAAAGGTGTCACCTTTAAAGCACCTCACACCATTTCCAGAAAGGCAGAAGCTGCAAAACAATTGCAGCTGCTACCTTCCCTTGGTGCAATTTGCAACAGGTTTGAGGTATAATATTTCTTATCTAACTTATTTATTTTCCATTCATTTAAATTGTGTTGTATGTAGTTTATTGGTGTTGTGAGTTTATGTATTTGTATGCAATCATTTTTGTATGGGTGTACAAAAAATGGTTTGCAATGTTCATATGAGCTTAGTTTCTCGTTTGAGAATTAGTTGGATTTCGCAAATGGATGCGAAAGCATGACTGTGGTCCAATTAATTCTTCAATTGGCCCTAAGCGAAGAATTGTACTCCGGTTGTCATGTAAATGACATCAATTTTTTGGCAGCTGATCGTGACGACAAGCTTTGTACGCAAAATAGTGGGGTACATGTACTAGGTGCGGGCGACATTGCAGACATTGATTTATATGGAAAACTGACAAGTGTTGTGCAATTACTTTACAAAGACAGGTGTCAAGTTATCCTTTTTAAGTGTCGCTGGTTTGATACAAACCCACATCGGGTTGGAGGTCTTAAGCGAGACAATGGTTTGCTATCGGTCAACACTAACAGATGTTGGTATAAGGACGACCCTTACATTTTGGCAACGATGGCTAAACAAATTTTCTATATAGATGACCCTAAGGCTGGGAAGGGATAGAAAGTAGTTCAGAAGATTGAGCACAGATGGGTGTATGATATTGCGGACCGAGATCCTGCTGCTGATGACAATCATGGTGACGTTGCTGACCAACAATTTGACACTTCAACGACACTTAGTGCAGATACACTGCGGGATATGACTATTGTACAAGAACCGTATCAGGTAGCTGGAGGTCCTGAAATCGAAATATCGATCGATTCCATTACGATTGACCTTGGGGATCTGCCACGATACAATGCACCCGAGCGCACGAACAACAATGTCGATGTGCCTATAGACGAGGAGGAATGGGAGTCTGAATCTGACGATAGTGATGATCTTTATTCATCTAGTTCAGACGAGGAGTAATGAAAAATCGTGATGTATATTAATTATATGTATTGAATGGTATTTAAAAATGTTGTATACAAACACAAGTTTCCTTAAAATTTGTAACGTAATTAAAGTTTTAAAAAATTTATTTATTTATTTAAACCAAAAAATAAATTAAATTTACAATTATGCGCGACGACGCTTTTATACATGTTTGTCGTGCAAATATTAAAAATTAATATTTTTTTAATATAACTGGTTGCGCGACGCAAGTTTAAACATATTCGTCGCGCAAACATGTAAAAATTTGATTTTTTTTTCACAATTGGGCGCGTTTGTATTTCGGCTCCTTCAATTCATTAGTAGGGAAGTGTTTTAATTTCGAGTTTTGTAGTTGTTTTCTTAGTTAAATGTTTATTTTCCAAATGTTACAATTATCGTTCATTTCTTTTCTCTTTCACTAATTTAGCTCATTCTTCTATCCATCAATTCCCAATTTTTTCTTGTAGACAATAAGAAGCTTTCAACTTTGCGCAAGAATCGAGCTTCTTTTCTTTGGGAGGTTCGTTTTATGTCTCCATCATGTATATATGTGTGTATATATTTGTGCCTTGTATGTATGGATGAATGCATGTATGTGAGGTTGGTACAGGGAATTTTGTGATCTTTGATGATGAAATTGTATGATAATCTGTGAAATTACCATCTGGGTATTTGTGATTTGATTGCTTTATGCAAAAGACGCCTACTTTTTGAGGTTAGAAATCCGATTGAAAGATGGGAAATTGTTGCAAGGAGAAATGTTGTTTGTTGACCCCATTTCATTTCTCTTTGGTATTTGTACAAGTCAGAAAATAAAATTAAGCTTCTATCACTCTTTGGATACATAAAGCATCTAGTGTGATGTTTGTGTCCTTGAAAGATCAAATAACTTATAATTAGTGCCTTCAAGCATTTAATAAATAATGGTTTGTGGTTTTTTTGGTGTTCTTGTGTTGTTTTCATTCACTTTATATATGTCAAATGAAATGCATATAATAAGATGATATCTAAACAGATTCATGTTTGTTTTTGTAGATGTCGAACTTAATATCAAACCGGAATGCAGCTAGTAGGGGCAATGAGACACCTTCTCCAGGAGGTAATGTTGCTGCCACCTCCACACCTGATATGCCCACGACGGGTGCCCCACCGGTCGCGCCATTGGGGCCAACGGTGTCTACAGGTGTTGCGTCATCGACTTCTTCGGTGACGCATCCTGTCCGAAGCGCCCGACGGACTCATCGACGGGCCCGGACTTCTGATGAGGCTCAGCCGTCTGGTGAAGCTTCCTCTGTCCATGGAGAGGAGTCCCAGACAGGTAAGCTTGCTCCCTCCGTCCCTTCCGCCTTCTCCTCTTCTGGTGTATATTAGTGCAGATACCTTATATGCGAACACATTTAACCAAAAAAAATAGGGACCATATAATTATGGACATGCTCATTCAAACTGATTATATATCCTTGAATGTATACACCAGCTTATGGTACTTCAAGCACAATAATCGTTTTCAGCTTCTTTTCAAAGACCATCATAATTAAATACTATTCTTGAATTTTGAAGAAACTTGTATGATTCATAAGAGCTAAGTACACCTCCCTAAAAAACCAAATGTGATATAAAAGGAATCATATATTAGCTGCTATAACTCAAATTTTGTTCACTGAAACATTAATACAAATTTATATGTAAAGACCATATTATCATGTACGTGTTAGAGAATGAACGTAGGTTGAAACTACCTAACTTAATTAAGGAATGCTCCTCCCATTGTGAAATTTCATAATCTGCACCGATAGCTACCATAATGTGCATAGTTAGGGCAGTGCAGATAGCTACCATAATGTGCACAGTCAGGGCAGTGCAGTGCAGTCTCGAAAGTACCTTAACAAAAGTTATAGCATTTTAGTTTCATTTCTGCATTTCAACAGGGGAAGTGAATAACATGCATGCTAGCTAGTTATTTTGAATTGTGATTTAGACTAATCATTGTTAAGTAGCACTGATAAGTCTTATCAACAAGTTGTAAATTTTGTTTTAACGTCCCCAGTTGGTATAAACTGTTTGAATTGTTGGGTGGATGTGTTGTTTATGTTGTTATATTATTTGCAGGTTTTAGGAAATGTTATAGTTTTAGGGGAGGTTCTGCCGAATTTTTGATAGAAAATAGTAATCATCTAATGTTTACTTTGTTTATTTGGTAGGTCCAAAAAAAACTAGGGGCCCTTACAGACTCCAAAAGACTTCTCAGACCACTCGCACCACGACCCAGAAGATCACCATTACGTGGGATCCTCGACATCGTGCGGCTACAACAAATAAGCAGCACAGTGTGTTGGCTACCGACGTTGGCTCCGTTATCCGGAACTATTGCCCCCTCAAGTGGGAGTCATGGAGAGATGTGCCACAAGAAACCAAGGACGCCGTGCTTTATGAATTATTGGTAACTATTTTCAACCTCATAAACTAAATTTTTATTAAAGTATACAAAGATTATAAATTTTCACTATTGTTTATTTGTTGAGTTTTGCAGCATCACTATGAGGTCTCCAACCTTAATTCCAACCAAATGGAGTACATCAACGACCTTTGCTCCAGTAGGTTCATTCAATGGAAGAGCGACCTCCACAAGCATTATGAGCTATATGACGGTCCATAGGTCGCTCTAGAAATTGGGTGCCCTAAAGAGTTGTTGGATCGTCGGGATGAATGGGAGTGGCTCTGCGGCCATTTTCAAGACGAGAAATACTTGGTACATATAATTTATATTTCAATAATATATTAATAAAAAAAATTTACAATTTAAAAAAAAAACATTTCATTTTTTTCATTCATTTGTTATAAATACTAAACTAATACGGTTTTTTTTTAATTCAGCAGAAAAAAGTGAAGGCAAACTCAATCAATCGGTTGAAGAAGAAACTTCTTCACCGATCCGGGTCACGACGCTTCTCTTATAGGTTGGAGGAGCGACGTAAGGTAACCGTATATTTATTTTAAGTTTTCAATCTTTTTTCTCTTTATTACACAATTGGTAATCTATGTTAAAGCTTTTTAAATTTTTTTCAGGGGGGTCAAAGTTTCCTGAGATTGACATGTTCAAGGAGGTGTACGTTCGGCCCGGGGATGAGCTAGTGGACTAGCTTCAGGTAAGTTCTTTCAAATTTATAATATTCAATTTGTATTAATATTAATTATATGTATATTAATATTAATTTGTTTTTTTTCATTTTTCTAGTCCACTATGGTGGAGAAAGGCCAGACAGTTCTGGAGGAGGTGGCTTCCTAGCTTCCCATAAAGACCTCGATCGAGGAGGTGTTTCCCTTGAGGATGTTGGGTTTCAAATCATGACCGACACACTTGATCAGACCCTCGGTCGTCGGTGTGGGAATGTTCACCGGGGGCTTGGGAAAGCCCGCCTTCGGGACCCGTCTGCCTCATCCTCCAGCCAGCGAACTGGACAAGTCGAAACGCTGACAAATGTAGTGGTGGGCTTGCAGGAGCAGATTGCAGCCCAACAGTCTCAGATAGCGGCCCAAAAGAATTTCATGAATCAATTATGTCGCGCACTTCATATCTTTGGCATTCACTTCCCCGACATTGAACTAACTCCAGAGCCGACCCCCTAGCCCCCCGCTGCAGTAGCTACGACCTCCCAGCCTCCCGCCGCAATAGCTACGACCTCCCGGCCCCCCACACAGCAACAACCCCACCAGTCGGCGATTGTGACGTCATGGACTTCTTTTTTAGTTTTGTTTTAAATTGTTTTCGAATTTAATTTTTTTTTCTATTGTATGCACATTTACAATATTTTTTAAATTCAATATTCTTCTTTACATTTTTCATTTTTATTTTCATTAAATTCATTTTTAAATAAACGAAAAAAAATAACAAATAAATTATTTATAAAACTAATTTAAAAATAAATTATAAATAAATAATAGATTATTTAAAAAAACGAATTTAAAATTCCCACTACGACGGCCTTTATGTCCGTCGCACAAACGTTTTAGGGTCGAACAGTCGCATCTGTCGCTCAAAAGTTTGGGGGTCGACATCCACTTTCGTCGCTCGTTCTGCAGAACGACCACGACTTCCTTGGCGCGTTCTACTTACAGCGCGACGAATACTTTTCCATCGTCGCGCAATGCCTGACGTAACGAGCTTTGCGCGACGGAGACTTCGCCGCCCATTGTTTCCGACGGATTTTCCATTTGCGTGACAGTTTTACCTCTGTCGCCCAAGTTGTTTTTCCTAGTAGTGTATGCTCACATAATTTGAGTTCACCATTACAACTTTCATGTTCCTCCATTACAACGCCATTGCAAGCTGCGTTTAAGCTACGTGGCTGCAAAGCCAAGCTGAATTTTCCTCACTTGATTGGCTCGAGTAGCATTGAACCCGTTAGCATCGACATCGGATGGTTATGAAACTCAGATGCCAAAGCGAAATAAGGCTGGGATTGAATACTTGGCTGCTTGAGAGAGTATAATGTAACAAGTTATGAAATTCTTGCGTTTTCTTTTCCTCGTAGGATCTTGAAAAAATCTCATAGACCTCGAAAAACTCTGAAGTTGAACAAAGAGAACCCCTGGGCACTAGTGGAGGCGGAGGAGGTAGAGCGCTGTGTTTTTTTTCCTCCCCTCCTTCTCTTTTTCTTTTCATTTAGTGTAATTTCTTCGGGTGAATAATGTTCCTTTGTGGTGAATTTTCCTATGGTTATTTGACATGAGGTATGCTCATATAATTTGAGTTCACCACCATTACAACTTTCATGTTCCTCCATTACAACGTCATTGCGATATACTCATATGTTTTTGGGTAATAAGTGAAATCATGGCTTTTTGTTCACTTTTATGCGCCATTGGATCAGTGAAAGTTTGAGTTCACAAATCCGTCAAAAGTTACACATGGTCTCCAAGGCAAGACACGAGGAGATCTATGGCTGCATGGCTTCAATTCTTAATCAAGGTTTAGGATTGTGGATTATGACTTTAAGGTTTTGGCTAATGTGGATTTTATGCGCTTTGCTTCACGTTATCTTAAATTCGGTGATATATTATAGAATGTCTTTGATATACAGTTAAAGTTTATGTAATGAATATCGTTTCCTAAAAAACATATATCACAGTGAAAGAAATTTGCGATTTTTTAGAAATGATAGGACATTTTATAGAAGTCCTTTACAATAGTTTATTATTTTGTTAAATGAATACTATTTTTAGAAGCAATCCTATTGAGCAAATTTTGAGATTTAGTTTCCTATTTTATACTGTGATGGGTTGTAATTGATTATGAGTCTCATTAAGAAACAATTTTTCTGTATCTATTAGAGTGTCATACTCATCTGATGTGTATGATAAATGAAAACACGTATTCGGCGATTCGTACTGGATTGTGATCTGTTACTATTTACCATCACTAATTAAGGTATTGTTGGGGCATAAATTAACCACATCCAATAGGAGAAGGACACCTGGACAATCTGCTCAATATGACAGTTTTACTCTTAACGTTGTGAGTAAACCACAAAACTGCCTAAGGAAGACATGTAGTCTACCCTAAGGTAATTGGGCTTTTTTGCAAATGGTTGTAGGGTATCGACTATCCGAAGTCTCCCGTTAGGTATCCGGCACAACTGTGCTCTTACCAACAAGGTCCTATAAAATTGCTAGCTGGTAGGACTGTGGAGTCTGGCCTGCATCATCAAGGATTGTCCAGTACGCTCTGCAGCCCCCCCCCTCACAGCTACCTGCTAGGGTTTTTTTCCTATAAGTAACAGGTCAAACAGAGGAAATAGCAATCGCCACTTACTATCAGAACTCCGTTAAGTTTTATTTTTCTCTCAACTACTTTTTTTTTTCTTAGGCATCGGAAACTTTTTGGCAGGCACAATCCCCCATTTCTCTAGGTGTTCGTTTATTAGGATGAGGCTGTTTGTTCTCTTGTAGATAGAATTTCGTCAATCAGTTGTGTACGAAATTCACAAATTATTGTTTTCCTTTTAGAGAGAAATTTAAGCTATACTCCATGTGTGCTTAGAGTTTTGAGCGAAGAAAGTAAAATTCTAAAATAATTTTTTGGTGTTCTTCGTTCATCGTTCATCGTTCATCATCTTTGTTCATAATGAATAACATGGTGGACACGCGAAGAACCACGAGTAAGAATAACAACTCCCAATCCTTGCAATCTAAGATTGCCATGGATTCTGAGAAGCCCCAGAACATGAATTCGGATTTTGTCTATCACGCCCCCTGCATACCTTGTACCCAAGAATTGGAGCAACTTCCACTATGACTTAAGATTGCTGTGACTTCGTCGACGCCTTAAATCACGGTCACGGTTGCTACCACAACTGCCGGTGTGCCACTTCCTTGGCCGTGACGCCACAACAGCAGTAGCATCAGCAGCTATAGTCAGCGCAGCCTCACCACATTCGGCCCACTCTGCCAAAAAGCCGACACTAGTTCGATAGCCACCTACTGAAATGCAACCGTTGATTCAACCACATTCTACCGAGCAGTGCTAGCCCTTACGGATGGTCTCGGTTGAATAAACTTCCTGGCCCGAGCCCGTTGATTTAGAAACTCTAGCTCCCATGTGATTTGGCCCATCAATGCAGCCTTTAGTGGCTTTGCCTGCAGTGCATCACGTGTTTGCTAACTGACTCGAGCTAGAGCAAACCACTGGGGGTTCTACCCATCTGAAATCTTTCTTTCCAAGTAACATACCTAAATGCGGCGCTCAATGAGCAGAGGATGGTGCTCAAAATCAACTCCTTGCCAAATCAAAGGGAGTTTGAGCAGTAGTCACCAGACGTCAGCATCAGAGGCAAGAGCTTGAAGACCATTCAGCAAATAAGAAAGGAGATCGCAGATCGAGAAGCAAAGTATCCCAAAGTGTTCAGTCTAGGCCTGGCCCTTGCTCTGATGTACCTTCCTGCCTTGGATTCGGGGGAAGGGTTCACACTTGGCTCTTCCCCAGGAAAATGTTCGTAATTCTAGGGGTGCGCCCTAGTAATTAGGTCAGTGCTCAATCCAGAAGGAGGATCATAATGAAAGTCCGTTGGAAGCAGGCTCTGCCAATTATCCAGTCCAGCTATTGCAAGAAGCGAAGCATAGACTACCACAAAATCACAGAGCAGTGGAACCACAAACAGAAGGATAGTCCATCTAACTTGAAGGCATACAACGATTGCATAATGAGTGACTTAGGGATTTCTGGGCAAAAGGAAACTTAGAGGATGCGTGATGCTGATGCAATGAGGCTGCCACCTTGAATGTTTTACCATACACAGACAAAATCGAGTAAGCACGACCTGCCCGAAGGTTTTCCACATTTTCTTCAAGCGGTTCAAGGGAGATTCAGACCCAGAAGGGCAGTGCACTGAAGCACTACCGAAAGGTTATGACACTTCACAAGCAGGACGAAGCCTTGATATGCAAAAGTCTTAGCCATGAATTTACATGGAGTAGCTCAGGATTGGTTTTATACTTTGGCTTTACTACGCCTTCGTTTTCATGAAAGAGTATTCATCCTACTGAGTTGTCAAGACACTATCCGATCATGACTGAGAAGGCCGACGAGTTTATCAAGAGTACATTCAGCGCATCAAGATCGAAAAGGTTAAGATTGTCGGCTGCAACAAAACAGTTGCCTGAACAGTTTTCAAGTGAAGAATGCCGGCAAAGCATCCACTCTGTGGAGAGATTATTATGACCCCAAGCAGACTTGGTCAGACAGCGAAGGTACCAGATTCAACCAAAAAGCAGCAACCCTCAAAGAAAAAAGTCTACGAGAAAAACTTTAACAAGGCAGATTGCGGAAAAAAACAACGGAAGCAACGTTCCGCAACAGATGATGGTTCTTCCAAGCAAACTTACACTAAGTTTAACGACTTGATCCATCAGATTTACATCATGCTGAAAAATCAATCTTTGGTCACCTCACAGGAGAATGTTTAAATTGGAAGAACTATCTCGGACAGTTGGTCAACTAAGGAATATGTACAGAGTTTCTCGCGGACGAGGTAAAACACCAAGCCAAGGATGCAAATATATCAGTGACCGCAACGCACAAGGTCATCCAGATCAATTATGTAAAATCCGTACCTAATGTATTTTATTTTCGAAGGATGTGAAATGATCAAAATGCCCATAGTTGCGTGTCTCGGATAATGATGGAGCTCTGAGTTAAATTTCAATTTCTCATATTTTCCTGTTTTATTAAACTAGTTTTCATACCCAAAAGTGCGTGGGTGAAAGCATAATCGAATTCGGAGTTATCTGAGTTGAGTTATGAATTTAATTCGATGGAAAGCAAAACGGTAATTTTCCTTGGGAAAATTTTTTAAGTGGGATGATTAACCCATTCCTGCTCTCTCTCTTCTCCCTCAGCCTGTAACTCTCCTTCTCCCTCTAACTCTCTTACCACTCTCTCTCTGAACTCACTAAGAACCACCACCCACAACCATCACCATTCCGACCAAATCGAACCTCAAAACCACCATATTCTGAATCCCGATGACCTGTGGATCACAATGGTGCCATTGCATGTGTGATTAGGGCTTGGTGAGACACAACATAAAGCCATTAATCCATACCAAGTGCCCTATGCTCGCCCCTACACAGGGGAAGCTCGCCTCTGAGGTGCATGGGGCGATGAAGAAAGAGCCTCAGTAAGTGTCCCTTTTTTGTTTAATTTATTATTTTTGTTATTTTAACTTATTTAGTGTGTTTTTAAACTAATACAATTGTCTCCTAAAAATAAATAAATAAATTTAAATAAATAAATAAATAAAAAACAAAAAAAAAACTAATACAATTGTATTTAAATGGATTATTCTAATACATCAAGCTAACAACGAGGAGACTTGGGAATAATGAGCATCAACCTTAATCAGACCTAGAAGCATAAAAGCAATTGCTTTCATAAAAGGTTTGTAAAGAAAACATTGTACTTTTCATCGAAATATTTTATTGATGGTTGTTGATAGGATTTTTACCACCTGCGCAAAAAGGGATAAAAACACATAAAAAATACTTGCAAGAGTACAAGGTTGTCGTAGTATAGCAGCTCAAGCAAGGTCGTTTTCCACAGGGATTGAATGAATAATCTATGCTAAAACCAAATCTTAATCAATTACTTATGAATTACACATGCATGTTTGAAGGTTAGGTTTTCCTAAAGTATGCCCTACTTGGACCCCCAATATAGAACGTATATCTAACATGCAACCCGTCCGTGGCGTCCAGATCGAATGTGAACATGCAAGACTCATTAAGTTTTGTGAAAACCCTTTGAAAAACCATATAACCCTTAAAACGTGTCGTCCATCATAAGAGGTTACACATATTAACCACAAGAAGCCAGCGCCAATTTCAAGGACAGCCCTCCGCCAAAATTGCATCAATTTACTTTTCTAAATATCCTAATGGTGGCCAATCATCAAGACAATTAGATAGTTTAAAGCACAGTGATTAACAATCCAAAACTTGCATGCATAATATCATAAGCAAATTGAAAAGAAACTACATATTCTTGCTAAGGCTCGTGGCCTCGCCCTAGCAAACAAAACTAGTTACTAACAACCATAAAATAAAATATTATTAAGAACATGAAAAGAAAACACCTTGAAAATAAACTTGAATCGTCAAAAGCTCTCTAAGTAGTGCACAAAAGCTCCTCCAAAAGTTGCATACGTTCCTAATGGCTAAAAAGCCTTATTTATACTACTAGAAAATAAAACCCTACCTAGAAAAGGTCTTAGAATAAAACTAGGAAACCTAATAAAATAATAAAACAAAAAATAAAAGGTTTCCTATTTGAACTGGAATTCGGACTTCTCAGAAAATCACACTTTTGACTGACAAATCAACTCCGATTTGGTCCCAAAAGGTCTCTTTTGAAAGCTTGAGACGTCCCCTACAAATCCTTAGAAGGAATCTTCCTCAAAATATGCCATCTTGACCTCCAAAATACCCAAAATGTCCAGAAACGTCAATCTGGGAAAGTTGCGCGCTGGGTCTTCTTTTCATCGCCATGGTCAAATGGCTTCGTAGAAAAATCTGGAATTTTGACACAATCATCTTGAAAGGCACACGAACATCCTCCAATTGGAATCACTCCAAAATTCATCCATTTGATCACTTTTTGCTCCAGAGGACGTCGAATGTCCTACATTGGAAATATATAACAAAGTATCAAAATTCTACCAAAATAACCAATAAATTATAACTAAGAATAGGGTAAAATACATAGTATAATATGGACTCATCAGTTGTGTAATTTTTATTTTCTAAGTTTGAACTCTTTTGGGGAATTTGAAATAAAAAAATATGTTCATCCACTTTTGGGAGAAGATTTTTCGTATTTCACATTGAACTCTTGTAGGATTATGAATTAGGATTATGAGTGGTGTATTTTCAAAATGATAGCAATAATAAAAGTACAATTCTTTTAATTCATATATTATTTTACTTTATAGCATTATTGTAACTAAATTAAAAATTCCAGCCTCATGCTTTCATGGAAAAATTTTCATTTCCAACATATTGTATTTACGGTAAAAATAAAGCATCTATGACGCATCAAACACGTCTCAAATATTCTGTTCAATTTCAATGTCAAAGCAGTTGCAGTGTTAACTATTGTTTTGCAAAGCCGTCATGAAAATTGTGGAGCCAAAAATAATCACAAGGCGACACGTGGATGTTTGGGTAAAAGAGGACAAAAATACCCTTGAGGCATACTGGGATTCCTACACGCGAGCAGCAGGCAATCATCCCTCAACCAAGTCAAAAGTGCCCAAAGAAGGTAACAAATTCAAAGTTATCTCATCCATCCTCATCTTAGGTAATTACTTCATAACCTACAAATTATAAATGGAGATTAATTGGCTAATTAATTAATCCATTCATCACCAATTAAATCACCCATTATACCAATTTATCACCCATTTAACACCAAAAACCAACCTAATGGCCGGCCATCCCCATCCAAAAAGGGGTCAACCATGTTTCCCACCTTTTCTATCTTTTCTCCCTTTCAATTACCCTAATTAAGTTAGCCAATTAATTCTATAACCCCCCATTTATTTCCTTTATGTTTAATTAGCCAATAAAGTGGCTAATTAAACCAAAAACCCACTTAATGGCCGGTCACTTTCTCTCCAAAGTGGATCTGCCTAACCCTATAAATAGGCTTCCATTTTCACCAAACACTCATTTCAACACTCTTGCAAAAAGCCCAAAATTCTCTAAACACTCTTTCTCTCTAAATTCTAACTTTGGTATCGGAGGTTCTTCGGCCAAAGCCCCCCCCATTCATCGTGGGCACGTGAGGCTCTTGGCCTTGACCTAAGGTGTTAATTTTTTTTGTAGGTGCAATTTTGTCCAAGATCAAGGAGGAAGAAATTTGCATTCACAAAAATAACTTTGTGATGCTAACAATGCGTCGCAATAATCTAAGGGAACTTTTATGATCCACTGCATTCGGAGTTGAAATTCTTCTAGTGTAAGTTTACTAGCGGTTGAAATAATGCAAAAGTTTAAAGAGAAGGAAAAACATGTATAATTTAATGATGAAAAATAATAACAACATGAATTCCACAAGGTCTAATACCCAATTAATAATCATATCTGTTTATAATACAGAAAACTATTTGATCACACGTGACTTTGGAATTAATCATATGTTCGGTATAAGAAACTCGAAACACAACGATTCGGAAGAACAAAACAAAAATAAATAAATAAATAAGAAAAAGAAAAAAGAACACGGATAGATACTCAGCACTGGTCAAAATAGTCCTCGTGAAGAATGAGTTATGAAACAGACATAATGGGACCTTCCCCAGAAAGAATATTCACTGCCGACCAAGGTCTAAAATATCGATGATATCGGAAATATCGGTAGTCCAAAAACACGGAAATTTCGATGAAAATATCGGGATATTATCGATATCGATAAAAATTGAATAAAAACCACGGAAATTGTAAGAAAAACTTGGAAATTTTTATTGAAACTTTGCATGATGTTTATTTAGTCAATTATCTATTAGTTTATCACAAAAAAATGGAAGGAAATGCATTGCATGATGGATTTAACTGATTTAAGTTGATTATATAGCGAGCTGGCAAACATTGTGAGTGTAGAAAATATGTAGTAATTAATGAAAGAAGTTTAAACACACCATAATCATTTATATATAATGAATTAGTACAATATTTTACACTTTATACATTGCATGGTAAGATACATGAGTGACTTAGCAAGGTCTAAAATATCGATGATATCGGAAATATCGGTAGTCCAAAAACACGGAAATTTCGATGGAAATATCGGGATATTATGGATATTTTAGACCTTGCTGCCGACACACGACGCCCATCGTCTTCAGTCTTCATGGCCGCCCATGCTGGGCTCTGGGACTCCACAGAAATTTCACATATGTCCACTTGGCCTATACTACAATTCAATATCATAATCAAAACAACCTTAATTATGTTTTAAACTTTATAATCCATGTACAAATTAAGTGAATACAACAAAATTTTTTTTCTAAAACATACAATTAAATGCACGTTTGTAGTTTACTTTTTGTATATTTTTATGTGCCTTACAGGAAATAGTTTATAGACACATTTATTCTAAATCAATCGTATACAAAAACCATATAACAAACAAAAGGTAAAGATAAATATAGTACATTGAAGAAATAACGGATTTTAATAACTCATATCTTGTCAAAAGTTAAAAGTTATAATTATAAAAACTAGCTAGTCTAACTACTCCAACTACAAATTTTTGTTACAAAAAACTATGAGAGACCAGGCACTCCAAGTGTTGAATGTTGTCACAATATGTATATGGGTAGAGATGGGGCAAAATGCATGTGGATATAAGTAAATTCCAGGAATTCGCCCATATATAGTAATAGTACATTCACTTTGAAACAA
This sequence comes from Cotoneaster glaucophyllus, assembly GCA_036320875.1. Classification (NCBI taxonomy): domain Eukaryota; kingdom Viridiplantae; phylum Streptophyta; class Magnoliopsida; order Rosales; family Rosaceae; genus Cotoneaster; species Cotoneaster glaucophyllus. The sequence goes on from CM070070.1 coordinate 10,366,532, forward strand.
CCTCGTATATTTTTTTATTTTTGTAATTTTGGAATTGTATTTCTTTGCTTTTCAAATTTAAGAGTGTTATTTTAGTATTTAATTATACTATAATATTATATAATATAGTGTGTTATATTTTTTTTAAAAAAATTAATGAAAAGAACTTTAGATCTTTGCATTTTAATAAAAAAAATCATGTAATAACTTTATTTAAATAATAAGGACAAAAGAATAAAAAATAAAAATAAAACATAAAATACACAACCCACTCGGGGCACGTGTACACCCACTCCCCCCATCCCCCCACGCTCCTCTTTTTTTTTCCCTGTCAACTATTATTAAGGGAATTTTTTTTATTTGTGCTTAGAATAAGAAAAAGACTTCAAATTGAATTACATTCCCCAGTTTTATTTTTATGGTGTTGTTTCCCAATAGTAATCAAGATGACGAGAGATTTTTCAGTGTGACTGTTACACGGGATGGTACACCGACGTGTCATTACATAAATAGTGAGATATGTGTGTCAAAAAGTTAATAACTTTAAAAATATAATTTTTCATCACTTACATAAAAACACATGGTGTACCACCCGTGTTCCCGTCACAATTAAAAATTTCTCCAAGATGACGAAAGATTTTTCAATGTGCTCAAAACACAATGTGGTACACCACATGTCTCTATACAAGTGGTGAAATTATTGTGTTAAAAATTTAATAACATAAAAAATAAAATTTCTCACCACTTATATAATAATATGTGGTGTACCACTTGTGTTATGGGCACAAGGAAAATTTCTCCAAGATGACACCCAAGCTCAAGAACTTGGATGGAAAGTTACATTTAATTATTGTAGGTATGTAAAAACTGTGAGAAAATTTTAATTTGGTAATTGAAAACAACTTTTTAAATATAATTACTGAGAACATAATCTTCTCAAGGTTTTAACTTAAAGGATCACTTATGGGTTCATCATTTTCGACGCAATGAGTGCTTTTACAGGACCAAATAGGATTTCAGTTTCAAACCTTGTGAGATTAAACCAAGAATTAAACACTATTTATAAAACCAGACCAATAAGTAGACATTATTTATGAAACGAAGCCAAGGATTAGGCACTATTTCTAAAACTAAACCAATTGTGGAAATTATTTATGAAACTGGACCAAGAACTAGACATTATTTATGAAACATGATCAAGAATTAGGCACTATTTATGAAAGTGAACTAATAAATAAGCACTATTTATGAAACAGAACCAAGAAAGAGACATTATTTATGAAATTGTACCAAATACAATACTCTATTTATAAAACTGGACCCATTGACTAGGTACTATTTATGAAACATGACAAAGACCTGGCACTATTTATGAAAATGGACCAAGAACTAGACATTACAATAAATAGTGTAGTACCGTTCAATTTCATAAATAGTGTTCAGTTCCATAAACAATGTCTGTGATGGACACACGAGTCTCGAGTGTCAAGTATTTTAAAAAAAAAAATCTATATTAAAATTGTGTCATTTTCATTAAACTTTAAGTTCTTTTGTTCTTTTATTAAAATTTAAGAGTTTTTCATTAATATTTAATTCTTTTTTATTAAATATAATTATAGCATGATTTTTTTGTTAAAATAGACTTAGCCCAAGCCCTTTACACCAGAGCTCCTTTTGTTTTATTCATAATAATAATAAAAAAATCTTTAAAAAGGGGACTAGCTGATGGTTTCGCACGGCCGTTCAGTCTTCTGGGGGTCGGGAAGACTCACGGAGGCGTTTCAACCTCTTCCTGGCCACCATCATGTAATTCACCAGTTTCAAGAATCGAACCGCTCTGTGAAATAATTCATAATAATTAATTTCATGGAATTAGATTATATTTTTTTTTTTTACTTTAATGAGGAAAAATATATCAATAAAAACGTAACAGGGCTCATATAGTTAGTCGTGCTATACCAAGCGATATGGGTATTGACACAGTACTCAACCCGAAACAACCACGATGGCATCCTTATGCATGGCTCATATGTTGGAAATTTTTTTTATTGTTTCTGGAATACTGGTGACACATCACATATCATTACATAAGTAGAGGAAATTTTTCTTTTTTTTTTTTTTTTTTTAAAGTTGTCAAATTTTTAATACAAGTATCTCACTATTTGTATAGTAACACATGATGTACCATCACATATTTCGAACACATTGAAAAATATCTCTGTATGTTGATGGTCAGTCGAAATATTTTGACATTTTTACTCAAGTACTTTGGGCTCTTTTCCATGGTCTTAAAGTTTTTTGAAATCCTTAGATAGCTTCTAATTTTGGTGGCTTCTGTGCTCATCCTTTTGCCAATCAAACCTCATATCCAATGCTTGGATTTAGGAGTGCAAAACTTCGCTGGAGAAAAGTTGCGGCAGTGGTATATTGCTCATGTTCATTGTAATTTGTGAGAAGAATATTGCAAACTGGCAACTGATGCTTCAGTTGAGAGATGGCCAAAAAGGCCCCAAAAAACTTTATGACCGGTTGTGCTGAAGGATGAGTGAGAGTAAAATTTTGTTATTTTAATATCAAAATTCAAACGGAAATGTATGTTCACTTGTCCCCGTCTCTAGCCACGTCAGCACTTAACTAAAAACTAACAGAAAATTTGACGGAGGTATGACATTGTCACAAATTCGTAAGATGCGGTATGACATTGTCAATTTTAAAAGATGAGGTATGAAACTGCCGTGACCCCAATAGTTGAGGTACTTTTGTGTAATTTACCCTATATAATTGGATGAAATGTAAAAAATAAAAAATAAAAAAAAATTGTTAACGGGTGAAATGGGTGAAACGGGTGACTTATTAGATTAACGGGTTAAGTTTGGGTGACCCATTAGCTTAACGGGTTGGGTTCAGATGACCCGTTAATTTAACGGGTCGAGTTTAACCCAGAAAACCCGACCCGTTTACAGGCTAGTTTTAATACTCGCACCCTTATTAAACTCCTAATAATTTTCAATTTAAAACATTTCCAAAATATGAAAAATAAAATTAGAATAAGTTTGTACCCATTAATTTATATGTACACATTCGTATATTTTTTAATTTTTTATATGTACACATTCGTATATTTTTTAATTTTTTCTAACCATAAATGTACCTATTCTTAAATATACGAATTTGCTATATGTAAAAGGGTTTCTATCACCAATGGTCTCTGAGATTGACCAAACTCATCATTTTGGTCCCTCACTTTCAAAATCAATCAATGTCGTCCCTAACATTCATTATCGCACATCAATTTGGTCCTTCCGTTTAGATTCCGTCAAATATTTCTGTTAGTTTGCATGTGGGACCCATAAAGCCAATAAAATGGTGACACATGTATTACACAAAAGAAAGTTTTTATCACAAATGGTCTCTGACATTGATTGGATCAGTGGGACCATATTATCACACTAACAAAAAATAATGACCGAAATTTTTAAAAAATGACTAAATTGATGTGCAATACTGAAAGTCAGGGACCAAATTTATTGATTTCTGAAACTTAGGGACTAGAATGAGGAGTTTGATCAATGTCAGGGACCATTTGTGATAAAAACCTTCTTTTGTGTAATACACGTGTCAGCATTTTATTGACTTTGTGGGTCCCACATGCAAACTAACAGAAATATTTGATGGAATCTAAACGGAATGACCAAATTGATGTGCGATGGTGAATGTCAGGGACGACATTGATTGATTTTGAAAGTAAAGGACCAAAATGATGAGTTTGGTCAATCTCAAAGATCATTGGTGATAAAAACCCTATGTAAAATGTACCCTTTTTAATATAAAATGTACCCATATTTTTTTATATATAATTCATTCAATCTTTTTTCCAATCAACTTTTAAACTTATATGGGTACATTCTATTTTGTTGATTTAAGAATGTATCCATGTCAAGTTTAATAGAAGACATAATTAATAATGTTATTAAGCCTAATATCTTCTTTTTTTGTGTGTTTTAGAAAAATGTACCCATGTTTTGGTACAATAATTTTTTTGGTTAGTTTTTGTCACATCCCAGCTTCCGCTATAGCACAATATTGTCCGCTTTGGGCCACGCCCTCACAGATTTGTTATTGGACTTCCACCCAAAATGCGTCATGCTAGGAAGAGATGGGCATGTACATATAAGGCCAGGGACCAACCCTCACCCCACCGATGTGGGATCTTACAAACCACCCCCCTTAGGGGCTCGACGTCCTCATCAGCACATCCGAGTGGACGGTGAGTTTGGCTCTCATACCAAATTGTCACATCCCAGCCTCCGCCGTAGCACTATATTGTCTGCTTTCGGCCACGCCCTCACAGATTTGTTCTTGGGCTTCCACCCAAAATGCGTCATGCTAGGAAGATATGGGCATGTACATATAAGGCTAAGGACCAACCCTCACCCCACCGATGTGGGATCTTACAGTTTTGATGAACATACTCATGTATGTATGTGTATATACACACACACACACACACATATACAACATATTGGAGACTATAATTTATCTTTAATATTTTTAGTCCCATAAATTATGAGTTTTATTTAAAATCTCATTAATATAAATAACTCCAAATTTTATTTTTAATTTAAAAATATAATAACACATATAGAAATACATTATTATATTAATCGAAAAAATACAAGTTTTCCCTTAAAATTTGTAATCAAATACCCTAAAATAAGGAATTGAATCGAATATGGAAGATTAGGTAATTTGATTCCCTTTCTTTCTCTTTTTTAAGCTCTTTGATTCTATTAAGTAAACATGCCAAAATAAAAGGTATATGAGTTTATCTATGAGCAACATGTTACGCCATGAAGAAAGACAATTTATTTTATTTAATCGTAACTTGTAGATGTGATCAAAGAACGCATTACATCGGTTCTTGTTATTACGCTAACACTTTGGCATCTCGAACATTATTCAATTATATTTTTGAAACCCACTAACCAACCAAAGCAAAATTTAGACAAACAAATGAATAAAATAAACCTTATTTGAAGCATTTAAAACATGTGATAACCAGTGAGGCTTCATGGAAGCAACCCCATTCAATATAATAACATACTTTACGAGCAAAATGATAAGTTCCACATCTCCCTGTATATATAGAAACCCTGATAAGGCGATATATCACAACTCCAAAAGCCATCAGATTTACATATCACACTCACCACGATCGTCATTTCAATTCGTCAACGGATCACCTATGTCAACAGAAAGCTTCTCAAGTTCCAACTGGGCTTTCTTGGAGTCGATTCGTCAACATCTGCTGCACGATGATTTCGAAACACAGGAAACATTTTTGGCCAATGTAGCTCAGCTTGATGCACCTTTGCATAATTCTCCAAGTACTTCGAGCTCTAGCAGTGCTCATTTTGTTGTGGAGGGTACGGGTAACACAATGGGAGTAATGAACCATGCTTTGGAGACATCAAATAAGTTCGAGTTGCCGGTGGGGGCTGTTCAATCACCGTTCCGCGGGCGCCATTTTAGGGGTGTCAGGCGACGACCATGGGGGAAGTACGCAGCGGAGATAAGAGACCCAAAGAAGAACGGGGCGAGAATCTGGCTCGGAACCTATGAGACAGCTGAGGATGCCGGCTTGGCTTATGACCGAGCCGCTTTTAAAATGCGTGGCTCCAAGGCTAAGCTTAATTTCCCTCACCTCATTGGCACACATGATTCGGAGCCGGGTCGTGTCGCTCCTAAACGTTGCTCTCCAGAGCCATTATCGTCATCGGTCTCATCTTCTGATGGTAGCGGCTCACCAATGCTTAAGCGGAGAAGGAATGTAGTTAGCTCGGCGGCTAAAGCCAAATTGGAAGTTGCAGATGAACAGCTTCAACTTAACTCTTTCTCATTTGGCAGCCATCTATTGCTTAACGAGTTGTATACATTTGACGATCTGTTTGCCATTTAAAAAAACAGATAATATCGTTTGTTCAAAAAAAGAACGGAGATTGTTCTCTCCTTTTTTTTCTTTGTAGTTGTGTGATAAACAATATTGTACATCACTAACACTACAAGTGTGTATTCTTTTACTTGTTGGAAAAAGTTTTAGGTTTAATATCAAATTGTTGTTAACTTATTGTGTGGTTTTATCTAACCCGTCGAAAGCATGAATCCTACATCAAAAAAATAAAACAATAAACATCACATGTGTTTATAATGAATTGGCCTACTTCCCATATTGGGAATTCTTATCAGGTGGAACAACAATCTTACAATTGTATAACCCTTTCAGGTTCTTCTCAATTATTTACAAGAGCAAAAGAATAGGACAATTCTAAAAACGAAAGTAGCACCTGCATATATTGAGAATACAAAATTCAATATCCGATGTTTAAAGTCGTACATTAAAGAATTCAAATACCCCGTATTGCATTATATATTCGTACATTACAGTAAATAATCACAAAGCTCCATCAATTACTTGTATATATATATATATTTTTTTTTTTTGACAAGAAACGATAGCATAGCCTTTCATTGATCAACACAAACAATTACAGAGCGCCATTGGGTACATAGTTCCAGTGACCAATAAATTGATCTGGAATGAATTTGCACAAACAGACAAATAATAGTAAACCCCTAGAGACACCCACAAGCACAAACATACAATTGCCAAGAGCACAAGAGCTACCAGTACAGACCCGTCACAATAAACGATATCCGCAACAGACCGATACTGGCAGACACAACGGTCATCGCTGGATAGCGAGGCCACAAAAAGTCATCGAAGGAGAGCGAGACCACATCAAAGTCACTGTTAGCAGACGAGACTCACAGTACACAACGCATAAAGGCGAGGACCAAATAAGACACCAGTGCCACCGCGGTGCACAAAGGCGAGAGGAACATGACTAGACTACACCGAGAAATGATCCGATGTACAACTCATTACAGTGGGGACGAGGCACCCACCAACAAATTCCGGACAGTGGGAAGCCGGCTTCCACGCATCGGACAAACGCACAAGCAAGGATATAAGAGACACTTTTATCTACTTGAGAGCTTCAAATTTCGTCTATCAGTTAATTATATATTAAATTTTGTAACAATTCCTCTAGCTAACAAATATATGCCAATCGCCTCAACGCATTTCTATCCGAAGTCCTATCACCAAATTGAACACCCATGTTGCTAATTTGTAGAGAAATCTAAAAGATAATTGTCCCCTGAGAAAGTTCTGTACCTTCTCAACAAGTAGTAAATCGTTGTGAGATCATTTAGTCTTATTAAATAAAAACTTACTGTCATCCGGAAGAGTCTTCGACTATCTGCTACAGTAGACATAAGCATATTGTCCTCTTTTTCACTTTGACCAAGCTTTATCTCTTCCGATATTTCGTGGCATTAATATCAAGGATTCACAAAAGTTGCAATTCTTTTTTGCATTGCCTAGGTTTTGTTTCTTTGGGTTCTCCAAGTAAGGTTATAGAAGCAACTATAAACATTCAAAAGTGAGTATTTGTAAATATTATTAATTAATGGCTATCCACTTATGGTCAATATATAATAGGAAAAATTAGTATCCGGTCCCTAGTTTCTAATGTTCATTGATTAAGACCTTATTAGTTTTTAGATTTTGATCAAAGTCTCTAGCATTAATATATAATGAATTTTATGTAAGTTACATAATTTTTATAATAAAAATTATTAATTGATTTAGAGTTTTAATACTCACACCCTTATTAAACTCCTAATTAATTTTAATTCAAACATTTCCAAAATATAAAAAATAAAATTAGAATAAGTTTGTACCCATTAAATTTTTATAAAAAAATGATATCTACCCATTCTTAAATATACTAATTTGTTATATGAAAAATGTACACTTTTTTTAATGTAAAATATACCCATTTTTTATATAAAATTCATTCAATCTTCTCTCTAATCCATTTTTTAAACTTATATGGGTACATTCTATTTCGTTGATTTAAGAACGTATCCATGTCAAGTTTAATAGAAGAAATGCTTAATAATTACTAAGCCTAATATCTTCTTCTTTTTGTGTGTTTTTGAAAAATGTACCCATGTTTTGGTACAGTAATTTTTTGGTTAGTTTTTTATGAACATACCCATGTATACACATAATATATTGAAGAGTATAATTTATCTTTAATATTTTTAATCTCATAAATTATGCATTTTATTTAAAATCTCATTAATATAAATAACTACAAATTTCATTTTTAGTTTAAAAATAAAATAACCTACATAAAAATATATTATTACATTAATGTCAGGAACTTCGATCAAAAACTAAAACTCACAAAGGTTTTAGTCAAAGAACATTGATAGTTAGAGACCGCATCTAAAGTGTCTCTATATAATATCTTATTAGATTAATTCTTTCTTTATTTGCTTGATGTATATAGGGAACTTTAGTGTCTCCAAGTAACCCTAGCACAAAATTAAGAAAGTCAAATGAGAATGAAAAGGACATTCAAGTACGCTCACAATATTTGACCGTAAAACCATATAAAACACAAGAATGCATGCATCGAATTCACTCCAAGTTGGAGCAACGTCCATGTTGACGTAGTTTCTGTTTCAACATATATTTTGTGTTGTTACATTGTACATATAGAGACTTGTCTCTTTTTATAGGATATTAAAGTGTTGTGCCTCTAGGTTTACAATGTGAAGAATGAGAGAGATTGTGACTCATCCCTAAAATGAGAGTATAACAAACACGTTTTTGATGCACATGTTTGGTGTAAGCATATTACTCTTTAAAGAGCCTATGCACCCTTGCAAAATTTCTTAATTTTCTCGTAAATCATTGTTTTGGTAAAGGTTTTTACCATGATAAGTTACTAATTAAGGGGAAGATATATAAACATCGACATCCAGGTGTTTGAGAATTTTGGTATAAGGCAAATAGAATACATATAGTTTTATACCAAATAAAAGCCACAAAGTGAAAAGTTAAAAGGAAAATTGACTATGATGAGTTTACAACTTTTAAGTGCAACACTAACTAGGATTTGGCTATAATACTTACATATATTTAAGGGTGAAGTGCCGATTTAGTCCCTGAACTATCACCTTAGTGAAAATTAGGTCTCTAAATTATTTTTTCGGTAAAATAAGTCCTTAAATTCATTAAAAATTGCTAATTTCATCCCTACTATTATATTCAAATCTATTTTATCCAATTTTTCATCAACTTAAGTACACTTTAGAGTGTAATACCGTTATTTTCTTGCCTATAAGCCCTTAACATTTCATATAGGTTCTGAATCTAATGCCTAATTTACCATCCGAAGCTTAACTTACACTATTTCTTATGAAAAACTACTAATTTACCCTCCAAAGTTAACTCCATACACTATTTCTTTATGAAAAACTATCAATTTACACTCAGTATCACATGCAAGTAACGTGATTTAAATTGACGGAAAATTGAATATAGTAGCTTCGAATATAATATTAGGGATGTAATTGGCAGGTTTTTATAATTTAAGGGCTGATTTTTCTTTAAAAAAAAAGTTTAGGGACCTAATTTTCACTGAGGTAATAATTCAGGGACTAAATTGGCAGTTCACCCTATATTTAATATGTAGAAAACCCAACTAAGGTGAGAAAAATATTTCTGAAAGCATTGATTTGCATTGCTTCATTCCTTTGTATAAATAGTTACATAAGATTGATTTACAACAGTCCTATTAGGATGTTAAGTTCTCATCTATATCAGATACAAGAGATAACAAATATCATCATTAAAATTCAGAATACAATACTAAGTGTAATCTATGTTGGACTCTTGTTTAACATAATACAAACACAAGTTTAACGGTTAGTTAGTGATTGTATTATATACGTGTGTAATCAGTCTCATCTAACCAATCTAAGAAAAAGTTGCTGAAATAAGTAAATTCTAACATGAATTAACTTATGTGCCCTTTTATTATGATACAATAAAAGGGTGGTGCTATTCACACACCCTTCTTAGTTTCCGGTCACCGAATCAAATGAATTGAAGAACACCAAAGTACAAAAATTAATAAGGATGTGCGAAAAGTAAAAAAAATGGTGTGTGAATAGCACCACCCAAATGAAATCCTCTTCTCCTTCTTCCTCATGCGGATCAAACATCCTCTTAACATTTCTCTTCCATTTTCAAGATCTAAAGCATGCCATTCTAATGGAAGTTGCTGCTGAGTTCTTCTCAAAGACTTGGAAATCAATGCCTTCCTTACGGTTTCCCTCGTCCCCGTCACTGCTCTCTTGCTCGCAACGGTTTTTAAGGTGTTCTACTAGTGGATCAAGGTGGGGTCGATCCATAGGTCAACCCATAGTATGGTATTTTTCCTATTTTTATGGTGGATGAGATTATAACGTGGGTGTAGAGACAGGACAATGGAATAGATCTAGTAGCACTCTTTATAATAGTGAGCAAAAATATTTCTACACACACATATATATAGGTGAATACCCATGTGTCCAAATCAATTCAGTTAATTACAAGGCATAAAAGTTTATAAAGTCTAATAAGAAAAGTGATTTCGTTGATGGTGGGCTATGATAAGTTTATTCGTCTTCAAACTCCAACAACTTTAACATTTTTAGGGGTGTACCATATACACACCCTTTTGTGCTTCTCACACACCCTGTTTAAGTTTATTCGTATTCGTATTCATCCGATCCGAATATCAAAAATTACAATAAATGTGTGAGAAGTTGTTTAGGCCCAAAATTACACAATCGGCCCGAACGGTCGAGGCCGTTGAGTGAATGAAGTTCTAAGCCGTTAGGTGACTGAGTCAGGATAATTTTAGTTATTGTTAGGGAATAATATTGTGATTTTTATCATAATAATATGTTGAATTATCTAGAACACGAGAATGTGATAAAGGTTAAGTGGCCGAAACCTATTGGGATAAGGAGTCCTAGGCAAATCATGGTGCATGAATGAATTTGGCCTGCGGTTGGGGGCAGATTCAAAGTCCTAGTTGAAGTAGGATCGGCCGAGATAGGGTTGATTAGGATCGACCGATGTAGAATTTGATGAGGAAGATGATTCCTACCCAAGGACGATTCTAACTCGATCAGGAGTATTTGCACTACTATAAATAGGGGGAGGAGCACAACATTCAAAGCCTGTCCAACTCAACACACAAAACTGCCCTGCGCAAACTCTCTCAACCTTTGAGATTTTTATTTTCTTGTCCGCCAACACATCTTCAGTTTGGATAAACAGCACTATCGCCGTAGAACCAGTCGATCGCGGAACACCTTCAGTTTGGATAAACAGCACTGCGTCGAGGCCGATTGGTTATCTATCCAAGTCTCTGTCGAGAAGGACTTCCAGGTTCTCATCGACAGAGGTCATCTCACCAGCCTTCTCGGCGAAGTGAGGTGTTACGAGTTACCGAGCTCGGCACATTGAACGCCGAGTTGTTTTATGATTGGATACTCACAGGTTGGTTTTAGAGTTCGACATTCTGACGGTCGAACCATTTTCACCGTCAAGACATATATCTGTTTTGAGTATCTGTGCCCCTATACTTTGGTGTCGATTCGGCGTGCTTATACCTTTACGAATATAATCACTGTGACCGAATCCGGCGCCGACGATTCGTGAACTTCGCAAGACTAGTAGCCTTGTCTTCAGGCTCTAGAACCCAAAGGCCGAGGCGCGTTCCTTCCTCGGCCATAGTCGCAAGATTAAGAAGTCAGCCGCGCACACAACGCAACATCAACATTTGACTCACCGGCCGAGTTCGGCCGTCGAGTTGGCACGTCCCACATTCAACCGAAGGACGTAATTAGCTCATAGATTATTCGGCCTGCACGCCACGTAGGCTTGGTAGTTTTTAGGGTCAACAGAAGTAAAAAAAAATTTATGAATAGCACATCCAACATTTATCCTTAATAAGAGAAGATCGCCTAAAAGAACACACAAATTTGATAAATAAAGTGCAAACTATATGTAAAAGTATAAGCAGCTAAGTTAAATGGTTTTAGATTCTGGGTGGTGTTTTCAAAAACTCATTTTTACTTTTTACACACTCCTTGTTAATTTTTGTCCCTTGATCTTCTTCACTTAATTCGAACCGACGACCAAAAATCGAAAATGATATGCGAGATAAAATTGATGCGTGAATAACACACCCCTAAATTACTAGGTGTGTATTCATATCCTATTTGCAAATTATATATATCACTTACGTCATCCATTTTTGAATAAAAAAAAATGATGTACATGAAACGAGTTCTTTACCACTACAGCGTGCTACTCCAATAACATAACGTTACATGCAAATGTTTCTTTAGATAGCATTACATTAGTCAACTAGAACTAAACGTGACAATACAAACTAATTTCAAAGAAAGTTGCTCTCCTGTCTATATGTATAACGACGTCATATAACGACGTCATCCATTCTCTAGATGTAGCATCATTTACTTTTGCACGTGTGAAAATTTTGGATAGGGTCACATCAAATATAATTTAAACTAATGCTTTGGCATCTCGAACATTTTTATTATTAATTTAAATCAACCGACCGACCAAAGGAATATCAAGACAAAAAAAAAAACAAATAAATTTGGAGCACTCAAAACATATGATTGAAAGAAGAAACAAAAAACCGAGTGAGGTTTCGTGGAAGTAGCTCCATCCATTAATAAAACGTACTTTATGAGCAAGTCGATAAAATAATAGCATACCTTATGCCTTGAATTAAGAGAATTTGTTCCTCAGTATTTTTGGATTCGAAAATAATGAATAACAGTAACTTACCAACATTTGTCCTTTTAAAAAAAATTAAGATAATTTGTTTTATTGTATCGTAATTGTGTAATATATCATTTTTTTATATTTTGCATGTAAGAAAATAATGGACTGTGACAATTTTATAAATAAATTTATTCTTAAAACAACCAACCAAAGCAATATCTCAAGACAGAAAACGAGTAAACATATCCTATATCAATCATTCAAAACATGTGACCGAAAAAAGAAAAGTATACCAGTGAGGTTTCATGGAAAGCCTCCTGTCTGCCCTTCCATGTATTTATAGAAAATCCTCCTAAGGTGATATATCACAACTTCGAAAGCCTTCCAGACGTACAATTTTACAAATCACCCTGTTATCCTCTGAAATATTAGCTACTGATTCAGAAATGTCAACAGAAAGCTTCTCAAGTTCCAACTGGGCTCTCTTGGAGTCGATTCATGAGCATCTACAGCACGATGATTTCGGAACCCAGGAGACAGTTTTGGCCAATGTAGCTGAGCTTGATGCACCATTGCATAATTTTCCAAGTACTTCAAGCTCTATCAATGCTCATTTTGATTTGGAGACGTCACGTAAGTTCGACGTGGCGGCACGTGAAACCAACGCACCACCGAGCGGAGGGCATTTTAAAGGCGTGAGGCGGCGGCCGTGGGGAAGGTACGCAGCAGAGATAAGGGACCCAAAGAAGAACAAAGCGAGAGTGTGGCTCGGAACCTATGAGACAGCTGAGGATGCCGGCTTGGCTTATGATCGAGCCGCTTTTAAAATGCGTGGCTCCAAGGCTAAGCTTAATTTTCCTCACTTAATTGGCACGCATAATTCGGAGCCGGACCGTGTCACTCCTAAACGTTCCTCGCTGGAGCCATCATCTACGTCGGTCTCATCATCGGATGGTAGCGGCTCGCCGACGCTTAAGCGGAGAAGGATTATGTAGTTAGCTCGGCGGCAAAAGCCAAGTTGGAAGAAGCAGATGAACGGCTTCAAATGTTCCAGCTGGACTCTTTCTCTTCACTTTTTCCCTGGTTGTTAGTTAACAAGGTGAGCAAGTTCCTAATCTTTTCTCCACGGCTGTACTGCTATTTTCTCAATAATCATGAAGATCTCAATTGTATGGAAATTTTGGCTTACTTTCTTGTACTATATAATCACCTAAGGCCCTGTTTGGCACACCGTATAAAGCACCGGATAGTACTAATAATACGGTGTACGGTGTTTGGTGCCGTTTGGATTAAATAGGCACCGGATTAAATAATCCGGGCCCACCTTTTTTATCCGGTGTTCACCTGCTTCGTTATACAGTCCAAATTCCCCGTATAACTTAGTCGGCCTCGTTTTTCCTCTCCGCTCGTTCTCGCTCTCTCTCTCTCCGCTCGTTCTCACTCTCTGCCATCGCAGTCCCCGTCGTCCTCGCCGTCCCGTCGTCCTCGCCGTCCCCGTCGTCCTCCCCGTCACTTCCTCTCCGCTCGTTCTCGTTCTCGCTCTCGCTCTCCGTGCGTTTGACACTTTCTGCCATCGCCGTCGTCCTCCCCGTCACTTTCTCTCGCCATCGCCGTCCCCGTCGCCTTCTGCCATTGCCTGCAACTGCCGTCGCCTTCTGCCATAGTCCTCCCTGTCACCTGCAACTGCCGTCGCCTTCTGCCATAGTCCTCCCTGTCACCTGCAACTGCCGTCGGGGAAGAAGAAGAGAGAGAGGGAGGGAGTTTGGGGGCGCGGCGGAGAGATCTGGGTTCCATTATTTGGGTTGGGATTCTTCTGTAGTTAGGGAAGAAGAAGGGAGAGAGGGAGAGGGAGTTTGGGGGGGGGGGGGCGCATCTGGGAACCAGATTTCAGTTGTTTTTTCTTTTTTTTTTTTTTTTTTTTTTTTTTTTTAAGTTTAATTTTATTTTTTAAGTTTTCTCCTATCCGATATAATACCAAACACTATATAAATAATACGATCATTAATCCGATACTGCACCAAACGCCCGACTAATTTAGTCAGTACTGTCCGGTGACTATTTATCCTATCCGACAGAAATAGTCAGTACAGTCCGAGCTGCCAAACGAGGCCTAATACTCTATCGATAATTACTAAGCCCTCTGTTCGCCTACTCAACTCTTCACCTAGTTGACTGCCATGTCGATGGACGGCTACCTCTGCACACACTTTAGCTCCAAGGATGGTGCGGTCCCAACGGCCACCACCACAAACCCGCCATCCAAATTGTATGAAGTCGGATCTTTCACCCTTGTCGTTTTACTGTTCTTCCTCGCTGTGGTTGGGTTTAAAAGATGAGAGTGAAGATGAAGATTGACCAGCCATACACTTTTTCTTGAACCGGACCTTCATACGTTGCTTGCATATTTTTTTTTCATATTTTAGATTTTTATAAATTTTAAATGCCAAATAAAAAAGTTAATAGAGTTATGTCTTAATTAAGTCATAGGACATGTGTCAAAATATTAGAAAAGAATCACAAACGAGACACATAAAGGGACTACAAATTTGCAACAAACGAGTTGTATACATTTGATGATCTTTTCGCCATCTAAGACGTATATTATTTCTCTCCTATTTATTTTTTCCTTTGAAGTTTGTGAGATAATAGAAGTAATTTTTGCCAAACATAATCAAGTGTTATTTCATTAATTTGTAAGTGGTAGGTCTATTGACTTATGTGTGGCTTCGTCCAACCCTCCTGTCAATATCGTTGCACAAAAAAGGGAGCTTTGGATTTAGGCCTGTCAATACACACAATTTTGGGAATTAATGTCTTTGATTTAGGGCTGAGTATTTTATTACTGAATTATTGTCTCCTAATAAACTTCCTTACTTTCTAAACAAGTTCTATTGAAGTTCAATTTCTTGAAGAGTTTTGTTCTCAAGTCTTATGGCTACAATTAGATAAACACTTACTATCATCAAAGGAAATCTTTGAGGATATGTTGTGGTTGGCATGAGCATGTTATGCTCGCTTTCCCTTCAACCATGCTTTTATCCCAATCTATTTTTCGTGACAAGGTTGTAGCGAGACATCATTAAGCGTGTCCAACACATTATCAACGACTTCCAAAGTTGTTTTTTTTTTTTTTTTTTCATCTGTTTAGGTTTTGTCCCATTGGATTTCCCAAACAAGGTTTTAGAGACAACTATCATTAATTGATAAACATGCAAGGGGGAGTGTTGTGATTATTATTAATCATGTGAATGCCCATGCATTTATAGCCAATATGTAATATCTTATTAGTTTAATTCCTTCTTGATTTAAATATGAAAACTTGAGCTTGGCCTCCAACTAATGCTAACACTACATAAAGAAGTCTAATGAGAAGAAAAAAGACACTCATATTATACTGTCCCAATATTTCTATATGTTGTTCTCTTTATTTTCATCCCTTGTCATTTCCAACAAATCATAACAAATAAAAAGCCACAAATAAGTTGAGAAATGCTCTAATCTACCAGTTTTAAAGTGAATGGAGTACCAGTACTTAAGTGTGGAGCCAAAAATAATCACAAGGCGACACATGGATTTTCGGATTAAGAAGACAAAAATACCCTTGAGATGCATCAGGATTCCTACGCGCGAGCAGCGGGTAATTATCTTCAGTCAAGTCAAAGGTGCCCAGAAAAGGTAAACGATTCCGAATTATTTCATCCATCCACATTTTAGGTAGTTATTTCAAAAACTACCAATTATCCCACATAAATTGAGATAATTGACAAATTAATGGGATTATTACCCATTAATTTGTCAATTAAATTAGCCATAAAACCAAAAAACTACCCTAATGGCCGGTCCCCTTTCTCCAAGAAAGGGCCGGCCACTTCCTTGTTTTTTCCCATATTTCCTTACCCTTTTCTTTCCTTTTTTAAGCCAATTATTCATTATAACCCTTCATAAACACAAAAAACATTCCCTTTTGGTTTAATTAGCCAATAAATAGGCTAATTAAACCTAAATTATACTCAAAAACCCTAGCTAGGCCGGCCACCTCCTATCCCTATAAATATACTCCCATTCTCACCAAAAAGCCAATCCCAACACTTTGGCAAAAATCCCAAAATTCTCTAAACACTCTTTCTCTCTAAATTCTAACTTTGGCATCGGAGGTTCTTCGGCCAAAGCCCCCCCCCCCCCATTCATCGTGGGCGCGTGAGGCTCTTGGCCTTAACCTAAGGTGTTAATTGTTTTGTAGGTGCAAAATTGTCCAAGATCAAGGAGGAAGAAATTTGCATCCACAAATTGGTGCTTTCATTGAGAGGAAGAAATCTACACTCGTAAAGACTCTCGCACAAAAAGGTTTTTTCTCTAATTTCTAGTCCATTTGTATTTTTCATACGTTTTTATTATTAGAATTTTATTTGCAAAGATTCTTTGATAAAATGTATAAAAAAAAAAAGGAAAAAATATACAATGGCTAGAAATTTAGAAAATTCCACGAGTGACAATTCAAATATTCAAGACATGAGACCTCGGCGATCCACAAGATTAAATGTGATCCTAAGTGGAGCAGCACCACCACCACGAGTTTCCGCCACGGGAACCACCGCGGTGGCTACCACGGTAGCCCACCACGGCGAGGTCCATGGCGCCATCACCACTGCCCAAGCCGTGCCATCCAAGGTCCCGGCCCAAGCCATGTTATTCCAAGCCCAACGTGAGCCCAATACGTTGGCTAGCCGAGCCCAAGCCTCGCACCCACGTGTGCCACACGCTAAGCAGCCCACTTTCGTGGCCCAGCCTACTCCTGCTGAGCAGCCCACCCCCGTGGTCCAGCCTGCTCCCGCCGAGCAGCCCACTTTCGTGGCCCAGCCTGCTCCCGCCGAGCAGTCCATCTTCGTGGTCCAGCCTGCTCCCGCCGAGCAGCCCACCTTCATGGTCCAGCCTGCTCCCGTCAAGCAGCCCACTTCCGTGGTCCATCATGTTCCCACCGAGCAGCCCACTCCCATGGCTCAGCCCGCTCTCGTGGCCCGTCCTACCCCCATGGTCTTTCAAGCAGCCCAAGTCAGCCCAAGACTATCTCAGCCATCCAGACCTACCATCGAGCCGGGGGCATTTTCACCATATTTCTCCGCGCATTTGACATTTCCCAACTCAAATCTCGCGCCCGAAGTCTACCACCCTTCCACTGCTCAAGGAGGCACATTCCTTACAAGCTCTTCCAATCCAAATGGCGAACAACACTTGTCTCGACAAGTCATAGAGTTGACGAGCGCCCTAGCACAACGGACGACCTTGGTAAACCAGCTCTTGCAGCGCACCAAGATGCAACGTGTCCCAAACAAGGTGTCCCGAAGAAGGACAAGGGCAGACGAAGAACCTCTCCAGCAGTGTCCCGGCAAGCAGCCACTCGACCAGCCCCGAACCGAGCATTCGGGCATAGCACACTCCCAATTGGGCCCCCGAGATAGCGTATACTCTCATCTTAGCACGCGGAGGAGCGTGCCCTCTCGACTAGGCCCACGGACGAGCATACACTCACGGTTGGGGACACACTTCGATAATCAACATGAGCAGTCTTCCAAGCGAAGTGTTCATTCGCGGCTAAGTCTGCAAGGAGCATCATCCACATCATATCGGAGTAGGCAGCATGACGGACGGAGAGAAGCAGTCACTCAATCCGGCTCAAGTTCAACCAGCAGCTTGCGAAATCCCTCGCCTGCTAGGAATCCACCACATGCACCGCTACAGAGGCATAGACGAGCCGAGCACGTAGAAGAGCAGCCTAGACCAGCAGGTCAAAACTGAGGGCAGCCGAGAGCTCCACTACCCCAACAAAGGCAAATTCAGGAAGAAGTAGAGAGAATCTTGACCAAGCGATTGCGAGATGTGACCAACATAAGCAGGTCACCATTCGCGGACGAGATCGAGCAGGCAGAGCCTCCACACAAGTTTAGCATGCCACATTTCACATCCTTCAAAGGAGATGGAGACCCGGAGAGACACTTAAAGCACTACCGAAGCGCAATGATCCTCTATCAAAACAATGATGATCTCATGTGCAAGATATTCACCACTACTCTACAAGGCGAGGCGCAAGATTGGTTCTACACCCTGCCACCACAATATATCTGGAGTTTCGACGAACTTTCTTTGGTTTTCACCAAAGAATATTCATCCTACCGCTCGATCAAGAAAAAGTCCGACCACTTGTTCAACGTCAAGAAGAACCCAAAGGAGTCGCTTCACGACTATGTGAAGAGGTTCAAAGTAGAGAAGGCAAAAATAGTCGAATGCAACGACTCGATAGCTAGAGCAGCCTTCCAAAAAGGACTTCCAGCAGACCACCCGCTGTTCGAAAAATTGATCATGAAAGAAGATCTGACTCTGGCAAACTCTTTCGCTCTAGCAGAAAAACACGCACTTTGGGACGAGGCTTACTGATCCAGATTCAAGGACCGGAAGGAATACCTGACATCACCTCCCAACTATCAAAACCGGAAGCAACAGAGGACCTATTCGTATGTTTGACGATATCTGAAGCATTAATAAGCTCTACCATCATACGAGAAGAGCTGGGGGCCCGACTACCTGTATTCCACAGTTCAAAAGCTCTCCTCGATGCTACCAGAAATTCAAAAGCTAATTTTGGCAATAGTTGTTGCAACCTGGAAGCTCAAGTTATACCTTCAGACGCACGCAGTCATCTTCATGACGCGCTATTCTGCCCAATCTAGACGCGCGACGATAAAGGCGCAGACACTGGCGATGCAAATGTTTCTGATGAACGCAACAACTCAGCCCAAAAGGCACGCCAAGGGCAGACAAACACTAAAAGGACACACTCGGAAGCAAGTTTTGTCCTCGTCGGCCCAAAAGGTTCTGTATAGGAGCAGCATGTACCAGCAGTTGAGCACTACCTCCTGCTATGTGTCACACGGCCCCAGCCGACCTTTGTTCCATAATACAACTCTAGAGTGGCTCGATGCCTGCATTTGAGCATTTTTTGCTACGTGTAACATGGCACCAGCTATACGGCTCCCTACTGCGCCTTCACGCCTAGCCTAGGCAACGCAACAGAGCGGCCCAACGATGCCCCTGGAGGCAGCTGAGCACACCTTAATCGCACCTGCTCCCTCAATGGAGATTTCTGGCATTTGCATGTCGACGACACTACAAAGGCACGGGAGTAGGGGTGGTCCTTGCCACCCCAGACGGTTCAATGCTCGAGCAGGCGATCGCCTTAGGCTTCAAACCATCCAACATCGAAGCAAAGTACAAGGCCCTACTAGCAGGCCTCCAGACAACAAAAGACCTAGTGGTGAAAAAGCTTGCAATTTATTCTGATTCCCAGCTAATTCAACCAAACTACTGGGGAGTGCGCGACAAAACACCCAAGGATGGCACAATACCTAAAGAATGTATGCAAGAAACTTGAGGCATTTCAGACTTTCACTCTCACTCAAGTTCCGCAACCAGACAACGCCTACGCAAATGCACTAGCCGGCTTAGGCTCCGCCTTCGACCATCAACTCAAACGCTCTATTCCAGTAGAGTATCTAGACAAGCCGAGCATAGAAGTGGAGCCAGCAGTCGAAGTGTCACAGGTTAGCACAACTCCAAAATTGGTAAAATTCTACTATAGACTACCTCGTCAATGGCACATTCCCGTTGGAAAGATTAGAGTCTAGAAAGCTCCAAATAAGGGCAGCACGGTACTACAGGTGGAATGGCATTAACATCCGAAGATCCTACACCGGACCACATCTTCGCTGCCCAACGCCTCTCGATGACTTGAAGGTTTTTAAGCTCAATCCACGAAGGCATTTGTGGAAACCACTCCGGAGGTCGATCCTTAAAGGCTCTTACACACAGGCTACTATCGGCCTACCATGCACCGAGATGCTAAGGAGTTAATACAAAAGTGCGACCGCTGCCAACGCTACAAGCCAATACTAGCACTGCCTGCTAGCGAGCTACACATGCAGACGAGTCCTTGACCGTTCATGCAGTGGACAATCGACCTAGTAGGACCTATGCCACCTACTACTGGGGGCAGATGCATGATGATCATGGCAACCGACTACTTCACCAAATGGGTAGAAGCAGAGCCCATGATGACCACGACTCAGACGGACATAGAGCGCTTCATATGGAGGAACATCATTTGCTGATTTGGCATCCCTCAGTTCATCGTCACCAACGACGGCCCGCAATTCGCGGACGAAGATTTGACGAAGTTCTTTCAAAAGTATAACATCAAGCAGCACATGTCCATGCCAAGATATCCACAAGGAAACGGGCAGGTCGAAGCATCCAACAAGACGATCCTCGATTGCCTCAAGAAATCCCTCACCAACAAGAAGGGAAAATGGCCAGATGAACTCCCCGGATGTCTATTAGCATATCGCACCACCAAAAGATGAGCAACTGGTGAAACTCCTTTCTCTTTGGCAATTGGCTCAAAAGAAATCATTCATCCCAATGTCATCTCGCCAAGTATCAGCACTCTACTACCAAGCATTGAGTGGAATAGAAAAAAGATGGCCACAAGCTTAGATCTGGTAGAGGAGAAGCTCGAGCAGACCATCACCCGCATCGTAGCCTACCAGCAGCAGCTCCTCTCCAGCTAAAACAAAAAGGCCAAGGTCCGGCAATTCTAGCCTGAAGATCTAGTCCTAAGAAAAACCTTCATCATTACCCACAGAGAAGGCTCCAAAAGATGGATCATATATGGGAAGGTCTGTACAAGATCAGCAGAGTAGGCAGCAAGAGTAATTACACCTTCGCCACCATGAAACGACAAAAAGATCAAAAAGCAGTGGAACGCCTACAATCTGAGAAAGTACCATGTGTGACCTCCCGCTACATCAAAAGCCCGAAGACTCAAGCAGCTCGATGGGCACCACCTCACAAGCCGAGGACTATCCGGTTGTTATACAGTTTCTACTTTACAGTTAAGTTCTCGTTCGTTTCACTCGTTTTTCAATGAGGAATTCAGAAGTAATCACAACTTGGCTTGGCTACATGTTTACAACAACTGATCACTCCTGCACTTCAAAAGAAGATCGCGCCCTTCTTAGGGACTCACCGCAGGAATTGCACCCCCCGAGGGACCAACCATGCTCTCCAGTGCGAGAGGGTAAACTAATTCCCCGACACCCACATGGGTCTACTCTCCAAAGCGGGAGGATAAACTCTACACTCCGAATATCCAGACGTGGATGAGCCTAGCTGCCCTAGTATAACTAGATGCACGATGGCTTGCGCCGGGATTCCTAGAAGTAGCCACAATGGTCTTTTTCAAGGCTTAGCTAATTGAAGGATTTTGGGTCTCTAGGCCTAATCCGCGGGGAACCGGGCCCTAGAGACGGGCTGCCCTGGAACCCTAAAGCTGCTACCGAGTGCACTAAGGTAGCCTACGGTTTCCGGAAGACTGCCTACGGCTTGCCCTTCAAGCAGTAAAGCCGCGCAAGACTTATGCAACTGCACATTCTTATGAAAGGTTAAACAAGCTAGCGAGCATATACGAAGTTTTATCCACTGCCGACATGCTACGTAGTCGATAAGTTTCACCTTTGCCAAGCGCGGGACGACTTGCACCAAGTCCTAAAGTGTTGTGATACTTGCTACGCAACCTACGGAATTGAAGAAAGCCAAGGTTAACAGCCTAGTGGTCACGCGGACTTGTCTACTTCTGTAAGTAAGGCGTCCGGCTGCCGACCCTATGGCTAACAACTTTGCAAAGTTCTACACCAACACCTACGACTGCATAGGCTACGCGGCCTGTCTGCTTATAAAAAAGTAGCACGCCTGCTACTGGTCTATAAAGTCTAAAGGTTAGGGCATGAACAAAAGAAGCGAAGATGGAGAAAAGCGAAGGAAGTAAGTTTATTAAATTTTCTAGCAAAATTGATAAACAACTAGCAAAGACCGAGGAAGTTCAAGCAAAGCAAAAAGCAATGAGGGAAACAAAGAAAATCCGAAAGACTACCTAAAAAACTACTCTTCAGCAGCTTGGACACTTCACGACTACTCGGTCGCCACACCTTCAGCAGCCGCGACATTCTCAGCAGTGGCACCATCCGGCGCTTCACCCCGGCTGCACCAACCTGGGCATTAACATCTTTGACCACTTCACTAATGGAGGCCTCAAAAGTAAAGGTGAACAAGTCTTCCGGAGAAATAGAGAAGGTCTCGAAACCTCGAGCCCATCCTACTCTCCCTTTTGCTGCTTACTCTCATCGAGCAGACCAACACGGACGCGTTGCAGCTCAACCACTTCCTTCTTCAGACTTTCGTTGATCTTCAGTACACCTTGAAGTTTCAACACTTGGGGATCAAGCCTATTGACGATTCTCTTGAAGTGGATCACTTAATTATAAGCAGCAATCAACTCTTCATCCTTTGCATAAGCAGCAGAACGAAGCTCATAAATGGCACCCTCAAAATCTTGAATCTGAGCGTCAATGACTTCAAGCAGGTCTGGTCTCAAGAGCACACATATCTCATTAGCCTCCCCAGAAGCAGGCTTAATGGATTTCTCACAGCAGCCCACGCAAGCAGTCTCTTCCTTCCCAGCAGACTTGACTCTCAATGGACGTCTTGGTACAGACTTCGGCACTGGGGGCATATCTAGCAGCCTCATTTCTCTTCCCATTGGAAGAAGTCATGTCAATCACAGACCTCTCGGTAGCAGGCGGACCCTCACAAGCAGCGGATGAAGTCTTCAGTTTTTCCCAACCGGAATCTCTTGAGCAGCCTACTTTTCTCCCGACAAAGAGGACTAAGCAGCTAATGCCATTCATGGTACTCAGCAGAGGAGCTCAACCCAGCATTCTAGCAGGCAGGAGGTCTGCATGCCCAGCTTCCAGCAGCCCATGAAGTCCACAATCTCCTAATTTCTCTCAATCGCCAGCCTGGCCCGAGTCAGGTCCAAGAGCCCAAAGGACATGAGCCATACGGCTCGCCTAGCACTGCGCCCCAGCGCCACAATCTGCGGCCCCAGCCGTACAAGCTACCCTTGGCTCAAGCCAAACCGAGCTGCCCAAGTAGTGGTCCCATGCCGAGCCAACTCCTGGCCCCTGCCAGCCGACGTGCCGCACCACCCCGACGGCTGCCCAGCAATAGCACTATCCAAGAAGAAGGCAAGAAAAATTAAATTTTTCTTACATCGGTGCGACATGGAGAAGACGAAGGAATCAACGAAAGACGGTCCTTTGCACGGGCAAGATGTAGAAGATTGCTAGAGGAGGGGGAACAAATATCCTCTAGCTTTCTCTCTCCTGTAGGGTAGAATAAATTGCTCTCCAAAGTTGATTTAATAACCCACTTAATGTGGACTTAAATAGGCTTTGAAAGAAGTTTATTTCCCTTTCCTAGAAGGACCTAATTTCCAATTAAAGAGAGAATCAACATCAAAATAGGAAGCAATCCTACGTTTCCTGAAGCAAGAAGATCTCTACACCTGCTGCCCTTTCCTACGGGCAGCCCAACAGGTGTGGGGGCATTTGTGGAGCCAAAAATAATCACAAGGCGACATGTGGATTTTCGGATTAAGAAGACAAAAATACCCTTGAGATGCATCAGGATTCCTACGCGCGAGCAGCGGGTAATTATCTTCAGTCAAGTCAAAGGTGCCCAGAAAAGGTAAACAATTCCGAATTATTTCATCCATCCACATTTTAGGTAGTTATTTCAAAAACTACCAATTATCCCACATAAATTGAGATAATTGACAAATTAATGGGATTATTACCCATTAATTTGTCAATTAAATTAGCCATAAAACCAAAAAACTACCCTAATGGCCGGTCCCCTTTCTCCAAGAAAGGGCTAGCCACTTCCTTGTTTTTTCCCATATTTCCTTACCCTTTTCTTTCCTTTTTTAAGCCAATTATTCAATTATTCATTATAACCCTTTTCATAAACACAAAAAACATTCCCTTTTGGTTTAATTAGCCAATAAATAGGCTAATTAAACCTAAATTATACTCAAAAACCCTAGCTAGGCCGGCCACCTCCTATCCCTATAAATATACTCCCATTCTCACCAAAAAGCCAATCCCAACACTTTGGCAAAAATCCCAAAATTCTTTAAACACTCTTTCTCTCTAAATTCTAACTTTGGCATCGGAGGTTCTTCGGCCAAAGCCCCCCCCCATTCATCGTGGGCGCGTGAGGCTCTTGGCCTTAACCTAAGGTGTTAATTGTTTTGTAGGTGCAAAATTGTCCAAGATCAAGGAGGAAGAAATTTGCATCCACATTAAGCTTTTTTTTTTTCCAATGCAATAGTGGTATTCCTATAATTTTGAATAGTTATAGTTATACTCCTTTGAGTTTTGAATAGTAATGATGGTAGATTAGATCATTTTTCAAATGAATTTGTCATGGTGAATAAAGCTTTTCTTTTTAACTCACTCTCATGAGTTAAAATCCTCTTCTTTTAATGTAACTTAGAATAGTACTATTGCTTGTAGTAAAAATAATAAAAAAATTTACCTTCTTCTTTTTTAAGAAAATATATTCACAAAAACCAAGCTGATTTTGAAACTAAATTTAACCAAAGAAGCACCAGTATGCAGAAAGGAGATTATTTTTAATTTGGCAGCGTTTCAGTCTAGAACCAGTAATGATGTCGAGGCAGCACATGATCCATTCTTAACAATGGTGTAGATATGAGTCCAACTACCCCATGACCAATGCTTTGTGTTTATGGCATGAAGTAATAAGATCATTTGTTCTAATGTATCGTTAATTTTGCTTGCAAAAAAATTATGGACGGTTGCAATATTTTAAAGGGACTTTTGGACCTAGGTCCAAAAACATAGGTAGTTTTTGGGATCGAATCCAGTTATCCAATTACATGTTTTGATCTCAATTTTTCCCTTTCAGATAAAAATATTTAAATTCTTAAATTTTTTTTATCATTTATTCATCTTTTAAATTTTAAATATTTAAATACTCAAACTAAAATGTTATCTAGTAACTACATACTACATATGAAAAATAATGTCTACCTACAAAACCGATATAATCTAATAACTACCTATTGTACAAGAAGAAAGAGTAAATTGCAATGGTTCCTTAACTTTAATTAAATTGGAGCAATGGTCCCTCAACTAAAAATCAATTACCATTGGTCCATCAACTTATCAAAAAGTGTAGCTATAGTCCTTTTTCGTCAACTCCATTAGAATTCTGTCAAAATGAGTTATGTTGGAAGGATATTGCTACAATCGGATTAAAGTTGAGGATCATTGCTACAATTTGGTTAAAGGTGAGAGACCATTTTTCCAGTTGAATTAAAGTTGAGGGGTCATTGATACATTTTTTTTCTTAGTTGATTTTTCATATTTGCCCCTTGATTTAGCCTCGCATGCTTGGCACGTGACTCATTTTGTCGAAAGTTCTAACGAAGTTGACGAAAATGACCATAGCTGCACGTTTTGATGAGTTGAGGGACCAATGATAATGAATTTTTAGTTGAGGGATCATTGCTCCAATTGGGTTAAAGTCGAAGTACCATTGTACAACTTATCGGAAGAAAAATGCTTTACACTTACAAAACAGATATAATCTACTTCCAAACAAAAATAAACTAGTATAGGAAGAAAATTGCTGGGAACCTCCATGTCGGAACATTAGAAATAGAAATATGATATATGATATAATATTAAAGGAACGAATTTGGAGGAAGTAACACAAAAATATCACTCTTGAAAGAAGAGAGAAGAAAGAGGAGGATTGATTCCATGATCTAACAGAGGAAACTGTCTAGAAGAAGCAAAAAAGGAGGGATGAACGAATTGGGGATTGAGGTGATTATATTGCTATAACTAATCCAACAATTAAGAGATTAGTTAAACCACGAATAATCCCATAATTAAGAAATCTTGTGTGTTTACCACAATTTATTAGTCTAAGGGGTAAATATAGTACAAATTATAAATAAGCTTACGTGAAATTTCATTTATTGGACCTATTTCAATGAACTGAACTAATACGCTTGCCCACAAAATTAGATCTATATCAAGTTATCTCTATTTTTTTATATATATTTAAATCAACAACCAATGAAAGCACCTTCTAGACAAGTAATCGAATAAAAAAACCATATTTAAGCATTCAAAACATGTGATCAAAAAGAAAAACCGGTGGGGTTTCATGGAAATTATAACCCTATTCAATATAATAGTAAACATAGTTTACGAGCATGACAATAAGCCTCTCTCCGCACACCTCCACGTATACACACACACACACACACACACACACACACACACACACACACATATATATATATATATACAGAGACCTTATGCAAAGGGATCCTCATTTTTAGAAAAAAATGGGGATTAGGTGTGGGGCACACTCCACATCGAATTTCAACGAACCGAACCATCTATTTTTCAAGTTCCACCTCATAGATCATCTTTGCAAAATATTAGGCAAATCGGAAATGTTTAAGGCATCTAATTGAGTTCAAAGAAATTAACGAATACTTTGTTATATAAGAAACAATGAAATTTTATCGTGATAATTAAATAGGCAAATGGTTTCGGATTGAATTGAATTTTTGCAAGGATGATCTATGAGGTGTAACTTGAAAAATAGACGGTTCGGATCGTTGAAATTCGATGTGGAGTGGGCCCCACACCTAATCCCCATTTTTTTCTAAAAATGGGGATCCTTTGCATAAGGTCCCTGTATATATATATATATACAAATCCTCACAAGGAGATATCTCACAACTTCAAAAGCCTTCAGGTCTACATATCACACTCACAACCATCAACTCTTCATATATCCCTGAATACTAAGTACGTACTGATAAAATTATTAGATCATCAGGAATGTCAACAGAAAGCATGTCAAGTTCCAACAGGGCTCTCTTGGAATCGATTCGTCAGCATCTACTACACGATGATTTCGAAACCCAGGAGACATTTTTGGCCGATGTAGCTGTGCTTGATGCACCATTGCTTAATTCTCCAAGTACTTCAAGCTCTAGCAATGCTCATTTTCTTGTCGAGGGTTTGGGTGACACAATGGGAATAATGAACCATGCTTTGGACACAACAAATAACTTCGAGGTGGCAGCGTGTGTTGTTCAAGTCCCACAGAGCGGACGGAATTTTAGGGGAGTGAGGCGACGACCCTGGGGTAAGTACGCAGCTGAGATAAGAGACCCAAAGAAGAACGGGGCGAGAATCTGGCTCGGAACCTATAAGACAGCTGAGGATGCCGGCTTGGCCTATGACCGAGCCGCTTTTAAAATGCGTGGCTCCAAGGCTAAGCTTAATTTTCCTCACCTCATTGGCACGCATGATTCGGAGCCGGGTCGTGTGGCTTCTAAGCGTTTCTCACTGGAGCCATCATCTTCGTCGGTATTATCGTCGGATGGTGGAGGATCACCAACGCTTAAGCGGAAAAGGAATGTAGTTTGCTCGGCGGCAAAAGCCAAGTTGGAAGAAGGAGATGAACCATTTCAAGTGTTCCAAATGGAATCTTTCTCACTTGGCAGCCACCTATTGCTTAACTGAGTTGTATACATTTGACGATATTTTCGCCATCGAAGTAGATTATTATTTTCCTTTTTTTTTTTTTTCATTGTAGTTTGTGAGATGCTAGATGTAATTTGTGCCAAACATATTCGATAATTTTGTGGTTTACTGATATTTTTCTTCATTTTTAGTTAATTAATTACCAAATTATTATTAACTCATAGGTTAACCTCTTCCCAATATATATAGTTCTCTCAAAAACACAATCTTGCCCAGTTGCCACCGGCGGAGCCACCCACAAGGCTAAGGTGGGCTGTAGAATGTTATTTACACATCTATTTTTATTTCTCACACATCTCTCTCATCGGGATGGAATGAATTAACGAAGATCAATGACAAAAAATTAATAAGGGTGTGTGAATAGCACTATCTTTTTTTTAAACTCACGCTTTAATGGCTTATGTTAATATATGTAGCCTATATAGCCCACTCAATTCCAAAACAGGTTAGTATTTCATGTATATTTAGTAGAGGATAGGTAATAAATAATATTTTTTTATGCTAAAAATAATAAATTAGTTGTATCTCGTATCCCTCTTTCTATCCTATTCGTCAAAGAAAAAGACCATTTACCCTATGCGATTTAGCCTCTATACTTCTTACTCAAGAAAAGAAAAAGAATTTTTTTATTTTAGCTCACAATTAAATCCCTATATCCTCAATTCTTTACTTTCGTTACAATTTTCCAATGAATGTAACATTTGATACATTCTTAATCACTTTATTTACTTATTCTTGATTTATTTAGTAGGGTTAATTATTTATGTGGTCCTTGAAGTTGTCGGTTAGGGTTATGATTTCAAGAGTTGTTTATATTCTATTGTTGTTTTTATATTGATTATTATATAATCTTATATAAGAAAAAAAATAAAGATATGATTTTATGGTACTAATTTTGGCTAGCCCACCTAAGAATAAAATGTTGGCTCCGCCCTTGCCAGTTGCATGTGTATAACATTTAAGAATTTTCTTTCTCACAAGAAGCAAAAAATTTACATGATTCTTCTTTTTGTCCGATAGTTTTTTACATGATTCTATAAACTCAATATCAGGCTTTCAATCCTGAGAAACTTCCGTACCTTTGTAACAGGTTCTACTAAAGTTCAATTTTATTTTAAAATATTCAATTTCAATATTTGAATGAAAATTTCTTCAATCCAGTTGATAAAATTCGGTACTGCACAATACTTAATTTGTAAACTGGCATTGGTGTTCATTATACAGAGGCTAAACCTCGCATCTTTTGGCAATTGGTTGTGTATTCTCTCTAGGAATATGTCAGATGCTTCATTGATAATGAGTTGCAACCTCTCTCAAACGACACTTTGGCGTATAAAACCGTGTATGTCTTTCTCTAAGTCTTTCCAAGTCTTGTCTTTGAGAGTACAAATATATAAAATGGTTTGCCAGAGTTTGAAGTTGTGGTACTTTGACTTCAAACCACCGGTTGTTGAATCATGGAACGCCTAAGAACTGCAAGAAGAACGGCATGGACAAAATTTTAGCTTTAGGACATTGCATGCAAGCCGTAATTGGCAAGTTTGTCAATGTTTCTTACTTTCTTCATTGTTTATATTGATCGCACACACACTTCTTGTTGTAGTTTATATGGTTCACATTTTCTGATCTCCAACATGTATTTGATGTATAGCTATAGCCCTTTCTGTTTTAAGAAGAATTGCATACAGTTAATGCAATTAAGGCTTCAATCTTTGTGATTTTAGTTGATAATTGGGTTAGATGATGTTTCGGCAGCGGTTTACATGCAACCAAATTGGTTTGTTCAACAAAATGAAGATATCTGGGCAACCGTTTCTGCATTATTTGACGAAAAAGGATGAGCAGTTTGTTTAGGCATGTTATGTCTACATTTGAAAGCATGAAAACATGAATTAAATGACTTTTGAGATATGCTTTCTGTCTCAATCTCTTAAGTTTCAAAGATAATTTTCTCTACGCACTGGAGGTTATTTCCCACTTGGAACAATATATTATATATAAGCGTGGAATTCAAATGTAATGGGTGTGAATTCATTCCTCGAACAAACGTGTGAAATATGTGGATTGATATATTCACGTGAGTGCGATACATCTCTGTGAGAACCCGAATTTTTTTTTTAATTAGTTAGTAGTACAAGTGTTGATTTAACTCTCCAATTTATATAGTTAGACTAATATGTAAATTGGTTCATATTTTTGAAATTTGAAATTCATTATATATATATTAGAGAGTTAAATCAAACACTTGTACTACTAACTAATTAAAAAAAATATCGGGTTCTCACAATCTCACTTAACTGAGCGTAATGTTACTCATATGATTGCCAAATTAGAGTTGCAGTTGTTTGTTTCAGTTTCGTATTGAAACAGTTCGAAAACTCAACTTGTAGAAATATACTGTCATTCAACAGTACGGAAACTAAACGTGTGTGTGTGTGCATATATATATATATTCTACTATATACGTTACAGTTGATCGAGGAGATTTAACCATGTAGTCAGACATTTTGATGTGATGAAAGATGGAGCAGCAATAATTGAAAGAATATTAGAAGAACTTAGGTTGGTGAAAATCAAATGCAATGGAGGGCTTTGAAAGCAGTTTAAACATGCATTTCGTTTGTCATGAATTTTACACAGGCCATTTTGATCTAGATGCTTGGTTTTTGAAATTCTTAGACCAGAAATCTAAGGCTTTTAGAGATTTGGTCAAACTACTTTTCTACATTTTAATTAAGTGGCTTTTAGACTTTAGGGCGTAAATAAGATTTTTTTTTTAAATTTTAACGTTAGTGTTTTTTTAAATCTAATTTCAAGTCTCTATTTTTAAAACTTACTATACTTTAGTAATTATAGCACATTTATTATTTATAAATTCATATAATTGACAAATATCTTCTTTTTTTTTTTTGGTTATGGGAATCAATATATATAACCTATGTACAAAACACTCAATAATTATTACAACCTAATTAATATTTAAAAATTACAATTAAATGCCAAGTACTAGTGTTGATTTTTAATCTTAGACAAAATTTTATTAAAAAAAGTAAAGAACTTTAGGTTTGGTCAAAGTTTATTTTAACTAAAAATCATCCTATAACTTTATTTAATAAAAATTAACTTAAATTTAAATGAAAAAAAAAACAAAGTGGCTTAAACTTTAATGAAACTGACTTAAATTTTAATGAAAAGGTCAAAAAATAATATAATAAAAAATAAAATAAAAAAGAGTAATAAATTACACACACTATTTCTGAAATTGAAAGGTGTTACACTATTTCTAAAACTGAACGATACTATACGATTTCTGAAACTAAACCGTATTACACGATTTCTGAAACTGAACACTATTTCTGAAAACTGAAAACCAATTATTTTTTAAACTAAACACGAGGACTACTGACACACCCCGACCCGGAACGTCCACTAGGACTCCAAATCGAGCTGTGCTGGCCAACACCTGGAAGGTGACGAAGCCAAAACGGATGGTGATATGGAAAATGTGAATAAATTTAAACCTAGAGTGTCTAAGGCAGAAGTGCCCGGTGAGTGGGATTGAGCCCATTTCACACGCGATGTCAGAGTATAAGTAAAGTACAGTAGTGTGGGTAAGAATCATACCCTCATAGGTAGCCACCTAAACTGGAATATGCCACGAATCCTCGCCAATACGAACCTTTACCAGTTTAAACCTGGAGGGGCACAAAACAAGAAAATGTGAGTGGGCGAAAACAAAACTTTTCAAAACCTTTCTACATTATCAAAAGTATAACCCCACACCGAAAAACCTGTATAATTTCCCATAAATAATAATATACACAAATATATGTCTCAAGATCATTTCCATAATCCAGAAATCCCAACTAGGGGTGGGTTCAAAAAACCGAAAACCGAAAAAAACCGAACCGAAAACCTAACCGAAACCGAAAAAAACCAAATCGAAAAATAAACCGAACCGAACCAAGGAAACCGAACCGAACCGAAATTGGTTGGTTCGGTTTTGGTTTTGTTGGTTCAAAAACCAAACCGGCCCGAACCGAACCGATATATGAAAATTATATATAAATGCTGAAAACCTGATGGGATGAGGTTTCGAACCCTTCCCTCTAGGTTGCAAATATTTGCTTCAGCCAACTTGACCTTAGGCTTTGGGTTGCTTTTATTGTACGAGTAAATCATTTATAACTATTCCAATCTTTAATGTTTTATAAAAATTCTAAACTTTACAAACCCTAGGTCCCTAGCCCTCACTCCCATTTCCCAATCTCTCTCTCTCCCCTCCTCTGCTTTCTCAGTCTCTCTCTCAGTCTCTCACCCCCTGTGACCGCGTTCCGCAACTTCCTCTCGCCGTTTCATGATGACGACCCACGACTTCCTTTGCAAGGTTAGTCTCATGGTAATTTCTCTCATGTTCTATTTCTTTTCAATTTCACTGGTTTTGCAGATTTTATTTTCAATTTCATGGGTTCCGTTCTGCAACTTTTCAATTTCATGGGGTTTGCGATTTTCTTTTCCTTCTTTTGGCTGGGAACTGAAGCAACAATCATGTATTGATTGCGATTTTATTTTCAATTTCATTGCTATAGATAATCTCCTTCCTTTGCTTTTATAGCCTTCATTTGGGTTTTGATTCATTTGATTGCTTCTTAATGAGAATTGTGAAATTAGAGAGCGTTTCGATTTGGGTTTTCGTTGATGAAATTTTTCGACTTTAGAGCTTCAAAATGCAGGAAAATAGTAAGAAAGGTTATGAGTTTCTGGTTAGTGGTCACTGATTCAGTTCATTTGGATTTTGTAGGCTCACTGGAAGAGCCGGAGGGTGCAAGATTAAATGCAAAGGTGTTTGTAGAAGAAGAAGAAGAAAGAAAGAAGGAAAGAAAGAAAAAAATAAAAATAAAAAATAAAAAACCGGAACTGGGCCGAAACCGAACCGGAAAAAACCGAACCGAAAAAAAACCGAACCAAAAAAAACCGAAAAAAATTTGAACCGAACCGAAATTTTGGTTCGGTTTCGGTTTTGGCAAAAAACCGAACCCAGCCCTAATCCCAACATGTAAATCCTGCAAGATACCCTATAAATAATCAAGCCAAATAGCTGAACTAAAACACTGAATAATAATGTGTCAGTCGGATCCACTTATAGTGGCCTGTACGGCTGAATCTATAGCTCATCACATATGCCTGCACATGAGTCGGAACCACTTATAGTGGTCTGTACGACAAAACTGTGTCTGATCCACCTATAGTGGTCTGTACGACACATAAATCAATCTATGATATCACATCAGTCGGAGTTGCCTAACGCAACCTGTACAACTCATAGGCAACTTGTACGACAATGTCGGAGTTGCGTAAAACACAATATAATCATGCCATAACCTAATCATTTCAAATAACACCATAAACTCACCTGAACTCATCTGCGCGTCCCGCGTTCACGTTAGCACTTCAAGCATTCACGACAATTATAGGTAGGTAATATGCATATGGGTATGCGACAATGCAATCTAAAGCTCATTCATATCATAGTATATGCAACTAATAAATACATAATCTAACGTATAAACACTTAACATAATATTTTAAAGCATATAACCAATTATATGACTTTTCTGGGAAAACACAAGGTATATATACATATATAGAAAACAAAAATGCCCACTGACCTGGAATCCGCGCTACGATTCCCTAACACGAGCATCGAGGCATTCCGAACGATCGGCACCTGTGACCAATTATTGAATCACATCTCAGAACTCTTATCAATAGAATACGTAACTCACAAATAACATATCCCCCAGGACATTTTACAATGGTTTAAGACCCATTGGTCAGGGGTCCGGCCCATCCCCTCCTCTTATTCCTCTCTCATTTCCCTCCTTTCTTTCTTTCTTCATTGGCCCCTCACCTCTCTCTCTTCTCCTAACTGGGCAACGCCCAATCCCCTATATTTTCTGTCCTTTGCATCTCAGCCATCCGTTTTCCTCTTCATTAAATCTGGGCCACACATGTGGCACCCCCAGATTTAATTCATAATTTATGAAATCTCCAATAATTAGGTAAATTACTAAGATATCCCCAATTTCAAACGTCAATAACTTCTTCATTATAACTCCAAATCATAAACCGCTTATGCCCACGCGTCTGTAGCGACGAGTACTACGCAAATATGCCAAGAAAACAATTCTTACGTGACACGACACTACAGTTAACCCCAGTCAACATACGTGCCTTGAAGGGCATTTCCATAAAATCACTTAGTAAAATTATAAAAATTATAATTTTCAGGGACGGGTCGTCACAATCTTCCCCCCTTTAAAAATTTTGTCCCCGAAATTTTAAAATGACTAGTTAAAATGTAAAATACTTGAAGATAGAAAATGCATAACTATCCAAATACTTACCCAAGGAAGAAATCAAGTTAGAGCGGCTGCATAAAAGAAAGTGTCATTCCGTCGCGATCGGATTGCACTTATTCCTCCTTCATGCCTCCAAGTTCATACCTTCTTTCTTCCTAAATAATATAGTAGTATAACACCCATATCAACCGAGAACACCAATTACTACGTACTAACATAAGAAGAAATATACATATCTAAAATATTTAAAATAGATAGATAGATATATACACATAAAACTTACCATTCAAACACTTATTTCGAGAGTTTAAAATAAAGAGTAAAACTAACTCACCCAACTTCTGCAATAGCAGAAATACTCATATAAATAAGTAATCTCGTAGAAATGCTTGCAGGAAAAATCCAAAACTCAAATTGAAAATGGATCTCGCCAAACGTTGGTCGTGTCACGAGTTTCTAGGATAAATTCAAACCATAGCTAACTAGTAAGTGTCGTCGTAGATAAGCGGTCTTGCCCACTAGCTTAGTGAATCCAACAATCAAACCATCGATATTACAGTCTGCAACCTGTAATGCCGATAACTCATCGTTATCTCAATAAGCTAGTGAGAAATTCCCGAGGATGCAATATTACCATCTTGCTCCTCATTGGGAAATAAGCATACCTCGTCAGAACAAAACCTCAATCGTGCTCACGCACTATCTCCTCAGGCAATATCGTCAATATCATAAAGTTTCCATATCACAACCTTGATCATTTGATTACTTGCTCACAATACTCTTTTGTAACCCTCATATTACGCATAACTATTTATACCATTTCTCAAACGATGCCATGCTCATAATCAAGAGTGTAACCATAGTTACACATAACCTTAACAAGGGTAAGTGTTTATCCATCATATATTGTGCATAAAATCTCTGTATATCAGCTCCAATGGTACCATAGCTAAACCAAAACTGTAACCGTAATTACAAACACTAAAATAAAGATAGTGTTATGCTGCAACCACACTAATAGTAGGACGAACAAAATGTAACACGTTCACCAAGATCTGAGTAATTAGTTTTAGACTAATCGTTAGTCTCATGTAATGTGATACTGAATAAAATCTAGTACTCAACGTCCTAAAACAATTTCAAAGACTTGGAAGTGAAACAAGTAGCACGGAGAGATAAAATTATGCCAAGATGATAATCTGGTCTGGTTTCTGTTTGCTTAAACTAACATAGAAGTCTAGAAGCAGCTATCTCATAATGTCATGATCCTCTGATAGGAAACATATAGAAAACTATGGCTGTCCAGGGAGGTTGGACTTTATTTCCTCAATCATCTTTTCTACTCTAACTAAAGGCGGAGCTCGCCTAGACTGAGAATTCTTTTCAAACACCTCAAGTGGAGCCGCAGTTTTAATTCCTTTCATATCTCCACATTTGATCAAATCGCGAACCAGAGCTTATAGATCATGGCGTGCAGAGAAGTTAATAACAGCCCACCTCTAACCTAGTTGGCTTCACAAGTGTTTTGTTGTTGAAATCTTAGCGCCCATTTTAAGAAATGAAAATATCGTCAATACCAACTTTAAACTTTGGGACTGGAAGAGCCCTACCTTCCACTTGAGTAAAGCCACCACCGAAATGAAATACAATATAAGTGTAGCATTGGTTCAGCATCATGGTTCTTGATTTTCACTTTCTCTATATGCACAATTTAGCTCATATAGGAAACTTATAGTGATGATTCTCCATCTCTGATCGGACACAAGAAGTGATTATAACCATTCGAACAACTCTTGACAATTCAGGAGTAATGTCAAATCAATGCTAATGAACTCCAGCTGAAATGGAATAGGAATGGCTGGACATGTTCAAGGTAATTATATATGTTGCGATGGTAAACAATCACTAAGTTTGCACAAACGAAATGATGTACAATAGTGTAAGAGTAGACATTTCCCAGATTCTTTCACCATCGCCGTCGGAATCCAATTCTTTTCAGTGAATATGTACTTGAAAAAAAAATCTAATGTTGATAAAGATTTTGGAACACATTCTCCGCAAAGAAATGTCACTCGATTTTCAAGCAAAGATAATAAATATTGACTTTAAGTCATGGATAAGATGGCTCATTCCAACAGTGCTACACATTGGAAATATGAATGGTAATCTATCATGCTACTTCTGCATGGCTGACATATCCAAAGATATGTCATCACGAATTTTCAAAAATTAACATCATCGAAGAATGTAAGTGATGATGATGTGAGACAACAATTCGGTTGTCAAAACTTTATTCATATCCAACCTTCCAAACTAGACTAACTTTCTTCAGCTGAAAGATGAGAAAGGATACTATAATCAAAGAATCACTACCAAAGTGGATAAGAAAGTCGTCGAAAAGGCTACCACAAAGTAGGCAGATTAAGAAAAAAAACTCAAGTTACGAGGATAGGTCAGTTAGATCGTCAACTCAAAGTAGATGATAATAGCTTTAATCGTCACTTAAGGAAGTGACTAGATTCTAGGTACAATTCTAAGGTTCGAAGTTCCCTAAATAGGAGACTTAGTTTCTTCAACTTCAGTAACCACTGTTAATCAGTCTATTAGTTGCGGTCTAATTAACAAATTTATGATATTTCAATATTATTCGTTACCCTGAAACTGAGAATCGATATTCTGCATAAGGTATCACTCCCAGATACTAGCACCTGTGTCCGGTATCAGAAATCATACCTCTTGGATATTGGTTGACAGTTCTTGGATATCGAACAATATCGTCAATTAAAAGTGCCACCATAAACCGATTACAGGCTAGAGTTCACTCAGGTAGATGGTTTTAAAATGACTAAGAAAAAATTGGTCCTGAAAGGGGAATACTCACTACTTCTAAAGGTTTCGTACTAATCATAGGTATAACAATTCATACTTCGATGCATATACTCATCAAAATGACGAGTAGGGGTGGGCACGGGCCGGGCCCAAAATTGGAGGGACCGGACCGGACCTGCTTGAAAATACAACCGGGGGGGGGGGTCAGGCCGGATTTTACTATTTAAAAACTGAGAACCAGACCTAACCCGACCCTTATAAAATGGGCCTGGTCCAACGGGTACCCTTTTTTTTTTCTTTTTTTTTCCTCCGAAACGGCAACCTCCTCACTCCACAGTGAAATCTGCACAGCTAAGAACCAAACCCCTACATAGTCACGGCCCTGCTACCCAGACCCTCGAAGCTTGCAGATCACAAATGGCACCCAAGTCAGCCACACACGAAGGCTTTCGGTAACTCACACCCTTCCTCTTTTTCGAGCTTCTACGACCTGCAAAAGCTTCAACAACAATCCAATCGACAACCCCTTGTAGACCAAATCAGGTCCCTTTTTCCAAATCGTAGTTGCTGCTCACCTAGGCTACAACGTGTAGTTGTGACCTTCAAATCGCAGTTGCTATTGAAACCCTCATCTTTGAAGGTTGAACAAAGACGACTCGACTGAAGGCAAGGTCAGACGGCGACTCGCACGGTCTCCACGACCAGATTCCAAACCTGATGCCGCAATCGGCGAGCTTTTGGTGGTTGTTACACCAGTCCTCGCAGCGCCAGCCATCGTCGATTAGGTTGCCAATGCATGATTTGTGGAAAACCCAGCTGAGATTAAGAACTTGAAGAAGAAGAAGAAGAAGAAAGTTCAAGGATAGAGAGAGATCGAGAGAGATGAGAATCGACAGATCCGAAAGCAAAATCAGCAACCCACAAGGAGGAGAGATCAAGGGAGGAGACTCGGAGTGGTGTCCAAAACCCACAACTTAGAGTGGTGTTGGAGACTCAGAGTCGGGATAGAGAGAAAGGGTGAGGGGGAGAGTTGTGAATTGGGTCTAAGAATAAGAAAGGGGGTGATATCGTGATAGAGAACGGTCCGGGCCAGGGGCCCGTTTTCTCTAACTTTTAAAACCGGCTCGTCCCGTATTTACTAGTACCTGGCCCGGCCCGCCCCGTTTAGTATTTATAATTTTTGGACCCGCCCCGAACCGCATGGACCCGTCCTAACCCGCGGGTCCAAGACCCTTTTTCCCACCCCTAATGACGAGTACATCACCAAAGGAAGTTTGGAAACTGGTATTGACTAAGATATTCCAAAACCAAAGAGGAAATTTCTAATAATTTACTTTAGAACAGCTCAAACGGAAGTCGATATTTCTCTTGAAAAGCCAAATTAATAACTAAAGTGGTTAAGAAGACTAATATTATTGGGAACCATAAGTAACTATCTCCTAGACCTTTCCTTCGTCAAGTACTACCACTTAAGCACCAGGTTGTCTCTCAAGAAATTTTGGAATCTAGACGAAATAAACTTCATAGAAATCCTAATAAATGGTATGCTAACGAGTACTACCAAGGGAAACAAACTTAATTCTGGTTTCTTAACTCAAAAAGATCGATAAAAAAGGCATAAAAATAATAATGGAATTTATTTATGATTCCCTGGTGACACACCGTCATCGGTACATTAGCCCAGCTTTAGGGCCATAAACTTGTCTCAAATCCACAACTTTCCCTTGGTAAAGAAGTTCTTCACTTTAAGTCTAAAAGTATTTGCCAAAATGACTTCTAAAAGGTCGACAAGTCGACAAAACTACTCAAAACTGAGGAAAACCTAACACATTTTTCGTATTCGACGAGGTGGCAAGATTCGAGCATTGAGCTCAAAAACTGAAAATGCTCACATCAAGCGTGTGATGAATGTAATACTGCCCAAACTTATGCTCTGATACCAAACTGACACACCCCGACCCGGAACGTCCACTAGGACTCCAAATCGAGTTGTGTTGGCCGACACCTGGAAGGTGACGAAGCCAAAAAGGATGGTGATGTGGAAAATGTGAATAAATTTAAACCTAGAGTGTCTAAGGCAGAAATGCGCAGTGAGCGGGATTGAGCCCATTTCACACGCGATGTCAGAGCATAAGTAAAGTACAGTAGTGTGGGTAAGAATCATACCCTCAGAGCCAGCCACCTAAACTGGAATATGCCACGAATCATAGTCAATACGAACCTTTAGAAGTTTAAACCTAGAGGGGCACAAAACAAGAAAATGTGAGTGGGTGAAAACAAAGCTTTCAAAACCTTTCACATTATCAAAAGTATAACCCCTCGCCGAAAAACCTGTATAATTTCCCATAAATTATAATATACACAAATATATATGTCTCAAGATCATTTCCATAATCCAGAAATCCCAACATGTAAATCCTGCAAGATACCCTATAAATAATCAAGCCAAATAGCTGAACTAAAACGCTGAATAATAATGTGTCAGGAGGATCCACTTATAGTGGCCTATACGACTGAATCTATAGCTCATCACATATGCCTGCACATGAGTCAGAACCACTTATAGTGGTCTGTACGACTAGACTGTGTCAGAACCACCTATAGTGGTCTGTATGACAAGACTGTGTCGGATCCACCTATAGTGATATGTACGATACATAAATCAATCTATGATATCACATGAGTCGGAGTTGCCTAACGCAACCTGTACGACTCATAGGCAACCTGTACGACAATGTCGGAGTTGCGTAAAACACAATATAATCATGCCATAACCTAATCATTTCAAATAACACCATAAACTCACCTGAACTCACCTGCGCGTCCCGCGTTCACCTTAGCACTTCAAGCATTCACGACAATTATAGGTAGGTAATATGCATATGGGTATGCCACAATGCAATCTAAAACTCATTCATATCATAGTATATGCAACTAATAAATACATAATCTAACGTATAAACACTTAACATAATATTTCAAAGCATATAACCAATTATATGACTTTTCTGGGAAAATACAAGGTATATATACATATATAGAAAACCAAAATGCCCACTCACCTGGAATCCGCGCTACGATTCCCTAACACGAGCATCGAGGCATTCCGAACGATCGGCGCCTATGACCAATTATTGAATCACATCTCAGAACTCTTATCAATAGAATACGTAACTCACAAATAACATATCCCCCATGACATTTTAGAATGGTTTAAGACCCATTGACCAAAAGTCATCCGTCGATCAAAGTTCGACGGTAGGGTCACAACCCTACATAACTCGATTCGAAGATCTGCATCTCAGATTTCCGATCTGTAACTTCCAGAGATCC
The DNA here is from genome assembly GCA_036320875.1 of Cotoneaster glaucophyllus. Lineage (NCBI taxonomy): Eukaryota > Viridiplantae > Streptophyta > Magnoliopsida > Rosales > Rosaceae > Cotoneaster > Cotoneaster glaucophyllus. The sequence goes on from CM070070.1 coordinate 10,407,319, forward strand.
ACATGATACTTCTAAAATAACATACTAAAATTTCGATACGATCTAACGGTCGGATCTCCTCCAATCGCCAAAACCAAGTGGCGGTTAACATTTTATTTTATGAACTTCCAAATCCAATTCGGGAATATCCGTATATCGGATTCCTGATATGCAAGTTCCTAAGATCTTCAAATATTACGTATTACAACGTATCAAAGTTTGGTGACGATCCAACGGTCGGATCGTCGATTCAGATTTTTACCTAACCACATACCGTAATGAAATTATGTTCAATTGATCAATCTACGTCATTCGATTATCAAAACTGAACTTAAGACGCCAAACATAGCCTAAAAATAATATTAACGGCTCACTGGCCACGCGCCGCCGTGGGTGGCGGTCGGCCACCCCGACTCGCCGGAAAATCCAACTATCTCCAAAAATTACCAAATTTTGCAGAAATGAAGATCTCAATGAGTAGAGTGACTTTCATACCTGTGACCAAGGCCAATTTGGCCTGAAAAAGCTTCAATTTTGCTAAAATTGTACGGAACCCTAGGTTTTGGGTGTGTTCGATCCGACCTCCAAACTTGTTCCAACGCCTCAATCACTGCTTGGGCTTTGTTCCTGGGTTCTAGGGGAGTCTAATGGTGGTTATGGTTGACGGGATTTACTTCGGAAATGGTGCACCCCCGTGAAAAACCCTCAAAAGACCTTCAAATTCCTTCCAAATTTGGGTGATAATGGAAGGAAGGGTTAGATGATGGTTGGGAGTGGTGGTTTGGTCCAATTTGTGAGAAATCCGGTGGAAAAACATCGGAAAATATGGTGAAAACGGGTCAAGGGCGAGGGTCAGGGGTCCGGCCGATCCCCTCCTCTTATTCCTCTCTCATTTCCCTCCTTTCTTTCTTTCTTCATTGGCCCCTCACCTCTCTCTCTTCTCCTAACTGGGCAGCGCCCAATCCCCTATATTTTCTGTCCTTTGCATCTCAGCCATCCATTTTCCTCTTCATTAAATCTGGGCTACACATGTGGCACCCCAGATAATTCATAATTTCTGAAATCTTCCAATAATTAACTAAATTACTAAGATATCCCCAATTTCAAACGTCAATAACTTCTTCATTATAACTCCAAATCACGAACCGCTTGCGCCCACGCGTCCGTAGCGACGAGTACTACGAGAATATACCAAGAAAATAATTCTTACGTGACACGACACTGCAGTTAACCCCAGTCAACGTACGTGCCTTGAAGGCCATTTTCGTAAAATCACTTAGTAAAATTATAAAAATTATAATTTTCAGGGACGGGTCGTCACAACTACACTATTTTTAAAATTGAACACGAGTACTAAGCTGTTTCTAAAACTAAACACATGTACTGTTTCTGAAACTAAACACATATTGGCGTGCCCTGACTAATTCTTAAACTGAATATAGTATCTCTCCAAGAAGCCTAACAGCCATTCTTCTCACTCATCTTCTTGCATTTTCTCATCATTTTCACACCTTCCAAACATCTTTTATTTTTTTTTAATTTTTTTTCGATTCTTATAAAATTTTCTCTGAACCTCTCAATTTTTTAGCTTTCTACACTAATTACTTAATTTTCTTCCATTATCAATTTATCTCTCTAAGAATGCCTTTTTTTTGTTCCAAAAAAAAGCCCATTCTCGTGCCATTTTTCAGGTGTGGAATAGAATTTATATAAATATATATAAGGTTCTAAAAGACGTTGGACGCTAATCGGACGGTAGGCTGGGCCTAGCGCCGAGACGGCTAGGCAAGGCCTATTCGGATTTAAGTAAATTTATTATATCTCTACTAATTAGTGAAACCCTCTTTGTCAACCAAAAGAGGGTGAAAAGACAAATTAGTCTTCTATCACATAAAAAAAAGATGGGTAATAATGTAATTTCACAGGTCTAAATTTTACAGTTTTTTATTGAAGCCTCACCTACATGTGATGTTAAAATACCTCCAATATAAAAAAAATAAAAAAATAAAAAACAAAAACCAAAAACCTCCCACTTCCCCACGTTCTCTCTCTCCCTCTCTTCTTCTCATTTTCTAAAAAAATGTCTTCATACACACAAAGTGTGTGCCATATGCTAGTATTATATAAATAAATGTCTATTTATATTTTTAAGAAAAAAACACATAATTATATTGGAATATGTAAATTGCAAAATAAGCTGATATATAAATTATAAAATATTAGAACATATTGGAAACATAGGGAACAATCATATAATTAGTGTTCATCCAAGTATTCAATACATATCTTACATTTTATTGAAAAAATTAAAATGAAATATGAAAGTTATCGATTTTCTGTTTAAGTGAGAATCAAGATCTAGGCGGGGTGCCTAGGTGGGTTTAGGTGCGCTAGGCGCACACCTAAGTGGGTCAATGCGTACTTTCTAAATTTTCAAACGTCAAAGAACTAATCAGGACGATGATCAACCGTCTGGCGCCTAAGCATGTCCTAGGTGGCACTATGCGGGAATTTTTAGAATCATGTGTGTGTGTGTGTATATATATATATATATCTCTCTTTGTGTGTATGCAAGTATATACGTTACAGTTGACGAAGGAGATTTAACCATGTAGTAAGGTACCGTTTGGTACGCAGACGGGACGGGACTGAACATGGCGAAACAGATGTCCCACAGATGATGTAAATATTGAAAAAGATAAGTGAAAATTTTGTCTTAAAATGTTATAAATTTGTGTTTCACGAATGTGGAACCAGTCGTTTCGGGGGGAAGGTGGAACGAAAAATCAGCCAAATACCCGTTCCACGGTTTTTAGGCGCATCAAACGTGGGACGGAACGCCTCGTCCTACGTACCAAACGGTACCTAAGAGAATTCTGAAAAGATGGAGCAGCGATAGTTGAAAGAAATATTGGAAGAAATTAAGTTGGCGAAAATCAAATGCAATGGAGGGCTCTGAAATAGGACGGCGCTGAAATGTTTGAAAGCAGATTAAACATGCATTTCGTTTGTCATGAATTTCATGAATTTTACATGTATGTTATCAAAGCCACGTGCCTATAAAAAGGCATCCGACATCACTTTGGAAATCAATCCGAAGTGCATCCAAACTCATATTTTTGTACTCTTTCTTTCTTTTTCTTTTTTTGATAAATAAAAACCCAACTTAATTATCTAAACTTTTTTTTACAAAGTCTTAGGTTCGAATCTCGTCAAATGTGAGTTTGAACCATATTATTGCTAACTCATTATGAGGTTAAGCCCAACTTTTCCCCTTAGCATAAATAATATCATTTGTTAAAAAAAATCAGTTAATTATTAAAAAAATGTAATAATTAAAACAAAACCTAAGCAAAACGCCAAAAGAGTCGTGGAAGCAACCCACGTCAAAAAGGAACTTTGAACTTCACTCTCTCTACGAGAGATTTTTGAATGTGCTCGCAATATGGGCAGTACATTATATGCTATTGTACAAGTTGAGAGAAATTTCTTTTTTTAAGTGTCCCTCCACTTGTATAATGACATATGGCAGACCGTCCCGTGATTCAAGCACATTAAAAAATCTTCCCTCCCTCCCACACTTGGAACACTCTCTCGATAAATTATTAGGTAGTACTATACTACCACGACATTCGTGATACTCCCATTTAAAATTTTACATGTGGACCATCTATTTACAGCTGGGCTTATAATTTGGTTTAAGTAATTACAAATTAAATAAAAAGAAAATAGCTAGAGCAAAAAGAAAACCGATTAAAATACGACAGCATTTAACCAGCAAAGTCTCTGCAGACAACAGATTCTCCAATGGCGCCACGAGAACCTGAAGACGTGAAGAACCCTGGAAACCTCGACGAGGAGGACAACTTCATCCTCAAGACCTGCGGGTTAAGGCCATATTCAACACGTATTAAGAAAGCATAGAAGGAAGGTAAGGATAATTTTGGCTAACATGGTGAATGGTTTGTGTAGTATTAAGGAGTGTGACACTAGTTTAGCTGCACCAAGCCAGTGGGATCTTGTTTCCGACAAGCGGATGATGGAGGAGGAACAGCCGCTTCAGGTGGCTAGATGCACCAAGGTAATCAATCCAAATTCTGACAACGCTAAATTCATTCCTCGATGCAGTGAACAAAGTCGTTACGGGGAACAAGAAGTTTAGTGCAATGCCTAAACATATGGTTTACAATTTATATTTGATTACAGAGCTTCAAACATTAGAACCTCGATAATTTAATACCCGATAAAATAATAACAGGCGATTAAATAATATTTTTGGCTGGTTCCAACTTGGAGATAACGTGCTAAATTAATAATTTGCTAAATATCAAAGAGAATATATAATGAAAAATTTATATAAGTCCCACGTAATATATAAATTAATAATTTCTTGATTTCTTTACACCTTTGAGATTAGAAACCATTGTTGTATGTATGATGTGTTACTATGACTTATGGGAGAATTAAGAATACTCACGAATTGTACTTCGTTAAACAAATATATAGAATTGTTAATTCGTAAAACGAGAAACTAAATAAAATGTACAATATTTGAGTAAATAAGGAGGAATATTATATCATTGATTAACCAATAATTTTTTAAATTTGTCAATTATTTAACATTCGCTACAGTAATAGATTTTCTTTTGTCCCAAGATTAGTAATTTATGGAGGTTTAACTGTATGTTTTTGTTACGAAAGTTTTATTTTTGTTTGTTTATCTATGTTTTTTTAGTTGTTTAGTTTCTATCCTTTCTGTTAAATGATTTGTGAGCCTATTACAAAAACACGAAAAGAAAAAATGATTTGTATGCCTAGCGTAAATTTCCCTAAAATAACGAACGATTTTCATACGAATCCATATCCATCCACCCTTCTAAAATACACATAAACATATACAGACCTCCACCACAAGGTACTGAAAAATCGGAACCAAGGTTGGTGTTAAATCATCTGAACTATTATAATTCTTTATTTTTTTTTGGACAAACGATAGGGTAAGTACGTACACTAAACTCACTTAAATTACAGGGAAGGTAATTGAAATCCAAGACCTCGAGTGCAAGGAGAATGTTCTTAACCAAGTAAGCCACAAGCCACTTACGATCTATAATAATTATTTTCAATTTCATATTTTTAGCAAAGCAATGTAATTTGGATTGCTTTGAATGTTTTACTCGGATAATAAATTTATAAATTTTGAACGCCGCATTGCATTTATAAATTTAAAAACCATAGCTAGCATTGTAGGAAATGCTTTAAAAAAAATGGGTGTGCAAAAATTATTTCCTCAAGGCATGCTCTAACCGCGTTTAATCGGTTTCAGTGATTGCATTCGAGTGCTACAGAGCAAGCGTAATACAAAGTATAACATTAAAGAAAGAGGGGTGTGATATCCACACACCCTATTTTACTTCTCACACATTTTTTTAATTTCCGGCCGTCGGATCAAATGAATTGAAGAAGATCTACGGACATAAATTATTAAGGATGTGTAAGAAGTAAAATAGGGTGTGGATAGCACATCCCAAGAAAGAAGTTGCCCTAGTATCTGAATATCCATCCATAAAGCATGTTAGCCGCACCGACAAATGTGGTTTCATTATTCATTCATGTCAACTCAATTGGAATAACAAGGGATTTAAGACGAGCTAAACTAAAAATGAACTATGCGCCGAAAACGAAAAATAAGAATGTTTATTACCAGAGATATTGTGGTCTCCGAAAAGATATCAACAGACCTGGCAAAGACATGAACAAAAAAGATCAAGGCTACTTGAACTTGCATAAACAATCGCCATCTCCAACTCTCAACTCTTATCTATATATCGGATGCCGTCTCCTGCAATTCCAGGTCAAACAGTGGAATGAAGGAAAATCATATTGATCACTCGAACCAAAGGTACAAATATCGCCGATAATAGTGTTGGCAGTAAAAGAGAGAAAACCAAGAGAGATTGATTTTTGTTTTTACTGTAAGAGTAGAACTAGGATGGGTGACCTCCTGGGAAGTCCTCGTGTTGCATCCCCCCACAGCCGACCCCACCTAGTGGGAAAAGGCTTTGTTGTGTTGTGAGAGTTGAACACGTGCAAGAATAGACATGTATTTGCAAATAAAAATCATAACTCAGAAAATGAGGTGGTTGTATTACCTCTTTGGACGACTACGGTCTTCCTCATAGTCCATCACTCCTCCAGGTTCGGAGTAGATCTCCTCATGCCCCCGGAAGTCAATGTCGGCCTGCTTACAGTGGGGAACTTCTGCCACAATGTAAGTAAAGATACATCGGCCAACATATCCCAATAACTAAACAAAAGACTAATAAAAAATTATGTGTCTTGTGTGTGGAGTGGGAATAAATAACTCGTTCATCTATGATTATGTATAGCTTCAGAATAGCTCATCAAAAAGGCGCTGGTGTGCACATTTGTGGTAGAGAAATACATCAACGAAAATAAAATCATAATATCGTGTTTTACCATGCCATGCCATATGTCCAAATCATCAAAATGGATCCCATTCACTTTATTAGGAAGGATTACTTGCAGAAGCAATACAAAAAATACAACAGGATTAAACTTGCCTTGATGGAAATCGACTTCTTTACTTCTTCCACCCTATTTCCAACTTCTTTCTTGTGTTCCTTGGCCACTTCAGTCATAGTATCAGCCCACTTCATCTTTTCTTGAATTGAGATAAGAAGATTGCTTGAGGTATCCAACCTAGGTTTTCATTCACACAAAATTTAGGCAATACCATCAGATTTATATCTCAAAAAGAAACTTGAGAAATCATTAACTTAGAAGCAAAATATCACAAAGTCAGCATACTGGATTAAACACGAGAATGCATTACTACGATAAACATGGAACCGCTTTTTTTAATCTGCTAGTAGTTAATAAACTCTACCACATGAAACAAATTCATTAAATTGGTAACAGATGCTCCATAGCATTTGATTGCACACAACTAAACTTTTATGCAATCAAGGTCAGACATGAATGTTTTCAGATCATAATGCACATATTTAGGACCAAATTCTAAATAAGAAGTTCCATATATGCATACTGAACATACAACCCAACAGAGAAACTGCATCAAAATCAGAGACGTTACCAGTTTGACAGTGTTTGAATCATACTCCCAAGTTGTCCAGGTCTTGGATCTCTGCCAGCAGCAAACTGGACCTGCATTTTACAAGAAATAATTGATTCGATATTTCTTATAAGGAAATAAACAAAGACCAACGAGAAAAGGCAAGCAAAAACAAGTAAAACAACACAAAAATTATAAATAATTTGAAGCAAAGGCAGCAGTAATAAACACAAACCTCAAAGCATTTTCGCAACTGGTCCAGCTTTCCTCTTATTATGCCCTAAGAGAAAACATATAAAGTTACAATCAGACATCTCCTTCATGTTTTCTCTATCAACTTAACTATGTTACACAGATACAAATACAGGATAAATTACTATATAACAAGGATGGGATAATAAAATAGTATATATCACATTACACGTATATGTGCAAAAGTAATCTATATAAGAGAGTCAGAAGTGAGTTATAATTTAAAAGTACCATGGACGACCCTCATTTTTAAGGAAAAGATTCACACAAAAAATACCCTTGTGCATCTGGATGCGTATGTACACAACGCATGTCGCACTATACCCAAAAGTCAAACTTACAAAATGTCAATGAATACTGCAAATCTGTATCCGATAACTGTTGGGGTGTTATCGGGGGACATCAGGGCCACATCCTTACAGATACTCCACACCTGCAATATTTGGAATATCTGTGCTTCATAGACCAAACTAACAGTAACAATTTTCAGGTACTGTCCGATATTCAAAAATAAATTCTTACACGGGCAAGAACCATAGCAGAGTCCTGCCGCCCATGCACACTGAGCCAAATTGGCAGACAGATGGACGGGAGAAGAGTGTTTATTTGTACTGTATTTGAATAACAATTCGTTAAAGTAATGATTATTCATTCCACAGCCTTCACTAAAGAAACCTTTTTGTCCAGTAAAAGATGCCTATTTCAATGTAACTGGGAAAAAATAGAGGTAGAAGGATGAAAGAATTATTACCGCATACATGCACTCATTAATGAGAAAATCCTCGAGCTCTCGTACATTGATAACATCTAACTCCTGCATAAGTTGATGATACGGTAGTACCTGGAAAATATTTCAAGAATATAAGAGAAAACTGAATGCACAACACAATATGGGACATCTGTGTATATAAAAACCGGATATCAACACAATAGTGACCTAGAACACCTAATATCATGCTATGATGAATCACTACTTTACAAATACTTAAAAAGGTTCTAGAAGACTCTCTCCATAGTCTTTTAGCACAACAATCTCATGATATGTTCAATCAAAGGCATCAGATACTAAGACCTGTAAGTCCACTATTGTTCTGAATTTTGATTGGAACTAATAAGCTTCTGGCATTCCATATAACTTTTCGTATCGTCGTTTGCAGTAAAGGGCACCATCATCTATATCTATTACATTCAGAATTCAATTGGTAACTGTAATCTTTCCTCCAAGTGCAACTAAAACAAACATCTGTCCTTAAGACTTGTCCAAAAGTGATGATAATTTTCCTCTCCTTTCACTTTTGATGACATATTTTCCAAAGCATGGAGGACATCAAGTACCAAAGGTGACAAGCTCCATATATTCATATTGGAAAACCATACAGCCATAGCCATTACTACGCAATCAGAGATGTATATCACCAACAACTTTTCAAAATAAGTGGATTACGCATTAAGGAAACATACCTTGTTTGTCTCAGCCAGTGTAAGAACAGTAAGCTGTTTCAGCTTTAAGACTTGATCAGGGACCAATTGTGGACAATGACTGGCATCACCTACAATACATTTCAGTTTCTTAAATTCCATAACAATGCCAAAGAGATGCTTAATTTCTTGTTTCAAAGAAAATATACTCAGAAACTTTATGGGAAGTAGTTCTCCTGGGAATTGACAATATCTCCAGAATTTCAAAAACTATTGAAGTAAGGAAAAGCTTAAATGTTATGGAGGGAATAATAAAAGACACAGTAGTAGAATTTAATAAAAGATACAGCAGGTGCTTTAAAACAAATGTGCCAGTTTACACTTCTTCTAACGAAAATATGTTGCTGCCTCCATTTATTCATCTTATCCGTGAACAAGTATAAGAAAGTATCTTCTTTGACATCTCCAAATAAACAGTAAGAAACAAAAACTGGTGATGAAGTGATGACTCTGCAGCAAAGCTTGATAGAAGTATACATGGGTCAGTTATATCCTGAAGCGACATTAATATGACAAAAGCACCAACTGCATTGGCACCCAAAACCCTGCCACATGTTCTTGAGAATGAGGCTGCGCACAATGTTTCATAATGTTTCATACAATGAGCCAACAGACGTTCCAATGGTGGCTCAAATTTTGGGTTTTTCTCCTTCTGAGTTTTGTTTCCATGTTGCACAAGGTTTGTTCACATTTAAATTGTAGGGCGTTATTGTTTTATTTCTTTATCACAGATATGGAAGCAGAAAACAAACATTAATCGATTTGGTGCAAGATGACCAAAGCAATCAAACCAACAGCTAGAGAATAACAAACCCATTAGAAAATCGACCAAAAGACAAAGCGATTTTTGTGTGCTTACTCTTGTAATCACTCCATGTGCCATGTGCAAACAATCGAAGCACATCAAGGTACACAGAATTTTCCGTTCCTTCAAGCTGCAGATATTCCACAATCAAAAAACAAATGCATAAGAAACAAAACCCAGCAACAATCAACAATTTTATTTTCTCTTTGGCCGCAACGAAATTCTGATTATACACCCTTTGCTCAAACCCAGAAAGTACACCACCAAAATATACACAGAAAAATGAAAATTCCACAATAAATAAATAGAAACATGGGAACCTGAAGAACATTAGGGACAGCGATAATTTCCGAAAAGGCAAAAAGGGCAGGGTGGGAGGTGGCTTCTGCAACGAGGAGGCCGATGGCGGAGCGATCGAGTGATGAGGCTTGCTTCACGAAGTGATCAATGACCTCCTCTTGCTTTTGCTCAATCTCCATCTTAAAAAACAACAGAAATTACGAATTGCAACGATGGAAAATCGAGACGAGACGGTGAAAAGTTCAGCAGTGGAAAGCTAGGGATTTGGTAGGTTTGAAATTTGGGGGCAGAGATTGAGGAGAAAATTGAGGAGTTTCGGAGCAAGGATCTCAGAATGAAGTGATCCATTGTCTATTCTATTTGAACCTACGAGCATTACTAGTGTTGTGGGCGCCCGGCATCGATGTAGGTTTACGTAACTCGTCGTGTGATATAACATTTGTTAAAATAAATATATAATATAGTCAGATCTGAACTTGATTTGTTAAAATTAGGAAACTTTAATGAAAAGAGTTTGGGCCAATAAATATTTAACCAAAAGGGCTCAAAATTTAATAAAAAAATCATCCAAAACTATTGTTCACGGGTCAAACTTACAAACCCAACCCACTACAAATCTACATTTCAGTAAATACCCCTAAATGATTCGATATTGTCCTGACTTTTCACCAACCTCACGAAACCGCCATAATAACTCCATGTCTTCCTATCAAATCGAATTCCCCCATTTCAAAAACAACCAAATCAAAGTTCAAATCAAACCTGAAAAAGAAAGCATTCATCGGAACAAAGCCGCCGAAACAAGTTCAAAGAAGTTTAATGGCAGAAATCGGCGAAAAAGTGTCTTGAAAAACTGTTTCTGGAGAACCCAAAACATATTACTGTTTCTGGAAAAAAAAAAATCAATACGGTGTTTGTTTTGTCTGTGCACAAACAACATTGTATCTGGAAAGAAAAGAACCAAAATCCAGAAACAATGACTAAAACTCCATAAACAGTGACTTAGATTCCATAAACAGTGACTTAAATTCCAGAAACAGTCTATGTTTTAACCTTTGACTGTTTTTTTTTTCCTTTCATGCATCAGTTGATTATATTTAAGAAACAGGATGCTTATTTTCCTTTGAATCCAAATACGCTGAATTTCACTATTTATTTTCTAACTTACATTTAAGAAACAGTGTCTATTTTATTTGGATCCAAAAACAGTGACTTAGATTTCAGAAACAGTATTACTTAAAATCCAGAAACAGTTTATTTTTACAGTCCAGAAACAGTGACCCGTCGTTATTATTGAATAGCATGCAGATCTCAAATTTATTTACTGGAGAAACAAACGATGAACTCCACTGACGAAGAAAAATTGAAAAACAGTCCCTCGAATACACTATGAATAATAACGACGATCACATTTTAACAAAATCGTACAAAATATAAATTAAATAGTATGATGATCTATACTTTTGTTTCAAAGAAAAAGAAGAAGGTCTGCAAAACAACGATGAACTCCATTAACGACGAAAATCTGGAACTCAACATAAAAAAGTTAGTGGTAAAATCGAAAAATCATAGTTTATTATAGTTGGGTCTTTTTTAGTTAGACTATTTTAATATGGGTCTTGTACTAATCATTAAACATAACTCATAACATGATTTTTTATTAAAACTAAAACTTTTCAAGTCATTTTCATTAGTTTTCCTTTAAAATTGACAGATAATATGACCTCACATGTTATTTGTGACAGCCCGTCCCTATTGTTGTATATTTATTTTCCTCAAAATTGTGAATGGACGAAACTACCCTTGAGCGTTGGTTGTGGATGTTTCGTTTTTGGGCTAAGTTTAAAGGCCCAAAAGTTTGGGTTTTGGACCAATAGCTTTGTTTCCTAGTTTTTAGGAACCAACTAAATTCAAGTTAGGGTTTGTAGTAAAGTTGGTTAGGGACCAACTAGAACCTAAGTCTTTACTTTTGTTTTTGGTGATGTGTTAGTGTGAGGACCACACACATCCCTTGGACTCTCTCACCCTCCCGTGCTCTCTCTCTCCTCTCTCACTCTCGGACACACTCTCTCCCTCCCTCTGCAAACGTACAGACAACACCCAAATTGCCCCAAAACTTTGCAGATCGAACAAGTTAAGGGCACCATCGTGATCCTTGAAGGTTCATGAGCTCAACCATGTCCCTTTTTGGCGGTGAGACCTTCGAAAAACCCTAGAGTTTGAGAGATCCGTCGAGGTACAGTAGCACAACGTTGATTGACAAAGTTTCATGCTATTTCAAGGCTCCTAAAGGTATCCTATCTTCCTCCTAAGTGTTCTGGATGAGTTTTGGCTAAGTTTGACCGTAAAGAAACCATGGAAATCGAACCTCTGAAGGTAGCACTGTTCACCAACTTTTAAACCCGTGAATTTCTTCGATTTTCAGGACCACAACAAGCTTTAGGACCTTCCCACGATGCTCGGAGTGCATCGTTGATGAAATTTGGACGTCGGGAAGCCCAGATACGAGGAGTTGCAGAGGTCACCGAATTTCCGAGCTTGCTCCGACGTGATTTCGTGGAATTTAAAGCTTCAAATAGGTATAACGTGATTCTTTAGGTTCTAAGCTTCATTTTGGTGGTAATTTCGTAGAAAATGGTTGAGAATCGAGTGAGAATAGAGGTTTAGAAGTTTTCCCAGTTTCCGGCAACGACGACGGTCGCCGGAGTTCAGAGGAAGAAGACGAAGAATATTCCGTCAAAACTGACAGAATATTCTGACGGCATTAGTTAAATTAAACAGTATATGCTACTTTTTAACGGAATATTCCCTAACGCCGTTAGGATTTCTGTCCCCTGTGCCATGCACGTTCCGCGCGTGGGTGGCGCATCTGGCCGTGCCTTGGGCCGGACGTGAGGGCGCATAGGGTCTCCAAAAAAATTTCTAAAAATATAGGGATGATCCTGAGGTTGTGTAGATCATTTTGGTATATTCAAACACCCCAATTGAGCAATGTATGAGAAGTTATTTCCCTAGTTTCGTTTATGTGCTTTAAAATAACGTATTTATAGTTGTTTCTCACATAGGCGAGACCTATCCGGAGGACGAGCGTAGCCAGGCTAGGCACGGGGGCTACGATCCATCTACTTATTAGTGAGTGGGCTTTTGGTTTTCCGTATATACCTATATACTAAGTATTTTTCCCAGAATATGCATTTTAAATGATTTTATCAAAGAATTGCCATGCCAATATATTGTTATTATTGAATATGCATTATGAATTGTATATGCATGACTGTTGGTGCTGCGGGCGCTCAGGTAAGTTCCAGGTAAGATTATGTGTTGTTCATGAGAAGTTGAGTTATGAAAAGTATGATGAGATGCATCGAGAGCTCATTAACCTGCACCCCGGTGTTAGTGCTCCCGCCCAGGGTTAGGGGCATAGTCTTTCACGTGATGTTCACTTCCCGCACCACACGGTCATCTTGGATCCAAGTTAGGTGCACAGTCCTGTCGTATAGACCACTTTCAGTGGGTTCGACTCGTAGGTGACCCGCGATCATTCGCACAGTCTTCACGTGATTGTAGTACTAGAGCGTATTGTTTTACACCCAGTCTTGTCGTATAGACCACTATAGGTGGGTTGACTCGTGTGTAGGCATGATTTATGAGCTAGAGTTCAGCTGACGAGCTGTTGCATTTATTATTGCATTTGAGTCACTTACCTGATTATTTGAGTTATACGACATGGCATATTCATGATTTATTCACTTTTGTGACGATGATGATTTCAGTTGAGTTTTGATATGTGTATATACTATTTTCTGGGAAAGTATACAGGTTTTACGGCGAGGGGATATAACTGTTGTTTATGAAATGATTTTGGAAAAACTTTGTTTTTGCCCACTCACGTTTTTGTTTTGCGCCCCTCTAGGTTTTAGGTAGCTGTTGTTGGTGGCTCACGGGGATACATCAGACGTTCTGACAGACCATCACCTATGTAGGACCACCTTCGGGTGTTGTTAAATTAAGTACTTCATATGCATTGACTGCACCTAGACTATTGTGCTCTGATTGTGTATTCACACTTATTTCCAATCTAACATTCCTTGAAGTTTGGTTTTTATTCTTTCGTAAACTCTTCTATATTTTTGCTTCCGCACTGTGCACATGGCTACGTCACCCTCACGTGACGGCCAGCATGCCTCGATCTCGGTCGGGGTGTGTCATTATTCTTTAAAAAAAAAAATTAAATCAATAAATAATCAAATGAAAAATGTAAGTGAGATCAAAGAATCCAACATTAAATATCTAACCTCACATAAGTAAAATTAAATCCTATAGCTATTGTTGTAGCCACCTTATATATAATAGTTTTTTAATTAATGTAGAAGTGGAAAAAATATAATAAAAAAAGGTTTCTTCGTTGCTTTTTTATACACAAAATGCACATTTACTACAATATAACAATTATATAAAAAGCCATAGATCTAAAGGAAAACTAACGAAAAGGGCTTCAAAAATTTGCATTTTAACTAAAAACCACTCTATAATTTTATTTGATGATAAGGAAAAAAAAATTAAAAAAAAAAAAAAAAACCTCACAAAGGCGCGTGCATTGCAAATTCTGTAAACTTACCATATATATTACAGCAACCCACACCTTTTATTATTATTTTATTTAGTAGCTTCAAACCCTAGCCTCATAGCCCCACGTGCCTCCTTCCTCTTTCTTTATTTCATGTTTAGGAGCTTTAATGATGATAGTTAGTACTTTCAATGCTCCCCTTATGTTCCCGCTCTCGCCATTTTTTTTAAAAAAATGTAATAAACTATCTCCCATAATAATCTTAACTAATGATTTCCTATTTGAACTTTTTGTGAGAATGGAATAGGCTCTCATCTTTCCTAAAATTAGAGAAAGACCTGCTCTCTTCAGACTTAAATGATTAATTGCTTTGGATGACACTTCCTGAAGATATTCGACCATCATAATACTTTTGACGACATTCTCGTGTATAGAATAATTATTTGGGTTTTCTATTCATTGTTAGAATGTTCACGACTCATCCATTAATCAGTATTATAACTAATTCGAAGACACAACTAATCATTTGTATCTAGTTAATGTTGATGACATGCCTTTTCCAAGTTTATTTTTCAAACCATTGGCCACTAATTTCTTGGCCCCCAAAGCCATAGATGCTAGTGTGCATTTTCCAGTTGAGCTTCATCTGTTGTCCATTGTTTTCTCTGTCATGGTTAATCAAATAGTGATAGTACGACAGTTTAAGAAATAGTTAGTGTTCAGTTTACGAAATAGTGATAATATTAGTGTTTAGTTTAAGAAATAGTCAATGTTCGATTTACGAAATAGTGATAGTATTAGTGTTCAGTTTAAGAAATAGCTAGTTTTCAGTTTAAGAAATAGTGATAATACTAGTGTTTGGTTTAAGAAATAGTTAGTGTTTTGTTTATGAAATAGTAATAGTATAAGTGTTCGGTCTAAGAAATAGTTAGTGTTTAATTTACGAAATAATGATAGTACTATAGTTTACGAATTAGTGAAAGTAATAGTGTTCAATTTAAGAAATAGTCAATGTTTAGTTTACGAAATAATGATAGTATTAGTGTTCAGTTTAAGAAATAGTCAGTATTCAGTTTACGAAATAGTCAGTGTTCAGTTTAAGAAATAGTGATAGTAATAATATTCGGTTTAAGAAATAGTCAATGTTTGGTTTACGAAATAGTGACAGTATTAGTGTTCAGTTTAAGAAATAGTCAGTATTTAGTTTACGAAATAGTCAATGTTCAATTTAAGAAATAGTGATAGTACTAGTGTTCGGTTTAAGAGTTCGTCATTATTTGGTTTGAGAGATAGTTTTTTTTTTCTTTCCAAAAGATAGACATTTTATTAGACTTAAATATGAATCGTTACATGCTCATCTTCTGCTAGAATATTAAAAAGAAACTCTGGTCCTAACTCATCCCAGTCAAATCTCCCGCCATGCTTAACAACGTACGCCGCTATGAAATGGGCTGCA
This sequence comes from Cotoneaster glaucophyllus, assembly GCA_036320875.1. NCBI lineage: Eukaryota > Viridiplantae > Streptophyta > Magnoliopsida > Rosales > Rosaceae > Cotoneaster > Cotoneaster glaucophyllus. The sequence goes on from CM070070.1 coordinate 10,423,253, forward strand.
CGATTACAATGACGAGGGGTAAATCAAAACCTCACTTACTGAAATAAGTTTGCCATTCTCCAAATATCTTGGAGATAAATCTCGAGAATCACATCAACTGCAATCTCCTTGTTGAGCATCTGAATCAATCCCTTAGAATCTGATTCAACCACCAACTTAGAACTACTTCCCACACCACTACCTACCACCGCCTCCAATCCATGACGTACTACCTCCGCCTCTTCCATAATTGCAGCCCCAAACCATCCATCTCCTTCCCCTCCCACAATCTTTGGAATCCCCGCAAAATCCCGAAGCACCCACCCAACCCCTCCCTTATTTGTGTGTTTCCTCCATGCCGCATCACAATTTAATTTCAGCACTCCAAAACCCGGTTTTACCAGCACCCCACACCCTCCCTAATACCCATCCCCATCTGCTGCCCCTCTCCAATTCTCGTGCCCTCCCCAATTCCCATGCCCTCCCCAATACTCTCTCTTAGACACTTCCTCACCCCAGACATCTTATCCCTACTATCATACCCACCCTCCCCCACCGTGTCCCCCATGGCATCCCTAAATTCTACCATTTGCCACTGTCATAGCCACGTGTGGTAAAATCCACACCCCTTTAAAAAGGGTCTCTTCCTACATTTCCAAATACGCCAAAATCCAAACACCACTTGTTGCATCATTGTCTCGACATCACCTCTTTCTCCATCAGTTGCATGATCCGCTGCCATCCTTCTAAGAACTCATTGACCCTCATTGCCACCATATTAATCTGTAGGGACGTCCCAAACCAAAAAGCTCGACTAAAGTCACAATCAAAGAAGAGATGGGCCTCTGTTTCATCACTCGCTCCGTACAAATCACATTTATTCACCACACTGATCCGTCGACGCTCCAAATTATGCCTAACCACCAAAGCCTTCCTACAAGCCTTCCAAATAAAAAAATGGAGTTTGTGTGGCACTGTAAGAGACCAAATGTTCTTCCAAACCCCTCATAGTGTACCAGAAATGATAGACATCCCATTTCCCTTCCTTCCAAGCTCACCATTTTTCATCATATCCATCGCAACATGGTACCCCGATCTTACGAAGTACAAACCATTCTTTGTATAATGCCAAATGCGTTTATCCTCACACCCAAGTCTACTAATCGGTATAGTTCGAATCAAATCCAAATCGTCCGGATACACCAATGCCTCAACCTCCTCTAATCGCCACCCCTGCTTATCTGCCCTCATCAGCTCAGACTCCTTTATATTTGGAGCCCCATTCCTCAACACAGGTTTAAACGAATGGGTTTGGGAAGCCAAGGATCCACCACCCTAATCAACTCCCCATTCCCCACCCTCCACCGTAACCCTCTGTTCAAAATTTGTCTCATCCACAGAATGCCTTTCCACCCCCATGACGACTTATATTTCCCACTTGCCTCCAAGAAAGATGTGTTGGGAAAATATTTATCCTTTAACAAGCATAGCTACATTAAACCCCCATAAGATATCGAAAACCCAACTGTCCAACCTTCTTACTCTTAGTCAATTTATCCCATGCTACCCAATGACATCCCCTAGTCTTCGATTGACTCCTCCACCAAAATTGAGTAATGGCTCACTCCATGTCTTTACACGTGGTCACCGGTAACTTGAAACACGCCATATCATGGCTCGGCATCGCCATTGCAACCGATTTAATTAATATCTCCTTCCCACCAAAGACAAAATTGCTCTGCCCACCCATCAATACGACATTCAATACCCCAACGTACAAATTCAAAAACCGCCTTCTTCGAAGCTCCAAAATCAGCCTGAATTCCCAAATACTTACCAAATCCATCTTGAGCCTGAATATTCATCCTTGATACAATCTTTTTTTTATTCTTCTTCAAACAACCCTTCCAGAAAAATATAGAACTTTTCTCCAAATTAATAATTTAACCTGAGACCTTACCATAATCCTCCAAAATTTTAATCATATGCCCTGCTTCCGTCTCATCCGCTTTACAAAAAACCACTAAATTGTCCACGAAAAGCAAATGAGTAATTACCGCAGCTCCCGGCGCCATTCGCACCCCACTAATCATCCTCTTCGTTTCCTTTTTCCGAATATATGCCGAAAGGGCTTCGGCACATATAAGAAAAAGAAAAGGGGACAAAGGATCACCCTGTCTTAACCCTCTTTCCGGCCGGAAGTAACCCGATGGAACACCATTCACCATCCCACTATATGACACCGTAGAAATACATTCACGAATCCAATCACAAAATTTAGGATGAAACCTCAAATTATTCATCACCTCAAGCAAAAAACTTCATTCCGCTCGATCATAAGCTTTCGCCATGTCCAGTTTAACCGCCATTCTACCATCCTCTCCCTCCACACCTTGCTTCAGAGAGTGCAAAATCTCATGAACAACCAAGATGCTATCATGGATTTGGCTCCCCGGAACAAAAGCCGACTGATTATAGCTTATAATCCTATCCATCACATACTTCAGTCTTCTCGTCAAGAGTTTAGCAATTACCTTATACACGACATTACATAAAGATATCGTCCTAAGCTCTGTCATCTGCCACGAAGCCTTCACCTTTGGAATTAAAGTGTTAAGTTTTAAATATAATCAGTGTTCGATTATAGAAATAATCAATGTTCAGTTGTAAAAATAATTAATGTTAACATGACATGACACAAACTTAAAAAATTGTCCAAACTAAAGATAAAATCACTATTTCGAAATTAAAATAAGCATTGTTTATCAAACTGAAAAATGAAAAATTGTCTTTATTTTTTGTCTTGTAATATTATTACTTAGTTTGTTCCAAAAAAATATTATGAAATAATGGTCAAATAAACATACAATAAAATAAAAAGTAAAAATTGTAATATTTATGGAGTGAGAGTAGACCTGGCATTCGTGTCGTGTTTCCCGTGTTCATGTCGTTTTCGTGTCATGCCCGATATCTTAACGGGTCGTGTAGTGTAACACCCGTTAAAATAAACGGGTAAAATGACCAGACCCGAAATCGACCCGATAATATTAACGGGTAATATGACCCGACCCGTTACCCGTTAAGGAAAATATATTTTAAACCAATAAATAATTAAATAAAAAACATAATACTTTTTTTGAGTGAAAACGCATTTTTCTTTTTAAGTATTGTCACATCCAAAACATAAAAACGGATTTTTCTTTTAAGTGTATATTTACATATCTAAAATAAGAGCATAATAAAAAAACATTAGAACATTACAAAATATCAAATGTTCAAAAGATTTGAAAAATTGAGGACATTGGAACATTAGAACATCTTGCACATTTTCTTCCAATCAAACCCTTCAATGTAGAAGTATAAAAAATATATAAACGCTCGTAATAACAAGCTTTACAACTTTCGTGTAGAGCTTAACTTCAAAATTCGTCACTATAATCATATAAATCATAGATCAAAATTTAACCGTTGATTATTGTTTACATTTACGCTTCATTTTTCTCATCAAATTTTGTTTTTTCATATTTTCTTTTTTGAAAACATGATCTATTAGAGGATGCAAGAAGATGAACGGTTTGGATCGTTGATATTATGTTCAGAGTTTTACGATTATTGAAAATATTGCTTGATGTTTATAAAGTTTTTACAAACTATATGACATCGACTCATATTTCAGTTAACTGTAAATATCGAAACGTTATATCAAAGATCTGAACTGTTCAGCTTCTTACATCCGCCAGATGATCATGTTTTCAAAAAAGAAAATTTTAAAAAGGAAATTCAGTAACAAGAATAAAGCGTAAATGACAATCGACAGTTAAATATAAATTTAAGGTTTATGGATTATAGTGTTGGATTTCGAAGCTAACCCCTTCATAAAAGTTGTAAAGCTTGTCATTATGAGTGATTGGATATTTTTTTTACATTTTTTACACTTCTATAATAATTATTATTAATTTTATTAATTTTGCCCTCAAATAAAAAACAATATTTATGAGGGTTTGGAGGATTTTAAAAATCTAAACAATAATTTAAGTGTAACCATTATCTACTCGTAGAGGAATAATGATGAATCACAAGTGTTTATATATTCTTTCACATTTTTCATACTTGTATGTATGTCTTCTTAGTTCTTGCCTATACAAATACTATACTAGTTTATTTTAATTTTGGACACGAACATGTTAAGTAAAATTTATTATCCTAGTAATGATAATAAAGAACTCTCACAATAAAAATAAATAATGACTATTTTTTTTAAAACTTATATAGAATAATAATACAAAACTATATATTTAATATAGAATATATTGTATATATTAATATGGCTAGTGTATTTTATAATAAATCTTTTAGTAATTAAACTTTAAAATTATCAAAATAATTTTTTTCCTAACGAGTCGAAACGGGTCACCCACGTGTATACCTGTTAACGAGTCACCCGATAATTACCCGATAAGTTATCGTGTTGACCCGAAACCCGTTATTTTCGTGTCGTTTTCGTGTTGTGTCAGAAACTGCGGGGTCTAAGTGAGAGTAGAGTGATATGAGAGATGAGAGAATAGGAAAAAAGTTGATGTGAATGGGTGAGGTGAGAGGAGAGAGAAATTTGATGGGAATATGTGAAAGATGGGATAGAGAGAGGAGCTAGTAACGGTGGAGGAAGAAAGATTGAATGAGGGAAAATGTGTGTGACTGAGTGATGTGACGCGAGCGTCATATTTTGTTTTTAATTTTTTGTCCTTTTTTATTAAAACTTAAGTCATTTTTATTAAAATTTAGGGTTAAACTCATTTTACTACCCTAAAGTTTATTGGTTTTTAACATTTAGTACATGAAGTTTTTTTTATCCCAGAGTGATACATAAAGTTATAATTTTGAGACACTTTCATACATCTGTTAAAGCTGCTGTTAAATTTGCCGTTAACTGATGACGTGGCATCTACGTGGACAATGACTGGGTGCCATGTGGATATTAAAACAATAAAAAATTAATAAAAACTAAAAAATAAAATAAAATAGGGTAAATTACACAAAACTACCTCAACTATTGGTCTCACGACACTTTCATACCTCATCTTTTAAAATTGACAATGTCATACCTCATCTTTAGAATTTGGTCAATTTTATACCTTCCGTTAGTCTGACCGTTAATTTGTCAGTTAAATGCTGACGTGGCTTGATCCAGAACCCACTTTATATTAAAAAATAAAAAAAAATCATTTAATATTTTTTAATATTAAAATAACAAAGGAAAGTAAAAAAAAAAAAAAAAAAAAAAAAAGAAAAAGTCAAAACTTCATTCGTCCCTCCCTCTGTCTCCCCCCATCTTCATCTTCCCCCTTCCTCTAACTGCAACCCAGACCAAAAAAATAAAAATAAAAACAATTTGTCTTCCCCCCACCCACCATCCGCACCCAAACTCGCCACCACACCCCACCGCATCCAAACTCGCATCCACCTTCTTCCCTCCTCTACATACCCCACTCTTCTTCCCCTCTTCCTCTATCTGCAACCCAGAAAAAAAAAAAATACACCAATTTGTCTTTCCCCCGCACCCACCCTCAGTCTGTCTTCCCCCCGCACCACCCCACCCCCTCTTCTCCCCCATCTGAGCCCAACCTGCAACCCGAAAAAAAAAAAAAAAAAAAAAAACCCAGATCCCGTCTACCCGGCCAAGGCCGATTCCGTCTACCTGGGCGCGGAGAAAATGGGGGGAATGGATGTGGATTTAAGGAGTGGGGTATGTAGAGGAGGGAAGAAGGTGGGTGCGAGTTTGAATGCGGTGGGGTGTGGTGGCGAGTTTGGGTGCGGTGGGGTGTGGTGGTGTCGGGGGAGAAAAGGGGGTGGGGTGGGGGGTGGTGGGGTGGTGAGGGGGGAAGACAAATTGTTTTTTTTTCTTTTGATTTTTTTGGTTTGGGTTGCAGTTAGAGGACGGGGAAGATGAAGGTAGGGGGAGAGGGAGGGAGGGACGAACGAAGTTTTGACTTCTTTTTTTTTTTTTTTTTTTTCTTTCTTTTTTACTTTCCTTTGTTATTTTAATATTAAAAAAATATTAAATGATTTTTTTTTTTTTTTAATATAAAGGTGGTTTTGGATCAAGCCACGTCAGCATTTAACTGACAAATTAACGATCAGACTAACAGAAGGTATAAAATTGACCAAATTCTAAAGATGAGGTATGACATTGTCAATTTTAAAAGATGAGGTATGAAAGTGTCGTGAGACCAATAGTTAAGGTAGTTTTGTGTAATTTACCCAATAAAATAAAATAAAAACTTTTGGACTTTTCTCCATCAAGCTAGCTGCACATTCAAGCAGCTCAAACCAACCACCACGCTCCTTCCCGAGCCCAGGTATGTTGAATCGAAGATGCAGAGCGTCCAACGCCTCCCGCGCGGGATCCTCAAATCGTTCAAATTCTCCTCCATACCCTCCCTCAAATCATCCTCCGTACCCACCGCCTCCTCGACCACCTATACTGTCGCTGCTACGTTCACTAAGCCACTGTTAAAACCGTAGCCTCCGCCGCCGCCTCCGCGGGCTCATCCACCACCCGTGTTGCCACTGCCACCCGGAACGGCACCCTCCCCTAGGCCAATCACGTCAAGAGCTTTGGTTCGACCACCGACATCCTCTTCGCCGGTGTACTCGACCGTCTCGCCTTCTCCGAAGTGCAGAAACCTTCGGATCGGATCGAGGACTGGACAAACAGATGCTCTCCGCCGTCATTGGGGATAACGAAGCTGAGCCTCTTCTGGTCGCTGAACTACTTGACGGTGACGCTCAGTCTCTCATTTGTCTTTCTCTCTCAAATGCATATCCCATAACCCTAACCCTAGAAATTGCCCTCTCTCTCCCACTGTAAATTTGTTTCTTGAGTTCACTGTTGATGCATTTGCAAGTGAATCATTGCTCGGTGGTTTCAATTTTAGTGTTTCTTTGGCGGATTATCATGAATGCTAGTATCAGATTCATGGGATTTAGCTAGAAAGGTTCGATCCTGAGCTGCTTGAATGACTGCAGCAAGCTCGATGAGCTTTTAGGGTTTAATTTTTAGTTTTTTTAACTTTTTAGTTTTTCAAACTTTTAGTTTTTATTTTATTTTTTATTTTTTTTTAAATTATATTTTTTTAATGTCACGTGGGGCTAAATTGACACGTGGCATCCAATCAGTATCTACATGGACGTCACGTCATCGTTTAACAGAAAAATTAACAGTCAAACTCACAGAAGTATGAAAATGTCCCAAAATTATAACTTCAAGTACCAGACTAGGATGAAAAAAACTTGATGTACGAAATGTTGAAAACCAATAAACTTCAGGATAGTAAACTGAGATTAACCCTATATTTATTTATTTATTTATTAAATAATTTATATAATTTTTTTTTTTTGGAATTTTTTTTTTTAACAACGGCCGATTGTCGTGGTCAATTTGTAATCAAGAATGGTCATAGTGCATGAGATGTTAGATCCAATTCTACCACCGGCAAAGTCCGTGGTTACATTACGTTTTACAACGGGCGTAACCTTGGTAGAAAATGAGACTTTTTATCACGCCTAGATTACTAACACGCACAATATCAATGGTGGATAGCAATCTACCAAGGGCATCGACTGTGGTACATGAGTTTTTTTCTTCTAGTACCACTTTATCTGTAACCACGTTCTATGTGTTTACAACGAATGAATTATCATCGACTTTGATTCTGCCATCATTTTTTTTTCTTGATTCTCAAGTACAACGACACTTATATAATCACTTTAAGCGATTTGTAACTCAGGTAGTTAAGACTTAAGCGACAAACAAAATCAAACTATGCAAAATAGGCAAACAACAGACTAAAAAACTATAAATATTACTTAACTGAAAACGAAGAAACAATGGTGTATATCACCCGAAAAGGCTACATCTTTTCATGAACTAACTAACCCTTGTAGTAATAGGTAAGGAATTCAAATCCAAATCTTACAAGAGAACCCATAGAATAATGATAAACCAAAAATACTAACTAATTAACTTTTCCAACAGATTAATCATGACAATACTACTTGTGAACAAAATCATCAATTTGTTCGGCATGCATGAATTTTGTATTTTATTTTGTAGAAATGATGATAAATCGAAATGAAAGGCTGCTGATTATGACATTTGTACGTTAATGACATGTGGGTGAATTTGTGATGAGGTTTTAATGACCACTGAGTGACCACCCATTTTTGGCCACTGAGAGGCCTTAGTGACCAATCCAGTCACCTTTACTGACAACTCAGTCGGTCACTAGAGGCTTGTTTTTCTTATCGTATTGCATGGGGTGGACACAAGTATTACACATTAATGTTTTTCTTTCTGTAAATTGTTGGTTGTATTCGGACGTAACAGATTAGAGTGTGATATCCACACACCTCATTTTATCTCTAACATAGTTTTTTAATTTTCGGCCGTTGGATCGGATGAATTGAAGAAGATTAACGGACATAAATTATTAAAGAATGTGTGAGAAGTTAGCACACCCCTCAAATTATGAAAGGAAATACTTTTCTTCCAACACGTACCATATTACACCACGCAATATAATATGCTTCTCTTTTAAATAATAAATGGTCTCGACTCAGGACCAATGTGCTAAAATAATAGTAGAAAACTTCATTTTACTCATTGGCAAAGATAACTTTTAGATTAAAACCATGAGTAAAATCAAAATCTAATTTTAGTCCCTTGATGTGACGATCCGTCCCAAATTATTATATATTTTTCTCCATTAAAGTGACGAATATGCCCTCGTTGGCTTGGGGACGTGGATGCACATATGTAGTTTTAAATTATTTCCTCGCCGTTGTAATTAAATCGCACTTGACGTCACGAGCGCGTCGATGCAAGTTAGGGTCGAATCGGATTTCTAACGAAAATGTTACGACGACTAAAGATCGAGATTGGGTAGAAATATAATTTTGGGTTGCCTATCACTTATTCATCAATCATTTTAGTCCCTATATTCTTGAGCCAATCAGATTTGGGTTGTTTTGTTTTCCTTGGGCCAACTAGAACCTAACTCTCTCTTTCTTCCTCACGGCAGCCCAATCAGGGCATGTGATCATTTTCTTCTGACCAATCCCGTACACACACATATACACCCACACTCGTCCGTACACCGTAGCACCCATACACCTAACCATCATCAACTTGCACGGATCGAGCTTTTGAAGACCACCATCGTGTTCCTTGCAAGCTTAGGAACCTAACCGTACCCTTAGTTCGAAGAGCGGATCACAGGAACTCGAGAAACCATAACCTCCGACGAGGTTAAGTTTGTTCTGTCACGATCCCGACGTGATTTCAAGGTTTTAAGGCTTAGTAAGGTACCCACTCAACTTCTCTAACATCTTGGAGCATTTTCGGAGTGGTTTGGAGGTCAGAATAGTCGAGTTCTTGAAGTTCCAGTTTTGGTCGGTTTTTCCAAGGATAATTCCGACCGTTTTCCGTTGGTTTTAGGGCCTCTAATAGGTATGGTTGTACTCTACTCTTCAAGACCTTCAAATCCATATAAAATTCATGAACTTTGGTTGAGAAATGAAATAGTTATAAGCTTTAGAAATTTTTCTAGAAACCGGCGAACCAGATGGCGGCCGGCGGCGAACTCCGGTGAGTCACCGGAGAAGAAGGAGCATACTCCGTTAACTTTAACGGAATATTCTAACAGCATCAGGTAAATTTAACGGAATATTCCCTAACGCTGTTAGGGTTTCTGTCAGTGTGCCAGGCACGTGCTTGTGCGTAGCTGGCGTGTGGCGGCGCGTGTGACATCCAAAAATTATTCTAAAAATATGGGGGTGTTCATGTTATTGAGTAGATCCCGTTGGTATATTCAAACACCCCATTTGAGTAACGTATGAGGAATTAATCCTAGGTTTTGTTTATGTGTTATCGAATTAACGTTAAATTAGTTATTTCGCATATAGGTGAGACGTACCCTGAGGACGAGCGTGGACAAGCGAGGCTAGGGGGCTACGATCCTGCTACTTATCAGTGAGTGGGATTTGATTATATATATATACACACACACATACTTTCCATGTTGTAAATAAGTTGCATTTTAAATATTGCATTATTACACTTGTGGATTATATTGTGTGATGCTGTGAAGACTCAGGTAAGCTTCAAGTGGGTATTATATGATTGAATGAGTTGCATTGCATTGGTATACATACATTTGTTTAGAGCTCATCATGGCTATACCCCGGTATTAGTTCTTCCGTCTGGGGCTAGGGCCAGCCTTCACGTGATCGTTCACCTCCAGCACCGTACGCTCACCTTGGATCCAAGTTTGGTGCCAGCCTGTCGTGTGGACCACAATAGGTAGTTTCAACTCGTAGGTGACCTGCGATTTATCGCACATCATTCACGTGATTGTAGCACTTGAGCGTACATATTTATACCCAACCTGTCGTACAGGTCACATTAGGTGACTCCAACTCGTGTGCTAGCCTATATTGATGAGCTATTGATCCAGTCGTACATGTCACGTTAGGTGACTCCAACTGGCATATTATTTTATATTGGTTTCACACCTGGCTTACAATTAATACTCTTGAGATATTATGACATGGCATATTTCAGATTTCACTGGTCTTGTGCATTGGTTTCCATACCTATGTAGTACTATTTTTCAGGAAACTATACGGGTTTTACAGTGAGGGGTTATTATTTTCAGAAAAGAGAAATGTGTTTTCGAAAGTTTTGTTTTTACCCACTCACCCTTCTGGTTTGCGCCCCTCCAGGTTCTAGGTAGCTGATCATCTTTGGTGGCTCACGAGGACTTCCCGGCGGTTCTGCCATCTCCATAAATAAATAGGGATCTTCTCTCTGTTTGTATAATTAGTACTTAGTTGGTTCGACTGCACTTTCGTTTACCTATACTTTGATATGTGTATAACATATACTTGGTCACCTTCATACACTTATATATTGTATCTAGTTACATAAGTTTAGTTTTAGTTTTTTATTTACTCGCATTTTCCTATTATTATCACTTATGCTGCGTACTTGGCTACGTCACCTCACGTGACGGCCAACATGCCGCGACCCCAGTCAGAGTGTGTCACTTGATACATTAATAACCTCATTTATTAATTATATTTTGATTTTTTAATTAATGTATTAATTTATTTCATTATAATTTTCGTTTTCATTTCATTTATCGTAATATATTTTGTTGTATACATTTAGATAAGTTTGTTATACAATATATTTCGATGTACTTTATCTTCTTCATTTAGATACGTTAAATTCATTATAATATATTTCAGTGCATACATTTAGGTACGCACATTTCGGTACAACATTTAGGTACATTAATTGAGTCTTTTAAGTTTGAAGAATGTTAAATAAAATTAATAAATTTAAAAACTCCTTTTTGGTCAAAAAATAAATTAAAATTTGTATATTAATAAATTTAAATATTTAATGGGAGACATTAAATAAAATGCATATTAATTATTTTGAATTAAGGACACAACAAGAGATTATAATCAATATGTAATCTAACAACAGGTTTATTTTAAATTTCAATCTTCTTAAAGGATTAAAGTTAAAAAAAACCCCAAATAATAATTACTCTCTATAAAACCGTGCAATTTTTGGGAAAATTTTTAGTTGTGACAGGAACACGGATGGTACACCACGTGTTTTTATGTAAGTGGTAGAAAATTTTAACTTTTAAGTTATTAATCTTTCAATACACATGTCCAACCATTTACATAGAGACACGTGATGTACCATCTCGTGTGACGGAAACATTGAAAAATCTTTCAATTTTTGCTCGTTTGTGCGCCTGTTGGCTTGGCTGACGTCATCCACATTGTACCCTTTTCTGCAGTTGGCGCGTGCAACACACACACACACACGGAAGAAGGGCGTGGAGCCAACAAAGCCTGCTGGGGTAGGCCCCTTTGTACCAGCTCCAGAAGAAGAGCCAGACGACTCTATGACGTGGCTCGATGACTGTCCTTGAATTTCAAATGGTCTGATGGAACGTTGAATTTTCAATGGTAAAAAAATTTGGAAGTTCTTAGGTTGATACATGCGGCGCTTTCTAGTGCGCCGGATTCAACATAAGAAAAATCAAATCCTCAAGATTAATCCAACCGATAAAAAATGGAAAAAAAAAAGAAATTTTTTTTTTTTTATTCTATAAGTCCTCAACCATTTTCTTCATTCCTGAGATCACAACGCAATATTTATTTTTCGTAACTCCTATATTTGTTTATCACTTTCCAAATCCTTTTGTGAAGACGATTAATGCTACAAGGTGGCTGCATAGACAACAGCCACGCGATGCACACCGGCCACCATGCGCGCGCGCCTTCTTCGCGAATTTCCACATTTTTGCAAAGTTTTTCTCCAACTTCCAAAGCCCACTCCGAGCTCGATACCCAACCATTTTCAATGTCCTACCTATGGAATTGAATCTTGTAATGAGGAGAACAGAATCATACCATCACAGAGCCGAAACATGGCTGAAGACGGTAGTAAAAAAGGGCCTGAAAATGGCCTGATAGCCACGGTTAAATTTCCAGAAATACGGGGAAAAACCCCCCGAGATGCTTTCTGCATTAGATCACCCCCCAAATCGCATTTTAAGGTTAACAACATTATCAAGAGTTCAAAATAAGAAGGATTTGGGGTTGGAGGGTTCCGAGGCTCACCATGGTTGAGCTGTCGCGAGTTCGTAGGAAAATATGGCGTTGGTGAAGGTTCCTGGGCTCGAGGAAAGACGTGTGAGACATGATGGTGATCTGAGTGGGCTGAGATCGACGAGGAAACGGCCCAGTGCCTACATGTATAGAGGAGAGGAACATGAGAGTGTGAGGTGAGAGACCTCGAGGTTGGTGGACTTGCGGCGAGATCTGCAGCAAGTTATTGGTGTGGTGGTTTTGGTGGGGCTCGCCGGAGAAGGTGGTGAGGATGATTGTGCTCGGCTGCTATGTGTTGCACAGAGAGTGCAGAGAGAGTTTGAGATGAGAGATGAAAGATGAGAGGGAAAGAGAGAGATGAAGGAATCTGAGAGAGTGGGAAAATAGGTGACACGGGGACAAAGGGAAGAGGAGACCCACGTGGGTGGATCCCTCTAGACAGAAGAAAAATATTAAAATATAAAGGGGCAAATTATCTAGAATAGTGAATTTATCAAAATGTCCTTCTACTTCGTAGCTCCGAAATGTCTTCGTTCTAACTCCGAATTCAATTCCGCATCTGCCCTCGCATTCGTATAATCGAGTACTCCGATAATGCAAAATTACCATTTTGCCCCTCATTTGGAAACGTGCATAATTCGTTCGATTTATGCCCGTTCACGCTAACGTATCCTTAAGAATACATATTATCGAGAAATATGTGCAAAAGAACAAGGAGTGATAAGGACTCGAATGTCCATGAAGGATTTCCAACTGTCAGGGGTATTTTCGTAATTTCCCAAGGTTAGGGAATAAGATATAGAAAACTTCATTTTAATCCTTAAAAAAGATGAGTTTTAGACTATAGCCTTGTGTAAGATTAAAATCCAATTTTAGTCCCTAGTAAATTTAATCATCTCATTTATTAGTTATATTTTGATGTTTTATTTATCTTTTTATTTTTATTTCATTCATCATAATATATTTTATTGTCTACATTTAAGCAACTAATTTTTTTATAATATATATTCCGATAACAATTTTGTATGTTCTTCATTTAGATATATTAATATATTTGAATATTTCGGTATATCGATCGATACAAACATATAGGTACAGTAATTCAATAGAATGCATTTTGATACGTACATTTTGGTACACACATCAAGTATTGACTTTTAGGTACATTAATTCAATATACTGTATTTCGATACATATATTTATGTGAGATCTCACATCGACAAACGGAGAAGGGGTGATGTGCCTTATATGTACATGCCCACCTCCCTATAGCACGAGGCCTTTTGGGAGCTCACTGGCTTCGGATTCCATCGGAATTTCGAAGTTAAGCGAGTTTGGGTTAGAGCAATCCCAAGATGGGTGACCCACTGGGAAGTTGCTCTTGAGTTCCCAGAAACAAAACCGTGAGGGAATGGTAAGCCCAAAGCGGACAATATCGTGTTACGGCAGAGTCGAGACTGGGATGTGACATTTGGGTACGTACATTTTGGTACATATATTTCGGTTTTGACATTTAGGTACATTAATTCAATATAATACATTTAGGTACATACATTTAGGTTCATTATAACATATTTCGGTACAATCATGTAGGTACAAATATTTCGGTACAAAAAAGTCAATTTTATATATTTTGGCGTAGTCATTTCTGTACACTTATGTATTTATATATTTTTGTATCACAAATTTCTTTTCATATTTTCTCATTTATGTTCATTTATAATTAAAGAACTAAATATGTGCATATTAATAAAATTAAAATTTAATGTGGAGAGATTAAATAAAAATACACATTAAATAACAAAAATTGAATGTAAATTTTGATAAAAGTACATTTCAAGGGATTAAATTGAATATTTAATCTAGCACCAATTTTTTTTTTAAATTTTAATCTTTTGCAAGGACTAATGTTCAAAGACCCCAATAAAATAATATTAAACTAGGGACGCGATGCCACAATATTTTTTCATTTAGTATTTTTAATAGATTTAATGCAATATGTAATAAGTGTTGTTGTGTATTCTAAGAATTTGGTTTGTTGCCTCCATAAATGGACCGCAAAAAGTGATAAAAAATGGAGTTTTAACGAAAAGTCCGCGGTACTGTTCACTTTAACGAAAAACCACATTTTTACACTAAAAAGTCAAACCTGATACTATTCACTTTACCCTTTATTTTGTCCTTATCGTTAAAACTCAAAGTTTTCAAGTCATTTTCATTAGTTTTCCTTAAAAAAAAATTAGAATGACATTATTATTTAACATATTGGGTGGACCAAATTTTTTTTATAAAATATCAAATTGCCACATGAGCCATCAAATATCAATTTGATGTTTTAAATTTGACATATTGTTTGGAGATACTCTTATCATTTCTTTGTGGAGAACTATTATGTAATCAAAAGATTGGATACGAACACATGGCAAGACGTGAATGGTCGAGAATTTTATAATAAATATGACCTGATATCAATAATAAATAATGACATATGATGCAACGATAATGATTGAAAATCTCATAAAAAATCTAAGGTATAATGAAACGGAGAGGATACGGTCAAAAAAGCATTAAAAAAAAAAATATATATATATATATATATATATATATATATTTGAAAATAGTAATTGCCTCTGACAGTGGGTGAAATTGCACAAATATAATTACTTTTCATAGGGAATAGTGACTGTATTTGGGCGTGGCTTGCCCTTGTCCTTACTCAACGGGTGAAATTTATCTTCGGCCATTATCCAGGTGCATCTCTCTCGGGAGGGATTGGTTAATTTGGTTGTTGGCATCACATATGTAATTGCTCCTTCAGTCGGGAAAGCTTTCTCAAATTTTATTCAGTCAAGTGATACGTACAAACAATTGTTTTAACCTTGGATTAGGTTATTGTCTTAAAAACCTACAACTAGCATACGGAACAAAACGATCAGATGGAAGCCACAAACAGGCAATAAACAGTGACCGGGAGCTATTAGATGGACACACTGGCGGAGGCACCATGAGACTAGGGATGGCCGAGGCCTATCCTGACTTTTATGCATTTGGAAATTATGCATCTTTCATTTGCTTGAAGCCCTGCTCTTCAAATTCAAAGCATAACCCCCATCGGTCCATTTCACAATTGAATTTAATATTTTATCTATCTCCGTAATACAAATTAATAGCATTTCAAATCAAAGCAACAATTCACCTTTCTTTGAAGAGTAATAGTTCAGTTTTAGCCATAAAAATTAAGAAACAGTCCTCCTTTACAGTGCAGCCAGACTCCAAAGCTAATCCTCTTTCTTTTTGAAATCTCATACATTTTATCATCCAAATCCGAAATCTTGTCAACAAATAAGTCTCAAATTTCTTTAATTCTCTATTGTTTCCTCTCTATTCTACACTTACATGAGAGTTAAGATCGTTCGTTTAAGTTTTTACTGATCTCACAGTAATTTAATAATATAGGAGGCGAGGTTTTAATACAACGATACTAAAATATGAAAACTCGCGATAGAAACTTGTAATTTTTGTGAATGAAATATTATCGATGCATATATATTTTGGAATTTTAATTACCCTTGATGTATCCTTTTTTAAGAACCTTTGTAAGAGGCCTCTCCTCACAAAAAATTCTGGCTCCGCCATTGGATGGACAACACAGCACAAATCAAGTTATGTGGAATATACGTGACCGTTAAGTTTTATATGTGGGCCAATTTGGAAGTTGGGTTTTACATATGGACCAATCTGTTATGATGCAATTAAAAGGTACGTACCATCAAACAGAGCAATATAAATAGTAGTTTAACTTCTTATAAACCCTAATAAGGTTTTGTTATGCTCCAACGTGGGACTTTGGCCTTCACATCTTCACATGTTGTACAAATAACTTGTTTTTCCCATTAATTTTCTTGTTAAAATATGCCAATAATTTTGAAAAATTGTACATAAAAGTACTCTTATAATATCCTTCACATGAAAATGTTTTTTTTTGCAAAGAATAAAAGGTATATCGCCCTACAATAAAAGAGAAGTTAAGTTACAATGAGCATGGTTTTCTGCAAGAATAAAAAGTGTACTGTCCTCGTACAATAAAGAAAAATTAGGTTACAATAAGCATGACAACTGTATAATTATCAGAGAGACGGGTCAAAGACCAATTCCAATAACACCGGTATTGTCCCCAACTTGTTAATTATCTCCTGCAAAGTACGGCAAGTGTGGAGTTTTATCACAAATTTCGTAGCTCTGGTTTTAGAATTTTAGACAACTCTTGCTATACACATTACTCTTAAATATCTAACTGTTGTACAAGTATTCCTAGTCACTGAGGCACAGGAAAGTTTCGATTTCATTTGATGGAAAAAAGTGTCCAATTAATCGAATCAATAAGAATCCTTTTAAATGAACATAGCACTCTACTATCTTTATTTACATTACTTTCATCTCCATTTTTTTTTTTGTTAAAGGAACTCAACGGTACGAACAAACATTGATATAACTTAAAACATTACGATATATAGTGTGGATGCAAATTTCCGCTTTCTTCTTCTTGGACGAAAATGCACCTGCAAAACAATTAACACCTAAGGTCAAGGCCAAGAGCCTCGTGCGCCCACGATGAATTGGACGGGAAGGGGGCTTTGATCGAAGAACCTTCGATGTCAAAGTTAGAATTTGAGGGAGAAAGTGTTTGGAGAAATTTGGAGAATTTGGGAAGATAATTAGACTTAGGTTTTTGGAGAAATGAGGGGGTATATATAGGAGTGTGGCCGGCCCTATTTGGAGAAAAGGGGTCCGGCCACTTACGGTGGTTTATTGACTCTAATTGCAAGATATTATGTCAAATAATATCTTGCAATCAATTAGAAAATTAATCAATTAATTATGGTAATTAATCCCAATTTGAAAATAATAATTGGGAGTTACCATGTGGGTGAAGATTTGATGAGGAGTGATGAGATGGTTTAAAGAATACTAATTTGATCACTTTTGACCTCGTTGAGCCGTTATTGTCCGTTGCATGCGCGTGGGAGTCCCGGTGTGCCTCAAGGGTAAGTTTGTCTTTTTACCCAAAAGTCCACATGTCGCCTCCATATTTTTCTTGATTATTTTTTTGCTCCACAAATACCTCCACACATGTTGGGCTGCTCACAGGAAATGACAACAGGTGTAGAGATCTTCTTGTTCTAGGAAACATATGATTGTTTCCTATTTTGATGTAGATTTCCTCTTTAATTGGAAATTAGATTCTTCTAGGAAAGAGAAATAAATTACTTCTAAAGTCTATTTAAGTGTACCTTAAGTAGATTATTATATCAACTTTAGATAGCAATTTATTCTACCCTACAAAAGAGAGAAAACTAGAGGATATTTGTTTCCCCTCACCTAGCAATCTTCTACTCTTGCCCGTGCAAAGGACCGTCTTTCGTTGCTTTCTTCGTCTTGCCACACCAAGGCAAGAAAAAAATTAATTTTTCCTTGTCTTAGTAATTTTTGGGAGTCTAGAGGCTTGAAATTTTTTATTTTTTATTTCGAATGTTGGGCTTAGGCCTGTGCCTATATAGGAGGAAGAGAGCTGGGGGCGGTTGCCCCCTTGTCTTGGGCCGAGGGGCCCGGCACACCATATATTTTTTTCAGCCGTCTAATGAATTTTTTTTGCGTCTTTATAGAATCTCTTCGAGCATGTCTTTTTCAAGCCAAAAAGATGATGATGTACAACTATTGTATCACCAAGGTGGGTCTTTAAGCAAGGTGGGCTACTTCAAGGTTGTTCACTTCAAGATTAACTCCGATGACTCGTTTAGAGACTTCCTTGAGGCATATAGGCATGCCATTCCGTTAGAGGCGCGTGTGAAACGCGTCAAGGAGAGTAGCAGTCATGAGCCTTGTAGTGGGGCTTGGAGAGCCATCAAATTTGACCCCTACTACTTTGTGTTGGGATTCACTTTCCCCATGCCTTGATTCTTCCAAGAAGTGCTTTGCTCCATGAAGTGTGCCTCTGCCCAATGTTCTCCTAATACAATTCGTGTGATGGTGGGATTTCACATTCTAAGCCAATTCTTTGACTTGGATTTGACCCTCAACGAGTTTTGGTACTTCTTCGATATAGGCCACATTGAAGGAGTTGGGCAGCTGCATTCTCGTCATAGGCTCTTTGACCATTCGAGCAAAAAAGATCATGGCTGGGCCAATGAGACTTTGGAGATAAGTGGAGAATGAGAGTTTGACTTTTCCCTCGCATTGTGTGTTTCGACAGTTTTTGTCTCTGGTAAGTAGACTGCCTAGTCCATTGGCTGCTTGGTACTTTTGCTAGGCTGCTTTCTGATTTACTAATTGTCTTCCTCTACCCTTATAGATTCATAATTCGGCTCGACTCCTAAGACTTCTTTAGATATAAAGAAGGTGCATATTGCCCTAGGTATCTGTCTCGAATACTGTGAGTGGCGTTGGCTGCTTAGTCCTCTTTCCCGAGAGAAAGATGAGTTGCCCCGTGAGAAGAGATAAAGCGAATCAAGGTTAAGGCGTTGGCTTATCCGATCATTGTAGTTTAGCCTGCTGCGGATGAAGGTGAAAAGAAGAGATCTTCCCCGCCTGCTCATGAGAGACTCACGAAAGTTCGCCGGCTGCCCCTAGGCTCGTGATTGACTTGACTTCCTCCAAGGGAGAAAAAGAGGAGCTGTTAGATTTGTGTTAGTGACGTTTGTCATTCCAAAGGTGGCTAGTTCGATTGCTAACAGGATTGCTCAAAGTATAAGTTCCGCCGTGCCCCCAATGCCAAAATCTGTGCCCAAATGTCTGTCGAGGGCTAAGTCTGAATCACATTTGGAAAGACTTGCTACCATGAAGAGCGATAAGGTGGACTTTGCTGCCAAGGTGGCGTCCAAAAGCCGCTATCCTCACTGCTGGGACTAATTCGTCTACTAAGAAGAAGGAGACTGGTCGTGCAGGCAGTTGAGAGAAATCCACCAAGTCTGTTTCTAGGGAAGCTGCTAAGATGTGTGTGCCAAGTTTGTCGATGGCGTCAAAGGGGTTATCGTCTTGCAATTTTCCCTTCTTGTCGGAGAGGGGCTTTTTGAGGCAGTCGAGAATTATCTTATTAGATGCTTCGGCCTGGCCATTTCCTTGAGGATATCTCGGTGTGGACATGTGCTACTTGATGCCATACTTTTAGAAGAATTTTGCCAAATCTTTGCCTACGAATTGTGGGCCGTTGTCTGTGATGATAGATTGAAGGATGCCAAATCGGGAAAGGATGTTCATCCATATGAAGCGCTCTATGTCCGTCTAAGTCGTGGTTGTCATGAGCTCTGCTTCTACCCATTTGGTGAAGTAATAGGTTGCCATGATCATCATGCCTCTACCCACAGTAGCTGGCGGCATTGGCCCTACCAAGTCTATTTCCCACGGCATGAACGACCAATGAATCATCTGCGGGTGTAGTTCGTTAGCAGGCAGTGCTGGTACCAGCTTGTAGCGTTGGTAGCGGTCACACTTTTGTACTAACTCCTTAGCATCTTGATGCATGGTAAGCCAGTAGTAGCCTGCGTTGAGAGCCTTTTGTGCCTAAGGATCGACATTCGAAGTGATTTCTACAAACGCCTTTATGGATTAAACTTAGAACCTTTAGGTCGTCGGGAGGTGCTAGGCAGCGGAGATGTGGTCCGATGTAGAATCTTCGGACGAGAATGTCGTTCCACATGTAGTAGCGAGCCGCCTTTGTTTGTAACTTTCTAAACTCCAATATTTTCGTGGGGAGTGTGTCATTAATCAGGTAGTTTATAATGGAACTTTGCCAGTTTGGAGTTATACGAACATGTGACACTTCGGTTGTTGGCTATGTTTCTATGCTTGGCTTGTCTAGGTGTTCAACTTGAATAGAGCGTTTGAGTTGGTGGTCGAGGGAGGAGCCTAGGTTGGCTACGCATATACGTGGGCGTTGTCTGCCCCGAAACTTGAGTGAGGGTATAAGTCTGAAATACCTTAAGTTGCTTTCGTACCTTCTCTAGGTATTGCACCATCCTTGGGTGTTTTGCCGTGTACTCCCCAGTAGTCTGGCTGGTGATTAACTGAGAATCAGAATAAATTGCGAGCTTTTTCACCACCAAATCTTTTGCCATCCGGAGGCCTACTAGTAGGGCCTCATATTCTGCTTTATTGTTGGATGCTTTGATGCCTAGAGTGATTGCTTGCTCGAACATTGAACCTGTCTGGGATGACAAGGTAGTTGGAAGTGTTGTAGACATGCAAATGCCAGAGGTCTCTATTGGGTGGAGCAAGCGCGGCTAAGATGCGCTTGGCTGCTTTCGGGGGGTCATTGGGCCACTTTGTTGCGTCGCCTTGGCTAGATGGAATTCTGCTATGAAGTCCGCCAAGGTTTGGGCCTTTATCGTCGTACGGGGTCGAAAAACTAAGCTATATTGGCCAAGTTCCAACGCCCATTTCATTGCTCGTTGAGAAGTGTCTGGACCATGTAGGATTGATCGTAGAGGATATTGAGTCATGATGACGACTGTATGAGCTTGAAAGTATGGTCTGAGCTTCTGAGCGCCAACAACTAGCGCCAAAATTAATTTCTCGATATTTGGATATCTAGTTTCTGCATTGAGAAGAGCTTTAGAAGTGTAGAATACAGGCAGTTGGGCCCCCAACTCTTCTCGTATGAGGGCAGAGCTTGCTGCTACTTCTGAGACTACCAAGTAAATGTATAAATTCTGCGCTGCTTCCGGCTTGGATAATAAGGGAGATGATGTGAGGTACTTCTTCAGGTCTTAGAAATCTTTTTCGCACTCGTCATCCCATTTGTCCTCGTTGTGCCCTTTTGATGGTTTTGAAAAGGGGTTTGCATCTATCGGTGGACCACGAGAGAAAGCAGTTGAGGGCGCTGCTCTTCCGGTCATGCTTTGGATCTCCTTCAAGGTGGTTGGAGACTTCATCTCTAGGATCACTCGGATTTGCTTGGGATGTGCTTCGATTCCTTGTTGGGTTACTAGGTACCCAAAGAATCTGCCTGAAGATACTCCAAATGTGCATTTGGTGGGGTTGAGCTTCATATTGTATTTTCTAATGATGTTGAAAGTTTCCACCAAGTTGCCAATATGGTCTGACCGCTGCTCGCCTTTTACCATGATATCATCGACGTAGACCTTCATGGTTACTCCAATTTGCTTCTTGAACATCATGTTCACCAATCTTTGGTGAGTGGTTCCCGTGTTCTTGAGGACAAAGGGCATGACTTCGTAGCAGTAGATGCCTCGCTCGATCACGAACGCGGTCTTCTCCTTGTCAGGCTCGTACATGGCTATTTGGTTGTAGCCGGAGTATGCGTCCAAGAAAATGAGTAGCTGGTTCCTAGAAGTTGAATTTACTAATAGATCGATTAGGGGGAGTGGATAAGGATCTTTTAGGCATGCCCTATTGAGGTCGGTGTAGTCTACACAAGCCTTCTATTTAGCATTCTCTTTCTTCTTCACTAGCACGACATTGGCAAGCCATGTTGAGTGTGTTACTTCTTCTATGAATCCGGCTTCCAATAGCTTGTCAATTTTCGCTTTAATGATCGCTACTCGCTTGGGTGCAAATTGTCTTCTCTTTTGGATCACCAGTTTGGCAGCGGGGTTGACGTGCAGCTTATGGCAAACTATCTCAGGGTTGATGCCGTGTATATCAGAAGGTGACCATGCAAAGACGTCACGATTTTCCCTAAAAAAATCGTGAGTTCCTTCTTCTCTTCTAGGCTCAGACGTGAGCCAATTCTAGCCGTCTTCTCTGGCTGCTGGGGATCAAGAATGATGTGTTCGGCATCCTCCTTAGGTTTTCATCTTGATTTGGACTTCATCTTCTTAACCCACCCGCTGTAATTGCTATTTGGCAGCTTCATCATCCTCTTAGACCTCGGTTGCCTTTACGGGTGTAAATGTCCTTTTTTTATTCCTTCAGTACTTGCATAGTGCATCGTCGAGACACGGCCTGGTCAGACTTGTTTTCTCTGATTCTTCCTCCCGAAATGCGAAATCGATTTTTTTTTTTTTTAATACTTGACGGATGTGACAACGTCCAGCTTTATTAGCCAAGGTTTCCCTAGAAGTCCATTATAGGGAGATAGGTCACTTACTATTATGAACTTCTACTTTGAGACAACTAATATTGTTTTCACATTAAGTGTGATGTGGCTGATGGCAGTCGAGGTGTTTCCATTGAATCTGGTAAGTACCTCCGCTCGACGTAGGATTGTGTTTTCTAGGCCCATCTTCTGCATTAATTGGAGCTGAAGTAGGTTGATTACACTTCCATTGTCCACCATCATTCTGTCAACTATGGTGTGGGCTAGTTTGACAGATACTACTAGTGCATCGTCGTGCGGGAAATCTACGTCTTCGGCATCCTTCTCGGTGAAACTAATAATGGGTCCATGTTGGATGTTGGCTGCTTGGACTTGTGAAACTAATAGAGCTTGCTAGATCTTCCTTTTCTTGGAGTTGTTGGTCGTCTCTAAATGTACAAATTCAGCGAATATACCATTGATCCGAATCGTCTTGTTGGGCGGCTATTCGTCTGCGTCCGCGTCCCTTCTAGGTTACGTAGCTGGCTTGTCCAAGTATCTATCGACCTTGCCTTTCTTCATAAGCTTCTCTAGGTGATTCTTCCAAGTGTATCAGTCGTCAGTTATGTGACCGGGACCTCGGTGGAACGTGCAGTACTTGGTGTGGTCTAACTTGGAAGTATCTCATTTTGATTGTTTCGGCAGCTTGAACTATGGTTCGCTATTGATGTTGTGAAGGATTAGATGGATTGGTCCCTACGTTTCGTCCCCTGCCTGCTTTTGTTGTTCTGTTTTCTATCTTCCTTCTTTTGAGCCACTGCTGATTCTTTCCGAGGCTGCTCGGGTGCCTTGTCTACTTGTCGAGCCTCGTCCCAAAGTGTATGCTTCTCTACCAGAGCGAAAAAATCTGCCAGAGTGAGATCTTCTTTCATGATTAACTCTTTGAACAACGGGTGGTTTGCTATGAGCCCTTTTTGGAAGGCTGCATTTGCTATCGAGTCGTCACATCAGACTATCTTCGCCTTCTCTGCTTTGAACCTCTTCACATAGTTGTGGAATGACTCTTTTGGGTTCTTCTTCACGTTGAACAAGTGGTCGGACTTCTTCTTGATCGAGCGGTAGGACGAGTATTCTTTGGTGAAAAGCAAAGAAAGATCATCGAAACTCCGGATGGATCGTGGCGGCAAGGTGTGGAACCAATCTTGCGTCTTGCCTTGCAAAGTGGCGGCAAATATCTTGCACATAAGGGCATCATTGGACCAGTTTGGGTTGCTTGGGACACCACAGAAGTGGGCTACGGTGCACGTGGGTGTTGGGCTTGGGCTCGGCTCGGGAGGGCACTAGGCTTACGCTGGGTCGTGGCTCGGGCCAGCGTGGATTATAATGGCACGGCTTGGGCTCTCAGGCCTTGGGCCGTTGTCTTGGCACCGTGGGTTTGGGCTTTGCCGAGGGTGGCCATAGCGGCTGCTGTCGTGGTTGCCACGGTGGTGCTCCGAGGTGGTGCCTCTTCACTTATCGTCATGTTGAGCCTCGTGGATTGCCGTGGTCCTAATCCTTGAACTTTGGAAGTTTCGTTTGTTGTGGTTTCTGAGTTTCTAGTCATTGTACATTTTTTTTTTATGTTTTATCAAAGAATTTTTATTTATAAAAATTCTAAGAATAAGAACAAAAATTCTATGAATAAGAACGTACGAAAAATCTCCAAATGAACAAGAAAACAAAAAACCTTATATGCGAGTCTTACGAGCGTTTGAATCAAGACTCTCAATGAAAGCACCAATTTGTAGATGAAAATTTCCGCCTTCTTCTTATTGAACGAAAATGCATCTACAAAACAATTAACACCTAAGGTCAAGACCAAGAGCCTCGCGCGCCCACGATGAATGAGGGGCTTTGGCCGAACAACCTCCGATGACAAAGTTAGAATTTGAGGGAGAAAGTGTTTGGAGAAATTTGGAGAATTTTAGAAGAGAATTAGACTTAGATTTTTGGAGAAATTAGGGGGTATATATAGGGGTGTGGCCGACCCTATTGGGAGAAAAGGAGTCCGGCCACTTATGGTGGTTTATTGACTCTAATTGCAAGATATTATGTCAAATAATATTTTGTAATTAACTAGAAAATTAATCAATTAATTTTGGTAATTAATCCCAATTTGAAAAGAATAATTGGGAGTTACCTTGTGGGTGAAAATTTGATAAGGAGTGATGAGACGGTTTAAAAGAATACCATTTTGATCACTTTTGATCTCGATTGAGCTGTTATTGTCCGTTGCATGCATGTGGAAGTCCTGGTATGCCTCAAGGATAATTTTATCTTTTTCACCCAAAAGTCCACGTGTCGCCTCCATATTTTTCTTGATTATTTTTGGCTCCACATATAGGGCAAAATCTTGAACATGAACAATACAATCAACTAAAAGCTAAAAAGCACAAATACATTCTTTCTTTCTTTTTAAAGAAACTCAATGGTACGAGGGAAAATTTTAT
Source organism: Cotoneaster glaucophyllus (assembly GCA_036320875.1). NCBI lineage: Eukaryota > Viridiplantae > Streptophyta > Magnoliopsida > Rosales > Rosaceae > Cotoneaster > Cotoneaster glaucophyllus. Next base: position 10,448,450 of record CM070070.1, read on the forward strand.
TGAATAGAACAAAAAGATTATACCTGGTTAGGGAGAACATAAACCTTATCCCCCAAAATAAAGGGAGAATAAAGAAAAGAAAGCGAAAATACAAGAAAATAGGGGTACATACATAACGTGATACAAACTTATAACTAAACATATAGAAAGAGAAGGAAAGAAACAACAACAAAGAAAGCAAACGACAACAAATGCATAACATTGTAACTAACTCAATTTCTACGCATGTGCTCTAAATTTTCCTTATCATTTGTCTGATCATTCCAACAATCTTAAGAAACAAGTCGGGCCTCCTTGTGATCACAACATCTGCAAGAACTACTCCCACAACCAACCCACTTCCACATCCGGCAAAACAATTTTCCAATCAAATTTAAATATTCCTGCTAAGTTAGAATCACCATCGTCTACGGTTGAAGGTGGATGTTGAGGTGAGGGGCTTTAGAATTTCCACACTTCTTTGGCAATGGATCTCCACACAACCATGGGGTTCCCTCGTATGAAGTGATATCCAATGAAATAAGCTGGGTTCCTTGTGGTATAGGACCTGTGAGATTGTTGTGAGACACATTGAAACTGCCAGGAAAAGTAAAGTTGCCTCAGTTGTTGGGGGATCCGTCCTGAGAGCTTGTTTTGTGAAAGGTCCAACAGTTCAAGCTTCGTCAAGTTTCCGAAGGATGATGGTATAGAACCAGTGAGAATGTTGTGGGAAAGATTCAGCAAACGAAGCTCCTTAACATTTCCAATGGAGTCCAGAATTTTCCCTTCCAATTTGTTGCTTGAGATATCAAAGGATGCAAATTCTTCTCGAATCTTTGGATGTGAGTGCGTGATCAAAACTAATATCAATCCTGACTCCACTAACATAAAATACTATGTTTGCGTACACATATGCTGACTTGTTTATAATAATATCTGGAAACATAGATGGAACTGCGCCAGTAAAATTATTGTAAGACAAATCAAGAATGTGTAACTTGGGGAAATCGACATTCTTTCTAGATTTTCCAATCACACCGTAGAATCCATTATGGTGCATTGCCAAAAGTTTTAATTCTTGAAGAGTCCCCAACCAAATGGGAAAAACATCATTAAATTGATTGTTTGACAAAACAAGATACTCAAGCCTCGCACAATTGACCAATGACCTTGACAACTGCCCGTGCAATTTGTTATGACTCACGTCAATCATCCTCAAACTGCTTCCGCTGTTGTATGTCTGAGGAATAACTCCATGAAAGGACTTGTTTCCAAGAAGTAAAAGAATCAGATCATCATTAAAGTTTCCGAGACATTGAGGAAGCATGCCTCTCAACATATTTTTCGACAAGTCAAGCAACTGAAGATTTTTCATATTGCAAAGCAATGGTGAGATTTCTCCAGTAAAGTTGTTTGTAGCATGGTTGGTGGAGCTATCGGTGGTGATCCATGAAACATGTTGGACGAAAACCTTACGATTACCAGGTTCACCCAAGGAAGGACAAGTGGAAGTTGGTCTGAAATGAAGTTTTGACTCATGTCTAAGAATACCAAAGTTTCTATGCTTGTGTTCCACATCCATTTTGGTCCTTGTCCCCGGATTTTGTTTGCAGCAATGTCCAAACGCATCAACCCCTTTTGATATTGTAAGAAAGATGGAAACTCACTTATGTTGCAATAACTCAATCCAAGAATGGTGAACTGTTGAACTGTTGAATTCACAATTCTGGATTCAGTGACAAATTCTAAACTGTTCCAATTTAATGTGAGTTGGGAAAGAAATTTTAGATTTTGAAACATTTGAAACTCCACTACACCACTCAAACTATTCGATGCTAGGTTAAGGATCTGAAGGTTTGTGAGATTTGAAAATGACGCAGGAACTGAACCATTTAATCTATTAAAAGAAAAATCTAGGTACTCTAGTTTGCTAAAGTTGCCTAACCAAGATGGGATTGGACCAGCTAATCGACTCGTAATAATCCTAAAAGTAGCCAGTTGGGTAAGGTTTGCCAAGGAATCAGGAATTGGACCTCCAAATTTATTGGCTGAAATGTCTAGATAAGTGAGCTGCCTAAGATTCCCAAGTGAAGATGGAACCAACCCTTCTGAAAAATTTACTAGTCTCAGCCCTCATCTTCTTCAGTCTTTCCTCTTCTTGACAGCAAATAGCAATCAACTCATTAATACTCCAAATATCCTTCTGTGTGTTATAACTCACTTTCAGTTGCTCCTAATCATTGGATAAAGAGTACAGCGCCATGTGCACAAGAAATTGATCTGTTATTCCAATATCCATTGCATTCAACTTGTTTGCAATGTTGACCAATTTTAACAAATGCTCATGAATGCTCCCAGAACCATCATGTTTTGTGTTAATGAGTGCTGACAAACATGCACCAGTTTCAGCCTTGTCTGACCTTTTAAACTTCTCTTCAACTCTGTCCATGTAATTCTTAGCCAAATCACAGCTAAGAATTCCTCCCCTGATGTGTTCCTCCATTGAATTCTTCATGATAAGTAAGGACATGTGATTTGCCCTATCCCATCTCACAAAGAATTCTCTTTCTTGTGCAGTACTCTGATCTGTCAATGTAGAAGGTTGAGGAACCTTGAATGCAATGTTAAACTCCAACATACCAAGATTCATTTCAATCTGCTGTTTTCATGCCTTGAAATTATTGCCATTCAATTTCTCTACATTCACAAAACTCATCATAATGAAACCTGCTTCAAATTTGGAGAATTTTGTAAATCTATGACCAAGAAATAATTATAGAAGTTTCTTGTCGTACTTAAACTATAGACTCAGTCACACCTTTGGGCAAGAAACTGTCCATATACATGAATAAGTTCCATATGTTGCATAGCCAAGTCATTGACTACAAAAACTATCCTTATAACAGTACCTTTGGGCAAGTTAGAACACAAAGATAGATTGTAATCCATTACTCACTATAGACTGATTATACAAATGAACCCAGTAAAGTCACTCCTTTGGAAGCATTTTACTTGTGAATATTTGTAAATCACACTTTCTGCATTATTCTTCAAGTTCTGAAAATTATCTAGCCCTACGCTTTATTGTTATACTAGACTCATCTCAGAGTGTTTCCTTCTATCATGAATGCAACATCATTACATTTAAGTAATGACTCATTAGTGTGCTCATTTGCAATTCAGACCTTTTATTGCATAAATCATCAAGCATATACATATATATGTATGTCGAATTGCAAATAATTGATACGAAGCAAGTTAATAAATGATTGAAATAATAGAGATACAAACAATGCAATTCACAAAATTCGAATTTCATGTACTGATATAATACTGCATGCTAATACCAAAATTGAGCACTGTCATGCACAACGGAAAAATATAGCCATTCTTTATCCGAAAAAGTTGTGTGGCTCTGATACAAGACATGTATAAGGATCGATAACAACTAAACCAATACGACAGTGCTTGCAACAATAATTAAAACCATGCATGATCATATTAAATGTAGTAGTACACACATGATTAGTGTTCATGACAGTATAAGGAATATATTTACTTGGAGTAGAAGACAGTGAAGCCATGATCTTGTCTTCTCTTCTGTTGGATTCAAAAATAGTATCTCACTACTCTCAATAGGACTGGTATTCGATATGAGAACAAGTCGTACCCGTGAAGAGAGATCAAAATCGACTTTATATGCTGCAACTGCATCTCCCTATCAGAGATGCAGTTGCTGTCAGTTTGTGTAGGTTACAACTGCTCTTTATTTGAATTGATAACCACCTTTAGTTTTCCCTCTAATATAGAATTAATCCGGTATAATTCATATAATTGAGTCCTTACATAATACAACCCTTTCACTTGTATATTTGCACTGTGGTTTAAATGACACTCACATATAAGTCATTCTTACATCACGCGAATGTCCACTCAGAAGCCTACTTCCTACAACCAATTTAAAACACGCATAGAAATTTTGCATGTTTGATTTCTGAAAAACAATTTGTATCTAAGCTAATAGAACTTTGGAAATGCTTGACAAAGGAATACGTATAGGGTGGACTAATATATATGTGTGTTTTTCCATAAATTCCGTACCACATCAACCTTGACCCATTCGAATCTATAAATTAGAATTTGTTTAAATTCCCAGGGCTACACTAAGTTCTTTATAAACACTTATCAGATGCTAATAATTAAACTGACCAACTATGATTAGTGTGATGAGCTAAAGGATACAAAATATTGTTATATAATTATGTTTGTTTAATTATAACAAATGATGAGTCAACATTATATTATATATTTTACCCTTTTCTTAGTATAATTTGATGATTATTTTGGTAGAATTTTGATACTTTGCTTTATATTTCCAATATAGGACATTCGACTTCCTCTGGAGCAAAACATGACCAAACGAACGAATTTTGGAGTAATTCAAATTGGAGAACGTTTGTGTGTCTCTTGGCTTGTTCGTGTCAAAATTTGGGATTTTTCTACCAGGCGATTATTTTCTGGCGAATTATTGAAGAAGCAGTGCGCGGTACAGTAAAATGACTGTTTTGGGCTTAAACTGCGTTTTTGGAGTCCAAGATGACCTCATATGGGTTCGTGACCTTCTGGAGAAGTGTTCAGAATAGTTCAAACTTTAAATCCAGCTATTTTGGGCCAGTTTTGGAGCTGAATTAGGTCCAGAACGTGACTGTGCAGTTTATGTGCAGTTTTCATAGTTTAATTAGGTCTAAGATATTTTATTATTATTTAATTAGTTTCCTAGTTTGACTAAGTCTCCTAGGGTTCTAGGGTTTTGTTTGAAAAGGCTCAGCAAGTATAAATTGCTGGGGCCGTGAGTTTTTAGGGGGACTTCTTTCTACTATTATTTCTTTTTCAACTTTGGAGCTAGGAAATTCAAGGGTTCTCAAGGCTTTGGATCTTCTAATTCAAGGTGTTTTCATTCTTATTCATTCAATATAATTATGTTGACTTTAATTATGAATATGCGTAACTAATTTTCCCTTGCTAGGGTGAGGCCATGATCCCTAGCAAGAATATGTAGTCTCTTTCTAATTTCCTTATGAATTTATGCATGCGAGTTTTGGATTGTTAATCACTGTGCTTTAAACTATCTATTTGTCTTAGTGATTCGCGACCATTAGGATATTTAGAAAAGTAATTTGATGCAATTTTGGTGGAGGGCTGTCCCTAAAATTGGCTAAGGCTTCTTGTGGTTAACATGTGTAACTACTTAGGATGGACGACACGTCTTAGGAGTTATATGGTTTTTCAAAAGGTTTTCACAAAACTTAATGAATCTTGCATGTTCACATTCGATCTGGACGCCACGGACGGGTTGCATGTTAGATATACGTTCTATGTTGGGGTCCCAAGTAGGGCATACTTTAGGAAAATCAAACCTTCAAAATATGCATGTGTAATTCATGAGGAATTAGGAGAGTTACATAGGATTGTTAGGGTGACGGCGGAACCCTAGTATTTTCTCGTCTTGAATTCTACAAAATTATTGCTTTCCTTTACTTTACAATTGCAGTTTTTAAGTAATCTTTTTAATTAAATTCGTTTTAATTAATTTAGGTCATTAAATCACCTTTCTCAAAATCTTTGCTTTAATTAATTTGTTGAGAATTGATTTCGCTTTAATCTTTTTAATTTAATCTCTGTGGAGAACGACCTTGCAAGTCAACTATATTACAACAACCTTGTTTCTCTTGCAAGTATTTTAGGTGTTTTTAACCCTTTTTGCGCAGGTGGTAAAAATCCTATCAACAAACATAACACAGTTAATGTTTCTCTCGCCTCTCTTTTCTCACTATAGTAAGTGGACTAAATGATTTAAGCAGTTAGTGAAAGAACAGATGTAGATTCTAGATTGTAATTTGACTAATTGCCCCATGTTCGGAGAAATTTCACAGGCCTTTCTAAGATTTCACTTTGACAAAGAGAGCTCCAATAACCTTCTAAAACATTTAAACAAAGCACATATCACAAAACATGAACGTGAATGCGGAAGATCATCATAAGCTAACAAGGACCATGTTAAAAGAGATAAATAGGATTTAAGGATGTGTGAATGGATACCAAGCAACTAAAAAGCTTCTAATGAGTATTTTCCTTCAAATAATGATTGATACAAAACAAACGGAATTGGATCATCTCCTGAGCTTGGGCTTAGGAGCCTCCTGATCAACACACAAGGGCCATTGAATTTTGATTTAACGGCTACAAACAGGAGACCCTAAAAGTTATAATAATTGTAGTCGTTGGATTAAAATTAAATGGCCCTTGTGTGTTGGTTAGGAGGTTCTTGAGCCCAAGCTCAAGAGAGGATCCAATTCCAAAACAAACATTCTTCATGAGCAAGCAGGTAATGTATGCTGCACCCTAATTTGTTGTCCTAACAATCATAATACATAAAAATTTGTGGTGCTCCATTGCATATGTGCAGCAGGCTGTTAAACATATCAATATTTGCATAAAAAGAACCAACAAACAGATAGACAAAAGACCTAAATTTACAGCAATTGGTTTTATGGTGGAACCCCAACTTTCTTTATAGTATCAGAGCAGGTTATCCCACTTGTGAAGCCAAACAACCACACACATTCCACGTCACTCCGTTGTGTTGTCCACACGTTAGACTTGAAAATTACTACACGTAAAGAGGTGTGTTGAGAATGAGTTTCACGTTGATGGGAGGAGAGACCTTGTATGAGCTTATAAAAAATTGGCTACTTCTTATATTGCCAATTAATTTTATAATGGAATCTCAACTTTTTTTTCAAAATGAAAGCTTAACGGAAAAAAGAAAGGCTTATTATATTAACACCCACATATTGTTGAATAAACCCCACATACTTAATACACCCACATTTACTTTTTCAACTAAAAATTATCTTAACACACCCCACATACTTCTCCATAATACCCTCACACCCCACATTCTCAACATACACCTTACATTTTCACATACACCTCACATTCTTTAAATTTTATTATATTAAAGTTCTGTTAGTCGATGCATCTGTTACCTTAAATAAAACATTATAAAAAATTGATCTGAGCCTATGTTCTTGCTTATGTTGTTTTCATTATTTTCCATGGAATGATCTTTCGTTTCCTTCTTTTTGTCCACCAGATAGTTTTGCTACTTTGGCTTTCTCCTTTGCTTCTATTTAACATGTTGAACTATCTCCTCTCGGTGACTCGTGTTAATGTAGGGGACTAGGTGTTGGCATCTTGGTTGGGGATGATGGTATTCACTTGCTTTGTTTAAATACCGATTTAGCCATGAAGATCATTTTTTTATTAGAGCTCATAAGTTACTAATCTATCTAAATGTCAAATCTGAAACGTTCAGTGCCCACAACCAATTTATCCATGAAGATCATTTTTTTACCAGAGACCATTTATACCCTGCTGTTCCTAGGTTAAAAATTCGGTTCTGCAATCATGCTTGAATGATATTGCACCCCATCCATCCTAAGAAATAAACATCAAGCATGCTTAAAAAAATTTAGCAAAAGAAAAAAAAAATACTACTAAACTATCTCAAAGAAGATTTGAATATTTCAGAATATATCTTTGCCTGTTATGTTGCAGAATACTTAACAGTTAATAAAAAAAACATAACGACAAGACATTGTGAGTGCAGGTGTGTTCAAAATTATAAATAAACTTACGGGTAGTTTTAGGATTTTATTTTTCATGATTTGGGGTGTAGGGAGAAAATAATTGCTCTTTTTTTTTTTAATTTCGTTTTTTTTTTTGTTGAGAAAAATAGGGTTTAAATAGTCATTTTATACAAGTCATTTAACACTAAATATTAAGTGGGGTGTATTCAACAATTTGTGAGGTGTTATTAAAAAAACCCAAAAAAAAAAAGAAAGATAAAAAAAGGCTTACTATATTAGAACCCCACAAATTGTTGAATAAACCCCACATACTTAATACACCCCACATTTGCTTTTTCAATGAAAAATTATCTTAATACACCCCACATACTTCCCCATAATACCCTCACACCTCACATTCTCAATACACACCTTGCATTTCTACATGCACCCCATATTTTCTATACACCCCATCAAATCTTATAAAGCTTTTAATTTGGGCAAAAAATGCTGACTATAATTTTAACAAAAGATGCCGCCTAGGATTTAAAGCATATGTGGGTTGTTTTCAACTCCACCATTAAAACTCATGTCGTCTGTTTTTAATATTTGATGGTAATTTTAGGTGTTTAATTCTTCATGTAGTCCCTGTGATCCCTAAAAGATGAATACGAACATTGAAGCTTGAACAACGCAGCAAAAGCAAGATTAAATAATTATTGATGTCATCAAAATCACTTAAACAATAAAAAATATGAAGTCTTACATCATGTGAAGCTTCCGAAACATCGATTTCATGTTTCATTCGTCAAAAATAATTTTTCTCAATCAACATGTATTTCATTCGTTAGAGTTTTGTTCAACAATGGAGGGCTGGAGGGATTTTGATACTTGTAGAAGATAAATAATACGTTAAAAGTGATTTTGAGTGTATTTAGATTTTTTTAAACCTAATAAGGTCGAAATTGTCATTGCCTAGTAGGATAAATAAACCATTTAATATTAAATTTTAATGTGGGGTGCATTCAACATTTTGTGGGGTGCTAATATAAAATGCCTAAAAAAACACCTAAATTTACAGAGAGAATTTAAAACATGTAAATAAGAAATTGAAAAGAAATCTGCAATTTGGTTTCTTCAGAAGCACTGAGAAAAAGAAAACGGAAGAATGAGACCAACACAGAGAAAACATCCTTTTTACCCCTAAGTTGTGCGCGACGTCCTACTTCCTTCCTTCCCTTCTTCGTTTTGGCAGCCTTCCCCTTCATTCCTTTCATTCTTCGTATTTTCTCCCCCGCGCCGTCTCAATTTCAGAGTCTGTAAGACTCACTCACGACTCAGCAGCTGTTCAGCCTGACTCGTGCCTCATCTCAGCCTCACTCAGTCCTTCCTCGACGTCGACCACTCACCCACCACGCACTCACCCTCGCGACCCACAAGCTTCCTCTCGCCGTTTCGAGTCTCGACAGCCCACCTTGATTCCTCGATTCCAAAAGGTTAGTCTTTCTGCTGGATTAAAATTTGGATTCACAACTGTGTTTTTGTATCATATATTTTTCCGATTAGGGATTTGGATTGGAAACCTTATCTGTCATTTCTGCTTTGACAGTTGTTTCTCTATTTGTAAATATGAATTCATCACACAAAAACACAAAAAGGTTTTGTTATTTCCCATTAATTTTCTTGTTAAAATATGTCAATAATATGAAAGGTTTTGTTATTCTCCAATGTGGGACTTTCGCCTTCACCTCTTCACATGTACCAATGACTTGTTTTTTCCCATTAATTTTCTTGTTAAAATATGTCAATAATTTTGAAATATGGTACATAAAAGTACTCTTATAAAGTTATAATATCCTTCATGCAAGAATAAAAAGTGTATTGTCCTTGCACGACAAAAGAGAAATTAAGTCACAATGAGCGTGAAAACTATTGAGGAGAATTTATAAGATAGATATTTATATTAATGATAACATTATTATTTCATCAATGATATAACACAAGTTTTAGGGCTAACGACATTGATGCTTTATTTTCTGCCTTCAAGTCCACCAGCCCTTTTGCATTTGTTGCCTATTGCACAACTGATGTATTCAGTTTACAAGTTGTTCCTGCAAAACCAGTTCCCTTGTAATCCACGATTCTCATTCATTCCCTCCGATGATTGGAACAAAATGTTGTACAAATTTCGTAGCTCTGGTTTTAGAATTTTAGACAATTCTTGCTATACATTGCTCTTAAATATGGGAACTTTAACGAAAAGCTCCTGGTACTGTTCACTTCAACGAAAAATCACATTTTTACACTAAAAAATCAATCATTGTACTATTTACTTTACCCTTTATTTTGTCCGTTAAAATTCAAAATTTTCAAACCCTTTTCATTAGTTTTCCTCTTAAATATGTAACTGTTGTACAAGTATTCTTAGTTACTAAGGCATAGGAAAGTTTCGATTTCAATTGATTGAAAAGATTGTCTCCAATTAATCGAATGAATAACAATCCTTTCAAATGAACATAGATTTTTGAACTTTAATCCTTGAAGAATATTAAAATTTAATAAAAACCGGGTGTTTGATTACATATTTATTTTAGTCCTTTAATATATTCTTAATTCAAATTCATATTATATTTTTATTTTAATATTTAATAGATATCTTATTTTCTCCCAATAAAAAAAAGATTTCTTATTTTAACGTTTCCACATTAAATTTTAAATTATTATTATTATACATATTTTAATTCTTTAATTTTGTTTAACTTCCTCTAAATAGTGTACCTAAACGTCTGTACCATAATATATTTTACTAATTAGTGTACTGAAATGTTCGTATCTAAATATATTTTAATGAATTAGTGGCACATAAGAAAATATGTAGAAACATAGGTGTACCGAAAAGTTCGTACTTAACTATAGTATACTAAATTAGTGTACCGAAATGTCCGTACCTAAATATATTATACCAAACTAGTGTACTGAAATGTTCGTACCTAAACACATTTTAATGAATTAGTGACACATAAGAAAATATGCAAAAACATAGGTGTACTGAAAAGTTCTTACCTAGATATATTATACTAAATTAGTGTACCGAAATGTCCATACCTAAATATATTATACCAAATTAGTGTACCTAAATGGTCATACCTAAACATATTATACTAAAACTAGTGTACCAAAATATTCATACCTAAATATATTGTAATGAATTAACGGCACATAAGAAAATATGCAAAAACATAAGTGTACTGAAAAGTCTGTACCAAAATATTTTCTTTATTATGTAAGATACTTACCATAAATTGGTGATGGAAAATGTCAATAAATAAAGCTAATTCATTTGAATTTCAAATGAAATTAAAATTTACAATATTTGACATAAAATGTAATTCATGGACACCATAAAATTATAAATAAAAAAGACATTGAATGTATATGTTGGCATTAAATAGAATCTAGGGAAATCAATATTTATTCTTGTATAAGATATTTTTCTAAACTTCATCTTATTTAAGAATTAAAATCTAGTTTTCTAAATCGAAATCCATAAAAACATGCAGCACTCTACTATCTTTATTTACATTACTTTCTATCTCCATTTAATTGTTAAAGAAACTCGACGGTACAAGGAAACTGATATAACTTAAAAACAATGTGATATATAGGGTAGATCCTTGAACTTGAACAACACAATCAACTAAAAGCTAAAAAGCATCAATACATTCTATCTTCTTTGTTCATTTTTCTTTTTTAAATAAACCAAGACGGTACGAGGGAAAATTTATTGAATAAAAAAAAAAAGTTACACCTACTTAGGGGGACATAAACCTTACCCCTCAAAATAAAGAAAGAAAAAAGAAAAAAAAACCAAAAGTACAGGAAAATAGGAGGGACATACACTTACATAACCTGATACAAACTTATAACTAAACATATAGGAAGAGAAGGAAAGAAACCACATAAGAGAAAACAAACGACAACAAGAAATGCGTAACGGTAACAAACTGAATTTCTACTTCCCCCACTAGTACTCTAAATTTTCCTTATCATTTGCCTGATCATTCCAACAATCTTAAGAAACAAGTCGGGCCTCCCTTTGATCACAACATCTGCAAGAACTACTCCCACTACCAACCCACTTCCACATCCGGCCGAAACAATTTTCCAACCAAATTCAAATATGCCTTCTGAGCTAGAATCACCTTCGTCGACGATTGAAGGTGGAAGTTCAGGGGCCTTAGGATTTCCACATTTCTTTGGCAATGGATCTCCACACAACCATGGGTTTCCCTCATATGAAGTGACATTCAAGTAAGTAAGCTGGGTTCCTTGTGGTATAGGACCTATTAGATTGTTGTGAGACACATTGAAATTGGCAAGAAAAGTAAGTCGACTCAATTGTTGGGGGATCTGTCCTGAGAGCTTGTTTTGTGAAAGGTCCAACGATTCAAGCTTCATCAAGTTTCCAAAGGATGATGGGATAGAACCAGTGAGAATGTTGTGGGATAGATTCAGCGAACGAAGCTCCTTAAGATTCCCAATGAATTCTGGAATTTTCCCTTCAAATTTGTTGCTTGAGATATCAAAGGATGCAAATTCTTCTCGGATCTTTGGGTAGTATTGCTCCAAACCTTTTGTTGCTATTGTGAGTTGGTAATCAACACTGTTCCAAACCGGGAATCCATTGACATCATAACCTATGCGTGTGTACATATATGCTGACTTGTTTACAGTAATATCTGGAAACATAGATGGAACCGCACCAGTAAAATCATTGTAAGCCAAATCAAGAATGCGTAACTTGGGGAAATCAACATTCTTTCTAGATTTTCCAATCACACCGTAGAATCCATTATGGCGCATTGCCAAAAGTTTTAACTCTAGAAGAGTCCCCAACCAAATGGGGAAAACATCATTGAAATGATTGTTTGACAAAACAAGATACTCAAGCATCACACAATTGACCAATGACCTCGGCAACTGCCCCTGCAACTTGTTATGACTCACATCAATCATTCTCAAACTGCTTCCTTTGTTGTATGTCTGAGGAATAATTCCGTGAAAAGAGTTGTTTCCGAGAAGTAGAAGAATCAGCTGATCACTAAAGTTTCCGAGACACTGAGGAAGCATGCCACTCAAGTTATTTTTCGACAAGTCAAGGGACAAAAGATTTTTCATAGTGCAAAGCAACGGTGAGATTTCTCCAGTAAAGTTGTTGTCTGCAGCTGCATATTCTCGCATGGTTGGTGGAGGTATCGGTAGTGATCCATGAAACATGTTGGACGAAAACCTTAAACCTAACAGTTTCACCCAAGGAAGGACAAGTGGAGGTTGGTCTGAAATGAAGTTATTAGAAATGTCTAAAAATAGCAAAGTTTCTAAGCTTGTATTCCACATCCATTTTGGTACTTGGCCTCGGATTTTGTTTCCAGCAAGTTGCAAACGCGTCAACCCTTTCTGATATTGTAAGAAGGATGGAAACTCTCCTATGTTGCAATTATTCAATCCAAGAACGGTGAACTGTTTAACTGTTGAATTCAAAATTCTGGATTCAGTGACAAATTTTAAACCGCTCCAGCTTAATTCGAGTTCGTAAAGGGATTGTAGATTTTGAAACATTTGAAACTCTACTGTACCACTCAGAGTATTCGAATGTAGATACAGGATCTGAAGGTTTGTGAGATTTGAAAATGATGCAGGAACTGAACCATTTAATCTATTAAAAGCAAAATCTAGGTACTCTAGTTTGCTGAAGTTGCCTAGCCAAGATGGGATTGGACCAGTTAATAGACTTGTACTAATCCTAAAAGTAGCCAGTTGGGTAAGGTTTGACAAGGAATTAGGAATTAGACCTCCAAATTTATTGGCTGAAATGTCTAGATAAGTGAGCTGCCTAAGATTCCCAAGTGAAGATGGAACCAACCCTTCTGAAAAATTGCATTGTGCCACATCCAAGTGTTGCAGTGAATGAAGGTTTTGAATTGAAGAGGATATGGTTCCAGAAAAGCCAGTAAAGCCGACTTTCAGTGCGATGAGAGGGCTGCTTTGATTAAATTCAGGAAAATATCCAGTCAATTCTTGGTTGTGTTTCACAGTAAGAAATTCTAGGTTTGGTAGTTGGAAAATTCTCACTGGAAATTCACCAAACAGGTGACAGTATTTGAGGTAGAGGTCTGTCAATGATGATAAATTAGCCATTGAATGAGGAATTGCCAAAGATATGTTTACGAAACTGAGGGAAAGTACTTCGAGACTAGTTAAGTTTTGAACAAGGCTTCCAAGATCTGATGCTTCAAGTTTCAAAAGGGGACGATACTCATCTTCTGGCAAAGGATCTACATTGCCAGATAGATCAAGGTATGTCAACTTGGATAACAGTGAAACTTCAGAAGGGACTTGACCGGAAAAGACAGAGAAAGAGAGGTCAAGCTGAGTAAGGCTTGGAAAATTCCTAATGGTAGGAGGAATTTCAGAGTAATTGAAGTTATTGTCAGAGAGGTTTAACCTTTGAAGATGAACAAGGCGGAAGAGGCTGCTATTGGTGTTGATAAAGCCATGAAAGGACTTGTTTCCAAGAAGTAAAAGAATCAGATCATCATTAAAGTTTCCGAGACATTGAGGAAGCATGCCTCTCAACATATTTTTCGATAAGTCAAGCAACTGAAGATTTTTCATATTGCAAAGCAATGGTGAGATTTCTCCAGTAAAGTTGTTTGTAGCATGGTTGGTGGAGCTATCGGTGGTGATCCATGAAACATGTTGGACGAAAACCTTACGATTACCAGGTTCACCCAAGGAAGGACAAGTGGAAGTTGGTCTGAAATGAAGTTTTGACTCATGTCTAAGAATACCAAAGTTTCTATGCTTGTGTTCCACATCCATTTTGGTCCTTGGCCCCGGATTTTGTTTGCAGCAATGTCCAAACGCATCAACCCCTTTTGATATTGTAAGAAAGATGGAAACTCACTTATGTTGCAATAACTCAATCCAAGAATGGTGAACTGTTGAACTGTTGAATTCACAATTCTGGATTCAGTGACAAATTCTAAACTGTTCCAATTTAATGTGAGTTGGGAAAGAAATTTTAGATTTTGAAACATTTGAAACTCCACTACACCACTCAAACTATTCGATGCTAGGTTAAGGATCTGAAGGTTTGTGAGATTTGAAAATGACGCAGGAACTGAACCATTTAATCTATTAAAAGAAAAATCTAGGTACTCTAGTTTGCTAAAGTTGCCTAACCAAGATGGGATTGGACCAGCTAATCGACTCGTAATAATCCTAAAAGTAGCCAGTTGGGTAAGGTTTGCCAAGGAATCAGGAATTGGACCTCCAAATTTATTGGCTGAAATGTCTAGATAAGTGAGCTGCCTAAGATTCCCAAGTGAAGATGGAACCAACCCTTCTGAAAAATTTACTAGTCTCAGCCCTCATCTTCTTCAGTCTTTCCTCTTCTTGACAGCAAATAGCAATCAACTCATTAATACTCCAAATATCCTTCTGTGTGTTATAACTCACTTTCAGTTGCTCCTAATCATTGGATAAAGAGTACAGCGCCATGTGCACAAGAAATTGATCTGTTATTCCAATATCCATTGCATTCAACTTGTTTGCAATGTTGACCAATTTTAACAAATGCTCATGAATGCTCCCAGAACCATCATGTTTTGTGTTAATGAGTGCTGACAAACATGCACCAGTTTCAGCCTTGTCTGACCTTTTAAACTTCTCTTCAACTCTGTCCATGTAATTCTTAGCCAAATCACAGCTAAGAATTCCTCCCCTGATGTGTTCCTCCATTGAATTCTTCATGATAAGTAAGGACATGTGATTTGCCCTATCCCATCTCACAAAGAATTCTCTTTCTTGTGCAGTACTCTGATCTGTCAATGTAGAAGGTTGAGGAACCTTGAATGCAATGTTAAACTCCAACATACCAAGATTCATTTCAATCTGCTGTTTTCATGCCTTGAAATTATTGCCATTCAATTTCTCTACATTCACAAAACTCATCATAATGAAACCTGCTTCAAATTTGGAGAATTTTGTAAATCTATGACCAAGAAATAATTATAGAAGTTTCTTGTCGTACTTAAACTATAGACTCAGTCACACCTTTGGGCAAGAAACTGTCCATATACATGAATAAGTTCCATATGTTGCATAGCCAAGTCATTGACTACAAAAACTATCCTTATAACAGTACCTTTGGGCAAGTTAGAACACAAAGATAGATTGTAATCCATTACTCACTATAGACTGATTATACAAATGAACCCAGTAAAGTCACTCCTTTGGAAGCATTTTACTTGTGAATATTTGTAAATCACACTTTCTGCATTATTCTTCAAGTTCTGAAAATTATCTAGCCCTACGCTTTATTGTTATACTAGACTCATCTCAGAGTGTTTCCTTCTATCATGAATGCAACATCATTACATTTAAGTAATGACTCATTAGTGTGCTCATTTGCAATTCAGACCTTTTATTGCATAAATCATCAAGCATATACATATATATGTATGTCGAATTGCAAATAATTGATACGAAGCAAGTTAATAAATGATTGAAATAATAGAGATACAAACAATGCAATTCACAAAATTCGAATTTCATGTACTGATATAATACTGCATGCTAATACCAAAATTGAGCACTGTCATGCACAACGGAAAAATATAGCCATTCTTTATCCGAAAAAGTTGTGTGGCTCTGATACAAGACATGTATAAGGATCGATAACAACTAAACCAATACGACAGTGCTTGCAACAATAATTAAAACCATGCATGATCATATTAAATGTAGTAGTACACACATGATTAGTGTTCATGACAGTATAAGGAATATATTTACTTGGAGTAGAAGACAGTGAAGCCATGATCTTGTCTTCTCTTCTGTTGGATTCAAAAATAGTATCTCACTACTCTCAATAGGACTGGTATTCGATATGAGAACAAGTCGTACCCGTGAAGAGAGATCAAAATCGACTTTATATGCTGCAACTGCATCTCCCTATCAGAGATGCAGTTGCTGTCAGTTTGTGTAGGTTACAACTGCTCTTTATTTGAATTGATAACCACCTTTAGTTTTCCCTCTAATATAGAATTAATCCGGTATAATTCATATAATTGAGTCCTTACATAATACAACCCTTTCACTTGTATATTTGCACTGTGGTTTAAATGACACTCACATATAAGTCATTCTTACATCACGCGAATGTCCACTCAGAAGCCTACTTCCTACAACCAATTTAAAACACGCATAGAAATTTTGCATGTTTGATTTCTGAAAAACAATTTGTATCTAAGCTAATAGAACTTTGGAAATGCTTGACAAAGGAATACGTATAGGGTGGACTAATATATATGTGTGTTTTTCCATAAATTCCGTACCACATCAACCTTGACCCATTCGAATCTATAAATTAGAATTTGTTTAAATTCCCAGGGCTACACTAAGTTCTTTATAAACACTTATCAGATGCTAATAATTAAACTGACCAACTATGATTAGTGTGATGAGCTAAAGGATACAAAATATTGTTATATAATTATGTTTGTTTAATTATAACAAATGATGAGTCAACATTATATTATATATTTTACCCTTTTCTTAGTATAATTTGATGATTATTTTGGTAGAATTTTGATACTTTGCTTTATATTTCCAAAATAGGACATTCGACTTCCTCTGGAGCAAAACATGACCAAACGAACGAATTTTGGAGTAATTCAAATTGGAGGACGTTTGTGTGTCTCTTGGCTTGTTCGTGTCAAAATTTGGGATTTTTCTACCAGGCGATTATTTTCTGGCGAATTATTGAAGAAGCAGTGCGCGGTACAGTAAAATGACGGTTTTGGGCTTAAACTGCGTTTTTGGAGTCCAAGATGACCTCATATGGGTTCGTGACCTTCTGGAGAAGTGTTCAGAATAGTTCAAACTTTAAATCCAGCTATTTTGGGCCAGTTTTGGAGCTGAATTAGGTCCAGAACGTGACTGTGCAGTTTATGTGCAGTTTTCATAGTTTAATTAGGTCTAAGATATTTTATTATTATTTAATTAGTTTCCTAGTTTGACTAAGTCTCCTAGGGTTCTAGGGTTTTGTTTGAAAAGGCTCAGCAAGTATAAATTGCTGGGGCCGTGAGTTTTTAGGGGGACTTCTTTCTACTATTATTTCTTTTTCAACTTTGGAGCTAGGAAATTCAAGGGTTCTCAAGGCTTTGGATCTTCTAATTCAAGGTGTTTTCATTCTTATTCATTCAATATAATTATGTTGACTTTAATTATGAATATGCGTAACTAATTTTCCCTTGCTAGGGTGAGGCCATGATCCCTAGCAAGAATATGTAGTCTCTTTCTAATTTCCTTATGAATTTATGCATGCGAGTTTTGGATTGTTAATCACTGTGCTTTAAACTATCTATTTGTCTTAGTGATTCGCGACCATTAGGATATTTAGAAAAGTAATTTGATGCAATTTTGGTGGAGGGCTGTCCCTAAAATTGGCTAAGGCTTCTTGTGGTTAACATGTGTAACTACTTAGGATGGACGACACGTCTTAGGAGTTATATGGTTTTTCAAAAGGTTTTCACAAAACTTAATGAATCTTGCATGTTCACATTCGATCTGGACGCCACGGACGGGTTGCATGTTAGATATACGTTCTATGTTGGGGTCCCAAGTAGGGCATACTTTAGGAAAATCAAACCTTCAAAATATGCATGTGTAATTCATGAGGAATTAGGAGAGTTACATAGGATTGTTAGGGTGACGGCGGAACCCTAGTATTTTCTCGTCTTGAATTCTACAAAATTATTGCTTTCCTTTACTTTACAATTGCAGTTTTTAAGTAATCTTTTTAATTAAATTCGTTTTAATTAATTTAGGTCATTAAATCACCTTTCTCAAAATCTTTGCTTTAATTAATTTGTTGAGAATTGATTTCGCTTTAATCTTTTTAATTTAATCTCTGTGGAGAACGACCTTGCAAGTCAACTATATTACAACAACCTTGTTTCTCTTGCAAGTATTTTAGGTGTTTTTAACCCTTTTTGCGCAGGTGGTAAAAATCCTATCAACAAACATAACACAGTTAATGTTTCTCTCGCCTCTCTTTTCTCACTATAGTAAGTGGACTAAATGATTTAAGCAGTTAGTGAAAGAACAGATGTAGATTCTAGATTGTAATTTGACTAATTGCCCCATGTTCGGAGAAATTTCACAGGCCTTTCTAAGATTTCACTTTGACAAAGAGAGCTCCAATAACCTTCTAAAACATTTAAACAAAGCACATATCACAAAACATGAACGTGAATGCGGAAGATCATCATAAGCTAACAAGGACCATGTTAAAAGAGATAAATAGGATTTAAGGATGTGTGAATGGATACCAAGCAACTAAAAAGCTTCTAATGAGTATTTTCCTTCAAATAATGATTGATACAAAACAAACGGAATTGGATCATCTCCTGAGCTTGGGCTTAGGAGCCTCCTGATCAACACACAAGGGCCATTGAATTTTGATTTAACGGCTACAAACAGGAGACCCTAAAAGTTATAATAATTGTAGTCGTTGGATTAAAATTAAATGGCCCTTGTGTGTTGGTTAGGAGGTTCTTGAGCCCAAGCTCAAGAGAGGATCCAATTCCAAAACAAACATTCTTCATGAGCAAGCAGGTAATGTATGCTGCACCCTAATTTGTTGTCCTAACAATCATAATACATAAAAATTTGTGGTGCTCCATTGCATATGTGCAGCAGGCTGTTAAACATATCAATATTTGCATAAAAAGAACCAACAAACAGATAGACAAAAGACCTAAATTTACAGCAATTGGTTTTATGGTGGAACCCCAACTTTCTTTATAGTATCAGAGCAGGTTATCCCACTTGTGAAGCCAAACAACCACACACATTCCACGTCACTCCGTTGTGTTGTCCACACGTTAGACTTGAAAATTACTACACGTAAAGAGGTGTGTTGAGAATGAGTTTCACGTTGATGGGAGGAGAGACCTTGTATGAGCTTATAAAAAATTGGCTACTTCTTATATTGCCAATTAATTTTATAATGGAATCTCAACTTTTTTTTCAAAATGAAAGCTTAACGGAAAAAAGAAAGGCTTATTATATTAACACCCACATATTGTTGAATAAACCCCACATACTTAATACACCCACATTTACTTTTTCAACTAAAAATTATCTTAACACACCCCACATACTTCTCCATAATACCCTCACACCCCACATTCTCAACATACACCTTACATTTTCACATACACCTCACATTCTTTAAATTTTATTATATTAAAGTTCTGTTAGTCGATGCATCTGTTACCTTAAATAAAACATTATAAAAAATTGATCTGAGCCTATGTTCTTGCTTATGTTGTTTTCATTATTTTCCATGGAATGATCTTTCGTTTCCTTCTTTTTGTCCACCAGATAGTTTTGCTACTTTGGCTTTCTCCTTTGCTTCTATTTAACATGTTGAACTATCTCCTCTCGGTGACTCGTGTTAATGTAGGGGACTAGGTGTTGGCATCTTGGTTGGGGATGATGGTATTCACTTGCTTTGTTTAAATACCGATTTAGCCATGAAGATCATTTTTTTATTAGAGCTCATAAGTTACTAATCTATCTAAATGTCAAATCTGAAACGTTCAGTGCCCACAACCAATTTATCCATGAAGATCATTTTTTTACCAGAGACCATTTATACCCTGCTGTTCCTAGGTTAAAAATTCGGTTCTGCAATCATGCTTGAATGATATTGCACCCCATCCATCCTAAGAAATAAACATCAAGCATGCTTAAAAAAATTTAGCAAAAGAAAAAAAAAATACTACTAAACTATCTCAAAGAAGATTTGAATATTTCAGAATATATCTTTGCCTGTTATGTTGCAGAATACTTAACAGTTAATAAAAAAAACATAACGACAAGACATTGTGAGTGCAGGTGTGTTCAAAATTATAAATAAACTTACGGGTAGTTTTAGGATTTTATTTTTCATGATTTGGGGTGTAGGGAGAAAATAATTGCTCTTTTTTTTTTTAATTTCGTTTTTTTTTTTGTTGAGAAAAATAGGGTTTAAATAGTCATTTTATACAAGTCATTTAACACTAAATATTAAGTGGGGTGTATTCAACAATTTGTGAGGTGTTATTAAAAAAACCCAAAAAAAAAAAGAAAGATAAAAAAAGGCTTACTATATTAGAACCCCACAAATTGTTGAATAAACCCCACATACTTAATACACCCCACATTTGCTTTTTCAATGAAAAATTATCTTAATACACCCCACATACTTCCCCATAATACCCTCACACCTCACATTCTCAATACACACCTTGCATTTCTACATGCACCCCATATTTTCTATACACCCCATCAAATCTTATAAAGCTTTTAATTTGGGCAAAAAATGCTGACTATAATTTTAACAAAAGATGCCGCCTAGGATTTAAAGCATATGTGGGTTGTTTTCAACTCCACCATTAAAACTCATGTCGTCTGTTTTTAATATTTGATGGTAATTTTAGGTGTTTAATTCTTCATGTAGTCCCTGTGATCCCTAAAAGATGAATACGAACATTGAAGCTTGAACAACGCAGCAAAAGCAAGATTAAATAATTATTGATGTCATCAAAATCACTTAAACAATAAAAAATATGAAGTCTTACATCATGTGAAGCTTCCGAAACATCGATTTCATGTTTCATTCGTCAAAAATAATTTTTCTCAATCAACATGTATTTCATTCGTTAGAGTTTTGTTCAACAATGGAGGGCTGGAGGGATTTTGATACTTGTAGAAGATAAATAATACGTTAAAAGTGATTTTGAGTGTATTTAGATTTTTTTAAACCTAATAAGGTCGAAATTGTCATTGCCTAGTAGGATAAATAAACCATTTAATATTAAATTTTAATGTGGGGTGCATTCAACATTTTGTGGGGTGCTAATATAAAATGCCTAAAAAAACACCTAAATTTACAGAGAGAATTTAAAACATGTAAATAAGAAATTGAAAAGAAATCTGCAATTTGGTTTCTTCAGAAGCACTGAGAAAAAGAAAACGGAAGAATGAGACCAACACAGAGAAAACATCCTTTTTACCCCTAAGTTGTGCGCGACGTCCTACTTCCTTCCTTCCCTTCTTCGTTTTGGCAGCCTTCCCCTTCATTCCTTTCATTCTTCGTATTTTCTCCCCCGCGCCGTCTCAATTTCAGAGTCTGTAAGACTCACTCACGACTCAGCAGCTGTTCAGCCTGACTCGTGCCTCATCTCAGCCTCACTCAGTCCTTCCTCGACGTCGACCACTCACCCACCACGCACTCACCCTCGCGACCCACAAGCTTCCTCTCGCCGTTTCGAGTCTCGACAGCCCACCTTGATTCCTCGATTCCAAAAGGTTAGTCTTTCTGCTGGATTAAAATTTGGATTCACAACTGTGTTTTTGTATCATATATTTTTCCGATTAGGGATTTGGATTGGAAACCTTATCTGTCATTTCTGCTTTGACAGTTGTTTCTCTATTTGTAAATATGAATTCATCACACAAAAACACAAAAAGGTTTTGTTATTTCCCATTAATTTTCTTGTTAAAATATGTCAATAATATGAAAGGTTTTGTTATTCTCCAATGTGGGACTTTCGCCTTCACCTCTTCACATGTACCAATGACTTGTTTTTTCCCATTAATTTTCTTGTTAAAATATGTCAATAATTTTGAAATATGGTACATAAAAGTACTCTTATAAAGTTATAATATCCTTCATGCAAGAATAAAAAGTGTATTGTCCTTGCACGACAAAAGAGAAATTAAGTCACAATGAGCGTGAAAACTATTGAGGAGAATTTATAAGATAGATATTTATATTAATGATAACATTATTATTTCATCAATGATATAACACAAGTTTTAGGGCTAACGACATTGATGCTTTATTTTCTGCCTTCAAGTCCACCAGCCCTTTTGCATTTGTTGCCTATTGCACAACTGATGTATTCAGTTTACAAGTTGTTCCTGCAAAACCAGTTCCCTTGTAATCCACGATTCTCATTCATTCCCTCCGATGATTGGAACAAAATGTTGTACAAATTTCGTAGCTCTGGTTTTAGAATTTTAGACAATTCTTGCTATACATTGCTCTTAAATATGGGAACTTTAACGAAAAGCTCCTGGTACTGTTCACTTCAACGAAAAATCACATTTTTACACTAAAAAATCAATCATTGTACTATTTACTTTACCCTTTATTTTGTCCGTTAAAATTCAAAATTTTCAAACCCTTTTCATTAGTTTTCCTCTTAAATATGTAACTGTTGTACAAGTATTCTTAGTTACTAAGGCATAGGAAAGTTTCGATTTCAATTGATTGAAAAGATTGTCTCCAATTAATCGAATGAATAACAATCCTTTCAAATGAACATAGATTTTTGAACTTTAATCCTTGAAGAATATTAAAATTTAATAAAAACCGGGTGTTTGATTACATATTTATTTTAGTCCTTTAATATATTCTTAATTCAAATTCATATTATATTTTTATTTTAATATTTAATAGATATCTTATTTTCTCCCAATAAAAAAAAGATTTCTTATTTTAACGTTTCCACATTAAATTTTAAATTATTATTATTATACATATTTTAATTCTTTAATTTTGTTTAACTTCCTCTAAATAGTGTACCTAAACGTCTGTACCATAATATATTTTACTAATTAGTGTACTGAAATGTTCGTATCTAAATATATTTTAATGAATTAGTGGCACATAAGAAAATATGTAGAAACATAGGTGTACCGAAAAGTTCGTACTTAACTATAGTATACTAAATTAGTGTACCGAAATGTCCGTACCTAAATATATTATACCAAACTAGTGTACTGAAATGTTCGTACCTAAACACATTTTAATGAATTAGTGACACATAAGAAAATATGCAAAAACATAGGTGTACTGAAAAGTTCTTACCTAGATATATTATACTAAATTAGTGTACCGAAATGTCCATACCTAAATATATTATACCAAATTAGTGTACCTAAATGGTCATACCTAAACATATTATACTAAAACTAGTGTACCAAAATATTCATACCTAAATATATTGTAATGAATTAACGGCACATAAGAAAATATGCAAAAACATAAGTGTACTGAAAAGTCTGTACCAAAATATTTTCTTTATTATGTAAGATACTTACCATAAATTGGTGATGGAAAATGTCAATAAATAAAGCTAATTCATTTGAATTTCAAATGAAATTAAAATTTACAATATTTGACATAAAATGTAATTCATGGACACCATAAAATTATAAATAAAAAAGACATTGAATGTATATGTTGGCATTAAATAGAATCTAGGGAAATCAATATTTATTCTTGTATAAGATATTTTTCTAAACTTCATCTTATTTAAGAATTAAAATCTAGTTTTCTAAATCGAAATCCATAAAAACATGCAGCACTCTACTATCTTTATTTACATTACTTTCTATCTCCATTTAATTGTTAAAGAAACTCGACGGTACAAGGAAACTGATATAACTTAAAAACAATGTGATATATAGGGTAGATCCTTGAACTTGAACAACACAATCAACTAAAAGCTAAAAAGCATCAATACATTCTATCTTCTTTGTTCATTTTTCTTTTTTAAATAAACCAAGACGGTACGAGGGAAAATTTATTGAATAAAAAAAAAAAGTTACACCTACTTAGGGGGACATAAACCTTACCCCTCAAAATAAAGAAAGAAAAAAGAAAAAAAAACCAAAAGTACAGGAAAATAGGAGGGACATACACTTACATAACCTGATACAAACTTATAACTAAACATATAGGAAGAGAAGGAAAGAAACCACATAAGAGAAAACAAACGACAACAAGAAATGCGTAACGGTAACAAACTGAATTTCTACTTCCCCCACTAGTACTCTAAATTTTCCTTATCATTTGCCTGATCATTCCAACAATCTTAAGAAACAAGTCGGGCCTCCCTTTGATCACAACATCTGCAAGAACTACTCCCACTACCAACCCACTTCCACATCCGGCCGAAACAATTTTCCAACCAAATTCAAATATGCCTTCTGAGCTAGAATCACCTTCGTCGACGATTGAAGGTGGAAGTTCAGGGGCCTTAGGATTTCCACATTTCTTTGGCAATGGATCTCCACACAACCATGGGTTTCCCTCATATGAAGTGACATTCAAGTAAGTAAGCTGGGTTCCTTGTGGTATAGGACCTATTAGATTGTTGTGAGACACATTGAAATTGGCAAGAAAAGTAAGTCGACTCAATTGTTGGGGGATCTGTCCTGAGAGCTTGTTTTGTGAAAGGTCCAACGATTCAAGCTTCATCAAGTTTCCAAAGGATGATGGGATAGAACCAGTGAGAATGTTGTGGGATAGATTCAGCGAACGAAGCTCCTTAAGATTCCCAATGAATTCTGGAATTTTCCCTTCAAATTTGTTGCTTGAGATATCAAAGGATGCAAATTCTTCTCGGATCTTTGGGTAGTATTGCTCCAAACCTTTTGTTGCTATTGTGAGTTGGTAATCAACACTGTTCCAAACCGGGAATCCATTGACATCATAACCTATGCGTGTGTACATATATGCTGACTTGTTTACAGTAATATCTGGAAACATAGATGGAACCGCACCAGTAAAATCATTGTAAGCCAAATCAAGAATGCGTAACTTGGGGAAATCAACATTCTTTCTAGATTTTCCAATCACACCGTAGAATCCATTATGGCGCATTGCCAAAAGTTTTAACTCTAGAAGAGTCCCCAACCAAATGGGGAAAACATCATTGAAATGATTGTTTGACAAAACAAGATACTCAAGCATCACACAATTGACCAATGACCTCGGCAACTGCCCCTGCAACTTGTTATGACTCACATCAATCATTCTCAAACTGCTTCCTTTGTTGTATGTCTGAGGAATAATTCCGTGAAAAGAGTTGTTTCCGAGAAGTAGAAGAATCAGCTGATCACTAAAGTTTCCGAGACACTGAGGAAGCATGCCACTCAAGTTATTTTTCGACAAGTCAAGGGACAAAAGATTTTTCATAGTGCAAAGCAACGGTGAGATTTCTCCAGTAAAGTTGTTGTCTGCAGCTGCATATTCTCGCATGGTTGGTGGAGGTATCGGTAGTGATCCATGAAACATGTTGGACGAAAACTTTAAACCTAATAGTTTCACCCAAGGAAGGACAAGTGGAGGTTGGTTTGAAATGAAGTTATTAGAAATGTCTAAAAATAGCAAAGTTTCTAAGCTTGTATTCCACATCCATTTTGGTACTTGACCTCGGATTTTGTTTCCAGCAAGTTGCAAACGCGTCAACCCCTTCTGATATTGTAAGAAGGATGGAAACTCTCCTATGTTGCAATTATTCAATCCAAGAACGGTGAACTGTTTAACTGTTGAATTCAAAATTCTGGATTCAGTGACAAATTTTAAACCGCTCCAGCTTAATTCGAGTTCGTAAAGGGATTGTAGATTTTGAAACATTTGAAACTCTACTGTACCACTCAGAGTATTCGAATGTAGATACAGGATCTGAAGGTTTGTGAGATTTGAAAATGACGCAGGAACTGAACCATTTAATCTATTAAAAGCAAAATCTAGGTACTCTAGCTTGCTAAAGTTGCCTAGCCAAGATGGGATTGGACCATATAATCGACTTGTACTAATCCTAAAAGTAGCCAGTTGGGTAAGGTTTGACAAGGAATTAGGAATTAGACCTCCAAATTTGTTGGCTGAAATGTCTAGATAAGTGAGCTGCCTAAGATTCCCAAGTGAAGATGGAACCAACCCTTCTGAAAAATTGCATTGTGCCACATCCAAGTGTTGCAGTGAATGAAGGTTTTGAATTGAAGAGGATATGGTTCCTAAAATGCTAGCAAAGCCGACTTTCAGTAAGATGAGAGGACTGCTTTGATTAAATTCAGGAAAATATCCAGTCAGATCTTGGTTGTATCTCACACTAAGAATTTCTAGGTTTGGTAGTTGGAAAATTCTCACAGGAAATTCACCAAACAGGTGACAGCCTTTGAGGTAGAGGGCTGTCAATGATGATAAATTAGCCATTGAATGAGGAATTGCCGAAGATAAGTTTACTAAATTGAGGGAAAGTAGTTCGAGACTAGTCAAGTTTTGAACTAGGCTTCCAAGATCTGATGCTTCAAGTTTTAACAAGGGACGATACTCATCTTCTGACAAACGATCTACATTGCCAGATAGACGAAGGTATGTCAACTTGGATAACAGTAAAAGTTCAGAAGGGACTTGACCAGAAAAGACAGAGTAGGAGAGGTCAAGATGAGTAAGGCTTGGAAAATTCCTAATGCTAGTAGGAATTTGAGAGTAATTGAAGTTATTGTCAGAGAGGTATAACCTTTGAAGATGAACAAGGCGGAAGAGGCTGCTATTGCTGGTGATAAAGCCGTGGAGACAGCTGCTACCAAGATCAAGGCCAATCACATGACCCGTCTTCTCATCACACTTGACACCTTCCCATGAGCAGCAGGTGCTATTTCCTCCTTCAGCTGGTTTCCATGATGAAACCTTTGGATAAGCATCGGGAGATCTAGAAGCAGATTTGTCAATAGTAAAGCTGTCTTTGAATTGCAGCAGGGCAGACTTCTCCTCATCAGGGCAAGATGGATACTGCTTCTGCGAAGAGTAGGAAGAGTTAGCAATAACCACATGATGAAACAGCAACAAAACTAGTACTAGTTTTGAAACCATTCGAATGATGGAGATCTCAAGTAACCCCCTAACAACAATCTTTTGAATTTTTTTTGCACTCTAAGCTGTGTATTATGGAACTGCCGAGTAATATACAATTTATAGACTGACATCGATCAGAATAAAATTCTTCCGCAATATAATTTCTGAAAAGTGTAGAGGGGACAAGTTGATATGATGGCTACGTAAGGCAAAAGTAAAAAAATCAGCAGCACCATACAAGAAACAAGTCTCGACTTGATGAGAAAAAGAAATACAAACCAATCACAAACTTTGCCAAGATGGCTACGTAAGGCAAAAAGAGTACATCGTACGAAACTTAACTCCAGCCAAGTTACATGGTGTATTTATAAAGATACAATTCTTAACAAACATGAAACAGAATAATAGTGAACTAATCTTAAGATCATGTGAAACAGAAGGATTTAAAAGAATAATATATGCTGACACATAATACTACGGTGTGTAATGGTATTTCTCTTCAATTGTAAGTGAGAGGTCTTAGATTCGATTCTCACCAAAGGCGAATTTGAACCAAATTATTGCTAGCCCATTGTGAGGCTTAGTCCACCCTCAACCATTAGTGTAGATAAGGAGAAGTATGTACATATTAAATTTGGTACACGGTGAATTAAACAGAAAAATTTTATCTATCAGGTCAATCCATCACTTGTAAAATACTATATGATAAAATATTTTTATAACTCTTCCCTTCAAAATTCATTTTTCTTACATAATATAAAGTCTAAACTAATCTAAAGTATTCTTATGAACAAACAATGAATGTAACCAAATATCAATCAATCACCGTTATCGTGTCATGTTTTTGCAACTTGCAAGGAAAGTAACCTTCCATAATAATTAGCTTTTAATTGGACAGGTGGAGTAGATACTGGCCTACCTGCGTGGAACTCGTGCTTTGGTTTGGGTCCATGTTGGTTTTTTCAAACTGCAAGTTCTTTTCTCATCAGAAAAGAAATATCTCATTAACTCATTAACTCATTAACTCAAGGGAAAGCAAGGAAGAGAGAATACTTCGACTTGGAGTTGAGGCCCCGACCATGGGGAAACCTCCTCCAACTACATATGTCTCTAGGAAGTGTAGGTATTCTTGTTGACGTTGAGTAGGAGAAACGTCCTCCAACTTTGCATTTGGATACTTCTAAATGTGTACAATTTTAGTTTCAAAGTATTTCTATTTCATAAGAGTTCTGAATGTACAAGTCAATATATGTAGGATAAGAAAGTAAATGGTTACAGGAAACCATCTTTACATGAATCAAGAAAAAGAAAAGAAATGGTGGCCGGCAAGGAAATGTGAAAGCTAGTGTGAAACAAGAAAAAAAGAAAGCCTTGAATCAAGAAAAGAGAAAGCTAGTGTGAAACAAGGAAAAGAGAAATGGTGGCCAACAAGGAAAAGAAAAGGAAAAAAGTGAAAGTGACTGGTTCCAACAAAATGTGTTGGACCTTCATGCTTGAAATCTTGATTAAAATATGTGTAATTTGTATTGGAATGCAAAATTAAACAAACAAAAAAAATGTTAACGGATGACTAATGAGCTTAACAGGTTGAGTTTGGGTAGCTCATTAGCTTAACGAGTCGGGTGTGGGTGACTCGTTAGCTTAAAGGGTAAGGCGAAACCCGTCTCAAACCCAATAAACCCGACCCGTTTACAGGTTACCAGCAGATAGTGAGGAGTATGAAAGTTTCAGACTCTCAGCAGCAAATTAAGTCATAGAGTCATCTAGATTCAATTCCAGCATTGGCTTGAAGTGGGATGGATTTGAAGCCAGAACTTTTTATTCGATATCCAATTTCTTCATCATTAGGACTTTCAAACTCCTAGCATGTATTAAGTCAAGAGTGTGGGTGTAACGAAATATTTCATGTTGGATTTGATCTATGTTGCATTTTTCAAACTGCAAGCCCTTTTCTCATCAGAACAGAAATATATCACTAACTCAAGAGAAGGCAAGAGAGGTACTTCCACCTTGGAGTTGAGGACCCAACCATAGGAAAACTGCAGAAAAACGTATTTGGCTCAATTCTACTTTTCATTCATTCTCAAATGTATAATATATATATATATTTTTTTTCTTTATATTTTAAATACAACTATATGGATTATTTACAAATGCACGCCATTTACTCTGGGATGGTGCTATCCATACACATATTTTTACTTGCCACACACCACTCTCAATTTCCGGCCGTCGGATCGTGTGATGGTAGAAGATCAATGTACAACAATTAACAAAGATGTGTGAAAAGTAAAATAGGTTGTGTGAATAGCATTACCCTTACTCTTTCATACAATTAGCGTAATGCAAAATAGTCAATGAACCCATGTAGAAGATTTAATGAGTCCAATTGTTCAATGAACCAAATTAACTAACACTCCCCATCAAGTTTTAAATTATGTCGAGTAAAAGCTTAAGCGCTCAAAACTTACTTTTACCTGACGAAATGATTTCATCTCAAAAGGTGTTTTCTTATAGTGATATCAATTAACTCCATGACAATAATCCTTTGAATTTTTTATTTTTGCACTCTTAGCTATGTATGGAGGTACAAAGTGACATAACTATTAGTAGATTGGCATTAGTATAAAATTATTCCGCAATATAATTTCTAAAAAGTGATAGAGACGAGTGTAACGGGGACAATTGCATCGCATTTCTTCTACATGCGTAAGAAGAGATGCTCGTGACTAATTGATTCATGAGTTAACTTTTGAAGTAGTTGATGGGTTGATATTATACTATATATGTTACCTTAATCTTAGTATTAATTTATTGGTTATTTTGTGTGAACTTTGATATTTTGTTATGTATTTTCAATGTAGGACATGCGACTTCCTCTGGAGCAAAAAGTAGTCAAACGGATGAATTTTGGAGTGATTCCAATTAAAGGATGTTCGTGAGTCTGTTGACTTGTTCGTATCAAAGTTTCATAATTCTCCACCAAGCGGTTTATTTATGGCGATGAAATAAAGGAGCAGCTCGCAGTGCTGTCAAACTGACTTTTTGGACTTCTTTGGGCTTTTTGGCGTCCAAAATGATGTCTTTTGGGTTCGAGGCCTTCTGCAATTATGTTCGGGACATCTCAAGCTTTAATTCTAGCCATTGTGGGCCTGTTTTGGAGCCCTAAAGATCTAGAAACGTGGTCTGTTTTGAGGCTGTGCAGATTTTGGGCGAATTTTGCTAGTCAATTTAGGATTATGTTTCCTAATTTATTTTAGTTTATTTGGTTTCCTAGTATTATTCTAAGTCCTTTTCTAGGTAGGGTTTTATTTTCTAGTAGTATAAATAAGGCTTTTTAGCCATTGGGGTTTAGAAGAGGAGAGGAAGAGAACACACACATCAATACTTTGCTAGGTTTTGAAGATTCAAGTTTATTTTCAAGGTGCTTTCTATCCATGTTTTTAATAATATTTTATTTTATGATTGTTCGTAGCTAGTTTCTTTTGCTAGGGCGAAGCCTTGAGCCTTAGCAAAAATATGTAGTTTCTTTTAATTTACTTATGATATTATGCATGCATGTTTTGAATTATTAATCATCGTTTTAAACTATCTAAGTATCTTAGTGATCTGCAACCAATGTTCTAAAAAATGGCCTAGGCGCTGGGCGAAGGGTGGCTGAGGCGTTTTCGTGCAAAACGGTGGGAAAAAGCGGCCGGGCTCTAGGCGGGCGTCAAGGCGGCCGAGGCGGAGCTAGGAGGGTTTTTTTTTTTTTTTTTTTTTTTTTTGAAATTGAAAAAAAAAATCCTATCTTTATTCTAACTTTCTAAGTTCCTGACACCGGATAATGAAGATCAAAGAGAAACCACAAGTGAACGCTCAAAGATAAACAACTCGCCACTCTATTGTGGATGCAAATTTTCTCCTCTTCGGTCTTGGACGATTTTGCACCTACAAAATAATAAACACCTTAGGTTAAGGCCAAAAGCCTCACGCGCCCACGATGAATGGGGGGGGGCTTTGGCCGAAGAACCTCCGATGCCAAAGTTAGAATTAGAGAGAAAAAGTGTTTAGAGCGTTTTTGCCAAAGGATTGGAATTGGGTTTTGTGAGAAAAGGGGGTCGTATTTATAGGAGATGGCCGGTCCCCTTTGGAGAGAAGGTGGCCGGCCCTTAGAGGGATTTTTGGGTGTGAGATCTAGGTTTAATTAGCCTATTTATTGGCTAATTAATCAAATAGGGAAAGGATTTATATTTATGAAGAAAGATAATAAGGAGTAATTGAATTCTTGGCTAAAAAAGGAGGAAAATATGGGGAATAAAAGGGAAGTGGCCGGCCCCCTTTGGAGAAGGGAGGACCGGCCATTTAAGGTGTTTTTTGGATTTTAAGGCTAAGTTAATTGGCCAATTAATGAGGAATAATCTCATTAATTTGCCAATTATCTCAATTTATGTGGGATAATTGGTGGATTTATGAGATAATTGCCTTAAATGTGGATGTATGAAATAATTCGGATTTGTTTACCTTTTACGGGCGTTTTTGACTTGACCGACGATAATTACCGGCTGCTCGCGCGTAGGATTTCGGATGCCCCTCAAGGGCATTCTTGTCTTCTTAATCCGAAAGTCCACGTGGCGCCTTGTGATTATTTTTGGCTCCACAAATGCCCCCACACCTGTTGGGCTGCTCGCAGGAAATGGCAGCAGGTGTAGAGATCTTCTTGCTTCAGGAACCATAGGATTGCTTCCTATCTTGATGTTGATCCTCTCTTTAATTGGAAATTAGGTCCTTCTAGGAGAGGGAAATAAACTTCTCTCAAAGCCTATTTAAGTCCACCTTAAGTGGGTTATTAAATCAACTTTGGAGAGCAATTTATTCTACCCTACAAGAGAGAGAAAACTAGAGGATATTTGTTCCCCCTCCTCTAGCAATCTTCTACATCTTGCCCGTGAAAAGAACCGTCTTTCGTTGATTTCTTCGTCTTCTCCGTGCCGCACTGATGTAAGAAAAATTTAATTTTTCTTGCCTTCTTCTTGGATAGTGCTATTACGGGGCAGCCGTCGGGGTGGTGCGGCACGTCGGCTGGCAGGGGCCAGGAGTTGGCCCGGCAAGGGCCGAGGAGATGTCGTGGCAAGGACCACAGCTTGGGCAGCTCGGCTTGCCTAAAGCCCAGGGCAACTTGAGCAGCTGGGACCGCGAACTGAGGCTCTGGGGCGCAGTGCTAGGGTAGTCGCGTGGCTCACATCCTTTAGGACCTGACGCGGGCTAAGCTGGCGATCGAGAGAAATGAGAAGGTTGCGGGCTTCATAGGCTGCTGGAGTGTTGGGCGTGTAGGCCTCATGCCTGCTAGAATGTTGGGTTGAGCTTCTCTGCCGGGTACCATGAATGGTGTTAGCTGCCTAGTCTTCTTTGTCGGGAGAAAGGTAGGCTGCTCAAGAGATGCCGGTTGGGCAAAATTGAAGACTTTATCCACTGCTTGTGAGGGTCCGCGTGGGCAGCTGCGAGAGTTCCACTAAGCCTGCTTCTGGGGAGGCTGATAAGATCTGTGTGCTCTTAAGACCAGACCTTCTTTATTTCTCCAGAAGATTTCCTCGCCTTTACTTTCGAGTCTTCCATCGGTGAAATAGTTGGAGATGGGAGTGTCCACGACGGGGCAGCCGGGAGTGAAGCGCCGAATGGTACCACTGTTAGGGTTGTCGTGGCTGCCGAAGGTGTGACAATGGAGCAGTCGTCGGGTGGCCAAGCTGCCGAAGAGTAGTCTTCTAGGTAGCCTTTAGGATTTGTTTCTCCTTATTGCTTTTGCTTTGCTTGAACTCTTCCAGTCTTTG
This sequence comes from Cotoneaster glaucophyllus, assembly GCA_036320875.1. NCBI lineage: Eukaryota > Viridiplantae > Streptophyta > Magnoliopsida > Rosales > Rosaceae > Cotoneaster > Cotoneaster glaucophyllus. The sequence goes on from CM070070.1 coordinate 10,481,638, forward strand.
TCAGTTGCTTATCAATTTTGCTAGAAAATTTAATAAACTTGTCTCCTTCGCTTTTCTCCATCTTCACTTCCTTTGTTCATGCCTTAACCTTTAGACTTTATAGGCCAGTAGCAGGCGCGCCACTTTTTTATAAGCAGACGGGCCGTGTAGCCTACATAGTCGTCGATGTTGGTGTAGAACTTTTCCTTGCAAAGTTGCTAACCGTAGGGTTGGCAGCCGGACGCCTTACTTACAGAAGCAGGCGGATCCGCGTAACCACTAGGCCATTAACCTTGGCTTTCTCCAATTCCGTAGGTTGCGCAGCAATTGTCACAACACTTTAGGACTTGGCGCAAGTTGCCGCAAAGTTGTTAGCTGCGGGATCGACAACCGGATGCTTTACTCACTGTAGCAGCCGTATTCCGCGCGATCTTTAGGCTGTTACCTTGCAAAGTTGCCAGCCATAGGGTTGGCAGCCGGACGTCTTACTTACAGAAGCAGGCTAATCCGCGTAACCACTAGGCTGTCAACTCTGGTTCTTCCCAATTCCGTAGGCTGCGCAGCTAGTACCACAACACTTTAGGATTTGGTTTAAGTGAAGCTCATCGACTACGTAGCATGTCGGTAGTGGATAAAACTTCACATATGCCTGCTAGCTTGTTTAACCTTTCACAAGAATGTGCGGTTGTATAAGTCTAGCATGGCTTTACTGCTAGGGCGAGCCGTAGGCAGTCTGCCGGGATCCGTAGGCTACCTTAGCATGTCCGGTAGCAGCTTTAGGGTTTCCCGGGGTAGTGTGCCCCCCCGTTTCTAGGGCCCGGTTCCCGCGGATTAGGCCAAGAGACCCAAAATCCTTCAGTTAGCTAAGCCGTGAAAAAGACCATCGTGGCTACTTGGGAATTCCGGCGTAAGCCATCATGCAGCTAGTTACACTAGGGCAGCTAGGCTCATCCACGTCTGGATATTCGGAGTCAAGAGTTTATCCTCCCGCGTTGGAGAGTAGAGTGGCCCCTCGGGAGCCGTTGTTCCTGCAATTAGTCTCTAGGAAGGGCGCGAGCTTCTTTGAAGCGCAGGAGTTGTCAGTTGCCGCAATGGAATCAAGTTGAAGCGTTCCTTGTTAAAAAAAACAAGTGGGCAAATAACTTAATTGTAAAGATTGCGGAACAACTGGTAGTCCTCGGTTTACGAGGGTTGTGCCCGTCTGAGCTGCTTGAGCCTTCGGGCGTAGTCCTCGGCTTGCGAGGGTTGTGCCCGTCTGAGCTGCTTGAGCCTTTGGGCGTAGTTGGAGATCACGCGTGGTACTTCCTAAATAGGGTCCATCTTCTTCGATCTCTCCCTTTGAGCAGTGATGAAAGCCTTCCTCGGAACTAGATCTCCGGGTTGAAACTGCCGGATTTTGGACCTTTTGTTGTAACTAGAGAGGAGCTGCTGCTGGTTGGATGCGATGCGGGCTATGGTCTGCTCGCACCTTTCCTCCGCTAGGTCTAGGTTCGTGGCCATCTCTTCACTGTTCTGCTCGACATCTGGTAGTAGGGTGGTGATGCTTGGCACGATGATGTTGGGAGGAATGATTGTTTCTGGGCCAAACGCCAAAGAGAAAAGGGTTTCTCCGGTTGCTCGCCTCTTGGTGGTGCGATATGCTTATAGACATCCGGGGAGTTCTTCTGGCCATTTTCCCTTCTTGTTGGCGAGGGATTTCTTGAGGCAGTCGAGGATCGTCTTGTTGGATGCTTCGACCTGCCCGTTGCTTTGAGGATGTCTTGGCATGGACATGTGCTGCTTGATGTTTTACTTTTGGAAGAACTTCGTCAAATCTTCGTCCGCGAACTGCGGGCCGTCGTTGGTGACGATGAACTGAGGGATGACAATCAGCAAATGATGTTCCTCTATACGAAGCATTCTATATCCGTCTGAGTCGTGGTCGTCGTGGGCTATGCTTCTACCCATTTGGTGAAGTAGTCGGTCGCCACGATCATCATGCCTCTGCCCCCAGTAGTAGGCGGCATAGGTCCTACTAGGTCGATTGCCCACTGCATGAATGGCCAGGGACTTGCTTGTGGATGTAACTCGACGGCAGGCAGGGCCAGTACAGGCCTGTAACATTGGCAGCGGTCGCATTTTTGAACTAACTCCCGGGCATCTTGATGCATAGTTGGCCAGTAGCCTGCGTTGAGAGCCTTTTGCGCCAAAGATCGTCTTCCAGAATGGTTCCCACAAACGCTTTCATGGGTTGAACTTAGGACCTTTAAATCATCAGGAAGTGCCAAACATCGAAGGTGCGGTCCGGTGTAGGATCTTCGAACTAAAATGTCCCTCCTCATGTAGTAGCGCGCTGCTCGGGTTTGAAGTTTCCTTGACTCCAATCTTTCTGTGGAGAGCGTGCTATTGACGAAGTAATCTATGATAGGGCTTTGCCAATTCGGAGTTGCACTAACCTGTGTCACCTCGGCTACTGGCTCGGACTCTATGCTCGGCTTATCTAGGTACTCCACCGGAACTGAACGCTTGAGCTGGTGATCGAGGGCAGAGCCCAGGCCGGCTAGCGCATGGGCATTTTTCGTCCGTGGAACTCGAGTGAGCGTGTAAGTCTGAAATGTCTCCAGCTGCTTGCGTACCTTTCAATTGTTGGGGGATCTGTCCTGAGAGCTTGTTTTGTGAAAGGTCCAACGATTCAAGCTTCATCAAGTTTCCAAAGGATGATGGGATAGAACCAGTGAGAATGTTGTGGGATAGATTCAGCGAACGAAGCTCCTTAAGATTCCCAATGAATTCTGGAATTTTCCCTTCAAATTTGTTGCTTGAGATATCAAAGGATGCAAATTCTTCTCGGATCTTTGGGTAGTATTGCTCCAAACCTTTTGTTGCTATTGTGAGTTGGTAATCAACACTGTTCCAAACCGGGAATCCATTGACATCATAACCTATGCGTGTGTACATATATGCTGACTTGTTTACAGTAATATCTGGAAACATAGATGGAACCGCACCAGTAAAATCATTGTAAGCCAAATCAAGAATGCGTAACTTGGGGAAATCAACATTCTTTCTAGATTTTCCAATCACACCGTAGAATCCATTATGGCGCATTGCCAAAAGTTTTAACTCTAGAAGAGTCCCCAACCAAATGGGGAAAACATCATTGAAATGATTGTTTGACAAAACAAGATACTCAAGCATCACACAATTGACCAATGACCTCGGCAACTGCCCCTGCAACTTGTTATGACTCACATCAATCATTCTCAAACTGCTTCCTTTGTTGTATGTCTGAGGAATAATTCCGTGAAAAGAGTTGTTTCCGAGAAGTAGAAGAATCAGCTGATCACTAAAGTTTCCGAGACACTGAGGAAGCATGCCACTCAAGTTATTTTTCGACAAGTCAAGGGACAAAAGATTTTTCATAGTGCAAAGCAACGGTGAGATTTCTCCAGTAAAGTTGTTGTCTGCAGCTGCATATTCTCGCATGGTTGGTGGAGGTATCGGTAGTGATCCATGAAACATGTTGGACGAAAACCTTAAACCTAACAGTTTCACCCAAGGAAGGACAAGTGGAGGTTGGTCTGAAATGAAGTTATTAGAAATGTCTAAAAATAGCAAAGTTTCTAAGCTTGTATTCCACATCCATTTTGGTACTTGGCCTCGGATTTTGTTTCCAGCAAGTTGCAAACGCGTCAACCCTTTCTGATATTGTAAGAAGGATGGAAACTCTCCTATGTTGCAATTATTCAATCCAAGAACGGTGAACTGTTTAACTGTTGAATTCAAAATTCTGGATTCAGTGACAAATTTTAAACCGCTCCAGCTTAATTCGAGTTCGTAAAGGGATTGTAGATTTTGAAACATTTGAAACTCTACTGTACCACTCAGAGTATTCGAATGTAGATACAGGATCTGAAGGTTTGTGAGATTTGAAAATGATGCAGGAACTGAACCATTTAATCTATTAAAAGCAAAATCTAGGTACTCTAGTTTGCTGAAGTTGCCTAGCCAAGATGGGATTGGACCAGTTAATAGACTTGTACTAATCCTAAAAGTAGCCAGTTGGGTAAGGTTTGACAAGGAATTAGGAATTAGACCTCCAAATTTATTGGCTGAAATGTCTAGATAAGTGAGCTGCCTAAGATTCCCAAGTGAAGATGGAACCAACCCTTCTGAAAAATTGCATTGTGCCACATCCAAGTGTTGCAGTGAATGAAGGTTTTGAATTGAAGAGGATATGGTTCCTAAAATGCTAGCAAAGCCGACTTTCAGTAAGATGAGAGGACTGCTTTGATTAAATTCAGGAAAATATCCAGTCAGATCTTGGTTGTATCTCACACTAAGAATTTCTAGGTTTGGTAGTTGGAAAATTCTCACAGGAAATTCACCAAACAGGTGACAGCCTTTGAGGTAGAGGGCTGTCAATGATGATAAATTAGCCATTGAATGAGGAATTGCCGAAGATAAGTTTACTAAATTGAGGGAAAGTAGTTCGAGACTAGTCAAGTTTTGAACTAGGCTTCCAAGATCTGATGCTTCAAGTTTTAACAAGGGACGATACTCATCTTCTGACAAACGATCTACATTGCCAGATAGACGAAGGTATGTCAACTTGGATAACAGTAAAAGTTCAGAAGGGACTTGACCAGAAAAGACAGAGTAGGAGAGGTCAAGATGAGTAAGGCTTGGAAAATTCCTAATGCTAGTAGGAATTTGAGAGTAATTGAAGTTATTGTCAGAGAGGTATAACCTTTGAAGATGAACAAGGCGGAAGAGGCTGCTATTGCTGGTGATAAAGCCGTGGAGACAGCTGCTACCAAGATCAAGGCCAATCACATGACCCGTCTTCTCATCACACTTGACACCTTCCCATGAGCAGCAGGTGCTATTTCCTCCTTCAGCTGGTTTCCATGATGAAACCTTTGGATAAGCATCGGGAGATCTAGAAGCAGATTTGTCAATAGTAAAGCTGTCTTTGAATTGCAGCAGGGCAGACTTCTCGTCATCAGGGCAAGATGGATACTGCTTCTGCGAAGAGTAGGAAGAGTTAGCAATAACCACATGATGAAACAGCAACAAAACTAGTACTAGTTTTGAAACCATTCGAATGATGGAGATCTCAAGTAACCCCCTAACAACAATCTTTTGAATTTTTTTTGCACTCTAAGCTGTGTATTATGGAACTGCCGAGTAATATACAATTTATAGACTGACATCGATCAGAATAAAATTCTTCCGCAATATAATTTCTGAAAAGTGTAGAGGGGACAAGTTGATATGATGGCTACGTAAGGCAAAAGTAAAAAAATCAGCAGCACCATACAAGAAACAAGTCTCGACTTGATGAGAAAAAGAAATACAAACCAATCACAAACTTTGCCAAGATGGCTACGTAAGGCAAAAAGAGTACATCGTACGAAACTTAACTCCAGCCAAGTTACATGGTGTATTTATAAAGATACAATTCTTAACAAACATGAAACAGAATAATAGTGAACTAATCTTAAGATCATGTGAAACAGAAGGATTTAAAAGAATAATATATGCTGACACATAATACTACGGTGTAATGGTATTTCTCTTCAATTGTAAGTGAGAGGTCTTAGATTCGATTCTCACCAAAGGCGAATTTGAACCAAATTATTGCTAGCTCATTGTGAGGCTTAGTCCACCCTCAACCATTAGTGTAGATAAGGAGAAGTATGTACATATTAAATTCGGTACACGGTGAATTAAACAGAAAAATTTTATCTATCAGGTCAATCCATCACTTGTAAAATACTATATGATAAAATATTTTTATAACTCTTCCCTTCAAAATTCATTTTTCTTACATAATATAAAGTCTAAACTAATCTAAAGTATTCTTATGAACAAACAATGAATGTAACCAAATATCAATCAATCACCGTTATCGTGTCATGTTTTTGCAACTTGCAAGGAAAGTAACCTTCCATAATAATTAGCTTTTAATTGGACAGGTGGAGTAGATACTGGCCTACCTGCGTGGAACTCGTGCTTTGGTTTGGGTCCATGTTGGTTTTTTCAAACTGCAAGTTCTTTTCTCATCAGAAAAGAAATATCTCATTAACTCATTAACTCATTAACTCATTAACTCAAGGGAAAGCAAGGAAGAGAGAATACTTCGACTTGGAGTTGAGGCCCCGACCATGGGGAAACCTCCTCCAACTACATATGTCTCTAGGAAGTGTAGGTATTCTTGTTGACGTTGAGTAGGAGAAACGTCCTCCAACTTTGCATTTGGATACTTCTAAATGTGTACAATTTTAGTTTCAAAGTATTTCTATTTCATAAGAGTTCTGAATGTACAAGTCAATATATGTAGGATAAGAAAGTAAATGGTTACAGGAAACCATCTTTACATGAATCAAGAAAAAGAAAAGAAATGGTGGCCGGCAAGGAAATGTGAAAGCTAGTGTGAAACAAGAAAAAAAGAAAGCCTTGAATCAAGAAAAGAGAAAGCTAGTGTGAAACAAGGAAAAGAGAAATGGTGGCCAACAAGGAAAAGAAAAGGAAAAAAGTGAAAGTGACTGGTTCCAACAAAATGTGTTGGACCTTCATGCTTGAAATCTTGATTAAAATATGTGTAATTTGTATTGGAATGCAAAATTAAACAAACAAAAAAAATGTTAACGGATGACTAATGAGCTTAACAGGTTGAGTTTGGGTAGCTCATTAGCTTAACGAGTCGGGTGTGGGTGACTCGTTAGCTTAAAGGGTAAGGCGAAACCCGTCTCAAACCCAATAAACCCGACCCGTTTACAGGTTACCAGCAGATAGTGAGGAGTATGAAAGTTTCAGACTCTCAGCAGCAAATTAAGTCATAGAGTCATCTAGATTCAATTCCAGCATTGGCTTGAAGTGGGATGGATTTGAAGCCAGAACTTTTTATTCGATATCCAATTTCTTCATCATTAGGACTTTCAAACTCCTAGCATGTATTAAGTCAAGAGTGTGGGTGTAACGAAATATTTCATGTTGGATTTGATCTATGTTGCATTTTTCAAACTGCAAGCCCTTTTCTCATCAGAACAGAAATATATCACTAACTCAAGAGAAGGCAAGAGAGGTACTTCCACCTTGGAGTTGAGGACCCAACCATAGGAAAACTGCAGAAAAACGTATTTGGCTCAATTCTACTTTTCATTCATTCTCAAATGTATAATATATATATATATTTTTTTTCTTTATATTTTAAATACAACTATATGGATTATTTACAAATGCACGCCATTTACTCTGGGATGGTGCTATCCATACACATATTTTTACTTGCCACACACCACTCTCAATTTCCGGCCGTCGGATCGTGTGATGGTAGAAGATCAATGTACAACAATTAACAAAGATGTGTGAAAAGTAAAATAGGTTGTGTGAATAGCATTACCCTTACTCTTTCATACAATTAGCGTAATGCAAAATAGTCAATGAACCCATGTAGAAGATTTAATGAGTCCAATTGTTCAATGAACCAAATTAACTAACACTCCCCATCAAGTTTTAAATTATGTCGAGTAAAAGCTTAAGCGCTCAAAACTTACTTTTACCTGACGAAATGATTTCATCTCAAAAGGTGTTTTCTTATAGTGATATCAATTAACTCCATGACAATAATCCTTTGAATTTTTTATTTTTGCACTCTTAGCTATGTATGGAGGTACAAAGTGACATAACTATTAGTAGATTGGCATTAGTATAAAATTATTCCGCAATATAATTTCTAAAAAGTGATAGAGACGAGTGTAACGGGGACAATTGCATCGCATTTCTTCTACATGCGTAAGAAGAGATGCTCGTGACTAATTGATTCATGAGTTAACTTTTGAAGTAGTTGATGGGTTGATATTATACTATATATGTTACCTTAATCTTAGTATTAATTTATTGGTTATTTTGTGTGAACTTTGATATTTTGTTATGTATTTTCAATGTAGGACATGCGACTTCCTCTGGAGCAAAAAGTAGTCAAACGGATGAATTTTGGAGTGATTCCAATTAAAGGATGTTCGTGAGTCTGTTGACTTGTTCGTATCAAAGTTTCATAATTCTCCACCAAGCGGTTTATTTATGGCGATGAAATAAAGGAGCAGCTCGCAGTGCTGTCAAACTGACTTTTTGGACTTCTTTGGGCTTTTTGGCGTCCAAAATGATGTCTTTTGGGTTCGAGGCCTTCTGCAATTATGTTCGGGACATCTCAAGCTTTAATTCTAGCCATTGTGGGCCTGTTTTGGAGCCTAAAGATCTAGAAACGTGGTCTGTTTTGAGGCTGTGCAGATTTTGGGCGAATTTTGCTAGTCAATTTAGGATTATGTTTCCTAATTTATTTTAGTTTATTTGGTTTCCTAGTATTATTCTAAGTCCTTTTCTAGGTAGGGTTTTATTTTCTAGTAGTATAAATAAGGCTTTTTAGCCATTGGGGTTTAGAAGAGGAGAGGAAGAGAACACACACATCAATACTTTGCTAGGTTTTGAAGATTCAAGTTTATTTTCAAGGTGCTTTCTATCCATGTTTTTAATAATATTTTATTTTATGATTGTTCGTAGCTAGTTTCTTTTGCTAGGGCGAAGCCTTGAGCCTTAGCAAAAATATGTAGTTTCTTTTAATTTACTTATGATATTATGCATGCATGTTTTGAATTATTAATCATCGTTTTAAACTATCTAAGTATCTTAGTGATCTGCAACCAATGTTCTAAAAAATGGCCTAGGCGCTGGGCGAAGGGTGGCTGAGGCGTTTTCGTGCAAAACGGTGGGAAAAAGCGGCCGGGCTCTAGGCGGGCGTCAAGGCGGCCGAGGCGGAGCTAGGAGGGTTTTTTTTTTTTTTTTTTTTTTTTTTGAAATTGAAAAAAAAAATCCTATCTTTATTCTAACTTTCTAAGTTCCTGACACCGGATAATGAAGATCAAAGAGAAACCACAAGTGAACGCTCAAAGATAAACAACTCGCCACTCTATTGTGGATGCAAATTTTCTCCTCTTCGGTCTTGGACGATTTTGCACCTACAAAATAATAAACACCTTAGGTTAAGGCCAAAAGCCTCACGCGCCCACGATGAATGGGGGGGGGCTTTGGCCGAAGAACCTCCGATGCCAAAGTTAGAATTAGAGAGAAAAAGTGTTTAGAGCGTTTTTGCCAAAGGATTGGAATTGGGTTTTGTGAGAAAAGGGGGTCGTATTTATAGGAGATGGCCGGTCCCCTTTGGAGAGAAGGTGGCCGGCCCTTAGAGGGATTTTTGGGTGTGAGATCTAGGTTTAATTAGCCTATTTATTGGCTAATTAATCAAATAGGGAAAGGATTTATATTTATGAAGAAAGATAATAAGGAGTAATTGAATTCTTGGCTAAAAAAGGAGGAAAATATGGGGAATAAAAGGGAAGTGGCCGGCCCCCTTTGGAGAAGGGAGGACCGGCCATTTAAGGTGTTTTTTGGATTTTAAGGCTAAGTTAATTGGCCAATTAATGAGGAATAATCTCATTAATTTGCCAATTATCTCAATTTATGTGGGATAATTGGTGGATTTATGAGATAATTGCCTTAAATGTGGATGTATGAAATAATTCGGATTTGTTTACCTTTTACGGGCGTTTTTGACTTGACCGACGATAATTACCGGCTGCTCGCGCGTAGGATTTCGGATGCCCCTCAAGGGCATTCTTGTCTTCTTAATCCGAAAGTCCACGTGGCGCCTTGTGATTATTTTTGGCTCCACAAATGCCCCCACACCTGTTGGGCTGCTCGCAGGAAATGGCAGCAGGTGTAGAGATCTTCTTGCTTCAGGAACCATAGGATTGCTTCCTATCTTGATGTTGATCCTCTCTTTAATTGGAAATTAGGTCCTTCTAGGAGAGGGAAATAAACTTCTCTCAAAGCCTATTTAAGTCCACCTTAAGTGGGTTATTAAATCAACTTTGGAGAGCAATTTATTCTACCCTACAAGAGAGAGAAAACTAGAGGATATTTGTTCCCCCTCCTCTAGCAATCTTCTACATCTTGCCCGTGAAAAGAACCGTCTTTCGTTGATTTCTTCGTCTTCTCCGTGCCGCACTGATGTAAGAAAAATTTAATTTTTCTTGCCTTCTTCTTGGATAGTGCTATTACGGGGCAGCCGTCGGGGTGGTGCGGCACGTCGGCTGGCAGGGGCCAGGAGTTGGCCCGGCAAGGGCCGAGGAGATGTCGTGGCAAGGACCACAGCTTGGGCAGCTCGGCTTGCCTAAAGCCCAGGGCAACTTGAGCAGCTGGGACCGCGAACTGAGGCTCTGGGGCGCAGTGCTAGGGTAGTCGCGTGGCTCACATCCTTTAGGACCTGACGCGGGCTAAGCTGGCGATCGAGAGAAATGAGAAGGTTGCGGGCTTCATAGGCTGCTGGAGTGTTGGGCGTGTAGGCCTCATGCCTGCTAGAATGTTGGGTTGAGCTTCTCTGCCGGGTACCATGAATGGTGTTAGCTGCCTAGTCTTCTTTGTCGGGAGAAAGGTAGGCTGCTCAAGAGATGCCGGTTGGGCAAAATTGAAGACTTTATCCACTGCTTGTGAGGGTCCGCGTGGGCAGCTGCGAGAGTTCCACTAAGCCTGCTTCTGGGGAGGCTGATAAGATCTGTGTGCTCTTAAGACCAGACCTTCTTTATTTCTCCAGAAGATTTCCTCGCCTTTACTTTCGAGTCTTCCATCGGTGAAATAGTTGGAGATGGGAGTGTCCACGACGGGGCAGCCGGGAGTGAAGCGCCGAATGGTACCACTGTTAGGGTTGTCGTGGCTGCCGAAGGTGTGACAATGGAGCAGTCGTCGGGTGGCCAAGCTGCCGAAGAGTAGTCTTCTAGGTAGCCTTTAGGATTTGTTTCTCCTTATTGCTTTTGCTTTGCTTGAACTCTTCCAGTCTTTGTCAGTTGCTTATCAATTTTGCTAGAAAATTTAATAAACTTGTCTCCTTCGCTTTTCTCCATCTTCACTTCCTTTGTTCATGCCTTAACCTTTAGACTTTATAGGCCAGTAGCAGGCGCGCCACTTTTTTATAAGCAGACGGGCCGTGTAGCCTACATAGTCGTCGATGTTGGTGTAGAACTTTTCCTTGCAAAGTTGCTAACCGTAGGGTTGGCAGCCGGACGCCTTACTTACAGAAGCAGGCGGATCCGCGTAACCACTAGGCCATTAACCTTGGCTTTCTCCAATTCCGTAGGTTGCGCAGCAATTGTCACAACACTTTAGGACTTGGCGCAAGTTGCCGCAAAGTTGTTAGCTGCGGGATCGACAACCGGATGCTTTACTCACTGTAGCAGCCGTATTCCGTGCGATCTTTAGGCTGTTACCTTGCAAAGTTGCCAGCCATAGGGTTGGCAGCCGGACGTCTTACTTACAGAAGCAGGCTAATCCGCGTAACCACTAGGCTGTCAACTCTGGTTCTTCCCAATTCCGTAGGCTGCGCAGCTAGTACCACAACACTTTAGGATTTGGTTTAAGTGAAGCTCATCGACTACGTAGCATGTCGGTAGTGGATAAAACTTCACATATGCCTGCTAGCTTGTTTAACCTTTCACAAGAATGTGCGGTTGTATAAGTCTAGCATGGCTTTACTGCTAGGGCGAGCCGTAGGCAGTCTGCCGGGATCCGTAGGCTACCTTAGCATGTCCGGTAGCAGCTTTAGGGTTTCCCGGGGTAGTGTGCCCCCCCGTTTCTAGGGCCCGGTTCCCGCGGATTAGGCCAAGAGACCCAAAATCCTTCAGTTAGCTAAGCCGTGAAAAAGACCATCGTGGCTACTTGGGAATTCCGGCGTAAGCCATCATGCAGCTAGTTACACTAGGGCAGCTAGGCTCATCCACGTCTGGATATTCGGAGTCAAGAGTTTATCCTCCCGCGTTGGAGAGTAGAGTGGCCCCTCGGGAGCCGTTGTTCCTGCAATTAGTCTCTAGGAAGGGCGCGAGCTTCTTTGAAGCGCAGGAGTTGTCAGTTGCCGCAATGGAATCAAGTTGAAGCGTTCCTTGTTAAAAAAAACAAGTGGGCAAATAACTTAATTGTAAAGATTGCGGAACAACTGGTAGTCCTCGGTTTACGAGGGTTGTGCCCGTCTGAGCTGCTTGAGCCTTCGGGCGTAGTCCTCGGCTTGCGAGGGTTGTGCCCGTCTGAGCTGCTTGAGCCTTTGGGCGTAGTTGGAGATCACGCGTGGTACTTCCTAAATAGGGTCCATCTTCTTCGATCTCTCCCTTTGAGCAGTGATGAAAGCCTTCCTCGGAACTAGATCTCCGGGTTGAAACTGCCGGATTTTGGACCTTTTGTTGTAACTAGAGAGGAGCTGCTGCTGGTTGGATGCGATGCGGGCTATGGTCTGCTCGCACCTTTCCTCCGCTAGGTCTAGGTTCGTGGCCATCTCTTCACTGTTCTGCTCGACATCTGGTAGTAGGGTGGTGATGCTTGGCACGATGATGTTGGGAGGAATGATTGTTTCTGGGCCAAACGCCAAAGAGAAAAGGGTTTCTCCGGTTGCTCGCCTCTTGGTGGTGCGATATGCTTATAGACATCCGGGGAGTTCTTCTGGCCATTTTCCCTTCTTGTTGGCGAGGGATTTCTTGAGGCAGTCGAGGATCGTCTTGTTGGATGCTTCGACCTGCCCGTTGCTTTGAGGATGTCTTGGCATGGACATGTGCTGCTTGATGTTTTACTTTTGGAAGAACTTCGTCAAATCTTCGTCCGCGAACTGCGGGCCGTCGTTGGTGACGATGAACTGAGGGATGACAATCAGCAAATGATGTTCCTCTATACGAAGCATTCTATATCCGTCTGAGTCGTGGTCGTCGTGGGCTATGCTTCTACCCATTTGGTGAAGTAGTCGGTCGCCACGATCATCATGCCTCTGCCCCCAGTAGTAGGCGGCATAGGTCCTACTAGGTCGATTGCCCACTGCATGAATGGCCAGGGACTTGCTTGTGGATGTAACTCGACGGCAGGCAGGGCCAGTACAGGCCTGTAACATTGGCAGCGGTCGCATTTTTGAACTAACTCCCGGGCATCTTGATGCATAGTTGGCCAGTAGCCTGCGTTGAGAGCCTTTTGCGCCAAAGATCGTCTTCCAGAATGGTTCCCACAAACGCTTTCATGGGTTGAACTTAGGACCTTTAAATCATCGGGAAGTGCCAAACATCGAAGGTGCGGTCCGGTGTAGGATCTTCGAACTAAAATGTCCCTCCTCATGTAGTAGCGCGCTGCTCGGGTTTGAAGTTTCCTTGACTCCAATCTTTCTGTGGAGAGCGTGCTATTGACGAAGTAATCTATGATAGGGCTTTGCCAATTCGGAGTTGCACTAACCTGTGTCACCTCGGCTACTGGCTCGGACTCTATGCTCGGCTTATCTAGGTACTCCACCGGAACTGAACGCTTGAGCTGGTGATCGAGGGCAGAGCCCAGGCCGGCTAGCGCATGGGCATTTTTCGTCCGTGGAACTCGAGTGAGCGTGTAAGTCTGAAATGTCTCCAGCTGCTTGCGTACCTTCTTTAGATATTGCGCCATCCTTGGATGTTTCGCCATATATTCCCTTGCGGTTTGGCTAGTAATCAGCTGAGAATCAGAATGAATCGCCAGCTTCTTCACCGCTAAGTCTTTCGCCATGCGGAGGCCTGCCAGTAGGGCCTCATACTCTGCTTCACTGTTAGATGCCTTGAAGCCTAGAGTGATCGTCTGCTCGAGCGTTGAACCGTCTGAGGTGGCAAGGACCATGTCTGCTCCCGGACCTTTGTAGTTGGATGTGTCGTCAACATGCAAATGCTGGAAATCTCCATTGAGGGAGCAGGTGCGGCTAAGGTGTGCTCGGCTGCTTCCGGGGCGTCGTTGGACCGCTCTGTTGCGCTGCCTAGGCTAGGCATGAAGGCGCGGTAGGGAGCTGTAGAGCTGGTGCCATGTTACACGTAGCAGGAAGTGCTCAACTGCCGGTATTGGGCCACTCTAGAATTGAATTATGGAACAAAGGTCGGCTGGGGCCGTGTGACACATAGCAGGAGGTAGTGCTCAACTGCTGGTATTGGGCCACTCTAGAGTTGAATTATGGAACAAAGGTCGGCTGGGGCCGTGTGACACATAGCAGGAGGTAGTGCTCAACTGCTGGTACATGATGCTCCTATGTAGAATCTTTTTGGGCGACGGGGACAAAGCTTGATTCCGAGTGCGTCATTCTAGTGTTCGTCTGCCCTTGGCACACCTTTTGGGCTGAGTTGTTACGTTCGTCAGGAAACTTTGCATTGCCAGTGTCTGCGCCTTTATCGTCGTACGTCTAGATTGGGCGGAATAGCGCGTCATGAAGATGACTGCGTGCGTCTTTGAGCTTCCAGGTTGCAACAACTATCGCCAAAGTTCGTCTTTTGAATTTCTGGTAGCATCGAGGAGAGCTTTTGAACCTTTTGAACTGTGGAATACAGGTAGTCGGGCCCCCAGCTCTTCTCGTATGATGGTAGAGCTTATTGTTGCCTTAGATACCGTCAAACATGCGAATAGGTCCTCCATTGCTTCCGGTTTGGATAGCAATGGAGGCGATGTGAGATACTTCTTCAGGTCTTGGAAGGCTTCTTCGCATTCTCCATCCCACTCATCACGTTGCGCCCTCCTGATGGCTTTGAAGAAAGGCTTGCATCTATCAGTAGACCGCTAGAGGAAACGGTTGAGGGCGGCTGCTCGTCCAGTCAAGCTTTGGATCCCTTTCAAGGTTGTGGGAGACTTCATTTCCAGAATTTCTCGGATCTGCTTGAGCGCCATCTTCTCGATCATGGTATCAGATCAAAGTTGTCTCTCGTGTGAAGCCGATGATAGGCCCTGGTAGTGCGTCGGCTGCCTAGACTTGAGGGATCAATGGGGCCTGCTAGAACTTCCTTTTCAGCATTCATTCTTGGCTGCGCTGCCGGCTTGTCCGAACACTTGTCGACTTTGCCTTCCTTCACGAGCTTTTCCAGATAATTCCTCTAAGTGCAGCAGCTTTCGGTGGCGTGACTTGGTCCTCGGTGAAATGCGCAATATTTGGTAGCTTGAAACACGGCTCATTCTTCACGTCGTGGAGAATTTGATGGATCGGAATTGAAAACTTCGAGTAATTCCTGGTCGTGGAGCCTTCTTTGGTCATGGGCTTGTCCCTCCGCTTGGCCTTCTGTCTGCTTTTGCTGGGCCGCTTTCCATCTTCCTTTCTTTGAGCCACCACCGATTCTTTTTTAGGCTGCTTGGGCGCCTTTTCTGCTCGTCGGGCTTCGTCCCAAAGTGCATGCTTCTCTGCTAGGGTGAAGGAATCTGCTAGAGTCAAGTCTTCTTTCATGATCATCTCTCCAAATAGGGGTGATCTGCGGGGAGGCCCTTTTGAAAGGCTGCACTGGCTATTGAGTCGTCGCATCCAACGATCTTCGTAGTCGCGGAGTGATTCCTTCGGGTTTTTGAACAGGTGATCGGATTTTTCTTGATCGAGTGGTAAGATGAGTATTCTTTGGTGAAGATCAAGGAAAGATCGTCAAAGCTCCGGATGGATTGTGGCGGCAGGGTGTAGAACCAATCTTGCCTCTCGCCTTGTAGAGTAGTCGCGAATATCTTGCACATGAGATCGTCATTGTTTCGATAGAGGATCATCGTGATTCGGTAGTGCTTTAAGTGTCTTTCCGGGTCTCCATCTCCTTTGAAGGATGTGAAATGTGGCATGCTAAACTTGTGTGGAGGCTCTGCCTTCGATCTCATCTGTGAAGGGTGATCGGCTTATGTTGGTCATCTCCCTCCGTGGTGCCTCGTCGGTGACCTCGTTGCGTTGGAAATAGCTTAATCGCTTAGTCAAGATTCTCTCTACTCCTTCTTGAATTTGCCTTTGTTGGGGTAGTGGAGCTCTCGGCTGCCCCCAGTTTCGACCTGTTGGTCTAGGCTGCTCTTCTATGTGCTCGGCTCGTATATGCCGCGGTAGCGGTGCATGTGGTGGATTCCTAGCAGGCGAGGGATTTCGCAAGCTGCTGGTTGAACTTGAGCCGGATTGAGTGACTGCTTCTCTCCGTCCGTCATGCTGCCTACTCCGATGTGATGTGGAGGATGCTCCTTGCAGGCTTAGCCGCGAATGAACACTTCGCTTGGAAGATTGCTCATGTTGATTATCGGAGTGTGACCCCAACCGTGAGTGTACGCTCGTCCGTGGGCCTAGTCGAGAGTGCACGCTCCTCCGCGCGCTAAGACGGGAGTATACGCTATCTCGGGGGCCCAATTGGGAGCGTGCTCTGCCCAAACGCCTGGTTAGGGGCTGGTCGAGTGGCTGCTTGTCGGGACGCTGCTGGAGAGGTTCTTCATCTGCCCTTGTCCTTCTTCGAGACACGTTGCATCTTGGTGCGCTGCAAGAGCTGGTTTACCAAGGTCGTCCGTTGTGCTAGGGCGCTCGTCAACTCCATGACTTGTCGAGACAAGTGTTGTTCGCCATTTGGATTGGAAGAGCTTGTAAGGAATGTGCCTCCTTGAGTAATGGAAGAGTGGTAGACTCCGGGCGCGAGATTTGAGTTAGGAAGGCTGAGATGGTCTTGGGCTGACTTGGGCCGTGGTAGCTGTGCTATGGACCTCGCCGCGGGTGGTCACCGCGGTGGTTCCCATGGTGTAGCAAGCTTGGGCTGCTTGACAGATTATTAGGGCATGACGGGCCACGAGAGCAGGCTAGGCCACGGGAGTGGGCTGCTCGGCAGGAACATGATGGATCACGGGAGTGGGCTGCTCAGCGGGAGCAGGTTGGACCACGAGAGTGGGCTGCTCGACGGCAGGAACATGATGGACCACAGAAGTAGGCTACTCTGCGGGAGTGGACTGCTTAGCGTGTGGCACACGTGGGTTCGAGGCTTGGGCTCGGCTAGGCAACGTATCGGGCTCGCGTTGGGCTTGGAATAACATGGCTTGGGCCGGGACCTTGGATGACACGTCTTGGGCAGTGGTGATGGCGCCACGGACCTCGCCGCGGTGGGCTACCGTGGTAGCCACCGTGGTGGTTCCCGCGGTGGAAACTCGTGGTGGCGGTGTCGCTCCACTTAGGATTCTCTTTCGGAAAGGCTTGCTACCATGAAGAATGGCAAGACATCCTCGTCTGCTAAAGTGGCGCCAAAACTTGTCATTTCCGCTGCTGAGGCCAAGTCGTCTTCTGAGAAGAGAGAGACTGCTTGCGCTAGTGGTCCTGATAAATCTGCCAAGTCTAACTCCAAGTAAGCTGCTGAGATTTGTGCGCTCTTGAGGCCGGACCTTCTTGAGGATATGGACGCCTGCGCTGAGTTTGTTGACGGCGTCAAAGGGATTATTGGTCCAGGCTCATTCGTGAAGCATACGCATGAGTACAGAAGGGCTGCTCCACTGACCATGATGCAAAAACGGCGGTTTTGGCTGCCGAGTCCATGGTCTTTGATCAAGAGAATACCACGGCTGCCCAGGGGGTGGCGAGGTCTATGGCTGCTGAAGCTTACTCCTTGGTTGAGAAAGTTAAAAGTTTGGAGTCTGAACTTGCTGCTTTGAAGAGGTCTAACGTCTCTGCTCCCACTTCTCTGCAACTTGAGACCGCTTGCCAAGAGATCACGAACTTGAAGACTAGGCTTGACACGAATTTGTCTTCGTTGGGACAGTGGAGTCCTGGTCTTCTTAGCTGGCGAAGGATCTCTTCGTGGGCTCGCGCTGCATTCCCCGGAGCGACATGGAAAAATGCTCATTGAGGGCCTAAGCGCGAATGAATGCCCTGCCTGGAAGGCTGCTCATGTGGTTCTTCAAAACGTGGGCCCAGCCTTGATTGTATGCTCGCTCGTGGGCCTAACCGGGAATGCACGCTTTTCCTCGCGCTAAGACGGGAGTCCCCGCTATCTCGGGGGCCCAGTCAAGATTGCACACCGCTCGACTGCTCGGCTTGATTGATTGACTGCTTGGGACACCACCGAGGCAGGCTGGGCTGCGTGGGCAGGCTTGGCTGCAGGGGCAGGCTTGGCCGCGTGGGCAGGCTGCGCTGCGTGGGCAGGCTGCGCTACAGGAGCAGGATTGGCTGCGGGAGCAGGCTGGGCTGCGTGGGCAGGCTTGGCTGCGTGGGCAGGAGCAGGCTGCTCAACATGAGGTGCGCGCGAATGCGGGGCTTGGACTGCAACGGTGGTACCATGGACCTCGCCGCGGGTGGTCACCGCGGTGGTTCCCATGGTGGAGCCTCGTGCTAGTGGCACCATCTCCCCTAAAGCCATATTCAATCTCGTAGATCGCCGCGGTCACACGTCTTGAATGTTTGAATTGTTGCTCATCGAATTTTCTAGATCTCTAACCATTATGTATTTTTCTTTTTTTTTTTATACGCTTTACCAAAGAACTTTTTACGAGTAAAAAATTCTAATAATAAAAACGTACAAAAGAATACAAACGGACTAGAAATTGAAGAAAAAACCTTTGTGTGCGAGAGTCTTTTTCGAGCGTAAACTTCTTCTCTCAATGAAAGCACCAATTTGTGGATGCAAATTTTCTCCTCTTCGGTCTTGGACGATTTTGCACCTACAAAATAATAAACACCTTAGGTTAAGGCCAAAAGCCTCACGCGCCCACGATGAATGGGGGGGGCTTTGGCCGAAGAACCTCCGATGCCAAAGTTAGAATTAGAGAGAAAAAGTGTTTAGAGCGTTTTTGCCAAATGATTGGAATTGGGTTTTGTGAGAAAAGGGGGTCGTATTTATAGGAGATGGCCGGTCCCCTTTGGAGAGAAGGTGGCCGGCCCTTAGAGGGATTTTTGGGTGTGAGATCTAGGTTTAATTAGCCTATTTATTGGCTAATTAATCAAATAGGGAAATGATTTATATTTATGAAGAAAGATAATAAGGAGTAATTGAATTCTTGGCTAAAAAAGGAGGAAAATATGGGGAATAAAAGGGAAGTGGCCGGCCCCCTTTGGAGAAGGGAGGACCGGCCATTTAAGGTGTTTTTTGGATTTTAAGGCTAAGTTAATTGGCCAATTAATGAGGAATAATCTCATTAATTTGCCAATTATCTCAATTTATGTGGGATAATTGGTGGATTTATGAGATAATTGCCTTAAATGTGGATGTATGATATAATTCGGATTTGTTTACCTTTTATGGGCGTTTTTGACTTGACCGACGATAATTACCGGCTGCTCGCGCGTAGGATTTCGGATGCCCCTCAAGGGCATTCTTGTCTTCTTAATCCGAAAGTCCACGTGGCGCCTTGTGATTATTTTTGGCTCCACATCTATGGAATCCACCAAAGAGATAAGAGTTTACGGATAGGAAGAAAAACACTCTTCACTAAACCAAGTTTAAAAGTAATTCTTAATTTCTGAATAATTGTATTTCCATACATGAGTAGTGGTTTTAAATAGCTAGGCATGGAACAACCTTCTACCTTCCATGAAGAGGTTATTAAACATAAACTTAATGTAAGACTAATCATGAACTTAAATGGAAATATGAACCATCTTTAAATTAAATATGATGAATGCACCATGATAATTAGACGAGTCCAAATTCGGTGTCAGTTCTCGTGCCCTGCAGCTACCCTAATTTCATACTGTGAAATTTTGTTAATTTTATAGAATAGCTGAATATGTGTGTATCAACTTAAATTCCAGGATGTTAAAGATAAGTATCTTACATTACCATATTTCCTTATTTTCCTCTGATTTTGCATTTTATGTTGTTTTAAATTATGAACTTGTTGTACATGTGTAATCCTACAGTGCTCCACACTATGGTAGTATGGTTATATGGCATATATGCTTAATGTGTTTTTAAATTTTGGACTTGTTGGATACTCTTTTTGCATTTTATCATTCTTTTATTATCTTATCCATGGATTTCATACAAGTATAATTTTTTGTAAGTGTCAATATGCACTTATTTACAAGATATACAAGAAATTTACCTAAATCCGCCTAGGCAGCCTAGGCGCTAGGCGCTAGCCCGCCGCCCGACTAGCGCCTAGCATTTTTTAGAACCTTGTCTGCAACCATTAGGATATTTAGAAAAGTAATTTGATGCAATTTTGGTCGGAATGTTCCCTGAAATTGACGCTGGCTTCTTGTAGTTAATAATTGTAATTTCACTTAGGATAAACACGTCTTAAGGGTTGCATGGTTTTTCAAAGGTTTTTCATAAAACTTAAATGAGTCTTAAGGGTTGCATGGTTTTTCAAAGGTTTTTCATAAAACTTAAATGAGTCTTTCATGTTCATATTTGATCCGAATGTCCAGACGGATTGCATGTTAAATAAACGTTCTATGTTGGAGGTTCCCAATAGAATATATCTTAAGAAAACCTAACCTTCGAAATATGCATGGGTAATTCATAAGTAATTGGAAGAACTACGTAGGATTGTTAAGGTGACGACAGAACCCTAGTATTTCTTTAAATTGGTTTCTAGTTGATTTATTTAATTGTTTTTAATTTAAATTCGTTTTCATTATTTTAAATTCCAAAATCAATATTTTTCAAACTTTATTTTAAATAATTAATAAAGAGTTGGTTTTAAATACAAATTATTCATTCAATCCCTGTGGAAAACGACCTTACTTGAGCTGCTATACTAAGCCAACCTTGTACTCTTGCAAGTATTTTTAAGTGTTTTTATCCCTGCTTTTGCATGTGGTAAAAATCCTATCAAGAAATTAGCGCCGTCACCATGGATTGTTTCAAATAATTTGTGTTTATGGTATATATATCTTTTTATTTACTTGTTGATTTTGTTTTTACTTTTGTAGGCTTGTTAAGTTTGAGAGCAATTCAATGATGGAGCCATCACCAGGAGGATTGCCATTATGGGTTTCTTTAGCCGAAAAATGTTTTTATGGATTTAAACCTATAGTTTGTGCCATTTGCTGTTTGAAGACCCATGATCTTTTGGAGTGCCCCGAAAGAGAATATTTTCCTGAGTTTGTCCAAAAACATATCAATATGAGAATTGACTCCAAAAGGCATTGGAACAATCCCTATTCAGAGTTCTACACTACAAGTTTGAAAAAGCATCTTGAGCAATATTTTGAGCAACCTAATGTGCCACAAGAGCTCTCAGTGGAGGACAAACTTTCTATATTGTTGGAATAAACTAAATTGTACATTGAAAGAACCCATAATCAACTAAATTGTACAAGAGCTCTGAGTTCAAGGATTTCAGATTCAAGCATTAAACCGTGGCTATAGCTATGATGATCAAGAAGAGATTGTCTCAAAAGCTGAGGAGCAATCTTCCAGCCATTCACGTCCAGGGGAGAAAGCAACACATCCTGATCCTATAATCCCACCACAATCTGCGGCACCCTAGGTTCATGTGCCGTCAGAATTTTTCCCACAAAGATTGCAGGAAAGCACGGGAATAGATGTGTTGGAGAGGGATGGTCACACAAATTCAAATTCTGGAAAATTAAATGGTCAGCTTTTGGACACACTTAAGAAATTGGATACAGGGCACACGACTACTGATACAATTTTCGTTGTTGAATTGGGCATTCCAACAGTACAACCCATCAAATTTACAAAATATGAAGGCCAATCTTACAAGCAGGCTAAGGCGTTCATCAGAGGCCAAAGCCTTGCTGGAAAGGATCCCATACGACTTCAAAGAATCACTTACATATAAGGGCGAATATGATTGTTTCAACAAATGAATTTAAATGCACAGTTCAAATCAATTCTCACCTATTATTGCCCTATTATCCTGTTAAGGAGTGGTTGAGTGATTGCCAATTTCCTTTCAATCCATCTAGCTATAGATGTTAACTAAGGCGCTAATAGGGAGGCAACCCAATTTTTCTAACTCTTTGTTTTTTTTGTTTTTTTTTTCATTTTTTTTCTTGCTTTCATTCATTATCACAAAAACACAAAAACAAAAATAAATAAAAAATCAGAAAATTGAAAAACAAAAAAAGAATGCAATTTTTAATTCTTTTTATTTTTATTTTTTTTACTTATCTAATTTTATTTTTTAATTTGTAACGGCAGGTTACATTCGGAACTGATTCGGCCAAAAATCCCAACTACGTGTAGATTCATACAATCACCATTCATACACCAACATAAATAATATGAAAAATCAACAGATAGTGCAGAAGATCAGAAGCAAGATCAACGAGCTAGGTTTAGGATTGCTTACATTGGGGCTGCTGAGAGGCTTCTACAATACATGGATCCACTCACTCACACTCTCCCATTGAAACTAAATTACAGACCATATGAAATCCTATAATACATGCATGATTCTACAATCGAGGATCCAAGTGTGCAGAAGGGTCCATATATCGCAGATCCAGATTTGTGCACGAATTTTCCTTGGCATTCGTCATCAGGAGACATGCAAAATAAATTCATTCATACATGATACATGAACCCAGGGACAAATTCCAAAGGATAGTATACTGATGCATCACATTGTACACATATCCAAGGACTACCTTTCACAGATTCAGATCAAGAAACAACGGAATAAGTTTGGGGGCTGTCGGCTATTTACCTTCCTTTCGGATCTGAAAATCGTGGACTCTGCCAAAACTGTTCTGCCACAAATCGGTGCTTGAGTTCTCTTTGTCACTCGAGTTTCCTTGCACAGATAAAGACCACATGCATGTGTTAGTTTTGGTTTATTTTACTGCAATGCACAAATCGAACACAAGTTTTAGGGCTAACGACATTGATGTCTTCTGTTTCTGCGCTTCAAGTCCACCAGCCCTTTTGCATTTGTTGACTATTGCACAACTGATGTATTCAGTTTACAAGTTGTTCCTACAAAACCAGTTCCCTTGTAATCCACGATTCTCATTCATTCCCTCCGATGATTGGAACAAAATGTTGTACAAATTTCGTAGCTCTGTTTTTAGAATTTTAGACAATTCTTGCTATACTCATTACTGTTAAATATGCAACTGTTGTACAAGTATTCTTAGTTACTAAGGCATAGGAAAGTTTCGATTTCATTTGATTGAAAAGATTGTCTCCAATTAATCGAATGAATAAGAATCCTTTCAAATGAAATAGCTGCTTTCATTTTAATTTCAGAAAATCCAAATCCATGAAAACATGCAGCACTCTACTATCTTTATTTACATTACTTTCTATCTCCATTTAATTGCTAAAGAAACTCGACAGTACAAGTAAACTGATATAACTTAAAAACAATATGATATATAGGACAGAGTCTTGAAATTGAACAATACAATCAACTAAAAGCTAAAAAGCACCAATACATTCTATCTATTTCTTTTTTAAAAGAAACCTCGACGGTACGAGGGAAAATTTATTGAATAAAAAAAAGAAGTTACACCTAGTCAGGGGGGAACATAAACCTTACCCCTCAAAATAAACAAAGAAGAAAGAAAAGAAAGCGAAAGTACACGAAAATAGGAGGGACATACACTTGACCTGATGCATACTTATAACTAAACATATAGAAAGTGAAGGAAAGAAACCAATAAGAGAAAGACAAACGACAACAAGAAATGCGTAACGGTAACATCCTGAATTTCTACTTCCCCCCCCACTAGTACTCTAAATTTTCCTTGTCAATTGCCTGATCATTCCAACAATCTTAAGAAACAAGTCGGGCCTCCTTGTGATCACAACATCTGCAAGAACTACTCCCACTACCAACCCACTTCCACATCCGGCCGAAACAATTTTCCAATCAAATTCAAATATGCCTTCTGAGCTAGAATCACCTTCGTCGATGGTTGAAGGTGGGGCCTTAGGATTTCCACATTTCTTTGGCAATGGATCTCCACACAACCATGGGTTTCCCTCATATGAAGTGACATTCAAGGAAGTAAGCTGGGTTCCTTGTGGTATAGGACCTATTAGATTGTTGTGAGACACATTGAAATTGGCAAGAAAAGTAAGTCGACTCAATTGTTGGGGGATCTGTCCTGAGAGCTTGTTTTGTGAAAGGTCCAACGATTCAAGCTTCATCAAGTTTCCAAAGGATGATGGGATAGAACCAGTGAGAATGTTGTGGGATAGATTCAGCGAACGAAGCTCCTTAAGATTCCCAATGAATTCTGGAATTTTCCCTTCAAATTTGTTGCTTGAGATATCAAAGGATGCAAATTCTTCTCGGATCTTTGGGTAGTATTGCTCCAAACCTTTTGTTGCTATTGTGAGTTGGTAATCAACACTGTTCCAAACCGGGAATCCATTGACATCATAACCTATGCGTGTGTACATATATGCTGACTTGTTTACAGTAATATCTGGAAACATAGATGGAACCGCACCAGTAAAATCATTGTAAGCCAAATCAAGAATGCGTAACTTGGGGAAATCAACATTCTTTCTAGATTTTCCAATCACACCGTAGAATCCATTATGGCGCATTGCCAAAAGTTTTAACTCTAGAAGAGTCCCCAACCAAATGGGGAAAACATCATTGAAATGATTGTTTGACAAAACAAGATACTCAAGCATCACACAATTGACCAATGACCTCGGCAACTGCCCCTGCAACTTGTTATGACTCACATCAATCATTCTCAAACTGCTTCCTTTGTTGTATGTCTGAGGAATAATTCCGTGAAAAGAGTTGTTTCCGAGAAGTAGAAGAATCAGCTGATCACTAAAGTTTCCGAGACACTGAGGAAGCATGCCACTCAAGTTATTTTTCGACAAGTCAAGGGACAAAAGATTTTTCATAGTGCAAAGCAACGGTGAGATTTCTCCAGTAAAGTTGTTGTCTGCAGCTGCATATTCTCGCATGGTTGGTGGAGGTATCGGTAGTGATCCATGAAACATGTTGGACGAAAACCTTAAACCTAACAGTTTCACCCAAGGAAGGACAAGTGGAGGTTGGTCTGAAATGAAGTTATTAGAAATGTCTAAAAATAGCAAAGTTTCTAAGCTTGTATTCCACATCCATTTTGGTACTTGGCCTCGGATTTTGTTTCCAGC
Organism: Cotoneaster glaucophyllus; assembly: GCA_036320875.1. NCBI lineage: Eukaryota > Viridiplantae > Streptophyta > Magnoliopsida > Rosales > Rosaceae > Cotoneaster > Cotoneaster glaucophyllus. The sequence goes on from CM070070.1 coordinate 10,506,477, forward strand.
AAGTTGCAAACGCGTCAACCCTTTCTGATATTGTAAGAAGGATGGAAACTCTCCTATGTTGCAATTATTCAATCCAAGAACGGTGAACTGTTTAACTGTTGAATTCAAAATTCTGGATTCAGTGACAAATTTTAAACCGCTCCAGCTTAATTCGAGTTCGTAAAGGGATTGTAGATTTTGAAACATTTGAAACTCTACTGTACCACTCAGAGTATTCGAATGTAGATACAGGATCTGAAGGTTTGTGAGATTTGAAAATGATGCAGGAACTGAACCATTTAATCTATTAAAAGCAAAATCTAGGTACTCTAGTTTGCTGAAGTTGCCTAGCCAAGATGGGATTGGACCAGTTAATAGACTTGTACTAATCCTAAAAGTAGCCAGTTGGGTAAGGTTTGACAAGGAATTAGGAATTAGACCTCCAAATTTATTGGCTGAAATGTCTAGATAAGTGAGCTGCCTAAGATTCCCAAGTGAAGATGGAACCAACCCTTCTGAAAAATTGCATTGTGCCACATCCAAGTGTTGCAGTGAATGAAGGTTTTGAATTGAAGAGGATATGGTTCCAGAAAAGCCAGTAAAGCCGACTTTCAGTGCGATGAGAGGGCTGCTTTGATTAAATTCAGGAAAATATCCAGTCAATTCTTGGTTGTGTTTCACAGTAAGAAATTCTAGGTTTGGTAGTTGGAAAATTCTCACTGGAAATTGACCAAACAGGTGACAGTATTTGAGGTAGAGGTCTGTCAATGATGATAAATTAGCCATTGAATGAGGAATTGCCAAAGATATGTTTACGAAACTGAGGGAAAGTACTTCGAGACTAGTTAAGTTTTGAACAAGGCTTCCAAGATCTGATGCTTCAAGTTTCAAAAGGGGACGATACTCATCTTCTGGCAAAGGATCTACATTGCCAGATAGATCAAGGTATGTCAACTTGGATAACAGTGAAACTTCAGAAGGGACTTGACCGGAAAAGACAGAGAAAGAGAGGTCAAGCTGAGTAAGGCTTGGAAAATTCCTAATGGTAGGAGGAATTTCAGAGTAATTGAAGTTATTGTCAGAGAGGTTTAACCTTTGAAGATGAACAAGGCGGAAGAGGCTGCTATTGGTGTTGATAAAGCCGTGGAGACAACTGCTACCAAGATCTAGGCCAATCACATGACCCGTCTTCTCATCACACTCGACACCTTTCCATGAGCAGCACGTGCTGTTTTCTCCTACAGCTGGTTTCCATGATGAAACCTTTGGATAACCATCGTCGCTAGAAGCAGATTTGTCAATAATAAAGCTGTCTTTGAATTGCTGCAGGGCGGACTTCTCCTCATCAAGGCAAGATGGATACTGCTTCTGCGAAGAGGAGGAAGAGTTAGCAATAACCACATGATGAAAGAGCAACAAAACTAGTACTAGTTTTGAAACCATGCGAATGGTGGAGATATCAAGTAACCCCATAACAACAATCTTTTGAATTTTTTTTTTCTGCGCTCTTAGCTGTGTATGATGGAAGTGCAGAGTGATATACAACAATTTATAGACTGGCATCGATCAGTATAAAATTCTTCCGCAATATAATATATGCGCCACATAATACTACGGTCTAATAATATTCCTCTTCATTTGTAAGTGAGAGGTTTTAGATTCGATTCTTGCCAAAGGAGAATTTAAACCATATTATTGCTAGCTCATTATGAGGCTTAGTCCATCCCCACCCATTAGTATAGATAAGGAGGAGTAGGTACGGTTTAAATTCGGTACACGGTGAATTAAACAAATTTTTTTTATCTATCATGTCACTCCATCACTTGTACTTATAACTCTTCCCTTCAAAATCCATTTTTCTTACATAATATAAAGTCTAAACTAATCTAAAGTATTCTTATGAACAAACAATGAATGTAACCAAATATCAATCAATCATCGTTGTCATGTCATGTTTTTGCAACTTGCAAGGAAAGGAACCTTCCATAATAATTAGAGTCCAAATCTTCTGCACCCAAATCTCCGTGTGGCCCCTCTGTGCCTTTGCTTTTTTAACTAAACATAATTAATGTTAACTTGATAATAATTAAAATAATAAAAAATAAACCAAATCCTCAACCAAAAAACAAAGACACAGAGGGGCCACAGGGGGATTTGGGTGCAGAAGATCTGGACTCTCAAGCTAGAGAGATTAAATTTGTAAACTAAATAGCGTGTCTCCAATAGGAATAAGCACGTTTATCAACGTTTAAGAAATAAACCAATCATCAGCTTCTATGTCCTTTAGTTTTCAAAATTATTTCTACAAATTTAGTCTCCCTAGCCTTACCCGTCTATAAATAGTTGTGTCACTTTGTACTTCCATACATAGCTAAGAGTGCAAAAATTCAAAAGATTATTGTTATGGAGTTACTTGATATCACTACAAGAAAACACCTTTTTAGACGAAACCATTTCGCAGGTAAAAGTAAGTTTTCAGCGCTTAAGCTTTTAGTCAACGAAATTTAAAATTTTCGATTATGAAACTCAACTTGGGAGTTGTGGATCTTCACTATCTAACTTGAGAGGGAGTGTTAGTTAATTAGGTTCGTTGAACAATTAGGCTCATTAAATCTTCTACATGGGTTCATTGATGTTTCTGCATTAGGCTCATTGTATAAAGGAGTAAATGGTGTGTATTTATAATTAATCCATATATTTTTATTTGCCATATGTGTGTGTGTGTGTGTGTGTATTGTACATTTGAGAATGAATGAAAAGTAAAATTGAGCCAAATACGTTTTTCTACAGTTTTCCTATGGTTGGAGAAATTTTTCATTATGACATGAAGACAAGTGGTACACCACGTTTTTTAATATAAATGGTGGGAAATTTTATTTTTTAAGTTAATAACTTTTTAGCATACATATCCCACCATTTATATATGACACGTGATGTATCACCCCTTATATGGGTCACACTGAAAAATCTCTTATGTGGTTGGGGCCTTAACTTCAAGTCGCAGTATTTCTCCTCTTCCTTGCTTTCGCTTGAGTTAATGAGATATTCCTTTTCTGATGAGAAAAGGACTTGCAGTTTGAAAAATGCAACATAGACTAAATCCAACATGATAAATTTCGCTACACCCGCACTCTTGACTTAATATATGTTAGGAGTTTGAAAGTCCTAAAATGATGAAGAAATTGGGTATCGAATAAAAATTCCGGGCCTCAAATCCATCCCACTTCAAGCCAATGCAGGAATTGAAACTGATGACTCCAATGCCTTAATTTGTCCGAAACTTTCATACCCCATGCTATCTGCTCGTAACCTGTAAATGGGTAGGGTTTATTAGGTTTCAGACATGTTTCACCTGATCCTTTAAGCTAACGAGTCACCCACACCCGACTTGTTAGGCTAATGAGTTACCCAAACTCAACCTATTAAGCTCATGAGTCATCCGTTAACATTTTTTTTTTGTTTAATTTTGCATTCCAATACAAATTACACATATTTTAATAAAGATTTCAAGCATGAAGGTCCAACACATTTAGAAGTATCCAAATGCAAAGTTGGAGGACGTTTCTCTCCTACTCACGGTCAACAAGAATACCTACGCTTCCTAGAGACATATGTAGTTGGAGGAGGTTTCCCCAAGTCGAAGTATTCTCTCTTCCTTGCTTTCCCTTGAGTTAATGAGTTAATGAGTTAATGAGTTAATGAGATATTTCTTTTCTGATGAGAAAAGAACTTGCAGTTTGCAAAAAACCAACATAGGCCAAAACCGAAGCACAATTTCCACGCAGGTAGGCCAGTATTTACTCCACCGGTCGAGTTAAAACCTAATTATTAGAGTCCAGATCTTCTGCACCCAAATCCCCCTGTGGCCCCTCTGTGTCTTTGTTTTTTGGTTGAGGATTTGGTTTATTTTTTATTATTTTAATTATTATCAAGTTAACATTAATTATGTTTAGTTAAAAAAGCAAAGGCACAGAGGGGCCACAGGGAGATTTGGGTGCAGAAGATTTGGACTCCTAGCTTGAGAGGGAGTGTTAGTTAAAATTTTACCAAAATTGCTACATAACGCAAAATGATTACATCATGCCAAACTTTACTCCAGCCAAGTTACATGATGTATTTATAAAGACCCAATTCTTAACAAACATGAAAGCAATCGAAAACCCTCCTAAATAATACGAAAGTAATAATCCAAGATCATGTGGCACAGAAGGATTTAAGAGTAGTGTAGATTGACCGAGTAGTACTCTTTCTTTTCTTAAAGTCGACAAGAATGAACAAATAATGAATGCAACCAAATATCAACCAATCATCGTTGTCTTGTTTTTGCAACTTGCAACGAAAGAACCATCGATAGTAATTACGTTTTAATTCGACCGGTGGAGTGGATACTGGTCTATGTGCGGAACTTGTGCTTTGGTTTTGGTCTATGTTGATTTTTTCAAACTGCAAGTTCTTTTCTTATCAGAAAAGAAATATCTCGGTAGCTCATTAACTCAAGGGAAAGCAAGGAAGAGACAATACTTCGACTTGGAGTTGAGGCCCCAACGATGGGGAAACCTCCTCCAACTACATATGTCACTAGGAAGTGTACATATTCTTGTTAACGTCAAGTAGGAGCACCGTTCTAAAAATTTCCGTCTAGCGCCGCCTAGGTCCCGCCTAAGCGCTGGGCGGCTAGTCACCGCCCCGATTAATGCCTAGGCGTTTGAAAATTAAGAAATGGCGCCTAGACCGCCTAGGCACACTTCCTAGCCTGCCAAGACCCACCAAGGTTGCAACTCACTTTGACCAAAAAATAGATAATTTTCATTTTGCATTTTATTTTTTTCAATAAATTGTAAGAGACTTGTTGAATACTTAAATGAACACACATCATATGCTTGATTCCCATGTTTTCATTATGTTCCAATAGCTCATAACATATATGTCATTCTATTTTGTAGTTTATGATGAAATTATATACAATTTAAGTATAAATAGACACTTATTTACACAAAATATAATAGATTTAATTAAATCTGCCTAGTCTGCCTAGGCGCTAGGCCCCAAGCCCGCCGCCTACTAACGCCTAGCGTCTTTTAGAACCTAGAACCTTGAGTAGGAGAGAAGCGCCATCCACTATAGTCTTATTTGTTTGATACGACTCTTCTACACGGACGAATCTTCAAATACAGGACTTAATGTCTGGCCATGGATTAAGTCATTCCATAGAAAGAACAATTTTCTTTTTAGATAAAAAAAGACGACCTTTAACATTCGCATAATAGTTAGATAATAGTCGCTCTCATGCTTGCCCCTAAAATACTATTGTTGATCTAGTGCAATTGCAAATATTTAATTGTACATTTGTCCAGAGAAAGTTTGATTAGCAGATTGTAACTCAAGTAATTAAGAACATTCATTCCACCCATCTTAATATCAATTGTACATATAAACATTGTTCTAAAAATCCCCGCCTAGCATCGCTTAGCGCCACCTAGGCCCTGCCTAGGCACTAGGCAGTTGGCCACCGCCCCGATTAATGCCTAGGCGTTTGAAAATTAAGAAATAGCACCTAGACCTAATGAGGTACCTGCCTAGACCGTCTAGGCACCCGCCTAGCCCACCCATACCCGTCTAGACACCCGCCTAGGTTGCGACTCATTTAGACAGAAAATAGATAACTTTCATTTTGGATTTTATTTTTTCAATAAATTGTAAGAGACTTGTTGAATACTTAAAGGAACACACATTATATACTTGTTCCCCATGTTTTCATTATGTTCCAATAGCTCATAATATATATGTCATTCCATTTTTTTGTTTACGATGAAATCATATATATTTTAGGGTAAATATCAGTTTACTACCCTCAAGTTTCATGGCTTTCAACATTTGGTACATGAAGTTTTTTTCGTCCCAGAGTCATACCTAAAGTGTTAATTTTAGGATAGTCTCATACATCTGTTAGTCTGGCTGTTAAGTCTTCAGTTAACTGATGATGTGCACCTATGTGGACAATGACTAGGCGCCACATGTCATTAAAGAGTCCACGTGGAAATTCAAAAAATAAATAAATAAAAAAAAACACCTGTCTTCTACCTCCCCCAACCCCCTCCCTTCATTCTGCAACCCGTACCCTCACTTCTCTCATCTGCAATCCTCATCTCCTCCGATCCATAGCATGCCTCAGCTTCCCCAAATTGTAAAACACCTGCAGCCCAGTCCCCACCTCAGCCTGGTTCAAACCCTCCATCCCTCTCTCCTCCACACACAACTTGTCTCGGGTCTCCTTGACTCACTCGAGTTCGAAATCAACCACATCAATGTCGGGGAGGTCGTATTGGTTGTAGAGAGCTAAGATCTTGCAATGGAGCCGAGCGTCCTTGGCGAGATCGAGGCGCTCGGGGTTGTCGGAGGCGAGGGATTTGAGCTTACTGGAGTGGCAGATCGCTCTGATGGAGTGGTGGAGAAGATCGGATGAGGCATGGAGATTTTGGAGCTAATGGAGTGGTGGAGAAGATTCAGCTCCTAGCTGGATCCGACATCAACGTCATCGTCGACCTCCCCAATGAGCTATTTTCCTCCGCCGCCAAGTCTCAGCCTTTCGCTACCAACTGGGTCCAGCCAAACATCATCGCTTACCACCCCAACACCCAGATTGAAGTTATCGACGTCGACAATGAGGTCTTCATTGACACCCACAACACCACCAAGTTCCTCATCCGTCAAGTATTGACCGGCGGGGGGACCTCCTTAAGGCTCAAAGTAGATCTGACAGCCTACTCTTCGCTCTATTCAACGAGGATAAGAAATTTGGTCCCACATCGGAAAGAAACTACAGGCTCTTCATCCCCAACGAACGGAAGGTGTACGACATACCGTTTACCGTTGAAGGACTAAAGAACTACCACGACCGCCAGTCACCGGTATCCGGAAACTAGGATGTGACTGCTCCGGTCCACGGAGGATGGGACGTGTCGAAGAGCTTCACCGGGAACACGTGGTGCGTGGCGAATAGGGAGGCCGGGAAGGAGAAGCTGCAAGCAGGACTAGACTACGCTTGCAGAGGAGAGAATGGAGGCTGGTGCGGTTTGCAGAGGTGAAAATGGAGGGTCTTGGGGGTTGTAGAGAGAGATGGGAGGGAGGGGTGGGGTAAGAGACCAGTAGGTGCAAAAAAAGACATTGTATTTTTAATTTTTTTTTTAAATTTTCATGTATTTCTAATTTTATTTTTAATTTTTAAATATTTTTTAATTTCCACATGGACCCATATTAACATGTGGCGCCCAATCATTGTCCACATAGGCGCCACATCATCAGTTAACTGGAGACTTAATAGCCAGACTAACGGATGTATGAGACTGTCCCAAAATTAACACTTTAAGTATGACTCTGGGACAAAAAAAAAAACTTTATGTACCAAATGTTGAAAACCACGAAACTTGATGGTAGTAAACTAATATTTACCCTATATTTTAAGTATAAAAAGACACTTATTTACACGAAATATAAAAGATTTAATTAAATCTGCCTAGTCCACCTCGGCGCCCACCTAGCAGTCTAGGCATTAGGCCATAACTTGTCGTCCAACTAGCGCCTAGCGTCTTTTAAAACCTTGCATATATTTAAATAAATAAAGTTGACCTGTTCCATCTGTTCTTTGATGGTACGCATCATGTTCTGAAACATACAGTACAGTCCATTAAAAATGGGAGCCAGATTCTCTGCCCTTCCACTTCCCATACACTCTCATCTCCTCTTATTTTGTGCTGTCACGGTTAAGCTACGTCAACATTTTATATTAATTTTTTTATAGAGATAATAAGATAAAAAGTAATAGTAATATAAAATGTTGACGTGGTTTAACCGTGACCGCACAAATAAAAAGGAATGAGAGTATGAGAAGTGGGAGGGCAGAGAATCTGCCGCCCTCCTTAAAAATGAAGATCAATGGTTTGGAGAGCTCCAAGATTTGTGGCCAAGTATTGAAAACTCCAAATTGACTATCCTGTCTTCTAAAGTGACGTCAAGAAGTCTTTGATCATCAATGACATGCAACAACATATTATTCGCAATTAATTTCCTTGACTGATATTGAAAAATGGAGTTAACAACAATTCGGTTTTCCATTGACATATATTAAAAAATGGAGTCTCCAACAGGATGAGGATGATCCTCTTTGTGGGATCCTAATGATCCTCATATCTTAACTATTTATCGTACATTATGCGTTCAGTTTTCATTAGTTACTATTTATGTTTAATTTTAAATAAATAATTTAAAATAATTTCTGACTACACGATATACGATAAATTATTAAAATATGAGAATCCATATGATTCTACAATTTGGATCAATATGGGATCCAAATCCTCTCCACTAGTCCAACTTTTTGGCATTGGCCCCACAAAATTGAGAATTGGATTTTTCAGGCTGCAACTTGATTTGTCAATTTATGTGCATTGGATTCAACCCAACAAAATACTATATAGTCATGTAGAATCCACCACTATTTTTTGAAATGTTGTTGGTGTTGTGGTCTATATTTAATTGGAGGTGCGGCATGGAGAGAAATATAGTGGGGAATAGGTTTGAGGAATTGTGTGTTATTCCCTAGTTTATATGCCTTTATCTATAGTAATAAGGAGGAGAGAAACTTGCTCTTCAAGTAATACAAAGTCTATTAAGAAAGATCTTTTAGATCTCAAATGATTCCTAATCTATCTCTATTTATGATTTATATAATCAGACATGTATTAGAACGTATATCACAACACTTCACTTGAGTGTGCAAATGCTGAATTAGATGGCGCATCAGATGTTCATGGAAAATATAGAAGTAGTTGATGAAGTCATCTTCTCTAGTTGGCACAAGTAGCAAATGCGAGTTAAAACAAACGGAAGAGTGCATATATGGTACAACTCACAAAACATCGCTATGGCAAAAGTCAAGGTGGGATAAAAACTCGTAGTCAGAGGAGAAAGGTGAAAAGTTGCATTAAGTAAAAATTATACGTCTTCAGAACGCAAGTAGAACGTACAGAAGGGTATGACAAACCCATGATAGGTGGCTGATCAAAACCTAGTCAGTTAAAAAAAACCCAGTAGCAAAAATGCTCCTAAGCTTAGGAGAAAAAAGTACAACAAGGTTAAGTAAGTATACTTCTGACTACTCCCCATAAGTTTGACAAAACTTCCAAATGAAACTACTAGCATCGCAAATGAGAAAGTTACACATCCAATTCCTCGAACAAGCTTCTGGAACGTAGACTTCAGCGGTGACGTCGTATAGAGGTCGGCAAGGTTGTCTAGGTCGGATTACTTGACTTCGTTCTTATGATGCTTATGCTTATGTAGACACAATATGCTTGTTGTTGACTTTTAGGATGCCTCATGATCTGGTCCATACATATGGCATTCTCTTCATGGATCATTGTTGGGACTCAACGATGGATGAAAATCGTAGTGACTTTGAATATGCTCAACAAGAGTTCTCGGCCATATCTCACGTGAGAAACGGTGAGTCTTGGAACAACTCAAAGATTTCAAAATTAAGGTCTCTCTGGTTGACCTCAAAGATTTTGCAGTGTTCCTTAACAGTAAAGACACAAACATTTAGGAACGTACATTGTGCGGATCAGATAGAGAGTCTGACTCAGCGAATCCCACAAGGTATGTCTCATTCCGAAGATCAATGAGGTGTGATCTATTATGAGATGCATAGGAATAGAGTAAGCCCAAATCTGAATTAACAGAAAAATGTCATTAACACCAATTTGGTGATGGTGTGTAGGCAGTGCTGCTTTATGTCAAATGATTATTAGCACTTGAGATGTCCCATCTAATGCTATGAGCTAAGTACAATAAATGCCAATTTCACTCAAATATGGCGCCGCACGTCCTGATATGGAACCTTATGCTCCATAACCTCCGTAAAGGTCTCGAAAACAACACCTTTAGGCCTAGTTCGGTTGGTGGACCAAAATATCATTAGAACTATACTCAAAACTTCTGGTCAAGGTATTGAAGAGTTTTCCCAAGATTATTTATCTCAAAGTCCGACTTCAGGTGTCATTTTTCTGCAACTCTAGGAGGTGCATCCTTCAAACCGGGTACTATGTCGCGCTTCAGGTGGAGGAAATATTGATTGGCTATTTGTTGATGTACTAGGATTGGAGAAAAAAGTAATTTGTCGCACTTGCAGCGTCCCGTCCCTCTGGGGACAACGATATCCGTTAGCCACGTCTTTCCTAGCAAGTATGTTTGCAGCTGGTATATGTGATGTTGCCACGTTTGCTAGATTAAAGAAAGCGTCTGGAAACACTCGGATGATCTAGATGAGACATAGAAGGGACGTCCACGCTAATTCGCTCCATTCTTCAAGAATGTTGACGCTCTTATCTCCCCTGAGAGAAAACTGCCTTATTGAAGTGACATAATCGCTTGCAAGGGTATAGGAGGATCATAATCGACATTGATTCACATCATTACATTATAGCGATGCAATTAGCAAATAAAGTGTACACCCAAAATGCTTAAGTACGAAACTTCATGTTTGTACCCAGTTACCATTGTAACGCTAAAATAAGGTTAGGTGGCAGGCCTCAGGCAGATCAACATGGTTGAAGTAGTGCATGGTCTTAGGCAGGGATCGGAAGTTTGGTACATATGACCAACAACCAAACGATCGATTGAAGGTGTTTAATGAAAGCTTCTACCAAGCCATTTTGGGGTGAACATGGAAATTTAGTGTTCAATTACAAACCCAATAGACATGCAATACTTATCAAAGTATCTTCAATGTAAACTCTCTGACATTATCCAGTCTTCTAGGCTTTAAGATTTTAGAGTGGTGAGCCCATAAAATCGGATAAGTCCACAAATGTTCCTGTAGAAAAGATAGTGGATCCAGAAGGATCATTATAGTACATAGCCGTGTAGTTAGCTTGCTTATTAATGATCTTAATAGTTGAGTCAGAATTCTCCCAGTTAAGATCAGGAACATGCTTGGCAAGGTATGCATCCAGGTATGATATCCTTAGGTGCTAAGAATTACACTTCTGGCTATGATGCCACCTCTTGGTAGACCTTAATTCTACCATATGTTGTAAAACGAACTTGGAAGTGGTTGTGAGAGAGAAACAAACCCAGACTTGGGTTTGAAAGGTTCTAACCAAACCTGGAGGGGTCTGTTTAGTACGCCTCTGCCGAAGTAGAGCATACATTTCAGTGGGCTCTAGTCAAAATGGGGTATCACCATTCAGTAGACTCCAGCCAAAGCTGACTCTATACCGTTTGGTATCTCCTAGTTGATCACCTGGGTACATTTCTCTCACAAGTGTGATAGTAATCAGATCTGATTGTGTGAAAGTTAAGAGAAATGGCCCTAAAAATTATGGAGCTTCAGCTCCAAATATTATTTTAATCAGTTGGGTTGCAGACCAGCGGGAAAAAATATTTTTCACTTTTGGACTGCTGGTCCATAAAGGAGAGTAAATAGGGTGAAAAAGAAACTAAAGCGAAACAAAAGGCCCAAACATGGGCACATTAGAATTAGAGCCCAAAACGTTAGGCTGCTGGCCCAACATCACTTTTCCTTTAAGTATTTTTGGGTCGCTATCAGAGCTGGCCCATGAACTGAGGGCCCAAAACCTTGGAAAAACCGCCAAGGCCAAAACAGTGGGCTGAGCTCAGGGAGGCCCAAAAAAGGCTCGTGTCTGGTACGGGACACCCTAGCAACACTGGGTGTGGTTTTCAACGGAGAAGACAGTGACGTCGCCTCATATGGGGACGATTCAGACCAGACAGAGGTCGGGGAAATCGTGGGTTAGTCGGAAACCCACTGCACATCGGCGGAGAGGGAATATCGACGTCGGGGGTCCAAGATTTTTAGAGATTCGAATTTGAATCTCGACGAAACCGACGAGGTTCGATGGGAAACTCGTTGGTTGTCGTCGGGGATAACTATCTTAACCGATGAGGCATGATTTCAAGTCATCGACGGCGAGGAAATCAACGCTGGGCTTCGCCAGACAGCGGCCCAAGGGATTTTTGGGGAAGATGGCGCAAAATGTCGTCGTTGGGCCTCTGCGTGAGCTGGGGAGCACGGCTCCATGGCTCGGCTTGCAACTCGGCTCGGTGAGGAGCGTGGCTTTGAGCCGCGGCTCCCGCGATAGCCAAGGTCCAATATGCCCTTTTCTTCTTTCTATTTTTTCTTTATTTATTCACACAATAGCAATGTTATGAATATAATGCATAAACAATTTATATAGAATCTAAAATTCGTAAATTGTAAAGTTGGATCATGTATTTTGGTGAAGGTTCATACAATCAATGCTAAAAAAAATATCGAGATAAACACCGTTGTTTTGAAAGAACCTATATTGCGTGATGAATATTGTGAACATAGTTTGTAGAAATTCTTTCTTCGGGTTTCAGATTACTTTTTCAAGGCTTGTATCACATTCAACACAAGAAAAATAAATTGAGTCAATAAAAGTATATGAATTCAATAAAATCAAAGTTTAATCATAAAAAAATGATTAAAACGTAATACTCCCCTGATTGGAGAACAAATCTCTTACTGCAGCGTTAAGAGCATGTTGATAGTGTTTTGTAGCCTATATTTAACTGAGGGGTGCGGTATGGAGAGAAAGAGGAGAATAGGCTTGAGGAATTGTGTGTTATTCTCCAATCTTTGTGCCTTTATTTATAGTAATAAGGAGGAGAGAAACTTGCTCTCCAAGTAATACAAAATCTCTTAGAACGATATGTTGGAAATTATATATTATAATATATATGAAATATTGTAACATACAATTTTAATAATTGAATGAAAAATAGTGTCAACTGTATTTCTTAGAAAAGTTATGTTGTTTAGGTGCATTCCCTTACGAAATGATGTACACTTATAGATGAAAAATTACATTTCTTTAATAGGTAGTAACTGGGTTCTATATAAACCCATGAAACTGTCATATCCTAATCTCGACTCCGACGTAGCACGATATTGTCCGCTCTGGGCTTACCATTCCCTCACAGTTTTGTTTTTTGGTTTTTGGCACGAGAACTTCCCAATGGTGTCACCCATCCTAGGACTGTTCTCGCCCAAACTCACTTAACTTCGATGTTCTTATGGGATCCGGAGCCAGTGAGTTCCCAAAAGGTCTCGTTGCTATAGAGAGGGGAGCATGTACATATAAGGCACATCACCCCCTCTCCGTTGGTCGATGTGGGATCTCACAATCCACCCCACTTAAGGGGAACCCGGCGTCCTCGTCGACACATCCGCACTGAACGGCAAAGTGGCTCTGATACCAAATTGTCACAATAAGGCACATCCCTCCCTTTCCATTGGTCGATGTGAGATCTCACAGAAACCATTGGCATTAAATGATAAAAAAAAAGTAGAGTTAATTCTTACCTTGAGAAATAGGGTTTCCCTACTTTGTTTCTCTCATTCTTTGTTTGTTAAATTCCGAGTCGTGTCTTGAGAGTACAGAAAATATAAAGTTGTCAGAGTCTGAAGATTGAAGTACTTCGACTTCGAATTATAGATTGTTGAATCCTGGAAGACGAACGCCTACTAAACTATAAGTACAAGAGTAGGGGCGAAATCCTGCCTTTAGGATATTGCATTTATACAAGCCTTAATCTCCAAGTTTGACAATTTTTCTAACATTCTATCTAGTTGTTTATATTAATCTCATACATAATTGATGTTTTGAATTTATGATGATTATTAACATTGGAATTCTTTTATTATTTTTATATTTTCTAACATTGCTCCAACAAGATCTTCTAGATCCCAAAAGATACCTAATCTACACTACTACAAAAGAGGCTATCATTGGCGGTGGAAAAACCGACATGAAAGCCCAATTACTGTCGAATTTTTGGTAAAAATCCGACATCAAATGGTGCAATGTCGGATTGGAGAACCGATGTCGTTGCTAGTGTCACGAAAAGGGTATTGACGTCGGTTAGTCCTCTTAATCCGCCACCAAGAAGCAAAGTAATATAAAATAAAAAAGAACAACAGTGTCGGTTAAAAGTGACATCTAAACTTACATCTGTTAGAAGCGACGTTGAATTTTGACATGATGGCGGTCCTAACCGACATGACACACCCCCGACCTAAATCGAGGCTTGTTGGCCGTCACGTAAGGATGACGTAGCCATATGTGCAATGCGGAAGTGATAGTCATATGAAAATGTGGGTAAATAAAAACCAAACTAGCTAATTTACACTAGATAAATATATAAGTGTGTGTGGAGGTGTTTAAAGTATAGATACACGTATTCAGAGCATAGCTAAATATTAATTATACAAGACGTGAAAGAAATTCCTACATTATTTGAAGTCTGTCAGAACCACCGTAGAGTCCTCGTAAGCCACCAACACGAATGTTTAACTAGAACCTGGAAGGGCGCAAAACATAAAACGTGAGTGGGTAAAAACAAGACTTTTTGAAACCATTTCTCTTTCCAAAAATAATAACCCCTCATCGTAAAACCCGTATAATTTCCTAGAAAATAATATTACATACGTATATAGAAATCATGCTTGAGAGCAGTGAAAACCAAATATATGCCATGTCAAGTATCTTAGTAATAAATATGTAAGCCAGGTGATGTGAAACAATATAAAATGATATGTCAGCCGGAGTCACCTAACGTGACCTGTACGGCTGAACCTATAGCTCATAAACCAATTCCTGCACACGAGTCGGAACAACCTAATGTGGTCTGTACGACAGGCTAGGTGTAAATAGATACGCTCAAGTACTACGATCACGTGAAGGCTATGCGACGAATCGCGGGTCACCTACGAGTCGAAACCACCTAATGTGGTCTGTACGACAGGCTGACACCAAACTTGGATCCAAGGTAAGCGTGCGATGCGGGAGGTGAACGATCACGTGAAGGTTGTACCCTGGCCTCGGGCGGGAGCACTAACATCGGGGTGCAAGATAATGAGCTCTAAATGCATCTACGTATAACCATATACAATGCAATCACTGTCATCATATAGTACTCACCTGAAGCTTACATGAGCCTCCGCAGCGTCGTACAATATTATGCATACCCATACTAATCCATATACTAAAATGAAATGCAAGTATGACATGGCACTTAAAAAAAAACATAATTCCATTTAGATCAGTTTCTGGGCAAACGTAAAATATATATACTTATATATAGAAAACCAAAAGCCCACTCACTGGTATGTAGCAAGGTCGTAACCCCCGAGTTTCGCATGGCTACGCTCGTGCTCTGGGAACGTCTCACCTATATGTGAAACAACTAATTTAACATTAATTCGAAAGTACATAACCAAAATCGTGTAATAACTTCTCATACATTGCTCAATTGGGGTGTTTGAATATACCATCGTGGCCTACTCAACACCACGAGCAGCCCCATATTTTTAGAAAAATTTTCTGATGTCTCACGCGCCTGCCAAGGCACGGCCACACGCGCCGGCCACGCCCATGCACGTTGGACGGAGACCCTAACGGTGTTAGGGAATATTCCGTTAGATTTACCTGACGCCGTTAGTATATTCCGTCAAAGTTGACGGAATATTCTCTGTCTTCTCCAGTGGTCTTCGCCGGAGCCGCCCATGGCCGCCGTCTGCAACGCCAGATTCTAGAAAATCTTAAAACCTTAGTTTCTACTTCGTTTTTCAACCAAATTTCACAAATCTTATATAGATTTGAAGCTCTCAACAAGGAGAACATAATCTTACCTATTTGAAGACCTAAAACCTTCGGGAAATGGTCGGAAAATAGCTCAACACAACTGACAAAAATTGGAACTCGACAAACCCAAGTATATCGACCTTCGAACCACTCCAAAACTAGCCTAGGATCCTTATAGAGTCGATTAGGATTTAGCCTTAAAATCTCGTGAAATGTCCACAATCACGTCGGAGTAATAGAGTACCTCGCCGGAGCTTATGGTTCTTCACGATTCCGACGTCCTTTCTTTGAATAGAGGTTATGGTTAGGCTCACGGGCTTGCAAGGAACTCGAGGGTGGTCCTTAGAAGTTCAATATGTGAGGTTTTGGTTCAGTTTGAGTGTGGTGCCTTCGGTTGTACAGGCGAATGAGAGAATTTGAGAAAGATGGAGAGAGTGCAGGCTTGTACGTGTGTGTGTGTGTGATCTGTCACAGGTTGGCCAAAGAAAAATATTAAGGGCTCCCCATTGGGCAACCGTGTGAGGGAAAGGAGAGAGGAAGAGTCCAAGTGGCCCAAAATATAATTTCAACCCCAAACATGCTTGGGCTAGGGAATATAGGAATAGTTGTGATTGGTTTAGGTTTTAATTTCCTATTTTGACCCAATTATATTCTAACATTCGTAACTTTTTCGTTACGAACCCGATTCGGCCTTAATCCGCGTCAACACGCTCGTGACTACGCGTACAATTTAATCACGTCAGCGGGGAAAAATAATTTAAAACTATATACGTACATCCATGTCACTAAGCCTCGAGGGCATTATCGTCACTTTACATACTCGAGAATAAATATATACAATAATTTGGGACGGGTCGTCATAGACATCAAGCAACAGTTAAACAAATAAAATACTCAAACTACTCACGGTTTTAACCGACATTACATAAGATCTAGATACATAAAATAATTATTATGATGTCGTCCATAAGCGACACCAAATATATTAATAATATAAAAAATCTGTGTTAGTTTTTAATTAATAATAATTAAAAAAATTATATAAAAATAATTCCCACCATATGTCAATGAAAAAACAAACAATTTTAAGCAAACTTCGTATTAAAAATAAAATTTCTACCAACTATATATTAAATTTAAAATTAACTACAATTCTTAAAAATGCACAACCCATACAAATTTTTTTCCGAACTCTTGCAAAAGATTTTGAACCGGTTGTGTGGTTCATAGTTTTCAACTGCCGATTATGCTTATTTTTTTTCGGCAATCTCCTGAAAAATAAAAGAATGTATTAGACAAATTTCAAGGTATAATAAAATAAGTCATGAAATGTTTACCTTTATTTTTTCTTTATTCAAGTATGCCACCATCGAAATATTTCTGTAATCTCTAACCTCCACTACTACAATATTGGCTTTAACTGTCGGATGATGGTGGCGGTTAATAAGTCATTCTGTCGGATAAAAGATATCCGACACATGATTTATTTTCTGTCGGATAAAACTTAATTTCTGTCGGATATAACCGACAGTAATTTCTGTCGGAAATTTACTGTCGGATTAAACCGCCAGTAATTTTGAATTTTTTTTTAAAAAAATATTTTTTTATGTTCTGGCGGTTTTGAAGTTCATAGTGGCGGTGATAAGCGACAGAAATTTATTATTTTATTGTTTTAGTGTTCTGGCGGTTATTATTTTATTTTCTGTCGGTTATAACCGATAGAGAATGACTATTTTATTATTATTTTTACGCCAAAAGTTTTCCGTTGGGTTTGAATTCAAATTTCTTTATCTTCTTCTTCAATCCTCAATCTGCAATCATTTTCTTCTCTTCATCTTCAATCGTATTCTTCTTTTCATCTTCAATCTTTTGCTTCCATTTCATCTTCTATTACTTTCTTCATCAAAATATTATATTGATAAAAATAAATAAATAAATAAACAAACACATATTTATTTTATTTTTCACTCATGACCCTAAAGTCTAATGAACCCATTTCCCACGAGCCATAAATTTTCTGAGAGAATAATAAGAACAGACTACAATCTAAAACTCTATCATTTTTGTAATAAGGATTATGCTCCCTCACATGCAAGCAACAAGATACAAAGAAATTCAAACAATTTTTGTCAATGCGTCACAAAGCACATTGTCTGGCATATAAACACACATGAACATCTCATGCCTGATTTTATTATTTTAAAATGTTATATTGATTAAAAATAAATAAATAAATAAACACATGTTTTAAATATTTTGTTTCACTCATGGCCCTGCCAGATATAACCGACACGAACAAAGCAAAATTTTGGACGGCTGCCAGAATAATCTCTGAGTGTTAAAACGGTAGATTAAACAAAAGTTCCGTAGAATGCATATCGCGTCAAAACGGTAGATTAAAAAAACACTTAGAGTTAATATTATACTTCCATTAAGTATAAAATAAGATTTTGTAGTATTCTCTAGTGTAAGTATTTTAAATTGAAGATCAAATTTATTCATTACATTCTTATAGGGTCGATTAGTGTAACTGTAAAAAATCATTAAAATCGGAGCTAAAATAACCGTTAAATTGTGATTTTTTGTTTATAACCGTTGAAATTTTTTGTTCCGTTACGTAATCTCTGAATGTTTGTTTTCTAGGATTTTTTGCGTATGCAATCTCGGAGTGTTAACAAATAATTTTGACGGTTGGATCGTTGAAAAAGGTTTCGTAGAATGCATATCGCGTCAAAACGGTAGATTAAACAAACACTAGAGTTAATATTATACTTCCATTAAGTATAAAATAAGATTGTGTGGTATCCACTAGTGTAAATATTTTAAATTGAAGATCAAATTCATTCCGTGCATTCTTATAGGGTCGATGAGTGTAGCTATAAAAAATCATTAACATTGGAGCTAAAATAACCGTTAAATTGTGATTTTTTGTTTATAATCGTCGAAATTTTTTGTTCCGTTGCATAATCTCTAAATCTTTGTATTTTACAATTTTTTGCGTATGCAATCTCGGAGTGTTAACAAATAAGTTTGACGGTTGGATCGTTGAAAAAAGTTTCGTATAATGCATATCGCGTCAAAACGATAGATTAAACAAACACTTAGACTTAATACTATACTTCCATTAAGTATAAAATAAGTTTAAATATTTTAAATTGAAGATCGAATTCATTCCATGTATTCTTATAGGGTCGAGGAGTGTAACTGTAAAAAATCATTAAAATTGGAGCTAAAATAACCGTTAAATTGTGATTTTTTGTTTATAACCGTCGAAATTTTTTGTTCCGTTACGTAATCTCTGAATGTTTGTTTTTTACAATTTTTTGCGTATGCAATCTCGGACTGTTAACAAATAAGTTTGACGGTTGGATCGTTGAAAAAAGTTTCGTAGAATGCATATCGTGTCAAAACGGTAGATTAAACAAACACTTAGAGTTAATATTATACTTCCATTAAGTATAAAATAAGATTTTGTGGTATCCACTAGTGTAAATATTTTAAATTGAAGATCGAATTCATTCTTATAGGGTCGAGGAGTGTAGCTGTAAAAAAATCATCAAAATCGGAGCTAAAATAACCGTTAAATTGTGATTTTTCATTTGTAACCGTCGAAAACTTTTGTTCTGTTACCTAATCTCTGAATGTTTGTTTTTTTTGATTTTTTACGTATGAGATATCGGAGTGTGTACAAACAAATTTGACAGTTAGATCATTGAAACTAGTTTCGTAGAATGCATATCTCCGTTAAATTTGCCTAAATTTTGAAGTGGGAAAAATAATTTGTGCTAAATTTTTATTTATGTTTTTCAAGTATTGATTAGACAATATGTAGTTTGTATGATGACATTTTCATTGTACAATTATCTTTTTGTTTCTTTATTGCATATTTTACATGGGTATTTATTAAACCAAACAATTATTATTTAATTTTTTTAAATCATAACAAAATTTTGGAGGGGAATTTAAAATTTTGGGAGGGAATTTAAAATTTTGGGGGATTTTTGCCGGCATTTTGTTTCTGCCAGTTTATATTTTAAAAAATGTTTCTGTCGGTTAAAACCGACAGGAATGAAAATTTTATGTCGGTTTATATTTAAAAAAATGTTTCTGTCGGTTTTGACCGACAGTAAAAAAAATTCCAAAATAAAACCCCTCCCCTTCTCTCTTCCTCCGTCCTTCCCGTTTCCTTCCCCATTTTCTCCTCTCCTCATTTCCCTCCCGCTCTCCTTCCTTTCCTGGTGATCCACACCCACACACTGAGGTGGCAACGACGACTCAGCACCACCACCACCATCATGGACCTTTTCTCCCTCTCCTTCGTCTCTCTTCATTTCCTTCTCCTTCTCTTCTCTCCTCATTTACTTCCAGTTCAACATCCACACCCACAAAAACAGGACAAATCACTTCCAGTTCAACAATGAAATCCTGAAGAATGTTGAAGCAAAAGAGCTTTCTCCAAGACCCACTTGGAAATGCTTCTCCTATGAAGAGATTTCTGATGCCACAAATGCTTTTAGCTCAGGTATGTTTTTGTTTGTTTTCCTTCAAAAATTGTTCAGGGTTTTTTTGGGTGATTGAAATTTATATAGTATTCATATTTTGTGATGTGGGTTTTGGCAGAAAATCTGGTTGGGAAAGGAGGGTATGCAGAAGTTCGTTTGCTCGTTTCGAATCGTGGAGAACCCAAAGCCCATAACCTAGATCTTCGTCTGATGAGCTTGGCTATTCCCTTCTCTCTCTAGAAATGGACGGTTTCTCTCTCTCCCTCACCACCAACATTACCCTTTTCTTTCTCACTCGCACTCGTCTTCTTCCTTCACTTTCTTGCACAACCCAAAATTTCCCTCTGAGGCTCAAGAAATGGGTTGTTTTCAGTTTCAGGGAGGAGCCAAAGCTCGACCCTATGGACCAAATGGAGCTCAAGTTCGTCGATTTGCAGATCCAATGATCGACGAAGCCTCTGCAAATTGAAAAAAAAAATTGGGGATTTTTCTGGGTTTGATTTGAAGAGAAAAGTAAATTAAAAGAAGATAAATATGGGTTTGCAATCAAGAGAAAGCAAATGAAAAGAAGAGAAAATATGGGTTTTATTTTTTCTGGTTTGAGTTTAGCAAATTTGGGCGTGAAGAACCAGAGCAAGTATTGACCAGAATTTTTTTTTATTATTATTAATATGTTTTTTGTCGGTTTTAACCGACAAAAATGCTTTTATTTATTCTTATAATAAATTTTCTGTCGGTTATAACCGACAGAATTCCTGGCGGTTTTTGTATTTTCTGTCGGTTTTATCCGACAGAAATTCTCTTAGTTATTTATTATAAATATATATCCTGTCGGTTTTTTAGTATTTTATGTCGGTTATTTATTATATTTCTGTCGGTTTTTTAGTATTTTCTGTCGAAAATTCATTTCCTGACGCTGGCAAATCTGTCGGTTATTATATCCATCACTGCATCCATTTTTTGTCGGATTTTGCTTAAAATCCGACAGTAATATACGTTTTTTGTCGGTTTTTGGACCGCCAGTTATAGATAATTTTGTAGTAGTGCTCTTCCGCTACATGTTTCAAAAATGCTCTAGAATTATCACTAATACATTTTCTAGACAAATCAAATGAGCAAGGCTGTTCTTTCCAATTCGGAATTGAGGGTCTGCGTCTTTGTTGAGTTGATCCTTATAAATACAGAAACAAAAATTAAAAACCAAGAAACAAAAATAAATTTTCAATTTAAGCATAAAACTAGTTAGAATACAAAACATAAACTAAAATTAATAATCATAATAATTTGAAAATGGACCACCTTCGAGCTCTTCCTCTTCGAATTGGAGTTCCTTAGAATGTTGATCTTCAAAATGGTGATCCATAGCAAATGGGAAAGGAGAAGAGGAAAAACTGAAAAGGAGGAAGAAATGGACGCACGAATGAAATGGGGAAAGAGAAGAAGAAATACTGAAATTGGGGGAGAAATGAAAGCACGAATGAAATAGAAAGAAAGGGGTTTAAATATGGACGTCGAATTAAAAGCAACTGGTGTCGAACTAAATGTACATGGTGTCGGTTAAACAGACATTCTTTGACTGAAGTCGAATTAAAAGCAACTGGTGTCGAACTAAATGTACATGGCGTCGGTTAAAACCGACATTGTTTGACTGACGTTGAATTAAAAGAAATTGGTGTCGAATTAAATGTACATGGCGTCGGTCAACCTGACACACTTTACTGATGAGTTAAATGAACTAATCAACTTTCTGACACTTTTTATTGGAAATCACGGCATCGGTTTAAATTAATGTTGGTGTCGGTCTTAACCGACGCCAACTTCTGACACACTTTTTGAAATTCATGTACCGTCGGTTTAATGAAACTTGCGTTGAATTAAAAGATGATAGCGTCAGTTAAAACCAAGACTAAGTCTCTCCATCCATTTCCTCGTGCAGAATAAGCGGGAAATTTCCCGCCTAATATTTCAAATTATCCGACCAATGTCGTGTCCTAAAAGTGACAACAGACTAGTTTAAAAAAAATGTTTAACCCAAAGAAAAAAATAACCAGCTCTTTTTTTTGTGTTATCTCATATAACATTTTAAGATTTTAATAAATAAAATTTAATTTGAATAAAATACGTAATAAAAATAGAAATATAATTTTATCATAAAATATCATCACATACTAATTGAAACATAGTCTAATTAATACTTAAAATACATAAAATAATTAATATATTTATTCCAAGTCATCATCTGTTAGGTCATCATCGGTATTGGCATAATTAACGAACTCAATAGACAACGGTAATGATTCATAAAAATGAGTCTCTTCCACGCCAACCCTTGTAAGGAAATGTTCATTGTCAAGTATCCGATCATCCAAATTAGGCATGGCATAATCATCAATTGCATCACTATCCTCTAATACGTCAAACAAATCCCTCGGCTGCGTTCAAACAACTAAGTGCCAATTTTTTCAATTGTGTCCTCGACGTAAAATACTTGTAATGTTTGTGATGCTAATATGAAAGGATCCTCTTTAAATCCCAATCGATTAAAGTTCACCATAGTAAATCCATATTGATCGGTCTTCATTCCTTGTTGACTTTCACTATTAACCCATTCACACTTAAATAACATCACAGCTCGACCCCTACCTCCTGCCTCAGTATGACCACAATATTTAATCTCAAACATATCTACAACTCTGCCATAACAATTCACTTGCCCAATTGTACCAGGAACATTTGCAGGTAAAAAGACACCACAATTTTGATTCTTATGCTTATCATCCACATATTTTATGCGAAATCTGAACCCATGAACAATGTGACTTTTATATCTACTCACAACTCTACTTGGATAATTAGCTAGCCAATGCAAGTCTTGAGATATCAACGTGTCATTAGGATGGCATCTTGAATTCATCTGTAATACGAATGAAGATAAAAGTTGACATGATAACTATAAACATGTTATAATTAAAATGTAAAAATATAAATAAATAATGTGATTGTTATATCAACTCACATGTTGCTTGAACCATTCTGTAAATTCTTTCTTGCTTAGCTCCTTAATTTGTCTCATAGTTAACCTTTCTCGACGATGTTTAGTTTTCAAGAATTCCTCATACTGCCTGGACAATTATGTCCAAATTTAGATAATTAATTTTTCAAAGTTAAGAAAACCAATAAAACATTAAGACGTATGATTAAAAGTTCTTTCCTTCTAAATGGGTTAACTTATTTAAAATGTATCTATGGCACTGATTAAGAAGATTTAGATCGAGCTCCACATTTTCTCCTGAACCCATATAACATCCTTTGGAGTCAAAAATTAATAACCCACCAGATACTCCACTTCCAAAACCATCTTCATTTCGGCCTTTACAGGTGCGACGAGACTCGACATCTCTAAGATACATCGAACAGAAGGACAAGCACTTGTCCACCAAATATGCTTCAGCAATAGAACCTTCAGGACGACCCTTATTATGAACAAAGCGCTTCAGTGTTTGCAAATACCTACAATTATAAAATGAAACAAAAATTATTATAATTATTAAATAAAGTTAGGACTACAATTGTAAAAAATTATGAAAATTTTTGTTAATTACCATTCAATTGGATACATCCATCTATATTGAACAGGCCTTGCAAGAGCTGCTTCATTTGCCAAGTGAACTGGGAGGTGCACCATTATATAAAAAAATGCAGGAGGGAATATTTTTTCAAGTTGACATAATGTCAATTCAATTGCTTGAATCCTTCCTCAGACTCCTTCTTACTACACAACTGTCTGAAAATTGAACTCAACTCTAATAATACCATAGTAACAGCTTTAGGCAAAACCAAATATATTGCAAGCGGGAGTAACTGCTGCATTAAAACATGGCAATCGTGACTTTTCAATCCATGTATTTTCCGTTCATTCACATGCACCCATTCCCACAAATTTGATGAATATCCATCGGGGACCCGAATAGTAGACAACACTTTGAAAAGGTAGTTTTTTCTTCTCTTTTCAACATGAACAATGATGGAGGTTAAAATGTTCTATTTCCTTCTCTGTGGGTGTTACTACGTCTTATGTTCAAGACTTCAAGATTTGCACGTGCAGCCTAGCAATGTTCCCACCACATTGTCACATATATTCTTCTCGATATGCATAACATCAAGATTGTGTCTAATCAACTGATGCCTCCAATGAGGAAGAGAAAACACGGGGAGGGTATATAAAAGCCACCAATCGTCGCCTACAACCGACATTGTTTTCAAAATATTTTAAAAAATTAAAACCCATATCGACTACAACCGACACCGGCTTTGAAAATATTTCTTTTAACCGACGCTAACATTATGTCAGTTACAACCGACATCGGGTTTCAAAAATTTTAATAAAAATTAAAACCTATGTCGGCTACAACCGACACTATCTTTGAAAATATTTAAAAACTATCATTAGTGTCGGCCAGAAGCGACATCAGTTGTCTTTTAACCGACGCTAACGTTATGTCGGTTAAAAGCGACACAGTTTTTTTTTTTAATGCGACACCAATATTAAAAATATTAAAATCAATGTCGGTTATAAGCGACATTAATAGTTTATATCGGTTATAAGCGACATTAACGGTTTATATCGGTTATAACTGATAGTAACACCGACACCATATTAAGTGGATGTCGGAATGTCTTATCCACCACTATGTTGTATAAAAGCGACACCACCCACCGACACAATGAGGCCCTTTTGTAGTAGTGCTATCTCTACTTAGGATTTACGCAACGATACATGTATCAAAAAGTAATTGTTCACTCTTTTTTATGTGTATCTTTATTTTTAAATATAAAAAATGTGGAGTGCCATAATGGTTTTTTTAGTATCAATAACAACCTTTTTTTTTTTCTTTTTTAATCAATAAAGTGAGGATTCAAACTTAAAACCTGTTCCAATTTTGGAAAGAAAAATATCATTAAACTAAGAGAATCTATCATTCCTTGAATTAGACTATCAGTGGAAGTCCAAGAGGCTCGTGACGATGGTTATTAAAAGAATCAATGAGAGTGATACCAAAAGTTCATGAAATATCCTGTGGAGCTCACCTATCCAGAAAAAAAGTTTATCCGACCTTGTTTGATTCTAGAAGAATTACTATCGATTTGATTAATTTTTCGTATTTTGGAATGTGATTTACCGTTAGTTCAATCAGCTGGGTGTCACTTTGCTTAGTTTCACATCCATCTACATGTGTTTACATACTTCGTCATGATCTTTTGTTTTCTATTTCATATAATACTGATCCAGGTTGGACTACACATAAAAATAATTTATATTGTTTTCGTTTTTTATATAATTTCGAGACTATTTAAAAATAATATAAAATGTTGAAGTCATTTCATCTTCGAAGACATAAAAAGAACTTATATTGAGCCAGTTTTCCACTCCGTTTCATAATTTCTTGATTCAAAGTTGAATTCCTAAATCCAATTATCTATATATTAGTGTTTGAACCCAAAATTATACTATCGGTCAAGGTAATCGAGACCACTAAATGAGCAGAGTTCTAGATTGTCGCATGAATAAAATATCAAGGTGACTTCCAATTATTTATATTATTATGGTTATGATAATCATACTAATTATCTGCTGAATAATTGGGATTATTTTAATATTTTATTATCGAGAGAAGGTATTCGAATGCAATCACATTTGTGATACCGAGGTCACCTAACCAGGCCTAAGATCACGCATGCTAGCATGCTGTTATTCATTATTCGTTATTATCATTTGGATAAAGGATTGAAATGGGATAATAGGATCAAATTATATCTCCAAGCAAGCAGTGCTATTCAAATGGGCTTGGGATTCTTGTCATCGGATTGGACCAGCATGGGGGTTGATCAGAATTGTTGGGATGCATGGTCTTCATGCATACATAGGTAACTTGCAGATGGGATGAATTCCAGAACAAATTGGATAGGCATCTGCAACGTGTAGGGCATATGGGCATTGAGAAAAGCAAGGTGATTGTTTTGGGAAGCAAATAGAACCATGTGTGACTGTCCAACTAATTCAATGATGAGATAAAAAATAAGTCAAAGTTGGAATGAAATGGATTAGCATGCAGAGTCCCCATTTGTCGTCCAGATTCGCATGTGGTCATCATTTTATTTCTCAGAATATTCCATTACAGAGTCTTCAGATGGAATTGAAATGCTATGTCTATCATCCAGGCCGCGCCAAGCAGGTACATCAGCTCTCTAAATACAAAGCGGCGCACATCGTAAAAGGCCCCTTCAAATCAACACACAAAATGCCATGCACAAAGCTTCTCAACAACCCTGAGATTTTTTCATCTTCCCTTTTCTTCTCGCCAACACATGTTCAGTTTGGATAGACAGCACTGGAGCCATAGAATCAGCCGACCGAGGAGCACCTTCAGTTTGGATAGACATCATTGCTTCAGGACCGACTGGTTATTTATCCAAGTCTCAATCAACAAGGATTTCCGAGTCTTTGTTGATCGAGGTCATCTCATCAGCCTTCTCGGTGAGTAAGGTGTTACCAGGTTACTACATTCGGCACACTGAAAGCCGAATTTGATATTGAACTTCGCAGAACTAGCAACCTTGTCTTCAAGCTCTAGAACCCAAAGACCGAGAGTGTTCCTTCCTAGGCCGCAGTCGCGAGTCGCGAGATCAAGAAGTCAGCAGTACGCCCAACGCCACATCAACATATTTTACTTCCCGGTCGAATTCGGCCGATGAGTTGGCACGTCCCGCACACAATCGAATGTCGTAGTTAGCTTATTAGTTACTTGGCCTACGTGTTACGTAGGCTTGGTAGTTTTTAGGGTCAACAGTTAGTATGATTGTAGTGGTTTCAGAGCAGGTCATAATAGTCACAAATTCTCTCTTTCTGAGGTTTATCTTGTCTCGCATTCAGAGAGACGATACCGACAATGAGAAGCTATTACGAAGGAAAAAAAAGTGTCAACGGCCAACTAAGTTGTACAAGCACGGACACGGATATTACGACATGACGACACGACACGAAAAATCTCAAAAAATAAGGACGCGGAAACGACTAGGGAACGACAATTAAAATAATAATAAATATTCGATATATTAAAATATCATAGGATTGAGCTTGAGAAGATGAACCCTCGTTAGCAATACTCATTTTATGTATACTAAGTTGCCTACTAGTTGCTAGATGATGTGCAAGTGCGCATAGATGCGGAACCAAGAGACTAAAGGGAGTTAAAGGAACTGAAGAGGAGGCGGGGTCGCTTCGAAAGAGAGGAAGAGAACTGAAGAGGGAGGCTCCAGATTAGAGAGAAAGAGAGGACTGAAGTTAGGTTGAGGTTGGAGAGCTTTCAAGTTTTAGTTTCTATATTTCCAAAAATACCCCAAAATGTTTATGAAATTTTCAACAAAGCCCATGCCGTATTTTGACCGTGTCCAAACCGTGGCTAAGGTGTGTCCGAGCACTACCAGAAAGTATGCTATAGGACACCCTTCTTTGCACACTGATGGGAGTCTGTGGCTTTTAGAGCACTTCCAGTGTAGTAAGGCCTCTCTGAGCAATAGACAACTCAATCCCCTTAAATAAATAGTATCTACCTGCAGTGAACAATAACTGTCCAATTGCATCTCCACCCCTAAATTGAATAACCTTTATTTTAATTTTGGATAATAATAGAAGATTGGTTGAAAGTATTTGAAAACACTGAAATGTAGTGTAAATGAAGGACATGGTTATGTATATACAGAAAAAAAAAATTATAATTTTTTATAATTTAAATTGTGACTGGCGTCATGATGACGCCTTGCGTCACATAAGTAGGGCGCTGGGCAAGACAATTATTGCTTGACTTCTTCATCGAGCTTGCCTTAAGCCCAATTGCCTAAGTGGGCTGGAGTGTATTGAGGAGGGGCGAGGGGAGTGGATTGGGTTGCCTATCCCCATGACAATAAGTAACGGTAGAGTTACTCTTATAACTTGTCATTCCCCAAATTGAGTTATTGTGCTTCAAAATTGGGACACCAACAAACGGTGTGGTTTACACAAATTTAATTTACAATTTCGATATTTGTATTTTTAAACTCTTTTTGGTGCCAATTTGGGATTTGGGAATTGGAGGTTGTACACCATTTCTATACAAATCTTTTCTTTCCAAGTTTCCACATAGATTTTAGATTTGTTATTTATAATTTGCACACCGAAGAGTCCAAAGCTTGTATTTTCCTTTTCTGGGTTGAACTTTTTCTTTTCTAATTTGATGGGAGTTTGAAAATTAAAACCTTTCAGGTAGAGGAGGGTCAAATGACGTGGGATAATTGAGCTGGAGGAATTCCCGCTTTTAAACATCAATTAGGGCGGCATAAAGTGATACTGATATATTGAAAATTTGAAAATCAAAGTTTTAAGAGAGCGGCAAAATGGTGCTCGTCTTGTCAACTACATATATAAATATCTCCTTAGTTTGAAGCTTGTGAACCAAAAGAGAAAAGGGATCTCGTTAGCCAAAATAAAACAAGTTGTTCAGCTAAAACAGAAGTTTCAGAATTGAGGACTATGGTTGATAGGAATGATTGTCAAACTAAATTGATGCAGAGGTTCATATAACACATATGTCCTATGTTCTTGGGGAAGAACATTTAAGAACCAAAGAGTAGTTGTTAACTTTGAAATTGGGAGACATATGATAGAGCCTCCGAAGAGAGGAAGGGCAAATGATTGAGTCGACAGATCATGTGCTAACACAGCTGAGGAAAGAGCAGTCAAATTCAGTGGTTGAATGATGTGGAGACCATGCAAGATGGGAAATGCAGAAGAATTTTGGAAATGCTGATGGAGCTAGACGTGGCAGAACCAAATGCAGTTTGATTTCTAGCCAACAAAAATATTAAATTGAACAAAGGATTGCTGCAAACGGTCAAGCAAGTGTCGATGTTGAAGCTGAAGATGACAATGGTTGAGAGCAAGGTATTAAATATCGGTAATATCGGAAATATCGGTAGTCCGAAAACACGGAAATATCGATGGAAATATCGGGATAATATCGATATCGATAAAATTTCCATGGAAACCACGGAAATTGTAAGAAAAACTTGGAAATTTTTATTGAAACTTTGCAGGATGTTTATTTAGTCAATTATCTATTAGTTTATCAAAAAAAATTGGAAGGAAATGCATTGCATGATGGATTTAACATTATCAAGTTGATTATATAGCGAGCTGGCAAACATTGTGAGTGTAGAAAATATATAGTAATTAATGATAAGCAGAGGGATTGTACCTTCTTTTGCCAAGCTGCAGAACATATTATCTTTGTTAATCTTTAGTGATCAATCATTAGCATTTGATCACTGTCCACAAATATATGGATGGACGGCCCCAGATTAGATTTGGTTCAAATCTAGTTCAAGTCATAAATTCACTTTAACACTTATCAGCACATAACAGAATTAATGAATGTTATTGACAAAAAAAAAGTATGCTATTACTCTTTCCATGCCAACCTTCTCTAATATAATTAATATTTTAACCCTTTCAATGTGACATTAAGCTAGGACAGAGAACAATGAAAAATCAAACTCCCAAGTCAATTTTCAATTAGATGGGTCAAAATCAAATGAACCAATAGAAATATATCCAGGCTTGTTGATCAAAACACTGCCTCCCTGGAACCACGTCATTCCCAGCTAGCCAAGAAATAGACAGACAATTTTTAAAACTTGATGCATTGCTCTTAGTAAGAAACTGAACACCCAGAACTAACAAATTCAAATGAAGAGGGGAATTGATGTTTCTGTTCTATTACTTCTTTTGGGCCAATTTATGTTTTTAGTGTATTTATGTATACATACAAACAAAGAAAATTACCATTGCCCAAGTCGATATCATTTCTATTTCTGTACAATTTATATTTTTATAGATGTACTTAGTGGGTCTTTTTCATTGTTAATATATATATATATATATATATATAAGTATATAAACATATACATATTGAATATATATATATATATATATATATATATATAAGTATATAAACATATACATATTTTATGCAAGCTTTATGCAAGCTTGGCTGCCAAAAGGTTGCCAAAAGGCCAAGCGTTTTTTGTGCAGGAGTGAGAGTCCCACATCGGCCACTTGAGAGAAGTGAGCAAGCAAGCTTGCCTACAAAAGCCAAGTTCCAATGCTGAAAAAACCGTTCGTCCCACATCGGCCACTTGAGAAAAGTGAGCAAGCAAGCTTGCCTACAAAAGCCAAGTTCCAATGCTGATGAGACCGTTCCTTTCTTGGCCTTTTGGTGACCTTTATTAGGGTGCCAGCTCATGGCTAATATCGCGATATTTCGATAATTTCGCGATATTACCGATATTATCGATAATATCGCGATATTATCACGAAAATCATTTGGATAGTTAAAAAAATATCGGGACCCCGAAAAAACGATAATATCGCCGATATCGGCAATATTATCGATATTTTGTTCCTTGGTTGAGAGGAATGATGACATTGATAGTATAATAATCTATTAATCATAAAACGTTTAAATATAAATACAATAAATTGAAATATTATACTAGGATTGGTGTCCATATGAGAATGATAGACACCGATGTTAGTGAGAAATGTAGGCACTGCTAAGAGGGAGAATGAGAGAGTTTTGAATAGGGGTGGGCAAAAGGATCCTGGACATGTGGGTCAGGACGGACCCATGCGGTTCGGGACAGGTACAGGGCGGGTCCAAAAATTATAAATACAAAATGGGGCGGGTCGGGGCGGGCCCTTGTAAATAACTGGGTGGGCCGTTCCAAAAATTGGAGAAAATGGGCCCTCGGCCCCGACCGTTCATTGCATACCTAAATGAATAACCCTCTATCATTCACTCAACTGTCAACTCTCCCCTCACCCTCGATCTCTCCGACACCACTTCGAGTTTCCTCCCTCTGTCTCTCCTCCTTTGAATCTCCTTTCCTCTCTCATCTTAGACCTCAATCTCAAGCCCAGGCTCCCATCTCCGTACATGGTACATCGACTCTCCACACTTTCTCGTTCTCCCTCCCACCCGTAGTGATCGAGTCGACCTCGACTGTGTCGACATCACATCAGCCAGCCACCATCACCATGCCGTTGAGAACACCACCATCATCCAGCAAATCCCTAGGTAATTTATGAATTAGGGTTTCTGATTTAGGAATTTAGGGTTTTTACATAAGCTTTTCGATTGATTTAGGAATTATGTGGGTATCTAAAGCACGAATTACAGACTCAACGACGTCTCTGGTTCGATCCGTGAGGAAGACGACGTCTCTGGTTGGATTTGGTTTTAAATTGCAAGTAGCTTCGTGATTCTTCTGCTGACAAATAGTCAAAGCCTCTGCAGTTCAAAGATAAACATTGCTGTCCTTTCTCAAGAGGTAAGAAAAGAGGCAATTAATTCTTGAATGCCCATCAATTCTCATGCTTTGAACCATTTGCTAGTATTCTCCTCTAAGTATTTATTTTTGGACTAGGACATTGGATGCATTCAGACTTTGTGATATTTCTTGGAATCTTTTCAGGAAAGATGAAAATTTTTAAGTCAGTGTGGAGCAGCACAAAACAAATTGATCTGATTGACATGCTTATGGTGGCTTTCAGTCTCCTGCTTCAATCTCATTATGCCCAAAACTGAATAAAGAAGAAGAAAGTAATTGGACCCATGGACCCGCCCCGAACCAGCCCGTTTCAAACAGGCCGGGTTAGTTCTGGTTCCCAAACTCAAAATCCTTCCACCCAGCCCAGCCCGCCCCATTACATTTTAAAGGGGTACGGTTCGTTTCCTTCAAATTTAGGCCCGACCCGGCCTGTGCCCAGCCCTTTTGAATACTCCATTTTCCTGTACCGATTGGCTACGAAGGAAGTTAGGAGTTTTGCCCAACCATGAGATAATGGAAACTCACTTGGAAACACTTCCAGCTTTTATTAAACATTATTTATTTCATAAATAACTATAAAACACTAATCTGGAAGAATCTATAGATGGTAAAGATGAATCATCTTGACAGAACCTTGCAAAATAGATTCAACCACAACCATGTGCAGACTTCTTTTACAACGAAGAACGTATTGCAATCCTAAAAAATTGTATGTTAGTTAACCAAAGTCTTATGCATACTCATCACTCCTTCAACTCGAACTAATGGCTAGGGCATTCATTTGGGTTTTTCTTATGTGTTGTGAGCAGGGACTGGGACCTTAGTCTTGTATTTATATTACGGGAGAAGAAACCGCTATATTACGTATCAAAAGGTCGTCTGGGACCAGAGACAAGGTACTAGAAGATGGAACAAAACCAGTTCCCCTGTAGTCTACGATTCTCATTCATTCGCTCTGATGATTGGAACAAAATGTTGTACAAATTTCGTAGCTCTGGTTTTAGAATTTTAGACAACTCTTGCCATCCACATTACTCATAAATATGCAACTGTTGTACAAGTATTCTTAGTTACTTAGGCATAGGAAAGTTTTGATTTCATTTGATTGAAAAGAGTGTCTCCAATTAATCGAATAAGCAAGCATAGCTGCTTTCATTCTAATTTCAGAAAATCCAAATCCATGAAAACATGCAACACTCTACTATCTTTATTGACATTACTTTCATCTCCAATTTTTTTTTGTTAAAGGTTACGAACAAACTTTGACATAACTTAAAACAGTACGATATATAAGGCAGTCTTGAACTTGAACAAAAAAATCAACTAAAAGCTAAAAAGCACAAATACATTCTTTCTTTCTTTTTAAAGAAATCTCGACGGTATGAGAGAAAATTTTATTGAATAAAAAAGAAGAAGTTACACCTAGTCTTTTGGTGGGAGGGGAGTGGGGTGGGGGGAGGGGAACATAAACCTTACCCCTCAAAATAAAGAGAGAATGAAGAAAAGAAAGCGAAAGTAGGGGACATACACTTACATATCGGGAAACAAACTTATAACTAAGCATATAGGAAGAGAAGGAAAACAACCACAACAGAGAAAATAAACGACAACAACAAATGCATAACAATGTAACAAACTCAATTTCTAAGCCCCCCCCACCCACTAGTACTCTAAATTTTCCTTATCATTTGTCTGATCATTCCAACAATCTTAAGAAACAAGTCGGGCCTTCTTGTGATCACAACATTTGCAAGAACTACTCCCACTACCAACCCACTTCCACATCCGGCCGAAACAATTTTCCAATCAAATTCAAATATTCCTGCTGAGCTAGAATCACCTTCGTCTACGGTTGAAGGTGGAAGTTGAGCGGCCTTAGGATTTCCACATTTCTTTGGCAATGGATCTCCACACAACCCTGGGTTTCCCTCGTATGAAGTGATATTCAATGAAGTAAGTTGGGTTCCTTGTGGTATAAGACCTGTGAGATTGTTGTGAGACACATTGAAATTGGCAAGAAAAGTAAGTTGACTCAGTTGTTGGGGGATCTGTCCAGAGAGCTTGTTTTGTGAAAGGTCCAACGATTCAAGCTTCATCAAGTTTCCGAAGGATGATGGAATAGAACCAGTGAGAATGTTGTGGGATAGATTCAGCGAACGAAGCTCCTTAAGATTCCCAATGAATTCTGGAATTTTCCCTTCAAATTTGTTGCTTGAGATATCAAAGGATGCAAATTCTTCTCGGATCTTTGGGTAGTATTGCTCCAAACCTTTTGTTGCTATTGTGAGTTGGTAATCAACACTGCTAAAAACCGGGAATCCATTGACATCATAACCTACGTATGTGTTCATATATGTTGACTTGTTTATAATAATATCTGGAAATATAGATGAAACCGCTCCATTGTAAGCCAAATCAAGAATGCGTAACTTGGGGAAATCGACATTCAATCTACATTTTCCAATCACACCGTAGAATCCATTATGGCGCATTGCCAAAAGTTTTAACTCTAGAAGAGTCCCCAACCAAATGGGGAAAACATCATTGAAACGATTGTTTGACAAAACAAGATACTCAAGCATCACACAATTGGCCAATGACCTCGGCAACTGCCCCTGCAACTTGTTATGACTCACATCAATCATTCTCAAACTGCTTCCTTTGTTGTATGTCTGAGGAATAATTCCGTGAAAAGAGTTGTTTCCGAGAAGCAGAAGAATCAGATGATCACTAAAGTTTCCGTGACACTGAGGAAGCATGCCACTCAAGTTATTATTCAACAAGTCAAGGTACTGAAGATTTTTCATATTGCAAAGCAACGGTGAGATTTCTCCAGTAAAGTTGTTGTCTGCAGCTGCATATTCTTGCATGGTTGGTGGAGGTATCGGTAGTGATCCATGAAACATGTTGGACGAAAACCTTATACATAACAGTTTCACCCAAGGAAGGACAAGTGGAGGTTGGTCTGAAATGAAGTTATTAGAAATGTCTAACAATAGCAAAGTTTCTAGGCTTGTATTCCACATCCATTTTGGTACTTGGCCTCGGATTTTGTTTCCAGCAATTTGCAAACGCAACAACCCCTTCTGATATTGTAAGAAGGATGGAAACTCTCCTATGCTGCAATTACTCAATCCAAGAACGGTGAACTGTTTAACCGTTGAATTCAAAATTTTGGATTCAGTGACAAATTCTAAACCGTTCCAGCTTAATTCGAGTTGGGAAAGAGATTGCAGATTTTGAAACATTTGAAACTCTACTACACCACTCAGAGTATTCGAATGTAGATACAGGATCTGAAGGTTTGTGAGATTTGAAAAAGACGCAGGAACTGTACCATTTAATCTATTAAAAGAAAAATCTAGGTACTCTAGTTTGCTAAGGTTGCCTAGCCAAGATGGGATTGGACCAGTTAATTGACTCGAACAAATATTAAGTACGGTTAGCTGGGTAAGATTGGACAAGCAATCAGGAATTGGACCTCCAAATAGATTGGTTGAAATGTCTAGATAAGTGAGCTGCCTAAGATTTCCAAGTGAAGATGGGACCAACGCTTTCGAAAAATTGCATTGACACAAATCCAATTTTTGCAGTGAATGAAGGTTTTGAATTGAAGAGGGTATCGTTCCAAAAAAGCCAGTATACGCGACTTTCAGTAAGATGAGAGGACTGCTTTGATTAAATTCAGGAAAATATCCAGTCAATTCCTGGTTGTATCTCACTTCAAGAAATTCTAGGTTTGGTAGTTGGAAAATTCTCACTGGAAATTCACCAAACAGGTGACAGTCTCTGAGGTAGAGGGTTGTCAGAGATGATAAATTAGCCATGGAATGAGGAATTGTCGAAGTTACATTTACGAAACTGAGAGAAAGTACTTCGAGACTAGTGAAGTTTTGAACTAGGCTTCCAAGATCTGATTCTTCAAGTTTCAACAAGGGACGATACACATCTTCTTGCAATCTATCAACATTGATGTTGATATTGACATCGATATCGACATTGAAAGCTAGATTAAGGTATGTCAACTTGGATAACAGTGAAAGTTCAGAAGGGACTTGACCAGAAAAGACAGAGTAGGAGAGGTCAAGATGAGTAAGGCTTGGAAAATTCCTAATGCTAGTAGGAATTTGAGAGTAATTGAAGTTATTGTCAGAGAGGTTTAACCTATTAAGATGAACAAGGCGGAAGAGACTGCTATTGATGTTGATAGAGCCGTGGAGACAGCTGCTACCAAGATCTAGGCCAATCACATGACCCGTCTTCTCATCACACTCGACACCTTTCCATGAGCAGCACGTGCTGTTTTCTCCTTGAGCTGGTTTCCATGATGAAACCTTTGGATAACCATCGTCGCTAGAAGCAGATTTGTCAATAATAAAGCTGTCTTTGAATTGCAGCAGGGCGGACTTCTCCTCAGCAGGGCAAGATGGATACTGCTTCTGCGAAGAGTAGGAAGAGTTAGCAATAACCACATGATGAAACAGCAACAAAACTAGTACCAGTTTTGAAATCATGCGAATGGTGGAGATATCAAGTAACCCCATAACAACAATCTTTTGAATTTTTTTCGCACTCTTAGCTGTGTATGATGGAAGTGCAGAGTGATATACAACAATTTATAGACTGGCGTCGATCAATATAAAATTCTTCCGCAATATAATTTCTGAAAAGTGATAGAGACGGGTGTAGTGGGGGACAAGTTGATATGATGCCTTGCCTAATTAATGAGAAAAATCAAAAGTTAAAAAATCAGCAGCACCATACAAGAAACAAGTCTTGACTTGATGAGAAAAAGAAATACAAACCAATGACAAACTTTGCCAAGATGGCTACGTACGGCAAAAAGAGTACATCGTACCAAACTTAACTCCAGCCAAGTTACATGGTGTATTTATAAAGATACAATTCTTAACAAACATGAAAGCAATCGCGAACGATCCTGAATAATAGGGAACTAATCTTACGATCATGTGAAACAGAAGGATTTACAAGAATAATATATGCGCCACCACATATGGTATTCTTCTTTACCTTTAAATGAGAGATCTTAGGTTCGATTCTCGCCAAAGGTGAATTTGAACCAAATTATTGCTAGCTCATTGTGAGGCTTAGTCCACCACCACCCCTTAGTGTAGATAATAATGTTTGTGAATATATATATATGTATATGTATATGTATATATGTATATGTATATGTATATATATGTATATGTATATGTATGTATGTATGTATGTATGTATATGTATATGTATATGTATATGTATGTATGTATATGTATATGTATGCAGAATCACTGAGTTGGGAAAGAGATCCTCTCCGGATCTCTTCCACCAGAGCCCACGGATCAAGTGATCCGGACCATTAAAATTTGATCAAACGGCTAAAATTATTATAACTTTTAAAAGTGGCTTCTGTTTTTAACCGTTTGATCAAATTTCAAGAACCTAGATCACTTAATCCGTAGACTTTGGTGAAAGAGATCCGGAGAGGATCTCTTTTTCCACTAAGTAGTACTCATGAATTCCTTCTGCAAGGGTTCATGATACTTGTATTGACACTCTTGTAAGGTTTTATCATATTTGTATGCCCAATTGCACGACTTGTCAACTTTGTATTTGGGCACTTCTAAATGTGTTGGGACTTCATGCTTGAAATCTTGATTAAAATATGTGTAATTTGTATTAGAATACAAAATTAAACAAAAAAAAAATTGTTAACAGGTGACATGGGTGACCCATTAGCTTAACGGATTGAGTTTGAGTGACCCGTTAGCTCAACGAGGCTGTGTGAGTGACCCATTAGCTTAACGAATCAAGTGAAACCTGACCCAAACCCAATAAACTCGACTCATTTACAAGCCTAGACTCAAACCTCCAGATAGTGAAGGGAATGAAAGTTTCGGACTCTCAGCAGCAAATTAAGGCATTAGAATCATTAGTTCCAATTCCAGTATTGGCTTGAAGTGGGGCGGATTTGAAGCCAGAAATTTTTATTCGATAACCAATTTCTTCAACATTAGGACTTTCAAACTCCTAACATATATTAAGTCAAGAGTGCGGGTGTAACGAAATTTCTCATTAAGTCAAGAGTGCGGGTGTAACGAAATTTCTCATTAACTCAAGAGTGCAACTATTCTCATGTTGGATTTTGACGGGTGTTGCAGTTTGAAAAATTCAACTTGTGCTTTGGTTTTGGTCTATGTTGCATTTTTCAAACTGCAAGTCCTTTTTCTCAACAGAAAAGAAATGTCTCATTAACTCAAGTCAAAGCAAGGAAGAAAGAACTAATACTTCGACTTAGAGTTGCCACTTAATACTACGGTCTAGTGGTATTCCTCTTTATTTTTAAGTGAGATGTCTTAAGTTCGATTCTCCCCAAAGACGAATTTGAACCATATTATTGTTAGCTCATTGTGAGGCTTAACTCACTCCCTCACTCCCTTAGTGTAGATAATATCTTTTCTTCAAAAATAATAATAATAATAAAAAATAAAAAATAAAAACAAACAAACTTTGACTTGGAGTTGAGGCCCCAACCATGGGGAACTGATTCTTGTTGATACAATTTGTGGAACAAAAAATAATCCCAAAAATTAAGAAGGGGACACGTGGATTTTTACTCAAGAAAGATAAGATTGCCCTCATTAAATGGTAGAGCTCTCAAGTATTCCCACATGCAGCTGAGCATCCTTGGAAGTTAAAGCAGCGGACTACGATTACTCAAAGCTCCCCTACTCGTGGCATGGAAAAAAATCAAAGACATTAAAGATAGAATTAATCACCAAATCCTATCTTTAATACAATCATAATCGAAGATCAACCTATATCAAGTAGGGAATTCCTATCACAATCAATTATGGATATTGCCATCATCATTCCAAGATATTATCTCCTAATTAATATCTTGGAAACATCATTTCCTTGCGCATCCTATGGATGACATAACTTGGCCAATAGGAAGCCACCATGTGTAGGGCAAATCCCTACACCACATGACCGGCCACTACCTCCTATAAATACCCTCATCACCTCCAAATTTCGGTAAGCTTTTGGTACGCATACAAGCCCTAAAAATTCATTCTTTTCAGAGAAACTAACTTAGGCATTGGAGATCCATTTGTTGAACTCCCCCCCCCCCCCTCCCCACCTCGTGGGCACGTAAGCCTTAGGTCTTTGATAAAAAAATATTGATTGTTTTGTAGGTACAAGTTCGTTAAAATAGAAGGCAGCGAATTCCTGCTACCACACAATTCTTCCACACTTAAATGAGTTTCTATACATGTGTTTAATTGTATGTCGGATTAGTAATATAATTTCATATATGGATACACGATTTAATGCATGAGCTTGGATTAAGTCATGCCATAGAATGAACAATTTTTTTTTTAAATAACGAACGACCTATAACATTTGCATAGCAATTGAATAATAATCGACCTCGCGCTTGCCCTTAGCATACTATTGTTGATCTTGTGCAGTTGCAAATATTTAATTGTCTTTGGTTTTATCTATATTGTAGGTACTCCGAGCTCACATAAGTAAACATTCGTCCAAAGACAGTTTTACTAGCAGCTTGTAACTCAAGTAGTTAAGAGCATCACCAGTTTCACATAAGTAAATATGTAATTTTCTTTTTCTTATATTTGAATTCTACCACAAGACAACCACAATTCTCATTCTAGTAATTGCATCACCAGTCACCAAATTATGGCACGCCCACCCACCCTTTCTCTACATATTTCACCAAGAGTGTATAATTATGATTTTCATTCCCACTCTGCCCTGAGCTCTTATTTTTGTTGGAAAACAATTTAGAAACAACAAAATAACAGAAATACAGAACTGAAATACTTATATTTTATTATTCAAAAATACTTGCAATACAGAATGAAATTACACAATAAATACAAAAATTAAAATGATACTAACTTGAATGAATCAAAGGTAGAGGCTAGCGCAAAAATTATGTTCTTAAACCAGTATTTCTGTCCCACTCTTATGTTTGTGGTTCTACACCGTCTACTTGTGGTCTTACTTTTCCTGGCAACAGCAGCTTCCTCTTTTTTAGCTTCCAAGAATTGTCGTACCAGGTCCTCGATTTTAGCTTGAAGGGCACTCATCTCTCACCACCAATGGAAATAGATGAAGTTTCAGCTTTAGAGTCTCGGATAAGGACGTAGGTTGCTCCTTGAATTTTGAGCTGCTTCTGCTTTGTCCAATCACATGACTTTTGATGTTCCTCATTATTCTTTAGAGTTGAAATCAAAGCATCTGTGTGTGCGGAAAAGAGCTCACCATTTTTGAACAAAACGTTAACATATTCAGCAACATGGGCTAACTTGTCCACATTAGTCTGAACATTGAAAGTATCAGTACTTTAACATCATCTTAGCATGTTGAATGAGTTGAATATCCGAGGGCGCGACGAAAAAAAAAAAACTATTAAACAAACAGAATGCCAAGATGGCTACAAAAACCAAGAGACTACATTGTGCTGACTTGTTTTTCTAGCTACATTACAAGTTATATTTATATGGAACTAAACGTAAGAAATCCTAACTCAGACTCATATGCTATACTAACAAGCAAAAATCAAATATTATAATAAACCTAAATACTAACACTTTCCAACACCCCCGTCAAACTCATGACGGTACACAATATGAGTTTGCCAAAGTTGAAGTGGATGCAAGCTTCATTATGCTAATTTTTTATGCCAACTTCAATACAAAATTCAATCAGTGCAAGTGCAAGATTACCATGCCAGTGACAATGCCAGTGCAAGATTCCCATGCCAGTACCAATGCCAGTGCAAGTGCAAGATTCCAATCCCAGTGCAAGACCAATTGCAATGCTAGTACAAACTTCCCCAATGCCAATTGCGAGCTTCCGAACAAATCTGAACAAACAAGCAAAAAACCCAACTTTCGTAACGTCACTCAAGTGGTCACCAGTCCATGCACTCGAGCGATCGTTGAGGTGAGCAACAACAGACAAGCCAAGCAACATCAACAAACTCATTGTGGGCCTCCAAACAAACCGGCCCAACAACTTCAAACAACAAGTGGGCCCCAAAGACTTTTAACCAACCTGTGTGGGCCTTTTTTTTCTTTCTTTCTTCTGTTCTCCACTTCATTTTTTTTCCTTCTTTTCTCCTTCGTCCTCTTTTTCTTTTCTGTGTGAACAAGTGCAGGAACTCTAGTGCAAAACGCACGGGGTGCAGAGGGTGCGGGTCAGATCAGAGGCAGTGTAAGAAATTGTGTGGTGATGCGGCTGGTGAGATGCAAATCAGAAATTGTGTGGTCACGACGGTGGAGATGGATCCAGATAGGGAAAAACAGGGCGGGATGCAGACCAGGTGCAGGTTAATCAGACAGGTTGTGTGGGTGCAAATCAGACAGCAGAGTACAGGACAAAAACGAACTAACAACTTCTTTTTTTGGGACTACAACGAAGAACAAACAACTACAATTTTCATGATGAATTTAATCTGGAACAATCAAACAGCAGAAGACGACAACAAACTAATATGAGACGAGCAGATTAAATCTCGAAGGATCAAACTTGCTCTGATACCAAGTTGAATATTAGAGTGCGCGACGAACAATACTACAAAATAATAAGAATATTATTAAGCAAACTGAATGCCAAAACGACTACAAAAAATAAGAGACTACATTGTGCCTAACTTGTTTTTCTAGCTACATTACAAGTTATATTTATAGATAACTAAACCTAAAAAACCCTAACTCAGGCTCAAATACTAAACTAACAAGCAAAATCCAAATATTATAATAAACCTAAACACTAATACTTTCCTAAAGAAGGTTAAGGTCTAAACTGATTTGTTTTAAGTTTAATTTTGATTGGAACTAATAAGCTTCTGGCATTTCATATAACTTTTCATATCATCGTTTGCAGTAAAAGGCACCGCACCATCATCTATTACATACAGAATTCAATTGGTAACTGCAGTCTTTCCTCCAAGTGCAACTAAAACAAATATCTGTCCATAAGACTTGTCTAAAAGTGATGATAATTTTTCCTCTCCTTTCATTTTTGATGACATATTTTCTGAAGCATGGAGGACATCAAGTACCACAGGTGACAAGCTTCATATATTCATAATGGAAAACCATACAGCCATAACCATTACTACGCAGTCAGAGATGTATATCACCAACAACTTTTCAAAATAAGAGGATTACGCATTTAAGGAAACATACCTTGTTTGTCTGAGCCAGTGTAAGAACAGTAAGCGGTTTCAGCTTTAAGACTTGATCAGGGACCAATTGTGGAAGACGACTGGCATCACCTACAATTCATTTCAGTTTCTTAAATTCCATAACAATGCCAAAGAGATGTTTAATTTCTTTTCTCAAAGAAAAATATACTCAGAAACTTTATGGGAAGTAGTTCCCCTGGGAATTGACAATATCTCCCGAATTTCAAAAATTATTGAAGTAAGGAAAAGCTTAAATGTTATGGAGGGAATAATAAAAGACACAGTAGAAGATTTTAATAAAAGATACAGCAGTTGCTTTAAAAACAAATGTGCCATTTTATACTTCTTCTAACGAAAATATGTTGCTGCCTCCCTTTATTCATCTTATCAGTGAACAAGTATAAAGTATCTTCTTTGACATCTCCAAAGCAACAGTAAGAAACAAAAACTGGTGATGAAGTGATGACTCTGCAGCAGAGCTTGACAGAAGTATACATGGGTCAGTTATATCCTGAAGCGACATTAATATGACAAAAGCACCAACTGCATTGGCACCCAAAACCCGGCCACATGTTCTTGAGAATGAGGCTGCACACAATGTTTCATACAATGAGCCAACAGCCGTTCCAATGGTGGCTCAAATTTTGGGTTTTTCGCCTTCTGAGTTTTGTTTCCATGTTGCACAGGGTTTGTTGACATTTAAATTTTAGGGCGTTATTGTTCGATTTCTTTATCACAGATATGGAAGCGGAAAACAACCATTAATCATTTGGTGCAAGATGACCAAAGCAATCAAACCAACAGCTAGAGATTAACAAACCCATTAGAAAATCGACCAAAAGACGAAGCAATTTTTGCGTGCTTACTCTTGTATTCACTCCATGTGCCATGTGCAAACAATCGAAGCACATCGAGGTACAACGAAATTTCAGTTCCTTCAAGCTGCACATATTCCACAGGCAAAAAACAAATGCGTATGAAACAAAACCCAGTAACAATCAATAATTTTATTTTCTCTTTGGCTGCAACAAAATTCTGATTATACATCCCTTGCTCAAACCCAGAAACTACACCACCAAAATATACACAGAAAACTGAAATTCCACAATAAATAAATAGAAACATGGGAACCTGAAGAACATTAGGGACAGCGATAATTTCCGAAAAGGCAAAAAGGGCAGGGTGGGAGGTGACTTCCGCGACGAGGGGGCCGAGAGCTGAGCCATCGAGTGATGAGGCTTGCTTCACGTAGTGATCAATGACCTCCTTTTGCTTTTGCTCAATCTCCATCTCAAAAAACAACAGAAATTACTAATTGCAACGATGGAAAAATCGAGACGAGACGGTGAAAAGTTCAGCAGTGGAAAGCTAGGGATTTGGTGGGTTTGAATTTCAGGGCAGAGATTGAGGAGAAAATAGGGGTTTTGGAGAAAGGATCTTAAGGTAGAATGATGCATTGTCAAATTCTATTGTGGGCACCTGGCATTCGCATCGAGACATCTCCAGCTTTACCGTCATGCCGTATAATCTCCCTTAACCAAAACAATATGAAATTATCAGTTTAACGTCTATTTAAAACCGAACATGAATAATAAATATGGGATAGAAATATAATTTCACACAATCAAATTTTACTTTTTTTTTTCAAAGACTCATCTATATGTAATCCTACCATATCTCTAAAAATAAAAATAAAAAAACTTCCTACCCCCACGTTCTTTATCACTCCATTCCTCTCTCCTTCTATTTCAAAAACAAAAAAAGAAAAAATTTATCACACTTTGTGTGGGCCCATATGCTAGTTTATTTTAAGGGAGCTTTAACGAAAACTCTCGGTACTATTCACTTTAATGAAAAATCATATTTTTACACTAAAAAGTCAATCATAGTACTATTCACTTTACTCTTTATTTTGTGCTTATCGTTAAAACTCAAAATTTTCAAGCCCTTTTCATTAGTTTTCCTTTATATTAAACTAATAAACTAGCATATGGGCACACACATAGTGTGTCAGAAAAATTTTTATTTTTGTTTTTGAAATAGAAGGAGAGAGTGAAAGAGAATGTGAGAGTGAGAAATTTTTTTTATTTTTTTTATTTTTTTTATATATAATTAGGAATATGTTAGGATTACATGTAAATGAGACTTTGAAAAAAAAAACAAAATTTGGTTATGTGAAATTACATTTATACCCCATATTTCTTATTCATGTTATGTTTTAATTAGAGGGTTAAACTGATAATTTCATAGAGCTTTGGTTGACAATAAGTGTTTTATTAATTAGTAGAGATGAGTAATATAATCTGACCGAATTTTGTCTCTTAATATTAACATGTAATATGATGTTACATGTTATATTAAAAAAAAGGTTAAATTAATAAAAAAATCAATTGAAAAACGTAAATGAGATCAAAGAATCCAATAATAAAGATTATGATTCTAAAATACGCTAGGCGCCAGTCGGACGGCTGGTTATGGCCTAGGCAAGAGTCGAGACGAATTAAACGGATTTAAATAAATTTGTTACATATCAAGTGTCTATTTACACTAAAACTTGCATTTTCCTTATTTTTTTTTATTGATAAAGATTTGTTCTATTAATAAACAGTATTAAAATTCATTAAGTGACCACTTTTATTTATAGATATTTTTGGGTTCACTTTGGACCTTACTAGTTTGG
Organism: Cotoneaster glaucophyllus; assembly: GCA_036320875.1. Lineage (NCBI taxonomy): Eukaryota > Viridiplantae > Streptophyta > Magnoliopsida > Rosales > Rosaceae > Cotoneaster > Cotoneaster glaucophyllus. The sequence goes on from CM070070.1 coordinate 10,550,973, forward strand.
TGACAAGCCCAAATTGTCCTGAAGCTCATTATTAAAGTTCAATGCAAAGATGCTTTATGGGAATTCACTTAAAATCAACGACGTCGTTTGGTTGGGTTATTTTAAAAAGTTTTACTATTCATCATCTTCTTCGTCTCTTTCTCGATCGCCGCCCCGCATGTTTTTCTACCATGGCTTAGAAGATTATACAGCTGCAGTTCCAATATTTCTAATAAGACTCAGCTCGACTGCCGCCCGTCCAACACCGCCTTGCCCGCCTAGCCTGCATAGGTCTTGGCTGAACGCCGCCGAATGATTTATCCGATTTTTCTAACGATTAGGCCTTAATCGGATCGGCAGTCAGTCGTGGAGCGCCTAGGCACCATCTAGGCCGATTTTAGAACACTGGTAAAGATTAATCATAAGTAAGATTGTTGTGGCAACCTTTTAAAATAGTTTTTATTAATGTAAAAGTCTTTAAAATATAAAAATTATATATATACAAACGCTCGACAAAAAAATAAATATATATACATATATATACAAATGCTCGTAATAACAAGTTGTATGATGTTGTCCTATTAAATTAGAAATGTGATTGTGTAAATTCTAATAAATCTAGGGTATTCTTATGAGATTCTATCATATCTCTTAGACTAGATATTATTCTATTAGAGTTATAATCTTATTAGGGTAAGGATTTAACCTTACCTACTAATACAAATACAGGCCCAATAGGGTGGAATAAAACACACTTCACAATCACACATCTCTCTCTTCTCTCTCTATGTGACAACCCGTCCCTAAATTTACGTTTTTTATTTATTTTATTCGAGGGAATTGACGAAAATATCCCTAGAGATACAGACCTTGACTTACGTTGAGCATAGTCTAGAGAAACATATGACTTATTCCTTTAGCGCATTTGTGTAGTACTCGTTGGTACGAACGCATAGGATATAACGGTATAATTACGGACGTTTGAACTTTGTTTACTCAAATTTTGGTTTAGGAACTAATTAAGCTTCCACTTTGTGGGAAAGAGCCCCAATCGGGTTGTGTTGTTGTGGCCAATCAGAAATAAAGGTTGGAGTGGGAGGACCAATGAGGAAAGGAGAGAGAAACTGATTTCCTCCTCCCTTCCCTTTCGTCAACCCGTGCACACCCACAAACCCGGTTTCGACCAGGCCAAATTCCAGCCAATCTCCACCATTTTTCAGTCGAAATTCACACCTCCATCACCTAAAACCTACTCAGCTACCTTCCTTCTTCCATCTCTATCAAAAATCAAGGGGTTTTAAGGTCTAAACCGTGAAGAACTCCACCAGAGCACCGGAGGTGCTTGACGGCGCTTCCACCGTTCCGACGAATTTCACCACCCACCACCACCCTTAATCAACTCCTTTTGGACCTAGGAATAAGACCCAACTAGTTTTAGGGGTGTTGGAACACCGAGGAAGAAGAATCGAAGCTCACCCATTTTAGGGTTTCCGACGGATCGAGGGGAAATTGAGGTCTTTCCCGGCCAAATTGGACTTGGACACAGGTATAAAACGTGCTCTACTCAGTGAGATCTTCATTTTTGCAAAATTCGGTAATTTTTTGAAATAGTTGAATTTTCCGGCGAGTCGAGGCGGTTGACCGCCACCCACGGCGACGCGTGCGGCGGCGCATGGGCAGTCGGCCGTCAATTCTATTTTTAGGCTATGTTAAATGTCCTTAATTCAGTTTTGATATTCGAATGGCGTAGGTTGATCATTTGAACCTAATTTCATTACTATACGTGACTTGGTTAATATATGAATTGACGATCCGACCGTTGGATCGTGACCAGTCTTTAATACATTATAGTACGTAATATTTGAGGATATTAGAAACTTACGGATTGGGAATCTAACGTACGGATCTTCCCAAATTTGAATTGTAAGTTCGTAAAATAAAACGTTGACCGCCACTTGAATTGGCTATTGACTGAGATCCAACCGTTGGATCGTAATGAAATTTTAGTATGATGTTTCAGAAGCACAATGTGGATCTTTGGAAGTTAGGGATCGGAAATCTGAGAGATCTTCTAGATCGAGTTACGTAGGGTTGTGGACCTTACCGTCGATCCTTAACCGACAGTTGATTTTGGGTCAATGGGTCCCATATCATTCTAGAACGTCCTTGGGATGTGTTTTATATAAGTTATGTGTTCTATTGATAAGAGTTCTGAGACGTGATTGAATATTTGTTCTAGGTGATGATTGTTCGTGACGTCTTGATATTCGTGCTAGGGAGTCGTAACGCGGATCTCAGGTGAGTGGGTCTTTTCCTTTTTATCGTATATATATGATTGATAATTCCACAAATGCTTTTAATTTGGTTTATACATTTTAGACCATGTCATATATATATTTATACATTCTAAAATACTATGATATGGTTGAGTTTTAGATTGCATTATGGCATATCCATATGCATATTACCTACATAAAATTATTGTGAATGCTTTGAAGTGCTAAGGTAAACGCGGGATGCGCAGGTAAGTTCAGGTGAGTTTATGGTGTTATTTGAAATGATTGAGTTAGGGCATGACTATATTTGTGTTTTATGCAACTCCGACATTGTCGTACAGGTTGCAATCATAGGCAACTTCGACATTGTCGTACAGTTTGCAATAATAGGTAACTTCGACGTTGTCGTACAGGTTGCAATGATAGGCAACTCTGACATTGTCGTACAGGTTGTAATAATAGGCAACTCCGACACTGTCGTACAGGTTGTCTATGAGTCGTATAGGTTGCATTAAGCATCTCCGACTCATGTGTTAGTATAGATTGATGAGCACCTGATTTTATTATGCTGTTGCCGATATGTAGTGATTTGGAACATTCCTGGATTTACTGTTGATTTACATTTGATTCCATACTTATACATAGTATGATTTTCTGAAAACTATATGGGTATTACAGCGAGGGGTTATAACGTTTGGAAGATCTTTATTAAAACTTTATTTTCAGGCCCATTCACCCTTGTTTTTTTTTCTTCATCCCTCCAGGTTTTAATAACTGAGCTTTCTTATCGACGAGGATTCGTGGCAAATCTTGGTATTGGAGATTATCTCTGATGATATGATTTTCAATCCACTCTACTATACTATACTTATGCTCGGACGTCACGTGAGAAATGGGTTCATTCCCGCTCACAGCGCACTCTCGTATTTATGCACTTTTAGTTTTAAATTTATTCACATTCCACATCACTACACTTTATGGCTTCGTCAACCTTCCAGGTGTCAGCCAACACAACACGATTCGGAGTCCTAGTGGACAATCTGGGTCGGGATGTGTCACTCTATGTGCCACACCCTTTCTCTGGCCTCCATAAGTGTTCAGTAAATTATACCTACAACACGTTATCAACACGCTCTTGACGTTGCGCTAACAAGAGTTTAATCTTCAATCGGGGGAGTGTTATGTTTGAATCGTTCTTTTTATGATTAATTTATTATTTTATTGAATTGATCTATATGCTATTGATTCAATTTAATTTTTCTGTGTTGAACGTGATACAATCTCGACTTTTTGAGAAGGATCTTCTACAAATTCAAAGGTTTTTGTTGTTTTCTGCCAATCAGGTACGCTTAAAATAAAGAAAGTTATTTAAAACGACTATGAAACATGAAAACATTCTCCATAATGCATGAACCCCCTACTACACACACACACACACACACACACACACACACACTACTACAATATTAGCTTTATCACACTACTACAATATTAGCTTTAGGTGGCGGATGATGGTGGCGGATATTAGAAAAATCTTGTTGGATAAATTATATCCGACACATCATTTAATTAGTGGCAGATATTAGAAAAATCTTGTCGGTTATAACTAACATAAATTCCTGGCGGATATTTAGTGGCTGATATCAAAAAAATATTATTGGTTATATCCGACAGTATTTTTGAATTTATTTTTTTAAATATTTTTGACAGATTCTGGCTCTTTTTAAGTTAATGGTGGCGGTTATAACCGACAGAAATTGACTATTTTATTATTTTACTTTCTGGCGGTTATTATTTTAGTATTCTAGCGGTTATAACCGACAGAAATGAAAATTTTATTATTTTAAAATGTTATATTGATTAAAAATAAATAAATAAACACATATTTTAAATATTTTTTTTTCACTCATGACCCTAAAGTCTAATGAACCCAATTCCCACGAGCCATAAATTTTCTGAGAGAATAATAACAACAGACTACAATATGAAGCTCTATCATTTTTGTAATAAGGATTATGCTCCCTCACAGGCAAGCAACAAGATACAAAGACATTCAAACAATTTTTTTCAATGCGTCACAAAGCACATTGTCTGGCACATAAACACACATGAACATCTGGTGTACTCTATCAGTTCTGATTTTATTATTTTAAAATGTTATATTGATTAAAAATAAATAAATAAACACATGTTTTAATTTTTTTTTTTTTTTTTTTTTTTGCGATTTTTTACACATTCTATCTCGGAGTATATACAAGCATATTTGACGGTTGAATCATTGAAACTAGTTTCGTAGAATGCATATCCTATCAAATTGATAGATTTAACAAACACCTGAGAGTTAATGTTATACTTCCATTAAGTATAAAATAAGATTTATCCACTAGCATAAATATTTTAAATTGAAGATCAAATTCATTCATTGCATTCTTATAGGATCGAGGAGTGTAGCTGCAAAAAATCATCAAAATCGAAGCTAAAAAAACCGTTAAATTGTGATTTTTCGTTCATAACCATCGAAAACTTTTGTTCCGTTACCTAATCTCTAAATGTTTGTATTTTGCGATTTTTTACGTATGCAATCTTGGAGTGTGTGCAAACAAGTTTGACGGTTGGATCATTGAAAAACATTTCGTAGAAAGCGTATCGCATCAAAACAGTAGATTAAACAAACACTTAGAGTTAATGTTATACTTCCCCATTAAGTATAAAATAAGATTTTGTGGTATCCACTAGTGTAAATATTTTAAATTGAAGATCGAATTTATTCAATGCATTCTTATAGGGTCGAGGAGTGTAGCTGTAAAAAATCATCAAAATCGGAGCTAAAATAACCATTAAAATGTGATTTTTCGTTTATAACCGTCAAAAACTTTTGTTTTGTTACCTAATCTCTGAAAGTTTGTTTTTTGTGATTTTTTACGTATGTGATCTCGGAGTGTGTACAAACAAGTTTGACGATTAGATCATTGAAAAAAGTTTCGTAGAATGTGTATCGCGTCGAAACGGTTGATTAAATAAATACTTAAGAGTTAATGTTATACTTCCATTAAGTATAAAATAAGATTTTGTGGTATCCACTGGTGTAAATATTTTAAATTGAAGATCAAATTTATTCATTGCATTCTTATAGGGTCGAAGAGTGTAGCTACAAAAAATCATTAAAATCGAAGCTAAAATAACCGTTAAATTGTGATTTTTCGTTTGTAACCGTCGAAAACTTTTGTTCGATTACGTAATCTTTTAATGTTTTTTTTTACGATTTTTTACGTATGCAATCTCGGAGTGTGTACAAATAAGTTTGACGGTTGGATCGTTGAAAAAAGTTTCATAGAATGCATATCGAGTCAAAACGGTAGATTAAACAAACACTTAGAATTAATGTTATACTTCCCCATCAAGTATAAAATAAGATTTTGTGGTATCCACTGGTGTAAATATTTTAAATTGAAGATCGAATTCGTTCAATGCATTCTTATAAGGTCGAGGAGTGTAGTTGTAAAAAATCATCAAAATCGTAGCTAAAGTAACAGCTAAATTGTGAGTTTTCGTTCAACCAGCAGCCTACGAAGAACTCGCTCGCCTGTTTGGAACGTACCATATGCACCGCAGCCGCGGCATAGACGAGCCGAATACATGGAAGAGTAGCCTAAACCAACATGTCATGATTGGGGGCAGCCGAGAGCTTCGCTATCCCAACAAAGGCAAATTCAGGAAGAAGTAGATAGACTATTGACCAAACGATTGCGCAATTTCCAATGCAATGAAGTCATCGACAATGCACTACGACGGGACATGACCAACATAAGCAGGTCACCCTTCACGGACAAGATAGAGCAGGCAGAGCCTTCACGCAAGTTTAACATGCCACATTTCACATCCTTAAAAGGAGATAGAGACCAGGAGAAACACTTGAAGCACTATCGAAGTGCAATGATCCTCTATCGAAACAACGATGATCTCATGTGCAAGATATTCACCACTACTCTACAAGGTGAGGCCCAAGATTGGTTCTACACCCTGCCGTCACAATCCATCCGGAGTTTCGACGAACTATCTTTGGTTTTCACCAAAAAATATTCATCCTATCGCTCGATTAAGAAGATGTCCGACCACTTGTTCAACGTCAAGAAGAACCCAAATGAGTCGTTTCGCAACTACATGAAGAGGTTCAAAGCAGAGAAGGAAAAGATAGTCGGATGATGACTCGATAGCTAAAGCAGCCTTCTAAAAAGGACTTCCAGCAGACCACCCGCTGTTCAAAAAATTGATCATGAAAGAAGATCTAACTCTAGTAGAATTTTTCGCTCTGGCAGATAAACATGCACTTTGGGACAAGGGTCGCTGATCCAGATTCAAGGACCAGAAGGAGTACCAGACATCACCTCCCTGTTATCCAAACCAAAAGTAGCGGATGACCTATTCACATGTTTGATGGTATCCGAAGCAGCAATAAGCTCTACCATCATACGAGAAGAGTTGGGGGCCCGACTACCTGTATTCCACAGTTCAAAAGCTCTCATCGATGCCACCAGAAATTCAAAAGCTAACTTTGGCAATAGTTGTTGCAACCCGGAAACTCAAGTTTTACCTTCAAACGCACACAGTCATCCTCATGAAGTACTATTCTGCCCAATCCAGACGCTCGACGATAAAGGCGTAGACACTGGCGGATGTAAAGTTTTTTGACGAAAGCAACAACTTGGCTCAAAAGGCTCGCCAAGGGCAGACAAACCCTAGAAGGGCACACTCGGAAGCAAGTTTTGTCCTCGTCGCCCCAAAAGATTCTACATAGAAGCAACATGTACAGGCAGCTGAACACCACCTCCTGCTACGTGTCACACGGCCCAAGCCGACCCTTGCTCCATAGGTCAACTCTATAGTGGTCCAATACCGGCAGTTGAGCATCTTCTGCTACATGTAGCATGGCCCCAGCTCCAAGGCTCTTTACCACGCATTCACGACGCAACAGGGCTACTTAACGATGGCTCCACTACTCCCTACTGTGCCTTCACACCTAGCCTAGGCGACTCAACAGAGCGGCCCAATGACATCCCAAAGGTGGCACGCCTTAGCAGTGCCTGCTCCACCCGATGAAGATTTCTGGTATTTGCATATTGACGGCACATCCAACTACAAAGGTTCGGGAGTAAGCATAGTTCTTGTCACCCCAGACTGTTCGATGCCCGAGCAGGCGATCACTTTAGGCTTCCAAGCATCCAACAACGAAGCAGAGTACGGGGCCCTACTAGCAGGCCTCCGAATGGCAAAAGACTTGGCGGTGAAAAAGCTAGTAATTCATTCTGATTCCCAGCTAATCACTAGCCAGACTACTTGAGGCGTTTCAGATTTACACCCTCACTCAAGTTCCGCGGGTAGACAACGCCCACGCAGATGTGCTAGCCTGCTTAGGCTCCGCCCTCGACCACCAACTCAAACGCTCTATTACGGTGGAGTATCTAGACAACTAAGTATAGAAACATAATCGGCAGCCGAAGTGTCACAAGTTAGTATAACTCCCAAAGTTCTATTATAGACTACCTGGTCGACGGAAGACTTCCCCCGGAAAGGTTGGACTCTAGAAAGCTCCAAATAAAGGCAGCACGCTACTACATGTGGAACGACATTCTCATCCAAAGATCCTACACCGGACCATATCTCCGCTGCCTAACGCCTCCCAATGACTTGAAGGTTCTAAGCTTAATCCACGAAGGCATTTATGGAAACCACTTCGGAGGCCGATCCTTAGCACAAAAGGCTCTTAACATAGGCTACTATTGGTCTACCATGCACCAAGATGCTAAGGAGTTAGTACAAAAGTGCGATCGTTGCCAACGTTACAAGCTGGTACCAGCACTGCCTACCAGCGAGCTACACCCGCAGACGAGTCCTTGGCCGTTCATGCAGTGGACAATCGACTTGGTAGGACCTATGCCGCCTGCTACTAGAAGCAGAGGCATGATGATCGTGGCCACCGACTACTTCACCAAATGGGTAGAAGAAGAGCCCATGACGACCACGATTCAGACGGACATAGAGCGCTTCATATGGAAGAACATCATTTGCCGATTTGGCATCCCTCAGTCCATCGTCACCCATAACGGCCCGTAATTCGTGGGTAGAGATTTGGCGAAGTTCTTCAAAAAATATTGAATCAAGCAGCACATGTCCACGCCGAGATATCCTTAAGGCAATGGGCAGGCCGAAGCATCAAACAAAACGATCCTCTACTGCCTCAAGAAATCCCTCACCAACAATAAGGGAAATGGCCAGACGAACTCCCCGGGTGTCTAAGGGCATATTGCACCACCAAAAGACGAGCAACCGGTAAGACTTGTTTCTCTTTGGCATTTGGCTCAGAAGTAATGATTCATCCCAATGTCATTAAGCCAAGTATCATCGCTCTACTACCAAGCATTGAGCAGAACGGTAAGAAGATGGCCACAAGCTTAGATCTGGCAGAGGAAAAGCGCGAGCAAACCATCACCCGCATCGCAGCCTACCAGCAGCAACTCCTCTCCAACTACAACAAAAGGGCCAAGATATGGCAGTTCCATCTCAGAGATTTAGTCCTAAGAAAAGCCTTTATCACTGCCCGCAGAGAAGGCTCCAAAAAGATAAATCCCATCTGGGAAGGTCCGTACAAGATCAGCAGAGTCGCCAAGAGTAATTACACCCTGTCCACCATGAAACGACAAAAAGATCGAAAAGCAGTGGAACGTCTACAATCTGAGGAAGTACCATGTGTGACCTCCCACTACATCAAAGCCTGAAAACTCAAGCAACTCGACATGCACCATCTCACAAGCCGAGGACTATCCAGTTATTATGCAATTCCTACCTTACAGCTAAGTTCTCGTTCGTTTCACTCGTTTTTCAATGAAGAATTCAAAAGTAATATACAACTTGGCTCAGCTACATGCTTACAACAACTGATCACTCATGCACTTCAAAAGAAGACAGTGCCCTTCTTAGGAACTCATCGTAGGAATTGCACCCCCCGAAGGGACCAACCGTGCTCTCTAGTGCGAGAGGGTAAACTAATTGCTTTCCAGTGTGAGAGGGTAAACCAATTCCCATACACTCACATGGGTCAACTCTCTAAGACGGGAGGATAAACTCTACACTTCGAATATCCAGACGTGGATGAGCTAGACTGCCCTAGTGTAACTAGATGCACGATGGCTTGGGCCGAGATTCCTAGAAGTAGCCACAATGGTCTTTTTCAAGGCTTAGCTAACTGAAGGATTTTGGGTCTCTTGGCCCAATCCGTGTGGAACCAGGCCGTAGAGACGGATGGGGCACATTACACAGTACTTCCGATGGACGGCTGCCCTGGAACCCTAAACCATCTACTGAGTGCACTAAGGTAGCCTACGGTTTCTTGAATGGCTTGCCCTTCAAGCAGTAAAGCCATGCTAGACTTATACAACTGCACATTCTGAAGGAAAATTTGTGAAAAACATGTTCATTTGAGCAACATCTATGGCATGCAATTAACAATTAAAGGCGGAATCATGCTTGTATGCACTCAAAACAAAACATTACCCATGAAATTCAAAGCCTAGTAGAAATTGAACCAAGACTCAACTCAAGATCTATAAAAAGAGTTGAGAAATTTTATACCTTTGAAGTACCTCTTTGCTTAGCAAAGGTTAATCACCCATGTGAGGGCCTTCTTCCTTTGTCACCTTGCTCCTTGGCTCCATGGATGAAGGTGGAAGAACTTTGCTTCTTGGATCCATGCCTTCTTGGATGTGGATTGAAGAATAGGTTTCTCCAAAAGTCACCAAAGTTGGAGACCTCTAAGTTTCGACACCAAGGATGGTTGAGGAAGAAGATGAGTGGCCATGGAGGAGTTAGATGCTAGTAAACTCCCCCATGGTGGCCGGCCTTCCTAGAGAGAAAGAGAGAGCCAAAAACTCTCATCTTTCCTCAAAGAAAACCCTAATGAAGAAAAAGCTATAAAGTCATATTTATACCTCCCTTCATTGGAGTGGCAAACTTGTAATAAGTCCAAAACTCACTCCCTCTCTAATCATGGCCGGCCTCCCTATTGTTAGTGGGTTAATTGCCCATTTTGTTTTAGTTGTCACACAACTTAAACCTTATGTGCCTTGTGGACCAAAACCCTTTTGTGTCCCGAAACCCATAACTAACTTAAGGCCTAAAACGAACCTTTCGTTCTAGATTAATTAACTTTTAATTAATCCTTGCCACATACAATTAAACTATTTAATTGTCCTTAATCATCTTCATTATATCCTTCAATCATTACCTTACACGGTGTGCGATCCATTAGGTTCCTTTTAGCGAGGCAGTGGGCGATTGTTACTCTTAACGATCGATTGTGAATTGAAACATACTTTCAATTCTCCCTTAAATGATTATACATCTTTAGGGCTTCCACAAACCATGAGTGACACCTAGCAGTGTATCATGGCTACCCAAGCTAATCAGAAGAGGTGGAGAACCTATTCAGTTTAGGATTACAATGCAATACAGTCTTTCTCTAATACAATACTCTTGACCACATTGTTTGGTTTGATAGTTCATTCATGTCTACTATCATTGAATGTGATTTGGAACGACTTCCTAAATCTCATTCATACTCTGGCCAGAGATTCTCAATCATATCATAGAGTATTCTCCCTCAAACGATTTGAAGGTTAGAGATCCCTTGTTGCGCATTCACTTGCCTCCATGGCTAAGTGGCTTAACCCCAACTATGCCGTGGACGCCCTCTGACGGAGCGACTTTGACATAGTCAAAGATCAAGGACTTAACCACAAGACAACTGTGATGCCTCAGGTCAAATGACTACTTTGCATTATCCCAACCATGAGTTCTCATATGACATGAATATGAGAACTCCTCGTTGATCGCGTTCATTGGACTCATTCTCTATCGAGCACCTACATGCTTGTCTTGGTGTCATTCACACCAATGACTCGAGACCTGTCACTCTCCCTAAGAGAAGACATAGCACGTACTGATCTTAACGGACTGTCAATGCCCAATTGGCAATCCTATGATCAGGAACATTTAGGATATGTATACAAAAGAGAATGGTCTCATGAATCTAACTTCTTTAGATTACATTCTCCTAATAGCATATTCCTTGGACTTATCGTTTAAGCACATAACATTTATATGAGACAGCTTGAAACAATAATCTTTGCCCTTTATATTAAACTAGATTAGTTTAACATGTGAAATGTCCGTAAAGTATCATCATATGATTGGTTGTAGGGCACATTTCCAACACATTCTTGTGAAGGGTTAAACAAGCTAGAGTGCATATACGAAACTTTATCCACTGCCGACATGTTACGTAGTCGATAAGCTTCACCTCTGCCAAGCGCGGAACAACCTACACCGAGTCCTAAAGTGCTGTGATACTTGCTACGCAACCTACGGAATTGGAGAAAGTCAAGGTTAATAGCCTAGTGGTTATGCGGATTTGTCTGCTTCTGTAAGTAAGGCATTCGGCTGCCAACCCTATGGCTAACAACTTTGCAAAGTTTTACACCAACACCTACTGTCACGCCCCGATCCCAACATACGTCCAAGATCGACACGTGACGTCATCAAATACCCGTAACTCAACATACCCCGCCTCAGGGATATGGCAAAATCACAACTCGAGGATAGAATCGCATAGTAATTTTCGTATACTTTATGGCTGCATCTAACCTCCTCGTTAGACTGCCTACGTACCCTCACTTAGGGATCAAGCCATTCGTAGTTCATCATTTCATTGCTCTCGAACATTCATCACATATACCACTAGGTCAACATAATACCACAATTCAATTATGTAGCACCTCAAGGAACATTTAACAACGCACAATAATAATCTCTAATCATAACGTCAATCATCCTCACATATGCATTCCAACACCATCCAATTATCACATCAATCAATAAGGCCAATCACCATATCATCAATAACACATACAATTCATCGTAATGTCGGGCTAGAGCGACATAGTTCGGCCGAAGCCTACATCTCGGAAGTTATTTCAATCCAAAATCAATATAACCCAAGATGGATACGATCCCGGACCATCACTCAACGGAATCACAAAGTAGGGGGGATTCCGGACCATCTCTCAATGGAATCTGAGTGGGTACGATTCTGGACCATCACTCAACGGAATCGCGGAGTACAATGCATAACAACCACTAAATGAAACCTAAGTTAGATACAATTCCAAAACATCACTCAACGGAATCACTGAGTAAAGGGGACTCCAGACCATCTCTCAACAGAACCCGAGTGAATACGATTTCGGACCATCACTCAACAGAATCGCGGAAGGTCAACAAACATAATGTACAACGGCTCAAAGAAATGAGACAAGCACAAGTTACTTAATTAACAAAAGCTCAACAAAGGAAATTACGCACAAATACCAAATTTAGAACTAGTCAACGAAGCGGGAAATGAAACAATGTCGACGCAACCAATCCCCATCACAATGGTTAACGGTCCACTACAAACCCTCATGTCTATCAACGGTCAAATATATATATATTTTTGAAAACACAATTCATCAACAGTTCAAATATCCAAGTCACATAATGTTTCATAAGTAGATCGATGGCAACTCTAAAACAACTTAATCAGAAACTTTTGTATGTGTGAATAGGCAAGGATACTATCTCGGCTATGACCTATATATCACTTTGTCTGAGGAGTCAAACTTCCAAAATTAAAAAAATACTTTCTTTGCCATTATTTGTATGCTGCAAAACATCAAGAGAGGAAGAAGAAGATCATGCTTATACAATATAGAATGACTGACGTACACTGTTTAAATAATATATACATAGCACCGCTTAGTACTACAAAAGAATGAGTGTCACTAAAGGAACCTCACTTTCACATTATGAGACAATATAATTGTCGATTCACCGTCATCAACATTACATTAATGCATTCCCTAACTTTAAAGCAACAAATGCAACATGATAATTGGGTAGTTTTCAAATAAGGCTATACATACCTAATGTCAACCATCGGCATTTCATAAACACATTAGGATAGTCACCCCCACAGCACTTCCCTAAACTACGTAGAATTAAGTAGAAGTCACAAATTTGGTGTATACAAAGTATACGGTTTCAATATGTGACAATTTCCCAGACCAACTAGTTTGATCACAAACCCAACCCACAGACATGTGAGGGCACAAACTCATTTGAATTTCATGGACAGAAATTAAATGTGATTTAAACCGTTTATCCCTTTTATGGCCCTGGTCCAAGTATTAAGGCCACAAGGCCACACAGTCTCGTGCCATCTACATCTAGGTGCTCACATCAAAGAAACAAGCAACAATGTAAGTCCAAAACATAACGCTTAAAAAGTCTTCCAACCCTTTCGGTAATTGCCAAGGCTTGCATTGTTGTATGTTTCTTCGCATTGGCTATGCTAATTGACATGTAGCATTGTCTCAATACACAGACTAGAGATTGGGTTTTCAATCATCAAGTTTTACTTATATAAAAACATTTCAAGACCAATGGAAGCAAGTATGGCATTACTTATGACTGCAAACACTTCTTTAGACAAGACAGAGAAGATATTGGGGCCAGATATCACACAGGGAAATTCGACTTTTTCCAAAAATTCTCAAATTTTACAAGAATAAAGATCTCAACAAGTGGAGTAAACTTTATACCTGTGGTCAAGTCCAATTTGACCAGGAAGGCCCCCAAAAATAAATAAATAATAATCCTCATTTCATTAGGCCTCTTTCCCACCATCTAATTGGCCCCCCTTTCACTTCTCATTTAACCGGTCCCTTAACCCAAATATATATTTCAGCCTTTTACCCTCAAGTGGAAATTAAATAATTCCCACAACCTAAAGTTTCACAACTTCAAACGTTTGTAACTATACAGTTATAATTTGGACTCGCAAACAGCTTTCGCCTATGCATTCGTGGGTTCGAGATCTATTTAAAAACACTAGTTGTAACTTCGAAAGGTCAACAAATAAAAAGATTGATTATGAAACTTCCAACTCAATAACCAATCAATTTATATTCCCAAAATTAACGGAATTAAAATTAACTAATAAAGATAACGAAATCGCGAAATACGAATTTAAATTACGAGATACGTAATGAATAGTGAAATTCTAGGGATGGGATTTCACACCTACAGCTGCATAGGCTACGAGGGCCTGTCTGCTTATAAAAAAGTAGCACGCTTGCCACTGGTCTATAAAGTCTAAAGGTTAGGGCATGAACAAAAGAAGCGAAGATGAAGAAAAACGAAGGAAGCATGTTTATAAACAACTAGCAAAGGCCGAAGGAGTTCAAGCAAAACAAGAGCTACAAGGAAAAACAAAGAAAATACTAAAGGCTACTTAGAAGACTACAGCAGCTTGGACATCCCACGACTACTCAGTCACCACACCTTCAGCAGCCACGACACTCTTAGCAGCGGCATTATCCAGTGCTTCACCGCCAGCTACCCCAGCCTGGGCACCAAATTTTCCCACTACTTTGCCAATGGAAGCCTCAAAAGTAAAAGCAAGCAAGTCTTCCGGAGAAATAGAGAAGGTCTCGAAACCTCGAGCCCATACTTCTCACCCTTCAGCTGCTTATTTTCCTCGAGCAGACCAACACGGATGTGCTGCAGCTATCCACTTTCTTCTTCAGACTTTCGTTAATCTTCAGCGCACCTTGGAGTTCCAACACTTGGGGTTCAAGCCTATCAACGGCCTTCTTGAAGTGGATCACTTGATTATAAGCAGCAATCAACTCTTCATCCTTTGCATAAGCAGCAGAACGAAGCTCAAAAACTGCAAACTCAAGATCTTGAATCTGAGGTATGTAACATCCAATGTCATTCTCTGCATTTTCATACTTAACTTGGATCGTGTCAAGCCTAGCCTTCAAGTCAACGATCTCTTGGCAAGCGGTCTCAAGCTGCAGAGAGGTGAGGGCAGAAATATTAGACCCTTTTAAAGCAACAAGCTCAGAATCCAACCTCTTGATCTCATCGGTCGAGGAATAAGCTTCAGCTGCCATAGTCTTCCCACCACCTTGGCAGCCTTGCTATATCTGCATCATAGCAAGTAGAGCAGTCTTTTTATATTGGGTCTTATACTTCATAAAGGAACTTGGGCAAACAACTTTTCTAACGCCATTGACAAACTTGGCACAAGCGTCCATGTCTTCAAGCAGATCTGGTTTCAAAAGCACACAGATCTCAACAGCCTCCCCAGAAGCAAGCTTAGTGGATTTCTCATAGCTGCCAACGCGAGCAGTCTCCTCTTTCCCAGCAGGTGAATCAGTCTCAGCATCAGAGAGAGTGGGCCTTAGCGCCACTTTAGCAGTAGAGTCCACCTTATCGCTTTTCATAATAGCAAGCCCCTCCTAAGGAGAACCAGACTTAGCTCCCAACGGACGTCTTGGCACAGACTTCGGCATTGGGGGCATGACAAGACCTCAACACTGAGCAATACTATCAACAATCGAATTAGCCATTCTCGACATGACAGGCACCACAGGCTCAGATCCAGCAGCCTCATTTTTCTTCCGATTAGAAGAAGTCACGTCAATCACAGGCCTCTCGGCAGCAGGCGGACCCTCACAAGTAGCGGAGAATGTCTTCAGTTTTTTCTTAACCGACATCTCTTGAGTAGACGGGGAAGATCTCTTCTTTCCACCTTTATTCACACTAGGCTCCGCGACAATGATTAGATGAGCTAAAGTATTTTCCTTGATCCTCTTGACCTTCTCTCTCAAGAGCTGCCCACATTTCTCCCTGCGAAGATAACTAAGCAGCCAACGTCATTCACGATACTCAGCAGGAGAGCTCAACCCATACTGGCTTTTCCCTCATTTTTCTCTCAGACCAGTAGGCAGGAGGTCTACATGCCCAGCATTCCAGCAGCTCATGAGGCCCGCGAAGAAAGCAGCGAAAGACGGTCATTTGCACGGGCAAGATGTAGAAGATTGCTAGAGGAGGGGGTAAATATCCTCTAAGCTCTCTCTCTTGTAGGGTAGAATAAATCGCTCTCCAAAGTTGATTTAATAACCCACTTAAGGTGGACTTAAATAGGCTTTGAGAGAAATTTATTTCCCTTTCGTAGAAGGATCTAATTTCTTATTAAAGAGGGAATCTACATCAAAATAAGAAGTAATTTTAAGTTTCCTAAAGCAAGAAGATCTCTACACCTACTGCCATTTCCTACGAGCAGCCCAACAGGTGTGAGGGCAGTTGTGGAGCCAAAAATAATCACAAGGTGACACGTGGATCTTTGGATGAAAAGGACAAAAATACCTTTGAGGAATATTGGGATTCCTACGCGCGAGCAGCGGGCAATCATCCCACAACCAAGTCAAAAGTGCCCAAAATAGGTAACAATTCAAAACCTATCTAATCCATTCTCATCTAATCCTCTCCACAAGGTAACTTCCCAAATCTTCCCTTTTTTATTATATTGATTAGCTAGTCAATTAGG
Source organism: Cotoneaster glaucophyllus (assembly GCA_036320875.1). Taxonomy (NCBI): domain Eukaryota; kingdom Viridiplantae; phylum Streptophyta; class Magnoliopsida; order Rosales; family Rosaceae; genus Cotoneaster; species Cotoneaster glaucophyllus. Next base: position 10,567,716 of record CM070070.1, read on the forward strand.
TAATGATTCTATTAATTAGCTAATTGATTAGGTAATTATTCCATAACTCCCAATTGAACACAAATCAAGAACCTAGTCCACAAAGAGAGCCAAGTGGCAGGTCCTCTCTCACCCAAGGAGGCCGGCCACACCCCTATAAAAGGCCTCACATTCTCTCCAAAATACACTTCCAATTCTCTTGCTAAAATTCTCAAACACTTTTCCCTCAAAATTCTAACTTTGGCATCGGAGGTTCTTCGGCCAAAGCCCCCCCCCATTCATCGTGGGCGCGTGAGGCTCTTGGCCTTGACCTAAGGTGTTATTTGTATTGTAGGTGCAATTTTGTCCAAGATCAAGGAGGAATAAATTTGCATCCACAATGACAACATGTAGCACTCTACTATCTTTATTTACATTACTTTCATCTCCATTTTTTTTTTTGTTAAAGAAACTCGACGGTACAAACAAACGTTGATATAACTTAAAACACTACGATATATAGGGCAAAGTCTTGAACTTGAAAAACACAATCAACTAAAAGCTAAAAAGCATAAATACATTCTTTCCTTCTTTTTAAAGAAACCTTAACCGTATGAGGGAAAAATTTATTGAATAGAATAAAAGGGTTACACCTAGTCAGGGGGGACATAAACCTTATCCCTCAAAATAAAGAGAGAATGAAGAAAAGAAAGCGAAAATACAAGAAAATAGGGGGACATACATAACATGAAACAAACTTATAACTAAACATATAGAAAGAGAAGGAAAGAAACCACAATAGAGAAAACAAACGACAACAACAAATGCATTACATTGTAACAAACTCAATTTCTATGCCCACCACTTGTACTCTAAATTTTCCATATCATTTGTCTGATCATTCCAACAATCTTAAGAAACATATCAGGTCTCCTTGTGATCACAACATCTGCAAGAACTACTCCCACAACCAACCCACTTCCACATCCGGCCGAAACAATTTTCCAATCAAATTCAAATATTCCTGCTGAGCTAGAATCACCATCGTCTACGGTTGATGGTGGACGTTGAGGGGCCATAGACTTTCCACATTTCTTTGGCAATGGATCTCCACACAACCCTGGGTTTCCCTCGTATGAAGTGATATTCAATGAAGTAAGTTGGGTTCCTTGTGGTATAGGACCTGTAAGATTGTTGTGAGACACATTGAAACTGCTAAGAAAAGTAAGTTGCCTCAGTTGTTGGGGGATCTGGCCTGAGAGCTTGTTTTGTGAAAGGTCCAACGATTCAAGCTTCGTCAAGTTTCCGAAGGATGATGGTATAGAACCAGTGAGAATGTTGTGGGAAAGATTCAGCGAACGAAGCTCCTTAAGATTCCCAATGAATTCTGGAATTTTCCCTTCAAATTTGTTGCTTGAGATATCAAAGGATGCAAATTCTTCTCGAATCATTGGATAGTATTGCTCCAAACCTTTTGTTGCTAGTGTGAGTGCGTAACCAGCATATCTAATAATCCTGGCTCCACTGGCATCATAAGCTACGTCTGTGAACATATATGCTGACTTGTTAACAATAATACTTGGAAACATTGATGGAATCGCGCCAGTAAAATTATTGTAAGACAAATCAAGAATGCGTAACTTGGGGAAATCGACATTCTTTCTAGATTTTCCAATCACACTGTAGAATCTATTATGGCGCATTGCCAAAAGTTTTAACTCTTGAAGAGTCCCCAACCAAATGGGAAAAACGTCATTGAATTGATTGTTTGACAAAACAAGATACTCAAGCCTCGCACAATTGGCCAATGACCTCGGTAACTGCCCTTGCAATTTGTTGTGACTCACGTCAATCATCCTCAAACTGCTTCCGCTGTTGTATGTCTGAGGAATAACTCCGTGAAATGAGTTGTTTCCAAGAAGTAAAAGAGTCAGATCATCACTAAAGTTTCCGAGACATTGAGGAAGCATGCCACTCAACTTATTTTTCGACAAGTCAAGCAACTGAAGATTTTTCATATTGCAAAGCAATGATGAGATTTCTCCAGTAAAGTTGTTGTCTGTAGCTGTATATTCTAGCATGGTTGGAGGAGGTATCGGTAGCGATCCATGAAACATGTTGGACGAAAACGTTGTGCCTACCAGGTTCACCCAAGGAAGGACAAGTGGAAATTGGCCTGAAAAGAAGTTTCCACTTATGTCTAAATATACCAAAGTTTCTATGCTTGTGTTCCACATCCATTTTGGTACTTGGCCTCGGATTTTGTTTCCAGCAATTTCCAAACGCTTCAACCCCTTCTGATATTGTATGAACGATGGAAACTCTGTTAGGCTGCAATTACTCAATCCAAGAACGGTGAACTGTTGAACTGTTGAATTCACAGTGACAAATTCTAAACTGTTCCAACTTAATTGAAGTTGGAAAAGAAACTGTAGATTTTGAAACATTTGAAACTCTACTACGCCACTCAGACTATTCAATTGTAGATAAAGGATTTGAAGATTTGTGAGATTTGAAAATGACGCAGGAACTGAACCATTTAATCTATTAAAAGCAAAATCTAGGTACTCTAGTTTGCTAAAGTTGCCTAACCAAGGTGGGATTGGACCAGTTAATCGACTCGTACTAATCCTAAAAGTTGCCAGTTGGGTAAGGTTTGCCAAGGAATCAGGAATTGGACCTCCAAATTTATTGGCTGAAATGTCTAGATAAGTGAGCTGCCTAAGATTCCCAAGTGAAGATGGAACCAACCCTTCTGAAAAATTGCATTGTGCCACATCCAAGTTTTGCAGTGAATGAAGGTTTTGAATTGAAGAGGGTATGGTTCCAAAAAAGCCAGTAAAGCCGACTTTCAGTAAGATGAGAGGACTGCTTTGATTAAATTCAGGAAAATATCCAGTCAATTCTTGGTTGTATCTCACAGTAAGAAATTCTAGGTTTGGTAGTTGGAAAATTCTCACGGGAAATTCACCAAACAGGTGACAGCCCCTGAGGTAGAGGGTTGTCAAAGATGATAAATTGGCCATGGAATGAGGAATTGCCGAAGATACGTTTACATAACTGAGAGAAAGTACTTCGAGACTAGTTAAGTTTTGAACTAGGCTTCTAAGATCTGATGCTTCAAGTTTCAACAAGGGACGATACTCCTCTTCTGACAATCTATCGACATTGTAAGCTAGATTAAGGTATGTCAACTTGGAAAACAGTGAAACTTCAGAAGGAACTTGACCAGAAAAGACAGAGTAGGAGAGGTCAAGATGAGTAAGGCTTGGAAAATTCTTAATGCTAGTAGGAATTTGAGAATAATTGAAGTTATTGTCAGAGAGGTTTAACCTTTGAAGATGAACAAGGCGGAATAGGCTGCTATTGCTGTTGATAGAGCCGTGGAGACAGCTGCTACCAAGATCTAGGCCAATCACATGACCCGTCTTCTCATCACACTTGACACCTTCCCATGAGCAGCAGGTGCTATTTCCTCCTTTAGCTGGTTTCCATGATGAAACCTTTGGATAAGCATCGGTAGATGAAGCAGATTTGTCAATAGTAAAGCTGTCTTTGAATTGCAGCAGGGCGGACTTCTCCTCATCGGGGCAAGATGGATACTGCTTCTGCGAAGAGTAGGAAGAGGTAGCAATAACCACATGATGAAACAACAACAAAACTAGTACTAGTTTTGAAACCATGCGAATGATGGAGATATCAAGTAACCCCATAACAACAATCTTTTGATTTTTTTTTTTTTTTTTTTTGCACTCTTGGCTATGTATGGAAGTGCAAAGTGACACAACTATTTATAGACTGGCATCAGTACAAATTCTTCCGCAATTTAAGTTCTAAAAAGTGGTAGAGACCGGTGTAACAGGGACAAGTGCATCGCATTTCTTGTACATGCGTAAGAGATGCTCTTGACTAATACATTCATGAGTTAATTTTTGAAGTCAAGTTTTCAACTTCTGAAATGGCGTGAAATTAGAAGTTAGAAAAATGAGCAGCACCATACAAGAAACACAACAAGAACAAAAAAAAAAGAGTTAATTTTGCTTGGACACACATATATTTGATATCATGAGTTCCTTCTGTAAGGGTTTATGATATTTGTATTGACACTCTTGTAAGGTTTTATCAAATTTGTATGGCCAATTGCAAGACTCATCAACTTTGCATTTGGGTACTTCTAAATGTGTTGGACCTTAATGCTTGAAATCTTGATTAAAATATGTGTAATTAGTATTAGAATACAAATTTATACCAAAAAAAAACAAAAATTGTTAATAAGTGAAATCGGTGATCCATTAACTTAACAGATTGAGTTTGAGTAACCCATTAGCTCAACGGGGCGGGTGTGTGTGACCCGTTAGCTTAACAAATCGGATGAAACCTAACCCAAACCAATAAACCCGTCCCGTTTACAGGTTTAGACGCAAACCACCAGATAGTGAAGTGGATGAAAGTTTCGGACTCTCAGCAGCAAATTAAGGCATTAGAGTCATCAGTTTCAATTCCTGCATTGGCTTGAAGTGGGGTGGATTTGCAGCCAGAAATTTTTATTCGATACCCAATTTCTTCAACATTAGGACTTTCAATTTGTGGTTTGGTTTTTGACGAAATTTCTCATTAACTCAAGAGTGCAACTATTCTCATGTTGGATTTTGACGGGTGTTGCAGTTTGAAAAATTCAACTTGTGCTTTGGTTTTGGTCTATGTTGCATTTTTCAAACTGCAAGTCCTTTTCTCAGTAGAAAAGAAATATCTCATTAACTCAAAAGAAAGCAAGGAAGAGAGAATTAATACTTCGACTTGGAGTTGCTACTTAATACTACGGTCTAATGGTATTCTTCTTTACATGTAAGTGAGAGGTTTAGGTTCAATTCTCTCCAAATACGAATTTTAATCACATTATTGCTAACCCATTGTGAGGTTTCGCCCACTCCCCCATCTCTTAGTGTAGATAATATCATTTCTTCTTCAAAAAAAAAAAAAAAAAAAAAAAAAAAAACACATCGACTTGGAGTTGAGGCCCTAACCATGGGGAAAACTGCCTCCAACAACATATGTCTCTAGGTGGTGTAGCTGATTCTTGTTGATACAATTTGTGGAACAAAAAATAATCTCAAAAATCAAGGGGACAAGTGGACTTTTACTCAAGAAATACAAGATTGCCCTCATTAAATGAGCAGAGCTCTCAAGTATTCCCACGTGCAGCTCATCATCCCTGGAAGTTCAAGCAGCGGACTACGACTACTCAAAGCTCCCCTACTCGTGACATGGAAAATCAAAGGCATTAAAGAGAGAATTAATTACCAAATCCTATATTTAAAACAATCCAATTTGAAGATCAACCATATCAAGTAAGGAATTCCTATCACAATCAATTAGGAATATTCCCATAATCATTCCAAGATATTATTTCCTAATTAATATCTTGGAAACATCATTTCCTTACGCATCATATGGATGACATAACTTGGCCAATAGGAAGCCACCATATGTCGGGCAAAACCCTAAACCATGACCGGCCACTACCTCCTACAAAATACCCTCATCACCTCCAAATTTTGGTAATCTTTTGGTACAAGCCCTAAAAACTCATTCTTTGCAGAGAAACTAATTTAGGCATCGGAGATCTATTTGCTTAACTCCCCCCACCCCCCACCTCGTGTGTGCGTAAATCTTAGGTTTTTAATCAAAGGTGTTGATTGTTTTGTAAGTACAAGTTCGTCAAAACAGAAGGCGGCGAATTTCTGCTACCACACAATTCTTCCACACTTAAATGAGTTTCTATACATGTGTTTAATTGTATGTCGGATTAGTAATATAATTTCATATAGGAAAATTTTATTTGAACCCATGTAACATCTTTAATTGTTATTTGTCTATTTTACTCTATTGCATAATTAATATTAAGTACAAAATGAAATTAATAATAAAACTCAAATTTATCAATAAACACATTAAACCCTAATAGGTCTTGTAGAGAAAAACAAGTTTTTTTATTGATGAAGTTTAGAATGCTCCAACTAAGGTATGACTCAATTTATGAATATTTTGTTCGTTTGATTTTAATATTTTTAAAGTTTAGAAGATGAGTATTTAGGTTTCAATTTTTTTTCATTAATCCCGAATGGTTTGTTAAATTTTCTGCAATTGGAAAATTCTAAGGAAAAACTTCTTACCAATGTTCTTAGATTATAAACGTCATTGCTTGTTGATAAATATAAAGGGATGAATTGTTTGATTTGTTGCTTATGCACATCAGTAGAAAGAAAAGAGGCAAATGTCTGGGTTTGGTAGTAGAAAGAAAAAAAAAAGTAGCCATGGAAATGATAGTGGGAAGAGGGGGGTGGGGCAAGGACACCCTTTAAAAAAAAAAAAAATTCAATTACAGATGTTATTTTATAAAGGGAATTTGTGTAAAGATAACATTTTGAATTGGGTTTGAGATGGTAGTTTAGGTAATAAATTTGAGTTCAAAGAGAGATTAATTCTTTAATAAAAATACAATATGGGTGAAGATAATAAATTGGATGTAGAAAGAGGTTACATGAGTTCTAATAAAATTTCTCTTTCATATATGGATACACGATTTAACGCATGACCATGGATTAAGTCATGCCATAGAATGAACAATTTTTTTTTAAATAACGAACGACATGGATTAAGTCATGCCATAGAATGAACAATTTTTTTTTAAATAACGAACGACCTTTAACATTTGCATAGCAATTGAATAATAATCGACCTTGTGCTTGCCCTTAACATACTATTGTGGATCTTGTGCAGTTGCAAATATTTATTGTCTTTGGATTTATCTGTATTGTAGGTACTCCGAGCTCACATAAGTAAACATTCATCCAAAGACGGTTTTACCAGCGGCTTGTAAATCAAGTAGTTAAGAACATCCCCAGTTTCACATAAGTAAATATTTAATTTTCTTTTTCTTATATTTGAATTTTACCACAAGACAACCACAATTCTCCCCAGTCACTAAATTATGGCACTCCCACCCACTCTTTCTCTTCTGTATTTCACTTTTTCTTTAGGCTTTTTAGCGAAAATGGTCCCTGAGATTTGCATTACTCTTCACTATGGTCCGTGAGATTGTCCATCATCAATCATTTTGGTCCTTCCGTGTCAAATCTCCATTAAATAATAATAAAATGACAAAAATACCCTCAATTTTTGTCAAATTAGTTTGGCCTATTGTTTATTAAATTGAGGGTATTTTTGTCATTTGGATCTTTATTTAACATAATTTTTCACGGGAATAACCAAAATGATTGATGGTGGACAATCTCAATGACTACTTTTATTGATTTAAAATCTTAGGAACCAAAGTGATGAGTTATGCAAATCTCATGGTTCATTTTAGTTAAAAAACCTTTTCTTTCTATATATATCACCAAGAGTGTATAATTGTGATTTTCATTCCCACTATGTCCTGAACTTGTATTTTCATCTCCATGCATCTTCAAAAAGAAGCTTTTATTTCATTCCCTCTAGAAGTTCCAGGGACATGCCACCTTTCAAAATACCATCAATTTCCATAATCAAAATCATAGTTTTCTATATTCTATCAATATGAAATTTATAACCGTACACAAATTTTGGCATATAATTTATCACTATTCAAAGACTAATCTAGCACCAAAGAGTTTGAAACTCCATACCAAAATTATCGTCCTGTTCAACTTTTTAATCCCCAACTAACTGACAATATTTTCTGCTAAAATTCCGTTCGCATAAATTATTTAAACTTCCTCTCATTTCAGTACTTTTAGGGTGCGTTTGTTATACCGGATTATCTCGGACTGGACTAGCTTCAGGGACTAAGTTGGACTGGCTTAGACTAGACTAAGCTGGACTGACTTAGTGAAGTGTTTGGTGCAGTGTCGGACTAAAAAACATGATAACAACAAATTCTAATATTATATTTTCTCATTCATATTTTATTTATATTTTATATTATTTAATACATATTTAGTAATATTTTATTACTACCACTGTCTATTTCTTTTATCATTCTGGAAACCTCCCATCTCCATTCCTAATTTTTTTTTTCCTCTGATCTTTCGTTTTCTTCCTAATTTTGCTCCGACCCTCTCCCTTTCTTCGTCTTTTTCTTTTCCTTTCCACTCTCTCCTCCCTCAAAACAGCATCATTCATCACCCCCTTTTGTTCTCTCTTTTTTTCCCTTTCCTTTTCTTTGTTGTTGTGATTCCTCTAAATTATTTATGGCACCACAGATTCTGATTTCCCAACTTCAAATCCCATGAAAAATTGAAATCGTGCAGAGGCTCCTCTCTGCGGCGCCATGGATTTCACAACCACTATGTTTCTCGCCCCTCCTCTGATTTTCTGGGAAAAATGAAGAACTTTTCTATTGAGTTTGTTGTTGTTATCAAATTGATTTTTTTTTTCTTTTCAAATTTTGGTGGTTGGATGTTGAGAATTAGGCAGTGGGTGTGGTGGGTTTCAGATTTGGGTATAGGTGGCCAGAGTTGCAGAGAAGCAGACGACTTGCAGCATGAAGACGATGCAGCGTGCAGACTTTGTACGCAGCTTTATATACGGGATTAGCAATCCCATATGTTTCAGGCGGCCTAGCTAAGAACTGGTAGTGAAGGACTTAGTCGGCACGAGTCCGACTTAGTCCCATTAAACTTAATCCTTGTTCCAACCAAACACGGGTTAGAAATCCCAGCTAAGCCAATCCAGTCCAGTGAAACTTAATGAGGGCAAACAAACACCCCCTTAAGAGCCTCCTATTTTTCATTACACCAACCTAACGTACAAACTACATCAATCCTATCCCCTCCTCTCACGCACAAGCAAAACACAACTCCATTTTTTCTCTCTGTTTTCTTTAATTGATGATCGCTGCCATTCCGCTCAAGTCACATTTCAGCTGTCTTTGGTCTCCACATAATTCCTTTCTGAACCCATTTCACTCAAACAAGTCAGTCTAACTATACATCTTTCTCAATAGAACTCTAATATGCCATCGCAACAACACATGCAAAAACTAGCTTTATATTCAAGCCTATTCCATACACTTTGCATATTACCAGAGGTATCAACGTCCAAAAATCCACTTGTTACAAACCTTTCAAATTTCAAATTTCAAACACATACACACATATATACATATATATATATATAGGGATAGGATCAAGGGACAAACATTTTGACAAATATTTTTACACTTCTTTTAAACCTTTAGATTTAGACTACAAAACATCCAAATGTCCATATTCATTCATTAAATGACATGGATGCTTAAAGTGAATTTTAACTAATATTATTATTAAACATAAAAATAAAATTCAAAAAGCATAAAATATGGAAGGTAATTAAAAATAAAATTAAAGAGGAGAGAGAAAAATAAATCACACTTTAGAAAAGGAAAAAAAAAAACAGAATTTTTTAATGGATTCCTTTAAACCTGCAGATGACTTTAACATGAAAGATGGTTTATCCATCCAAACCCATCATATGCAGTATTGCCTTCGATGTTGCTTCTACAATTGTAGACTGAAAGTAGTTATTTTCTCAGATTTTTTTAATAGATTTGATGTTTTACTCGAGAGTATAGGTCTAGTTGAAGGGGAATCACCATAAGTAGTGGAAATAAATTCATTAATTAACTCATGGCTTTGTTGAATTATTTCTTGTCAATCAATCTTTTGCTCATTCCTTTTTTGTTATTTATTAGGATTCATTTTTTTATAAAATGAAAGAGGAGAATTCATCCAAGGCATTGCAGGGAGGGAGATGGAGGTTACAATATTTTCATGTTTTTGTTTTTCTTATTTTTCTTATTTTTATGCTAGGTTCGAAGTTTGATTATTGGTTTTTTTAATTTTATCCTATTAGATATTAATTTTTAATTTAGATTAGTGTTTTCTTTATTAGTTATAATCCACATCATCATCCAAGTTATTTAAGTTTAAAACTCTCCACATCATTCTTAATCTAGATCGTTGAATGTTATAAAATCTAAAGGCTACAAGGAAGTTTAAAAATGTTTGTCAAAATATTTGTCCCTTCACTACTAGAATTCTTGACAATAGCTACTATTTTTTACACACCCTTGGCAATTGGTGGCCATAGATATAAAGTTGCTACTCTTACGTTTTTTTGGTGCCTTTACAGTTGGTTGCCACTGATATCAGTGGCCTTCAAAAATCAGCCACCAATGATTGGTGTCTGTTAACTAACTTTATTTCTTAAAATTACACCAAAGAGGGTAATTTTGTCTGTTTGGTTTAGCACGGATTGCCGGGTTGCACGCGTGCGCTCCGCTCTCATCTCTCACTCTTCCTCTCTCTCCTACGCGAGCCCTCTCTCATCTCTCACTCTTCCTGTTTCTGTCCTCCTCAAACCCTAGCAGCCGCAACTCCAGCTCTTCCATTTCTCTCATCCTAGAACGGAAGAAATATGGAAAATCAGGGCTCTTCCATTTGCTTCCAGAGATTTCTCGAGCTCCGGATTGCTAGCCTCCGTATGAAGGTTCGTCTCTCTCTCTCTCTCTCCCCTTCACAAAAGTCCAACTCCCATTCATTCCCTCCGCTCGCTTCCCCCTTCATTCTCTCTCTCCTCCATCCCGTATCGTCTCTCTCCCTCTTCTCTTTCATGCAGCAGCGACTCCGTGCTCCGGTCACCAACGAGCATCAAACTATACCTCTAGAATCCTCTTCCCTTCCTCTTTCCAACCCTCAAGTTAGTTTCTCCAAATTTGTAGCCGAATTTTCTCAATTTCATATCTAAGAAACGGTGACCATGGGTATTCCGACCAATTTCCGACGAAGTCTGCCTGAATTGGACCTCAGCCAAGAGGTAAAAATGATCCTCTCCTCATGGTTGTTCCCTAGTGTAAGTGATTTCTCAAAATAAAAACTTTCAGTTTTTGGATCGATTCTAGATTTCAAATTTTAATTCCATTTTCTATATGCATGTCGAAGATTGGGGACGAGGAAGGTGAATCAAGGTTATTTCCAACCTAGGCCGACAAGAATGGAAGCCTTGGAAGGTTGTGATTTTCTCCTTAACCACAACTATCACATTTTATCTCTTGCTTGGATTTTTTTTTTTTAAATTCCCAGGATCTGCAATTGCAATAGTTTTGATGGATAAATTAAAAAAGAAGCAACTGCTTTTATAAGTTTTTGTAGTCTCAAGCACGGTAAATATTGAAGCAAATCTTGCCTATTAGGTGTTTGTGAAAATTCTCCAGAGAGTTAGAAATAAGGATATGATGCAAATCTGAATGTAGGCTGTTTTGGTGTGCGTGTGTACATATAGGGGTGTTATATTGATATGACATACTGCCTAATTTATCTATTTTTGGATTGCTAGATCAAACAATGAGGTTCAATTTATCAAGGATCAAGGTTTGGACTACTAGACAACACGCCGCCTTTGGTTTGAGGTATGGAAGTCTCGTGCTTGCAATCTGGCCACTTACATGTTTAAATTTCTGGTTTATCAATATGCTCAAGATTTGGTTAGCAGGTAGTTATGTTGTGTGATGTGTGTGCTGTCTGTGTGTGTGTGTGTGTGTGTTTTGTGTGCTCTGTGTGTGTGTGTGTGTGTTGTGTTCTGTGTATGTGTGTGTGTGCATGCACAGATGTGTGCTCTGTGTGCGTGTGTGCGTGCTCTGTGTGCGTGCTCTGTGTGTGTGTGTATGTGTGATGTGTGCATGTGTGTGTGCTGTCTCTGTGTGTGTTTTGTGTGCGCTGTGTGTGGTTGTGTGTTGTGTGCTGTGTGCTGTGTGCGTGTGCGCTGTGTGCTCTGTGTGTGTGCGCGCTTGCGCTGTGTGTGTGTGCGTTGTGTCTGTGTGTGTGTGTTGTGCGTTGTGCTGTCTGTGTGTGCGTGCTGTCTCTGTGTGTGTTGTGTGTGTGTGATCTATGTGTGTGTGTGCGTGTGCTTGTGTTATGTGTGTGTGTGCGCTCTGTGTGTGTGCATTTGTGGGTGTGTGTGTGTGTATGTGCGTGTGCTTTGTGTGTGTGTGTGTGTGTGTTGTGCGCTGTGTGTGTTCTGTGTGTGTGTGTGTGTTGTGTGCTGTGTGTTGTGTGCACTGTGTGTGTGTGTGTGTGTGATGTGTGCATTGTGTGTGTGTGTGGGCTGTGCGTTGTGTGTGTGTGCGCGCTGTATCTTCTAGTTCTTTTTTTTTCTTGTTAAAAATTTTCATTTATGTGACATATCCTACCTGTTTAAAAAGCTATTAATTAATTTATATCCATTTTGTTTCAGAAGCAATGGATGCTAGAGATTCAGATTCAATAAATGATGAGGAGTCCGTGGAGATTATAATGGGAACATAACGAGATCTTGGAAGCGAAACTCATCGAGTCGGTCGGTGAAGTCTGAGATCGGATCTAAGATTGTAAGCAAGCACCATCGTCTTCACTGTTCCTCAGATCAATGCCATAAGGAGGTAGTTGTTTTATATTTTTCCAAATTCGCAATCAAGTTTCCTTTTTTTTTTTTGTTTAATTTCTCAAATTTATCTTAATTTTTTGGGATTCCACAGTATTTAGAGGCAAAGGGGTTTAGATGGTTAAGGGGTTTGTTTTTTACCTTTGATGCCTTGTGATCGATCAACTGGAATTTCAAAATTGGATAATCTGTATTTTTGTTAGCTAGCTGTAGAGTTGTATGATAAGGTTGGAGGTATTTGAGCTGATCTCAGTTAAATTTATACTTAATTATGTCCTCTAATTTTTTGAGTGTTGAAAACCTGAGAGAAACAGAGTTCATACCCCTGTGGTTTTTCACGTGGGATGTAACCCTACCTCTATAATTGTATAAAATTTGTACATTGGTTCCAACATTTGTACAAAATTGTATAAAATTTCAGTTATGCAAATTTATAGTTGTATTCTTATATTTTAATGATATTACAATTTGTTTTCTCACCAAAAACAGAAACAAAATATGATACTCCAATTTGGGTGCCCACAAAGGGCATCTTTTTTTTTTAATATTATTTTGCAACTTTGCCACCAATGTGAATTAGGGTGGCATTGTTTTTAGATGCCACCAATGTATTAAGAGTAGCCATTGTTACAATAGAGTCCTCTACATAGGACACACTCTCTAATTGGTGGCTGCTTGGTGGCTATTGTGGTTTGCCACCAATGTGAGTGGCTACTCTTGACAATAGCCACCAATGGAAAAGGGTAGCTATAGGCCAAAATTCTAGTAGTGCTTGATCCTATCCCATATATATCTTGCTTATGCAAATCCTTTCCAACATTTCCCAAGGTATCTAATTCACCATTCTACCATGCTCCGGACTCAAGTTGGTAGAAAACTCTTACCCGAATCCGAAACACGAACTAAAAATTAAATAAATAAAAATAAACTAAAACCTGATGAAAATAAATTCCTCTTGGACAAAGAAACTCAAGAATTCTTTATAAGGCTACCAAAAATAAAAAATAAAAAAATAAAAAAATAAACTTCTGGTGATCTCACATCTAATTCACTCTCATTTCGCCTACTCTCTTGACCGTTCAGTTCGAAAACTTGCATAACAATAAAGACGTGAACTTCAACAACGCACTAACCTTAACACAGTAAATTAACCAAACTAGATTAGGTGTCATGGCATCATACACAATCAGGTATCAAATTATTATTGATAACAATGCATGAATGCAATGTAAATCACTTTAACTATAGTTGTTAATTCGTATAACAAAACACATAGACCTCGTACGTCCCATTCCTACTTATACCACTTGGTCCTGAGCGCTAAATTATACAAACTTTCTACCAACCCCGAGCCCGGGTCGTGACACCTAACTAGGTCAACCGACCCGGTGATTGTGCCTAATCAAAACCCGTGGAGCCAACAGCAGCCCCAACAGAAGAGCCCAACAACTCTATATGACATGGCTCGATAACAATCGTCGAATTTTAGTCCATGTGTTGCTTTCTAGTATATCGGATTCAATACTAACAAAAAATCAATTTGTCAGGATTAATTTGACTTTAAAAATGGAAAAAGGGAAATAAAATTAATTTTTTTATTCTATAAAAACCCAACCATGTTCTTGTTTTCTCACACCACACTACACCACAACTCAATATTATTTTTGTTACAATCTCCTATATTTGTTTTCCACTTTTCTACAAACTCCTAGGTTGAATAAGGATATGTGGCATGACGTGAATGTTCGAGAATCTTATAAAAATATGAGTGGATATTATTAATGGATAATGACACATGGCACGACGAGAATGATTTAAAATCTCTTAAAAAATTTAAGGCGATAATGACATGTAAAGGAGAAAGCAAACAAAGCAGAATATATATACACACACACACATATATATATATATATATATATATATATATATATGTAATTGCTCCTTGCAATGGCAACAGATGGAGTTTTTTTTTCTTAGTACAACGATATATTTTTACACTAAGGGGAGGGAGAGTTCAGTTAAGCCACACAATTGACAACCTAACTTGGTATCGAATTCGTCATCCACGAGATTCGAATTTAAGACCTCTCACTAACAAGTGAAGAAGAATATCATTAGATCGTAATACTGAATGACACAACAAATAGAGTTGTACAAGTGCATTTACTTTTCAGAGTGAATGGTAACTGATTTTGGACTTTTCCTTGCCCTTGCCCTTCCTCAGCGGGTGAAATTGATCTTAGGCGATTATCCAGGCGTGTCTCTAGAGAAAGGGATTGGTTAATTGCATAACACATGTAATATCTCCTTCAGTCATAGAAGCTTTCTCAAATTTTAGTCAGTCAAGTGTAATGCCAACAATTCTTTAAAGATTATACTAATTTTTCTTCAAAACCTACAACTAGCATACGGAACAAAACGATCAAATGGAAGTCACCAAGAGGCAATAATCACGGAACGGGAGCTATCAAATGGACAACACAGCACAAAAATTGACGTTGAGTATACATGTCGGCCAATTTGGCGTTGGGCTTTACATGTAGATCAATTTGTTCTGACATCCCAAAGAAACACGACCATAAAATGAAGCAATATGAAAAGTAATTTAACTTCTTATAAGCCCATGCAAGGTTTTGTTATTCGTCGATATAGGACTTTGGCCTTCACACCTTCACATAATGTTCCAATAACTTGTTTTTTCCCATTAATTTTCTTGTTAAAATATGTAAATAATTTTTAAAACAGTACATAAAATACTATTATAACATCCCTCAAATCTAAAAAACCAAATAAAATAATAAACTAGAAAACACATCCCTATTCTAATTTGGTAAACTAGGCAGTTAGAAATTCCACAAATGTCCTAGTCAAATCTGCACCAAATCAGGCTTAAGAAGTGGTGTTGGAAAAATGAAAAACATCCCCTTCAACTTTGTAGAATGAACTTTCCTAAAAAAGCATCATTTTCAATGACGTGACCAAAACAAGCCTAAAACGTCAATCTGGTAGCACAATCCTCTTCACTCCTTGATTAATCAGTTCCAATTGGAATCATTCCAAAATTCCATCGTTTCGTCACTTTTTAACCAAACTGATACAGTTCAAGACCTCCGGCTACCTGATACGGTTCTTGTGGTGTTGGAAAAATGAAAAACATCCCCTTCAACTTTGTAGAATGAACTTTCCTAAAAAAACATCATTTTCAATGACTTGTGACAAAAAAAAAAAGGCCTAAAACGTCAATCTGGTAGCACAATCCTCTTCACTCCTTGATTAATCAGTTCCAATTGGAATCATTCCAAAATTCCATCATTTCGTCACTTTTTAACCAAACTGATACGGTTCAAGACCTCCGGCTACCTAATACAGTTCTTATACAATAGTCATATACTGTAGTGTATCTACACCAAGTGCCGTTAAAATCTCCAATTGTTGGTCAGCAATGTCACCATAATCGTCATCGGCAGCAGGATCTCGGTCCGGAATATCATACAGCCCGCTGTGCTCAATCTTCTAAACTACTTTCTATCCCCTCCTGCCCTTAGGGTCATCTATATAGAAAATTTGTTTAGCCATCGTTGCCAAAGTGTAGGGGTCGTCGTTATACCAACATCTGTTAGTGTTGACCGATAGCAAACCATCATCTCGCTTAAAACCTCCAACCCGATGTGGGTTTGTATCAAACCAACGACACTTAAAGATGATAACATGACACCGGTCTTTGTAAAGCAATTGCACAACACTTGTCAGTTTTCCATAGAAATCAATGCCTGCAATGTCACCCGCACGCGGGACATGCACCCCACTATTTTGTGTACAAAGCTTGTCATCGCGATCAGCTGCCAAAAACTTGATGCATTTTACATGATAACCGGAGTACAATTCTGCGCTTAGGGGCCCAATCGCCAAGTTGTACAATTCTTCAGTGTAAGCGGGCGAATTCATTTCCTTCAATTTCTTCACCTAAATAAATGAGAAAAAGTTGTCGTGTTAGTTTAACATTTACAATTATGCAAATAACCCAAAACAAGAACAACTTACATTTTCACAAAACCATCAAGGAAACAATTCACGATGCTTTTTGGCATATAAATGTGAAGGATGTTCCCGCTTCATCAAATCTTCATGCTCATCTAGGTAGGTAATTGCCTCATCACAATTGTTAAGTACAAACCAATGTGCTACCTCCATGTCCATTTTGTTAAACGACTCCCCTCTTATTGGTTCGCCAAAGGGTCGTGCAATTTAGAAAAAAACATAAAGTTTTTCACTTCTCACACCACCGTCATTATTACATTGTTGTCGGTTGAACGTAGTCTCAATGTATTTTAGGTACATTGCACAAAATGTAAGCGACTCAAATCCAACCCATGCCTCCACGATTGATCCTTCGGGTTTGCCCTGTTCTGTACACTCTTTTTTAATTCACCCAATAGTCTGCATAAATAAAAAAAAATATCGTATAAAATTAGTCAAATTGTACATACATCACGAATAAAGTATTTATGGTGATTATATACCTTTCTATTGGATACATCCATCGATAGTTGACAGGTCCGGCTAGAAGTGCCTTATACAGCAAGTGAATCATCACTTTGATCATGCTTGTGAAGAAAGCTGGAGGTTATATTTATTCAAACTTGCATAACACTTCAATAATATCGTCTCACAATTGTTTAACATCGAACTTGTGCAAAGATCTTGCAGTTAATTAAGAAAAATATCTCGCCAACAACATAATCGGCTTCACGACGTCTTCGAGCAAGAGATGTTGAATTCTCATTGGGAGAAGGCATTGAAGTATGACATGACAATCATGACTCTTGAGGCCGGAAAATTTGCCTCCATCCATGTTAGTGCAAAGGCCGATGTTTGAAGCATACCCATCTGGAAACTTTACAGAAGACAAAAACTGCAAAAACTCTTTCCTCTTATCCGATTTCACCGAAAACGATGCGAGCTTCTTTCTGGCTATGTCTCTGTCTCTCGTCATCCATAAACTTGGCCTAATGCCTATTTTTCCAGATCAATCCAAGCTTTTATTGTGTCCTTTGTTTTTCCCTCGATGTCTAATATAGTTCCGACCAGTGTATCAAACACATTTTTCTCAACATGCATTACATCGATGTTGTGTCTCAATTTTAATTTGGACCAGTACGAGAGCTCGAACAACCTCGTCTTGTGTGTCTAGTCTTGTCCAATTTACGAATTTGCCCAACGGAGCAAAATCCAACCAATTCACCTGTGCCAAAATTTCATCGCGAGACCATTCTCAGGGTCTTGGCCAATGCTCTATAACGTTGAAGAAGGTTGTCTCATTCTAACACCACTTGTGGTCCCACGGCAACCATATACGATGCCCTAGGTAACAAACTTTTCCCGCGTACCAACTAGACGTTGTTTTCTCTTTGCAAACTGGGCATGCATAATAGCCCTTAGTGCTACACCCAGACATCATCGCACACGCAAGAAAATCGTTCATAGTCCACATCATGGCTGCTCTCAAAGTGAACATCTTTCTAGTAGATTTATCATACGTGGGAACATCATTTTCCCATAATTCTTTTAGTTCATCGACCAACGGTTGTAAATACACATCAATAGACGTGCCCGGATCTTCGGTTATCAACAACGTCATCATCATATATTCTTTTTCATGCACTTCCAATGCAGCAAATTATACAAAACCACGAAGATTGGCCAAGTGTTGTGGTTTTGGTTTAGAATCTCGAACGGATTAAACCCGTCTGTCGCAAGTCCCAATCTAAAGTTTTGGGGCTCACGGGCAAATTCAGGGTACAGCCGATCAAACTCTTTCCAAGCCTCTCCATCTGCAGGTATGTCTCATAATATCGACATCCACTCGTATGTCTCATAACATCGACATCCACTCGTATGTCTTTATGTCACCTCATGTCGCTTGCAGTGTGCGTCGACATATACAATCGCTGCAACCTGGACTTTAATGGAAGATAATGTATAACTTTTTTGTGGAATCTTCATTCTTCTATTCTAAGAGGTCATTTTAAACCGCAACTCATTACATACAGAGCATTTATCCAACGTTTTATTCTCCTTGTAGAACAAAATACAATTATTTTTACATGCGTGAATTTTTTTCATATCCCAATCCAAGACCACTCAGCACCTTCTTTGCACTTTTATGATCTTTAGGAAGGTAATATTCCTTTGGAAACATCCTCTTGAAAACCCCCCAAAAAATAATCAAAACACTGGTTCAATGTAACAACCTATCCCCAAATATTACAAATTCTATAGTTTTAAAATGTGAAATTACGAAAAATGCCCTCCGAGGAAATTCGTTGACTTTGTTTGACCACCTGGTCGTGCCACGTAAGATCCATTTTCTTGGCGTATTCTTATAGTACTTAGCTTGGCAAACGCGTGGCAGCAAATGGAACGTAAATTGGAGTTATAACGAAGAAGTTATAGGCGAGCAAAGATATGGGCAAATTGATCATTTGACCATCATCTAGAAGGCTCTAGATTTTGCTGGAGCGGTCAGATGATGCCATGCGTGTGGCCAAGATGAAGAGCAGAGAGAGACTGACGGATGGGAGAAAGAAGAAATGAGAGAAATGAGGGGCATGCTACCCAATTGGGAAGGAGGAGAGGAGAAAGTGACCAATCAAAAGAGAGAGGCAATGAGGGAAATGTGGGAAGGAAAGACACAGCAAACCCGGACTCTCCCTTCGACCCACAACCCGACCCGATTCCTACGAGTACCCCAACATCGAATCTGGCATTTTCTCGGTGAATTGACCGTCACCACCACCTGCACTCGACTCCATGACCCTTCCTCTACCAATTCCACCCCAAAATCGAAGAAATTAGGCTCGAATTCTCAATGAACTGTACCGGTGGGTGCAATGGTTCCACGGCAGCAATCCATCAATCTCGAAGCTAACTCTGTCAACCACCACCACCAATAGACTTCCCCTAACCCCAGGAGCAATGCCCAAGCATTGGATGAGGCGTCAGAGTTTGTTTAGGCATCAAATCGAGAACAACTATTTCTAGGGTTTTCGGCAGATCGAGGCGTTTTCAGGCCACTTCTCGGTCGAATTAGACTTCGGCCCGGGTATGAAAGTTGTTCCTCTCATTGAGATCTTAATTCCTGTAAAATTTGGGAATTTTGGAGTTGTTAGATTTTCCGGCAAGTCGGGGCTACTAGCTACCGCGTGCGGTGGCTCGTAGGCTTCCGGGCCGCCACCTTGTGGCGGCGCGTGGCAGCATATGCGGCGATGCTTAGAGGAACCCGAGGTCCTTCCTTAGGTTATTCGATGGGCCGAATCCAAATCCGCTATCTGTTTTCTAAAATTCCATCATTTGAATAGAGTTTTACTAAATGGTCTATATATGTGGTTAGGTGCAGCTGTGGGAAGTAACAGTATTCTCGCTAGTTCGAAAGGCTCCCGAGCAATGGAAAACTTGTGAGTGGACCTCTTCTTAACATATATGTTATATAATTATTAGCCTAGCATGCATTTTATATTTCATGATTTAAGTATGTTTTATATTATACTTATGGATTTCTATAATTATGGTTTACAAAATATTCATGATTTATCGAGATTATGTTTTACGAATGGATATGAATTATTGGATTTGCGTATATGGATTTCTATGGATTTCGAATATGATTTATTTTATGGATTTATGAGTATGAGATTGCATGGATTTACGGATATGAGATACCATGGATTTATGAGATGGGGTTAGAGCTTTCGAGCTTCGGTGATTTGATATGAGATTATTAAGGTATGTTTCTGGTACTTATATAGTGGGTTATCATACAGCACATCCACATAACATGTGCGTTAGGTGTCTATGGCCATAGCACACAGTTGATGAGGAGTGAGATGATATATTATGATATACCCCCAGTTTCATTACCGAAAACGATGTCGCACAGCTTCACTAGACACGGCTAGTGTCGGTGTGTGATGTTATATATATTTCTTTTCCGGCGTAACCTGGAGTCGTACAGTTTCACATTCGGGTGATGGGGCCTACCATGTTTCTTCACTGGCGTAACCCAGTGTCGTACAGCTTCACCTTCGGGTGATGGATAGGTACTACCTTCAGGCGACTATGATACCCCTAGAGAGTACAGTATTGATGAGATTTACGGATTTGCCTTCAGGCTGCGATACTACTATTTTCGAGAACTGTTTTATACGCATTGGTTTTACGAATGATATCATGGCATGCTACGGTTTTCTTAAAAATCTATTACGTAGTATTATATATGTTTTCAAAACAAGGGGTTAGTCTGTTCAGAAATAAACTAGTTTTCACATTATTAGTATTAATATAAATTATGGTTCACTCACTTTTTCTGGTTTTGCGCCCCCTCAGGATTTAGATTCAAGGCACACGATCCCGGCGTCAGGGCACTTCCGCTTAGGCACCTTCGAGTCTCCTCGGGATAGGACCCATTCCTCGATTCGTACCTTTTCATAATAATTTTTTCATATTATTCTTGGTTAGTTGTATACTCTGAACACGATTTTGCATTAGTATATTTCCCTCTAATTTCATATTTCAATTTGCATGCATGTTTTAAATGACTTCGTCACCCTAGGGTGTCGGCCAACACGTGCCTACCCTAATATTTGGGGACATCGAGGTTGGGGCGTGTCATTCGACATACTAAACTTTATTTTGCCATGCATCAACTGAACAATGGACGTGAGCATCGAAAATCCTTCGCAACCGGGGTATAATTCTTGCTTGGCACTTTTTAATAGTTTTTCATATTTTTCGAATGCTCCACTATCCTTGGTGGGAGATACATCATTTTTTACTTCCACATTCGTATTCAAACTAGCAGTTGGAAAAGCATCATTGATAATGTCCATAATTTGGTCATTTGGCTCCACAACATATTCAACTATATCCACTGCTCGGGTAATGTGGGAGGATGAAGCATATAATATTTGTTCTCCATGATAATTCCACGTAGTATAGGTTTCCATCATCCCATTTCTGACTAAATGGTATCGAATAGTTTCAAAATATTCAATCATTAAGTTGTTACACTTTTTACAAGGACACCGATTTTGAGTTGAACCGCGGTTGTTTGCAATTGCAAAATCAATGAACTCATTTATTCCATCTAAATAATGATCAGCACATCTGTTAGGATTATGTATCCACTGTTTGTCCATTTCACTTACAAACAAAAAAAATTTACAAGGGTTACAACAACTTCAATTATGACATGCCACCTTATGCCTTCGGTATGGGTCCTATCTCATTCGAGAATGCACAGTTATGTGCTGTAAATTACGGTTCCAACACATTAGAGTTCGATCATGAGAAAATTTCGACAGCATCTCCCTGCAGTTCTTCAAGTGCACGACATAGATACAAAAACTACGATGCACCCGAAGAACACAAAGAGATGTTACCACATTTCCCACGTTCAAACTCTAATGCGTGAACCGCTCAATACAACATGTAACAGTGCATTCTCAAACTGTCCAAAATTTTTGGACAATTCAAGCATTAATTGGACCGCAATCATGCTTTTGCATCCATTCGTGAAATCCAACTAATTCTCAAACGAGAAACTAAGCTCATATGAACATTGCAAACCATTGTTTGCATACAAATACATAAACTCACAACACCTATAAACTACATACAACACAATTTAAATGAATGAAAATTAAATAAGTTAGTTAAGAAAAAGTATACCTCCGAGACTAATGACAATCCCTACCGCCGGAGGAAATATTTCCAAGAGAAGGTAGCTGCTGCAATGCAAATGTTTTGCAGCTTCTGCCTTCCTGCATTTTGGTAAGTTCAGTAAAGTGAAAGACTTTGCGCGACGAAACCATCTTCGCGCAAAGCCTTGCGCTTCAAATTTTTGGCACCATCCAACTACACCTTGTTGCATTTTGCCGTGTTTTCAGAAAAAAATTAATTTTTTCATTCACTCTTCACATTTTTTGAAACCACCTAAATACCTAATAAATCAAGAACTTATTTGGTTATACCACTAGTACAAATTAATTAATATACATATTTATTAAAATGTATTAATTTTATTAATATTAAACATTAAGTACATATTTAATAAAACCCTTCATAATGCCAAAAACTTAAAATTCAAATTTAATTATTAAATAAGCAATAAAATTAAAATAAAAAACACAATTCTACTCATCCGCCGGTAGTTGTGGTTCTTGCTGTAGTTATGCCGCGCGTTGATTATCAAACTTCCACTCCTGGAAACGTGACTTGAACATGTTGTTGGTAGCCTTCATCAGATTTGGGTCATTTTTGTCAATGTCCCAATTAGGCTGTCATGCAAAAATTAATAAATTAAAAGCTCACTATTTTATTATATTTAACAAACATTATTATTTAATTAATAAAATTAACACATACAGCTAACTCATCAATCATGTGCATTTTTAGCTCCTCGGGGATGGCACTCCAAGACTCCCACTCTATAGCAAATTGGTACGCACCAACGCTCCAATGTCGGACCACAAGCTGGCGTGCTATTCTGACTTCACAACCCCTATTACTTCATCAGTAGTGATTCGGTAACGGCTGCGACCAAAAGTGTGTCGGACCCGTACCGCATCAAATTTCTTCTTGTCTATCCACAAAATATATTTTCATAATACTTGAGGTAAATAAAAAATTTATAAAAAATGTAAAATTTACAACACAAACCTTTTCCGGAACCTTCGTCATCCGTTGTCTTTGACGAATGCGCACCACTATCGGCCATCGTACCAACAATCGAAGAACGAACTAATTATAATCTGTAGACGAATTGTACTGAAGCGTTACCGAAACGAATTGCAAAGAATAAGGAGAGCAAAAGTGCATATTTATAGCAAGGTTAGGGACTTTGCGCGACGAAGACTTTGTCGCGCAAACATCTGTACTAAATACGGTATTGGTTTCTCTGATTCTCTTATACCAAATCCGCTGACCAAAAACTGAACAAGATTTGTGCGACAAAGGTTCTATCGCGCAAGGTTTTGCACAAAGACAGTCTTCGGCGCACAAATCTTCTCACGACGACTCTGATTTGTTTACAAGTATTTATTCTAAAAAAAATTAAAACCTTAAATAAATTGATATTATATTCCATTCAATTATGTAAAAACCAAACAGGAATTAAAGCATAATTAAGTCCAAACACATAACTTATAAAAAATCCTTAAATTTAAATATTGTCCTCAAAAACATAAATTTAAAACTACTATTTCGATGGTGCACCATTCCGCTCGACATCATAACGCCATTGGTTGTAACCTCCCTCCAACGCCGCCTCCATCAACTTCATCAACTCTTCGTTCGTATCATCATTAAGAGTATACTTACACTGTTACACATATATGTAAATAATTAATTCCAACACGTAACAAAAAAAAATTCACAAAATTAATTATTGATCCATCAACAGGATACTTACTAATAATTCATCCATCACCGCCTTCTTCACATTCTCGGGCACATCTTTCCAAGAATTCCACTCAGCAGTAGGATAATTATTCCCCATTGCTACATCAATCGCATGCGCAAACCCAAAATTTTGCTTCAAATCATACGGGTTAGCGGTGGGCACGCTATGATCCTTGTTTTTATCCTCCATCCCAGCACGAATAGAATTGTGAAGAATATGGACAACATAATTATGAAGAATAAGGAGAGCAGAAGCACATATTTATAGGAAGGTTAGGGCCTTTGTGCAACGAAGGCTTTGTCGTGCAAAGACTCACACTAATACAGTGTAGATTCCTATTGATTCACATGCACCTTAACGCTCTGACTCAAAACTGACTGTAACTTGCGCGACGAAGCCTTTGTCGCGCAAGTGTTCCTCGGTTTCCCATGCATTGAATGATCTGCCCTAGAAACTGAACAAGCTTTGCGCGACGATGCCTTTGTCGCGCAAAGGTTCCGCGGGAAAATCTTAGTCGCGCATTTATTTTCAAGCCAAAAAAAAAAACAAAAAACAAAAAATCACTTGTGGTTTTCTTACTGGCTTTGCACAATGACCATCTTTTTCTTCGTCGTGCAAACGTTTTTGTGCAACAAAGAACTTCATCACGCAACTCTCACTATCTTTGTTGCGCAAGGCATACTTACTCGATGAATATTTCTTTGTCGCGCAAGTAGTTTTTCCTACTAGTGATCGGGCAAGAGTTGTGTCAATGGATTTCCAAGAACCATGACTGAATATCTGTGACACTTTGAAAATAGGAATTGAACTTTTGACCGTATATGACTTTACCCAACGGAGGATCGTCGGGCAGGGGTTGTGTCAATGGATTTTCAAGACCGTGACTAGACCTCTGTGACATTTTGACAATAAGAATTGGAAATATATGACTTTAATCGACAGAGGGTTGTCCAGCAAGAGTCAAGTCAGTGGTTTTTCAAAACCCGTGGGGGAATATTTGTGACACTTCGAAAATTGAACTTTTGACCACGTATATAGGTTTACCCGACGAAGGTTTGTGGGGTAAATGAAAACATAATTTTGAAAATAAATTAATACTATCTAAGCTTACGAAATTTTGTATATAATACCAAAAGTAAGGTGATTCAATTTATACCATTATTACATTATGATATTCAGTGCTCCAGTCCAATTGAATACTATAATAACAATAGAATTGGATTGGATCGTGTAAACTAGTTTCGTAGAATGCGTTTATCCTTCTAAAACATCGATTCCAAAACACTTGGTCCTTTTTCTATACTTTCATTAAGTAAAGTATAAATTTCCGTGAACAAAGGCTCAGCCATAGGGTTTCGGCTTTAGAATCCATTACAAAATACTTAGAAATAAAGATAAATTTACATGACAAATCTGATTATGCAATGCCTAATGCATTTGTTGGGGATTACAAAACATTTAACAAAAAGCCCGGTCCTGAGCTCACAAGGAAATAATTTTAAATCCAATTATCCCTGAGCTTTAGAAATAGGGCTGAGCTTTTTTTCTTAAACGGCTCACCCTTAGGATTTAGGGCTTTTAACATGGTATCATCTCCATGTTCTTTCACATGCAAGAAATTTGAGGAACATTTGTTCATCATGCTCTTCGACATTATGGTGGTATTCGTTGGTAAGGTTTGGGTAGTGGGAACAGTGGTTCTTGAACCAAAGAAGAATGGGAGAAGGGAGAAAGAGGAATAGGAAGGCACAAAGTAAAAAGAAGAGTGAGGCACAAACTTAAAAACTTATGGTTATTGGTTTGCCCAATGAACACATTTGTCGGGCAAGTACTAGGTAAACATCAAGCAAGCTCGTGGTGGTGGATATTTATTACACGTCACTAGTGGACTTTTTACCACCGATAATACAGTTTGTCGACGAACCTCATTCTTCGGGCAAATGTTTCCTACGACAAACATCTGATTCGTCGAGCAACACTTTATTGAGGAGAAAAAAGAAGAGTGAGGCACAAACTTAAAAACTTATGGTTATTGGTTTGCCCAATGAACACATTTGTCGGGCAAGTACTAGGTAAACATCAAGCAAGCTCGTGGTGGTGGATATTTATTACACGTCACTAGTGGACTTTTTACCACCGATAATACAGTTTGTTGACGAACCTCATTCTTCGGGCAAATGTTTCCTACGACAAACACCTGATTCGTCGAGCAACACTTTCCCATCTTCGTGCCAAAAGTTTACCCGACGATTTACTTCGTGCCCTGTGAATCTCTTCTGTCGCGTAAAGGTTTTTAGTATACAATATGTTGACCATCTTCACTCTACCAACAGAAATATTCGTCAAGTAAAGGTGTTTTATCCAACAAAATTTATTTCGTCACTCAAAGTTTTGTAGGGCAAGCCGTATTTTTTGAACTTAAGAATTATATATCTGACATGCGTTATGAATTTTCTGTGTAGAAAGGAATTAATAGTCTTGCACAAATGTTGGTGGAGGCAAAAAGGGATAGACGAAACACCTGGTGTACTTGCTAGTCAAATTAGCATTGATTTTACCAATTGAAACTACTTTCGTTGAAAAAGTGATGGATATTGTGAAGAACATCATGATAAAATGGAAGATCAATCGTTAAATGGTAGTTTAGTTGTATACATGGAGAAAAATGTATTCGATTCTATTGATAATAATGTTGCAATACGACTTTTTCGAAGCACATCGTGACATCGTGGACAAACCGCTTTAGGAAACGTAGCGCCATCAACCCCCGCCACCTTTAACCCTCCAACGAAAAGTTGTGTTTGCTTAGGCCACCTTTGCACATCTAGATAGAAAACAAATTAATAAAAATGAAAAAAATTAAATTAAATTATAAAATCCATTTACTTTTTTACCATATCAGTCAAATTTTATCGGATTTTCTGTTTTATTTTTTCATTTCTAATTGGTCCAGGTGAAATTTCCTTAAACTCAAATTTATTTTATTGGACAGAGAAAAATATAAAAATTATTTCCAAAACTAATTAACGGACATTTTTTTGCTGGATTTTTCCCTTTTTGGCTGTTTTGGGGTTATAAATTACATCTACCCTCACAGTTGCCTTCACGAATTCAGACAGTTTCCTCAAAACCCCCGCGGCTGTTTTCATATTTTTATTTTCTCGTGAAACAAACGGGTAATCGTATTATTTTATTTTACAATATTTTTTTTGTTCATCGAATGAGTGAAGTATATGAAAAGTACGTAGAGTTTGAGAAGAGTAAGAATTGAAGTGTTAGGTGATTCATATATATATATATATATATATATATATATATATATATTTAAAGTTATGATTTTGTTGATTTTTTTATCTTTTGATTGACCATGAAAATGTTTTGATCTTTTTTTCGTCGTTGTTGTTGTATATCTGTGCTTATCAATCTTTTGATTTAGAGTTGTCTTGGCCGCAAAAAATAAACAGAAAAATTAAAAAAATTAATGTTTAAAAGTTTCAGATTCACTCTATTTCCCTCTACTTTTTTTTATTGAAATGATACATATTTTCACTCTCTCTCTCTCTTATTTTATTTTATTTTATTGAAAATGATATATATATATATATATATATATATATATATATATATACATGTATATATATATATATATATATATATATATTTATTTATTTATTTATTTGAAACGGTTTATTGGAACTTTGGGCTGGCTTAATTAGAAGTCTTGATATTTGAATGCCTCAAAAAAACAACCCAAACTCTTTAGTTCTTCTACAGTTATGATAACTTGTTGGTTGTGTCCCTTGTGGGACGTTCAAACCTCAAAGTTTTAGATGTTGGAAAAGATGAATATTTTTTTGAGTTCAAAGCATAAATCTTTTTTGTCCTGGGTTCTGATTTATAATTTTTACCTCTTTAGTTGAGTAAAATGGATGGTCTGAATTTATTTTCTAGCCCGTTGATAATAAAAAAAAATTTGTATTCAATTCTTTCTTGATACTTTAGGGTTTCTGGTTTAACTGGTTTTGATCTGTACAGGTTAAAATAAAGAATAAAATATTTGAGTTAATTATCATCTTGGCCTCTTTTATCTAGTTTCTGTTTGTTTTATTGTTTTTGTTTTTCTTTGTCATGCCTCGTTTGTTGCAGTTGCTGATAGGTTTTGGAGTTTTAGTGTGATTTCAGGTTTTTACGCATGGCATCTGAAGGGCAAGGAACGATTGAAATTCCATCAGGGTTACCTACAGCAGCAATGGAACAAATGTTTGAAGGTCCAGTGGGGTATCAGGCGTTCCCGAACAGCATCCAGGCTGGAACATCGCCTGCAATGGCCCCACCACCGGTGAGTGGTGGAGCTAACGGTGCTAGCACTTCAGGGAAGAAGAAGAGGGGCAGGCCGAGGAAGTATGGCCCCTATGGGACAGCACCAGCGGCAAAAAAACCCTCCTCACCCGATGGGACAGTGCCGCCGGCTACTGGAAAGTGCTCTTCAGAGCAGAAGGGCAAGGCACCAATGGCCGAACCAATTTGTGCGTATATTATAACCATTTTAGTATTTACTCATTTGCATTTTATAGCATGCAGTTTGGGTCTGATAATGATGTGTTTGTAACAAAAATAAGGTATAATAAATGTGCCACAAGTTGATCGATATGAAATTTTGATGGTTTAAGTTCGGTTTTGGTAGCATTAATAGTTTGTTTCTGTTTATTTTATATTGGAACTGCTTTCAGACTTGGAAGATTATTAATTAATACACTGGGATTTTGAAGTTGATCTCAGTTATAGGATAGATAATGAAACCTCAACTTTCTTAACTTAGAATACAACTTTTTCTTGATTCTGTGTAAAAAGTTTGAATTTCTAAGTTTGTTTTACACAAACTCCAGCTTCTGAGGTTTAGCAGCTAATCCTGCTTTGGTTAATACACCTACCGAGATATGAAGAAGGCCCTTTCATCAACATAAACCCGCAAACCTTATTATATTTTACTCGTTATACCCCCTTGTCTCATATCTACACCGCCCGCCTTCACAATTCGCTCACTAATCATTTAGCACTCGCTATAAAGCGAAATTATTATCTAGCCTTCCTTTTGTATTTAGTCCTTTCCTTTTGAATATTTTTCCGACAAAATATTAAGGAAGGATCTTCTTGTCCCGATCTTAGGTGTTCCATTGCTTCTTCTCTCAATTCTCTCACAATGATCCTCATCAATCTAAACTATAACCTCATCAATTTTTAGTTGTTATATGGATCCACTTCCCTCAAACATCAAATTAATCTAAATCCCTCCTCAATGGTCCAACACCCTTTCAGCCATCATTTAGCTCGGAGTAACCCCTTCGCTCGTCATTAAGCTATGGTTAATCCTTTCACCTGTCATTAAGCTCAGGTTGGCAATTTGAGTTCACTCCCATACTAATTTGGCCTAACATGATGTTTTTTAACTAATCGTGTCGAATGACACTAACCTGGTGGTTCCTTGTATTTCTAAACAAGATATATTAGTTATGCATTACTTTTTGGATAAAAATCCACTGGTCTTGATCAGTTTTAACGAAATATAAGATGACTCCTACAATACATACTATGAAATGAGATGCACTTACTCATTTTAATTCATATATTACTAGCTAAATGAGTTTCATGTCAAAGGTGTTTGACACTAACTCGAACCTGTTATTATTCGTGTTTGCAGCTCTTGTCAAATTCATGTTCGTTTTAACTTTTAAGGAATGATCAATCCTGAACCTGCTCACTTCGTGTGAGTTAGATTTATATAAAAATTTCACCCTAGATTCATCCCTAAACCGGACAGCATCATCTAGCTTTCTTTTGTGTATAATGCTTTTCCTTTGGTATACGGATGCCTTCATTTTGTATTTTTCTTACAAATCTTGAGAGCGATGTTCATGTCGCAGTTCCTATTGTTCCATTTTATCATCGGTTCTCTCTCACATACTGGGAAGATACAAACTGTTTCTTTTTTACTTAAAATATTTGTTTTAAGTAAGAATTAGACAAACAGAGATTATATTATGGTTTAATATCGACGAGTTGTAATTTTAAATCGATCTGTCCATTTTTGTTTGGTTTGTCATGAATTGTGTGAAGAGACAATTCTTAGCTGAATTAGTTTTTTGACATGTGCAGTTTTGGCGTACTCTTAGGCTTCATTTCTTATTTGACAATTTAGTAATGTAGTCTATGAATTAGGCTCACTTTTTAATCATGTGTACATGTTTACTGTGCAGAACCTCAGAATCGAAGGGGTTCTTTACGATGTTTAGATTTCTCGTACTATTAGTTAGTGGCTACTAGTTTGCTGTTCAACTTCAATATTGTTGGACTCCAGAAAATCAAGCAAAAAAATTTAACTCATATTATTGGACTTAGAAATGGGTCCACGTATATGTTTGCGGCTTGATTTGATCATTGCTGAAATATCACCTTGAGTGCTTCCATTTGGGATTAAGAGAGTGAATATCATGATTGTTTATTTCTAAGGAATTTTGTGCTCACCTATCAAGAAGGAATATTTCGTTATATTTTAGAGCAAACATTATGGTGCTGAATATTCAAACTGGATTTTTTTAAGGGATACCCTAGACTAACCGTTTCTATATTGTTATTTTGCAGGGGAGGACTGGGGTTCAATCGAGACTACTTTGAACAATTTTACGCCCTGTATGATCACTGTCAATTCTGGTGAGGTAAAATATAGCAACATTTCTACTGAGTGTAGTTTCTTCCTGATTTGTAATTCTCTTTTGGTTTGCTGTCTGCCCTTGACATGACTTTCACCCAGGTTAAATAAAAATGTAGAATATGTTTGGGGTGAGGGATTTCTAAATTTGAAGGCAATTAAGCAAAATGATGAAAAAATGGATCACAAAAATTTAGATAGGAGGAATTAGAAAATGCACCGCATGAGCATTACAAAGACGTGTTAGAGGGATTTGTAAATGACTCGTTCCATTTCCAAGTAGTAATTTGTAAATCACTCTCACATTCCTTTTGTATTAACGCTCATGTAGTGCATTTCTAATCTCTCCTATTTTACTTTTTATGATCTATTTCTTTATCACTAGCTATGCCAAATAAATCCATTAAAATTTAGAGGTTCCTCACCCATACATACCCCTACTGAATGTAGAAAAGTATCACAAGATTGACATAACAATTTATTAGAAACATAATGGCTTTACTTAAATAGATGATAGCCCTAACAGAAACTTTACCAATTATAAGTAGTAAACAATTTTGTTACGAGATATGTTTTACAATATTACTTCCTCTATGTGTTTGATCAGTATGCAACTCAAATTTTTTTTCCTAGATATGTTTATTGTTTTCCTAGGCTGTCTTTCCCTCTATCTACAACTTGATTAATGGTGTATAAACCTTCCTTTTTGTTTACTGGGTTTAAGGATGTTGCATGGAAGATTGCACAAACTGCTCAACAAAACACTGGTCGAGGTATTATCATTATGTCTGCAACGGGAATGCTTAAAGAAGTTACACTGATTAACCCGGCTCACAGAATCAGTCCTATAAAACAAGAGGTCTGCCATACTCATTCCATTTCAAGATGTATTTTGTGTGTGCTTGTGTGTGTTTGTGTTTGTGTTTGTGTTTGTATTTTACACCTTGGTTTAAGAATGAAAGCAATATGTGGATATCGATATCTTGATGCAGTTCTGCAATGTGCTTACTGGAGGCTTCTGTTATTCTAACATACATTGCTAACTTTCTTGTAGGGTCAGTTTAATATAATTCAAATCTCTGGGTCGTTTATGATGTATGACAAGAAGGGAACTTGCAGTGGTGGAATGTCTATTACGTTGGCAGATTCTGATGGTCGTAGTGTAGAGGGATCTGTTGGAGGATCTCTGATAGCTGCCACTCCTGTGCAGGTGAGGCTTTTCTCTTATAGCGTTGTCTCTCTCTTTCTATGACGTGTGATTTCTTTTTTTTATTTCCTTGCCTGTGTTTATACCGCTTTGGTCTATATTATAACGGGCTTCTGGTATAGTGAAAGAATTATACAAACTATTAACAAGTTGAAAAGATTAAAGAAAGTTATTTTCGCATTATTTTTTCTCTTTTTACACATCTTTTTTTTGTTTATGTCTTTGGATTGAATAACGGAAAGGAGAACTAGAGTTATGTCAAACAAAGAAAATGGTGTGTGAAAATCACTTCCAAATATTTAAAGGTCTTTAGGACACACGAGTTAACTAGCATGTACGTGTTCAAGTAGATTGTTAATGATGTGTAGAAATCACTTCTGAATATTTGAAGGTCTTTAGGACAACACACAAATTAACTAGCATGTACGTGTTCAAGTAGAGTGTAAAATTAACCAAAATTTTGACCTAACAAAGATGGACGTAAGTTTTTTTCTTTTCTTTTCTTTTTTTTTTTTTTTTTGGTCAAACAAGATTGACATAGGTTTTGATTATCATCAAAGAAAGTTGGGGTTCTACCATAAAACTAATTGGCAATATGTGGAACTTTGCAAGGTTTCTACTCTCACCGATGTGAGACTTATTTACCTTCACATCTCACATTATTTACTTTAGAAGGTTTAACATAGAGCTTTGCTTTGATTATCCATATACCCTAAAACGAATATCTTACCTTTCTATCTTTGAACATGACAGGTTTGCATAGGCAGTTTCACCATAGGACAACAAACAATAACTCCTCAGGCGGTGAAAGGCCCAACAGGACCAGAAATGACCTAAGTTCACGTTCTACTGTAGCATCTTAATGGTGACTACTGACGTCGACGGGCGCTTTTATTCGTGAGAAACCCCAATTGTCACAGTGCGGTTATGAATTTAGTGATTGGTTTACAATTTACATTATGGAGGCGTTACAATGATAAGAAGACTCGACTTTTCTTTTCTTTTGGTTATAAGTTATGTCCTTCTGTTCTTAATTAGTCATGTGTTCATCTTTTCTTGCTCCTTATCTCCATTATTCTTGTTTCCAGATTCTGAGAATCAGTAGTCTGAGATAGATATGTAAGAGCAAGATTAAAACTAATAAAGATTCAACCAATTGAATCACAACTCTCCAGTGATGTCAACATGAATTAAAACCCTGTTATTAAAGCTGCAATACTAACCTGCAGAATTCAATCCAGATGATGAAGCCATTGCAGCTTCAAGAACTATAACCTTCTCCTCTTTAGCAATACGAAAAAGCTCTCCAACGAATAGGACTTGAAATCTCAATGAGCCAGGGAATTGCAAGAGCAGTGACCAAGCCAAGGAATTGCAAGAGCAGTGGCCACGTTCTTATATAGTATTCTTTAACCATTCCCTATCGGAATCGGTTTAGAATTTGAACTCAACACAACCAACATGTAAACATTAGTCCTAAATAAGTTCCAACACTGAGTTTCAATTCCACAAGAATTACTCATAACTTTTATCATACTTATTCCACAAGTAATTCGAATAAGTCACAGCTTCAGATTTTAGACTTCTCCATATCAATGTCAAACACTACAGTCAGTTCTCTTACATAATTCATACTCATAAACTTACATTCTCCCACTTGAGTATGAACATGATACCCAACTTTCAAGATTTACAGAAATGATCACCAAGTCTAAATCTCATAACAGCTTATCATCACATACTCATATTCAAATACATTTCAAAATATGGAATTCAAGGATCTAATCTGCACAACACAGAATCAATCCAACAATTACAACATATCTAATATGTACCTCATATTTATGTGAACCAACATAACAGCAATATCAAGAAAACACCACTCCCACTTATTAGCCAAGTCTCAACTCAACAATGTCAAGATCCCCGTTAACTTCCACACCAGAACATAATATTAATAGCCTTTCAAAAGTATGCACCAGTAAAATCACAAGAATTGATTTTCTAGCAAACAAAAACTATTATTAATGATAACTTGTCTTCTGGAACAATTAACCACAAAATTGGAAAAATTGAACTTTAAAAGAAAACCAAAATAAGACAACTGACTAAACTAAACAAACTTAAAATAAACTACCTAACTCACAAGTTTGCAGCTTCAACCATTGTTCAGAAGAATGAAGCATCAACAGCAGCTTTTAAGTTCCAGAATGGCTTACTCCCACTTGTCTAAAGATTCTAGCACTCCCATCTATGTCACATGCGCTTTAAACACATTATTAGGCAATGTTTTTGTGAGAGGGTCTGCAACCATCGAACTCGTTGACAGATACTGAATTTCTATCTCCCCTTTGAGCCAATCAAGTTTTTGAGCCAAACAACTTGTTTCATCCCTTCAAAGCATGCCACAAACTCAGCTTCCATTGTCGAGGTTGATATAATAGTTTTCTTGGCACTTTTCCATGAAACGGCTCTTCCACTTAACTTGAAAATATACCCACCAATTGATTTTCTCTCATTTACATCTCCAGCAAGATCTGAATTAGTGAATCCAACCAACTCCAATGTATTTTCTCTTCCATATATTAACATAAAACCTTTAGTTCTTTGCAGATATCTCAACACCTTCTTTGCTGCCACCCAATGAGCTTCTCCATGATTTGATTGAAAACTTCCCAAAAGTCCAACAATAAATGCTGAATCAGGTCTAGTACTAATATTATCATACATAAGACTTCCAACTAATGAAGCATAGAGCTTCATCTTTATTAGTTTAGTCTCATGCTCATTCCTTGGACATTGGCTTCTTGAGAACTTATCACCCTTGTTCACTAGAACATCAGCTTTGTCTGAGCTTACAAGTAAGATGTCATCAACATAAAGAACAAGGAAGATAAAGTTTGAATCTCTGGTCTTGAGATAAATACAATCATCCATCTTGTTCTCCATAAAACCATGTGACGTCACAACTTGATCAAATTTCAAAAACCATTGCCTAGAAGCCTGTTTAAGTCCATAGATTGACTTGTTTAATATGCAAACCATATGCTCCTTCCCATTTTCAACAAATCCAGGAGGTTGAGCCATGAAGATTTCCTCATCAAGTTCTCCATTCAAGAAAGCAGTTTT
Organism: Cotoneaster glaucophyllus; assembly: GCA_036320875.1. NCBI lineage: Eukaryota > Viridiplantae > Streptophyta > Magnoliopsida > Rosales > Rosaceae > Cotoneaster > Cotoneaster glaucophyllus. Next base: position 10,602,612 of record CM070070.1, read on the forward strand.
GACATCCATCTAGTGCAACTCAAGATCAAAGTGCGTTGTTAATGCCATGATGACTCTCATTGAGTCTTTGGAAGACATTGGTGAGAAAGTGTCATTATAATTAACTCATTCCCTATGTGTAAAACCCTTTGCAACTAGTCTTGCTTTATATCCTTCAATTCTTACCTCAGCATCCATTTTGGTCTTAAACACCCATTTGCAGCCAATTGTCTTGATTTTAGAAGGTGATGGTGTCAGAGTCCAGACACAATTTTTGGACTTGGAATCAAGTTGTTCCTTAATAATCACATTTGTTGAAAACTCAGGTTCAGCCATAACTTCATCAATCTCAGTGTTTGGTGTGTTCGATTTTGGGAGCACATGTATGTGATTGTAGTCTAAAGATGAAAATTTTTCATCCAACTGCACTTCTTCTTCAAACTCAAAGTTTTCTTGGACTATATTTGAAACATCTTCATCTTCCAGAAAAACAGCATTATGAGTTTCTTATATTCTGGTGTGTGCTTGAGTGTAGTAGAACTTGAAGCCTTTTGATTTCTCAAAATAACCAATGAAGAAACATGTTGTTCTGGGGTCTAATTTCTTCTCACTTGGATTATAAAATCTTGCTTCTGACTTGCAACCCCAAACATGAAAATAATCAAAGCTTGGTTATCTTCCATTCTATAATTAAAAATGTGTCTTAGGCACTGATTTAGATGGCACTCTATTCAAAATATAATTTGATGTCTTTAATGCCTCACCCCAGAGAAAACCAGGAAGTTTAGACCTAAATATCATGCTTCTCACCATCCCCATTTGGGTCCTATTTCTCCTCTCTGCCACTCCATTTTATTGGGGTGTGCCAGGAGTAGTGTATTGTGCTATAATACCAACGGTCCCTTTTGTTGTCCAGCTTCTGTGTACCTGCCAAAATACTCCCCTCCTCTATCTGATCTAACAATTTTAATCACAAGGTCCAATTGTTTTTCAACCTATCTTTTAAAGCCACATGTGCAATTTTCATCCCAGCCTCCTTAAAGCCACATGTGCCATTAGCAACATCTTTTCTTTTGTTTTTGCATAGTTCGCCTTTGGATCCCTTGCTCTCGTAGGGCACTCCCATTGAAAATTCCCTAGCTCATGACAGTTGTAGCATTCTAGGATAGATTTGTCGAACCCAAATCTACCATTTTCCCCTTCTTCTTCCACATTAGGTGCCACGACCTCCACCTCTTCCTCCATGCTGAACTCTAAACGTCACTTGAAGTGCTTGTTCATCCACAACATGCCGACTGATTCTTTGTCCGTGCACCAAGAGGCTGATCTGAAGCTCATCTATGGATAAAGTATCCAAGTCATTCGACTCCTCAATCGAGCAGACAACATAATCATATTTTGAAGTCATAGAGCTCAAAATTTTCTCAACCACATCCTCCATTCTTTCTCCGTGAATCCTCATCTTATTGGCTATGATGAGCGTCCTTCCAAAATAATCATTTATCGATTCCCCAGCCTTCATGTCCAGTACTTCAAACTTCTTTCGAAATGCCTGCAGTTGAGTGTGCTTGACACGTGTTATTCCTTGATACTTCTACTTCAAAGAATCCCATATATCTTTTCCAGTATCCTTCTTCATAATTGTTTCCAGGATCGAACGATCAATGGCCTGAAACAGGTAATTTTTGGCCTTCAAGTCTTTCAGCTTCTGATCTTCCTATGCCTTCTTCTACGAATCACTAGAATCAGATCCTCCTATTGTAGCAGTGATCCCTGTCCCCACCAAGTTCCAATATTCCTTGGAACGTAGAAAATTCTCCATAAGCATACTCCAGTGATCATAGTGCACATCAAACCTTGGAATGGCAGGTTGCACAAAGCTGCTTTCAGATGTCATGTCTTTTTTTCCTTCACGCTGGTAACTGTGTTTGCAGGTTTTGGTCAAGCCCCGTGATGGGGCTCTGATACTAGATGTTAGAACCAAACAAGGATATCAAAGAGCTTTGTGAGTGCAAAGTACGATTACGCTTGTAAGCTAGGAGAATTCTTATTAAATGAAATAACAATTATGGCTATTAAATAGCCTTACATCAAAACATGAATGGAAATAACAACCCACGATTTACAGGACCTACAATCGTGGTAAGTGACTAAGTCAAAACAGAAAACAAACTTGTCCCTCAAGTATAGGAGGGTTATTTGCATGACCTAGAATAAATCCCTAAAAACAAGGAACCCTAACAACTTCAACATTGGATGAGGTGAACTACTTGAACTGGGTTTCTTGGAAGTTAAATGTCACCAAACAACCGAAATGTGTGTAGTCTAAATCAAGAAAAAAGATAATACTCCAAATTAAAAAGATTTTTAGAAAAAATATATGTTAAATTTATATTATCATGGGAACTTTCATGAAAAGGACTTGGATCAAGTTTATTTTAAAACAAAAAAAAAAATCATGTTATAACTTTATTTAATGAAAAAGACTTAAATTTTAATGAACTCCTTAAATTTTAATAAAAATGACAAAAGAACTTAAATTTTAATAAAAAAACACATAATTTTAATATTAAAAAAAATCTGACGCGCTGACCCATGCGTCCTCACACTGTTTATGAAACTTGTTGCACTGTTTATGAAAACTTACGACACTGTTTATGAAACTTACGGCATTGTTTATGAAACTTATTATACTGTTAATTCAAATGTGCCACATAGAGTCTTCCAAAACATGGACATGGATATCATTCTGAGTCGTCGTCACCTTCGATGATTACAAAATCGGTATGCACTTTTGACAAGGGAAGAAAAGCAAGGAAAGCCTGTCGTAGTAATATTGGTGGGTGCGCCTGGAACCGGCAAGTCCACCTTCTGCGAACATGTCATGCGCTCCTCCTCCACTCTCCCTTGGGTACACGTTTGCAGGTATGTCTCAGTACTTAGTATGACACTCCGCATTTCTGTTCATTTGGGTTTGTTTATGCTGTTATATTTTTGTAGGATACTATCAAAAATGGTAAAGCCGAAACGAAAGCGCATTGTACAGCAAGAACAAAGGGATGAGTTTGTGAAGCTTGGTGGTAGTGCCCAGGTTGATGTTCATGATGTGGTGCTTGATCTTCCTGCCAAGCTTTGTATTTCGTGGTCAATGAAGGGAACGGGCCATGAAGGAAACTTGCAAGGTGGGAGAGCTGCTGCGGTTGTGAATAGAATGATGCAGAAGAAAGAACTGTCTAAGCTGGGGGTGGTAGTTGGTTAGAAGCAAAGTTGTCTGATGGAGTTTTTCATCGCAATTTTTATTTTTTATGTTTTTTTTTTTTCTTTTTGTCCTCATCATTAAATAAAATTTGTGCATGATTTTTTATTAAAATGTAAAGATTTGAAGTCCTTTTTATTAGTTTTCCTTATAAAATATGCCTACTCCAAGACATTTTTGCATTTCCATTAGAGATGCTCTTTGGACAAATCAGATATGGTTTTTTTTCTTTTTCCATTTTTTTTTTTGGGTGATTGAATTTAGAACTTAATATTTTTGGAAGGGAGAATCGAAGTTGGACATGGGGGTCAAAGATAAATGCTCTCAACTAACTAAGCTACAAGCACCTTACATTAAGCCGGTAAGTGCACTTAAGGCAGAGATACTGTTACAACTAAAATTAGAAAGAAGTACAAGTAAATACTGAAAAGCAAATAAATGGAAAGTATTTCAATAAAACAAGTCATTACTTAATACTTACCATCCGTCATATGAAAGAAGTACAAAATTGGTTGAACTTAGTAAGTACGGTGCTCAAATAATCATTTTACCAAAGAACCAAGGGGAAAACTCATAAGACTTGTTCATATTAGGCAACTCTTGTTTACCTCTTTCCCTTTCCTCTTTTACCATTTTTACCAAACTTTTTACCGCCCTTGGCCGACTTGCTCTTCATATAAGAGACCCTGTCGGCCTTTTTCTGTCGCTCCTTGCGAACCTGTTCTAAGTCTTTGATTTCAGAACGCACATGAGCATTAGGCACAGAGTGTTGCTTCCTGCCTCCGGAAGACTTACCCTTCCCCTGCCATCTACGGTTACCTGCAAAGAGACATGAGAACCACGAATAAGTAAAACGAGACACAAAAAGAAGCTAGCTCGGATGAACTGAGAAGTGTTAAACCAAAAAACAGATCAATCGCATTTAAGAGAAACAACAGAAAAGTACATAAACTTCAGAGAGAGAGCATTACCTGTGGAATCCTCAGCATTCCCTTCATTAGTTCCTGTAAAAGATACTCTCTTGTGTGAACGTTCTTTCCACTTCTTGTATATCCCAGTTTTCTCAAGTTTTCCTTTTGCACCACTCTCTGTCTTTATCTGTACACCATAAAATTTAGCATAACGTTCTGTGCAACCAACAAACAATACATGTTGCAGCCGCACCTTGCAATGACTACTAGAGAAGTAATAACGAGTTGATGAGAATTCATTAGGGTATAATCTGGAGTACGGAAAGGAAGTTCAGTGCATTCATTCTCAAGTAACGGTTTATATCAAGTTATCAACAAGTCTCAAAGCATGTTGTTTATGTGGTCGGTTTGAGCTAATGCTAGAATTTGACTGATGTGTCCTCTCTGACAAGGAATCCAAGTATGTTTTTCTTTGAGAATCTGTGACCACTGTTTCTATTAACCTCATGTGGGTTGGATATAGTTTCAACATGGATTGGTTAAAACTTGAATTTAACTACAGATGCAGTGTTATGCTCTATAGCAATTAATACACGGAACGATGCAAAGTGTCAAAGACTTGCAGATATAATTATGGATGTTGAGATAAAATTAATAAAACTACCTTGCCGCTAGCTGTCACGCGATCGCCATTGTTTAGCTTTATGTACTTTTTCCCCCTCTGCCACCCATTAATTTGATGAGGTTAAGGGTAAATTTAGGTAAACAAAATTAAAATAAGAAAACAATATTACTGTTCAAAGTACCTTATCCCAATGAAATACAGATTTCTGTTTCTTCATGCCAACATTATCATCTGCAATGAGATCGATAACAGCAGCTTCCAACCTACACAGACAAATGGGGTCAACTGAAGTGCAGACCATACAAAATTTCATACTTTTAATCTCGATAAAAATAACAAGGTAACTGAGAGAATTGTCATTGCATAGTGCCAGAAAAACTGGGTATCTGACAGAATCGTCAACATAAAAAAAGTTCATAAATAATCCACCTGTAAAATTTCAATTATATACACTAGCACTTAACCAATAGCATAAACCAAGTTAAAATTTTGTTAAATCAATTTCCATAGAGCTAGAGCAGAACCGAGTATTACCTATTTGAGTCAAAGTCGTCCTTCCCTCTCACTGAGAGTCCTGCTTCGGTATGCTGGACAACAAAATATCAGGATAGGCCAATATATTAGCCCGTTTCCAACTCTTGTGATCCAAATCCACAGCACAACTCAAAACACACAACTAAATGACGTAACAAATTTTTAAAAATTCAAAATCAAGGTGAGTAATATGGTTTTGTTTTTATGAGATTGGTATTGAGATGTTGGTAAACCTGTTACTCATTGAGTCTTTGTACTGTGTTTATAATTATTACTAATAAATTTTGTTTCTCATAAATAAAAATGTCATAACCCTTTACAGTCACAAAAGAAACTTCCAAAAACAGAGCCATCCAAAGCCAAGCACCAAAAGGTAAATCTATCATAACCCAAGTTAACTGCTGCTTCCCAATCAGACCATAGCAGAGAAAAATATAAAATCCCCAAAAATCAGGTGAAACAAAAGCCCACAACGATAACAAGAAATGACTTTGTTGTAGTTAGCAAGATTTTTTGTTTTATTCCCTTCAATCCTCTCCATCCAAAGAACCCAAAACACCACTAACAAACGAGAGCATAATATTGCTATACACCAGTGCAAATAACTTGAAAAGTTATAGAAGTTATATAACCTACATGATTAGTTGGTATTGAACTTATAAAGTTTTCATCATCCTTGAAGCTCTTTGCCTTCCTTTTGGAGCCTGAAGATACTAATACCCAAGGGAAAACAACAAAGTATTAATAATCCACTCCATAAACATGCTTAAAATATGTTAGGGGAAAGAAAGAAAAAAAACAGTAAAAAAAGAGAAGAAACTAAATCATTCCAAACATGTTTGAAAAGTGAGGATGAAACTAAAACTAAATGACTATATGCCACTGGATCCACATTCCAAATACCACGTTTCAGTATCAGTGAATACACCATTTCAAACAACTCGTAAAAAAGGAGCACAACGGGGACAAATTGTAAAATGAAAAGAATTGCAGAATTAAACTGTACACCTTTGACCAAGTTATATTACTAGGTTCTTTGAAAATTACCAATTAAAATGACTATAGGCTACTTAGGGATTTAGGATGACAAATTTCTCGCTATTAGTTCAAAATTGGAAAAAGTGCTCGTGCACGGAAAAACATTTGAGACTGTTTCTTTATTCTAAGAGTAAAAGTGGTCAAACTTTGAGCTATGGAATACCTTTCTTCTCCTTGGTCTTTGAGGGAATAAAATCATCATCTTCATCTTCCTGCAAGAATCAAAAGTTCATTTTAGCCCAATTTACTTGGGAAGACACCATAAAATTAGTGATATAACGCCTGAAATGTGTATAACCTTTGCATATACATAAATTAAATATATAGCTTACATGAGGGGTCCCTCAACAGAAGGGGACCGCACAGAACAAAATTAATTCATGCAAACAGTCTCTGAAGCAATGCCAATTATAGAACTTGTTCCAAAACGTTGCTTAATGTTAATAACTAACTGGGCGATAGCAAGTCCTTTATACATGCATAATAAACAATGCACGATGCATCAACATGGTGTTTCAAGTGATTATAAAAATTGCACACGGTTGCATTTCAAAAACATCAAAACCATAAATTACACACTACTGAAATTTTTACCTTTTCCGCATGATTATTATTAGAACGTTGTTGATGAAATAAATTAATGACCTCTTCATGAATAGCTCTTTTTTCCTTCATTACATCAACCCAGTGACGAGAAGAACCCTGCAAATAAGCCACATACTTAATAAAAATCAAACAAGGCCACCTTGAATATCGAGAACAGAAGCTACAGTCATTGCACATACTTGGCTAAAGCATACATAATTACGGAGAAAATAGTTGATTGGGTATTGCACATAACAAAAGTTATTTCATGCAAAAATATTTTATTCAAACAACAAAAGATACAGTTGAGAGTGAACATGAGCAAATAAAATGCCTAGAGCGAAAATGGGAGAGAGTGAGGAGGAGGAGAGGAATGGGGGTGGAGACAGGCGGGTGGTGTCGTGAAAGCTTGGGGTAAGACAGCTTAACTTGTGAACTCGGAAGAGCAATAGTAACTACAGAATAAGGGGGAAATTATTTCAAATGTGAATGCAAATATACAAAGGTGAAATACTAAATTGAAACAATGAATGGCAAAACAGATGCCTAAGCAGACAAACAATTACTAAGGATATGATTCTTCAATTATTTGACCATCTTAGTATTTAAGATTCAGGTTTTATGATTTAACCATTTTGTACTTTCTCACTACTCAACTTACCAATTGAATTACACACAACCACAGGAATCCTCATAAAAAGGAAAATTGGCATGTTCTTACAAAAAACTACAAAATTCCTCTCCATCTATTTTGTTCAGATCCTCACTACAGTATGTTGACATGAAACTTCCAAACTTGAAGGCTAAAGAATGACACACTTCTGTACATAAATGTTGAGGGCATAAAGTAATATATTTTGACTTTTGAGAACTAAAGACATTAAATTTTGTTATGTAAAAGATATTACCTGTGGACACAGACATACAGAAACAAAATGTAATAAACAAAATAAAGAAAGAAACAAAAGAAAAGAAAAGCTATGAAAGAAATATAAATAATTGCAAACAGTGACTCTGATGACGAGAAGAAATAACAAAGACACTTTGAATTAAGCCCAGTGTTTTCTCTTTCTATTCAAAAGGTCCCCAACATCCTCTCCCACAATAGGCACCACATTAAAGAGAATGATATATCACCTTACAAAGAGTACATGAATGATGTTTACAAAACAACCCCAATTATATATTTTCCAATGGAAAAGCTTTATATGGTTCTCTCTTTCATGCATGAATTTCCTATATTTCGAGTTTGTAAATTTGACAAACAATGAATAGGAGCAGTCTAATAGGTTAAATATGCCCGAATGCAACAAAGTAGCGGTTGTGTGATATAAACATAAGAGTATAAAAAACCAAAGACTTTGATCATCAGATAGAAAGAGTTTTGACTAAACTTGGTTAACAGAATAATAAGAAAAATGTCCAACAGATCAAGTCCATGCAGTTACCGATTAAATGAAATCTACTTCTAAAGACATAAAGTGGAGAGTTACCTTCAGATTCTTTGACTTAGCAGCTTCACCTTCAGTTTCTAGAATGGTCTGCTTGGGTCTAGCATAAATCAACCAATGAATGGTTAAAGTTAGCAACATCAGATCCTCAGAAGAAGAAACAGAATATAAGTGTATACAGAAATATTATTAGATCTATACGCAAAAAAGGGAAAAGCTTATAGTGTAAACCTGAATGTCTTCAACCGCTCAGAAAATGCCAATGCCTTCAACTCTCCACCATCCAGTACACTTTTAAAAATTGGATGCAACCCTTCGCGAGGTAAATCTTTTGCTCTTTTAACAGACTCCTTTGAAGGTGGGGGTTTTGTCTTTGAATACAAGCGGAATGCATTTGCACAGGTTTTCACCATATTACTGAGTTCTGAAGAAGAATCTATTATCTCTCTAACTCTATCCGAAACAAGATCTATAACTGTTTGGGGAAAACGCCCATAAACAGTTTCTCCATTAGCAATTGCTTGATCAATCTTAGACATCACTCCATCCATATCATGTAAAACTTCCTCCTCTGTGGGTGCAGCCCTAATTGGCTTTGAAAGAAACAGATGTAGATCTAAAAGGTTAGGCATATCTTCAGATGTCACAAAGGAGAATGCAGTACCAGTCCGACCAGCCCTTGCAGCTCGGCCTACTCGATGAACAAAAAGTTTAGGCTTTGATGGAAAGTCCCAATTGATGACATTGTCAAGCAATGGAATGTCAATTCCTCTAGCAGCAACATCAGTGACAATTAACTGCATAGTCTTTCTTGACCTAAACCTTGATACATTAATCTGGCGAGCATCATGATCCATGTCACCATAACATACAGAAGGCTCAATGCCCTCTTCTCTAAACAAGATATTAAGAAACTCCACATGATGTTTTGTAGATACAAATATCAATGTCTGCTCACCCGAACTAATATGCTCCCTTATCAAATAAAGTATTGCAGCATGCTTTTCTTCCTGTCGCAAGGTGAAAAACATAAGCTTCAAGTCAGGGCTGATCTTAGTATCCAAATCAAGCCGCACAAGCCGAGGGTCTTGCAGACCAGCCTTGGCAAACTCTGCAAGAGCAGAGGGTAGCGTTGCACTAAAAAGCAGGGTCTGGCGATTCTCACTCAGCTGTCCAAGGATTTTATGCAACTGCTCCGCGAAACCCATGCCAAAGAGGCAATCTGCTTCATCAAAAACAACATACTCCACTGTCCTAAGTGTCATGTCATCAACCTCAGCTAAATGGTGCATCAACCTACCGGGAGTTGCAATTATAATATCAGGGTTTTGGGCTAATTCTTCAAACTGAGTTTCCATGCTATCGCCACCAACTAGTAAACTAATACGGACATCTGCAACAAAGACAACGAATTTTGGTTCATACCATAAGTATATGACTTAATGCAACACTTAACTTGACTATATTGAAAAACGCAACATTTTTCATCAAATGGGAACTTCGAGTTCTTCCACTTTCCTCAAAGGACAAAAAAAAAATAAAAATTTAAAACAAAAATCGGTACACAACATACCCATGAAACGGCTGAGCTCTTTGGTAAACTTGTGAGTCTGTAGCGCCAAGTCCCTGGTGGGAGATAGAATGAGAGCCCGAACCCCGCCCTGAGGTACATGCTCCTTCAGTCGCTCGAGCATCGGGATCAGAAAAGCGGCGGTCTTGCCAGAACCGGTTCTGGCCATGGCAACAACATCGTTTCCAGCTAGAATAAGCGGCATGGTTTTGCGCTGGATGGGAGTGGGTACTTTGTAGCCCTTGCGCTTGATTGCATTGAAGACATTGGGACTGAGATTCAGAGACTCAAAGCCTCCAGACTTGGCCTTCTTCTTCTGTATCTCCCTTCGTTTCAGGTCCTTTTTCGAGCTCACGTAAACCATCGTGTTTTCGGCTCTTTCGGATCTCTGTGTTTCTTCGTTACACGAAAATTAAGTTGAAATTACACAGCCAAGAACTTCAATTGGAGAAGATTGCAGGCACACAAACTGTTCAGCCAGGCAATAAATTCAAAATTAAAATTCGGCTATAATTTTTTAAATTCCTTCACGAATATTGAAATCTAGAAGGGATTAATTTTAAGATAGTAAACGAAAACCCTAGGCAATTGCAGAGCCATGGCGGCACTTAGAGAGATAGATAGAGAGAGAGAGGCACTAAACCTGGAGTTTGTGGGTGGCTGACGAATGAGACGGGAGGCTAGAGTTTGGAGGCGGCGTCGCTTTCTGCTCTCCCTAGGTTGGCAGCGGCGGATGAAGAGGAAGCCACGAAATGCCAAGGGAAGGGTTTTAGAAAACCTCACGTGGCAATCCGCTGCGTGAAGGTCCAGTGTATTTTCATCTATGGTCCACTTATCCCGCACCACGTGTATGACATTGTTATTCTCATCAACTCCAATGGATATACCGCGATGAGATCCTCTCTCGACTCTCTTCATAGGATCGCGGTTCATCATACATCGTGTAGTTAATTTTTTTCAAGTATTATTTGTGTTCAATTTTAAATTAAAAAGTTCAAAATGATTTCTAGCTGCAGGATGACATCGTACATCGTGCAGTCAATTTTCGTCAGGTACTGTTTGTGTTCAATTTTAAATAAAAAAAAATCCAAGATGATTTCTAGCTGCAGAACGGACACGATGAAGCAATCCCTGAAATCCTCACTAAGAGGATTCAAATAGGATCCTATTTTGATATACCACACCACATGTATGACATTGTTATTCTTGGATCAACTTCAATTGTTGCGTTAGAACCTAAAATTTAGACTCTAAACCAATTCAAATCATAAGGCCTAAAATAAATATTTGGATGAAACCTAAACTTTAGACACATTTAGCCTAAAAACAGTCCAAATATATTTTTCTTGCCCATTATTGCGAGTGGACACGCCAGAAAGAAGGCCAATCTCGGTGCAACGACGCACGACACTTCCTTGCATGCAACACAAGCGACAAGGCAGTCAACCATAGGACCCAGTGGGCTGACACATGTCAGTCACTTGCACGAGCCCAACCACTCTTTTTGGTGATCCAACAGCTGGAATTAATGGGTCGTTTGATCCAATGGTCCAAATTCAAATTCTTGTTTTAGAATTTAATTTATAAATTCATTAAATTAAGATCGAATATTATCAAATCTAGCAGTAAAAAAAAATCTAACGGCCCAAAATTAAATTCAACTGCTAAAATAATAAAATAAATTAAAGTACTTAGATCTAAATTCACTCGAAAACTCTATAAATACCTATGTATTTGTTCAAACATCTGCACAAAATTCATTGTCGTCATACAGTTCTTCCATTCTTTCTTTCTACCCACTTCCAAAACTATTTCTTCTCATTTCCAAATTTTTCAAGATGGCAAAAGATCATATTAGAGGTACTAATTGGTGAAATGATGAAGTTTGAAGCATTAATGATTTTTCATTATTTATCGGAATTTTAACATTTTTACATTAAAATGTTCATAAAAATAAATTAGGATAATCTACATAAATTTTATTATTCTAGTTACCAAGAAAAAAATCAAGTTAAATTCATTCTTTAATTTCTCGGGCTAAAATATAAGACAAAATTATTGGAGAAAAAAAAATTTCGATTAAAACCTAATGGCCCCTTTGGTATCCCACTAAAAAAATTTCATCCTTTTTAAAAATATTTTAAGACAATATCTTAAGATCAATTTTTTATAAAACTCAAAGACTTATTTGGTATGATACAAAATTGTAAGTCTTAACAATTTAAAAAACTAAAAAAAACAAAGCTTTGCCAGCAACCCCTGCTGGAGCCAAATGAGGAAGATCGAGATCATAAGATATAAAGGAGAGAGAGAAGCAATTGGAAGAGGGGGAGAGAGAAAGAGATAAAAATGAGGAAAGAGAGGATAAAGAAATGAGAATCTGGAGAGAGAAAGTGTCACATCCCGGCCCGGGCCCCCACCACATCCCGAGCTCGATTCCGCCGTAGCACGATATTGTCCGCTTTGGGCCCCAGTCACGCCCTCACGGTTTTGTTTCTGGGAACTTATCCCTACAAATCCTCGAATGGTGTTGCACCCTATGGTCCTCGAGTCGATTCTCGCCTTGTTGGTTATGCCGACGCAGGATACTTATCTGATCCGCACAAGGCGCGCTCCCGAACGGGTTATGTCTTTACCGTTGGAGGCACCACAATATCTTCAAGGTCAACTAAACAGACCTTAGTTGCCACTTCATCTAACCATGTTGAAATTCTCGCCTTACATGAAACAACTCGGGAATGCTTTTGGTTGAGAGCAGTAATGGGCCACATTCGAAGCTCCTGCGATCTTTATCCCACCGTTGATGTCCCGACGACGATCTTTGAAGACAACGTAGCTTGCATCGAACAACTGAAGAAGGGTTACATCAAAGGAGACAACACCAAGCACATTAAGCCGAAGTTTTTCTTTTCACATCAACAACAAGAGCATCAGAAGATTGAAGTCACGCAAATCCGTTCACAAGACAATCTGGCCGACCTCTTCACCAAATCACTGCCGAAGACGACGTTTCAGAAGCTTGTTCATGGAATTGGTATGCGTAAACTTTCTGAGTTGTAACTTTGTTGTTTCTCTTTGGAATTATGTCAAACTCAGGGGGAGTATCCTGTAGATACTTGCTTGATCTTAATGTACTCTTTTTCTATACGATTATGAGCATTTTTCCCACTGAGTTTTTGCTACCTAACTAGATTTTAATGAGGCACCCACCTTGGGTTGGTCATATCCTTGATGACGTCATCTAGAAGTTTCTTTTGACTTTGCATTTCTCACGCATTTTTCCTTATACTATACATTTTGTCCCTCCTCGGGTTTTTGCCATAGCCTTAGGGTTTTTTAGTGAGACTTACTACTTATGCAAGTTCCTACCTTATTGAGAATAAGCGTTGGTCCTTAGAAATAGTGCCGACAAGTCGACTTCCTCAACTTCTGCATGATGCTAAATCTACCTTGAGTATTTACACACTCAAGGGGGAGTGTTGTAAACATTCCTAGTTTAAGTGTGATTGTGTAAATCATACTTTAGATTTGATTCTAGTTATCATTTCCTATTATATCTTGTATTCCTTGGGGATGAAGGAATATCTTCTCTCCTTTTACTACTATAAATAAAAGCACAATGTAGGAGGGATAACAACATACACACATTCCCTTACAATTCTACAAACACACATCTCTCTCTCTTCTCCTTACTGCCGACCCTCTCTCTCATTGTCAGATAAAATAGACCACAACAAAAGTGTGTTTTTAGAATTTTTAAATTTAAAGCTCACTATCTCTTTTATCTTTTCTCTCACACTCAATATCCTCTCTTTTGTGCCAGGCAGGTGTTAGGATTTTGGCTCGTCAAATATGACCTAGTTGGTTTAGGATTGTTTTAGGAAACCTAGAGGTACACCGATTCTTGTCCTAGAGGGATTAGGAAAGAATTTCAGTTTTCCTTATTCAATTTAGGTTTGGATTTCTAGAAGTCTATTTGGATTTGGATAAGTGTAATTTCCTAATCCACTTAGAAATAGGAATTCAATCAGCCTTGGGACATGTAAGCCAACCCTATGTCTATAAATAGGGCGTGGCAATGCTGATTTTTAGAGGAGAAAAAGAAAACAGCCAGACAACCAAGAGTTTTGAGATTAGTTCTAGGGTTTGCAAAAGTTGTGTAATCTAATCTCTATTATTAATCAAAGGAGCGGTGATTTATCTACCTAGAGAAATCACAACTGGACGTAGGTAAAAGTTCTATCGAAACCAGTATAATTCTTATGTGTTTCTAAGTTTTCTAATATTTGCTAGTTTAGTCTATTGCCGTTGGTTACGTCAAAGAACAAGGTCTAGTGGGCGTTTTTTCAACTGCAGGCTTATCTCGGATAACTCATTACTTGCTGCTGAGATCTGTAATTTCCTATCGAAGTGTCGTCAGAGGAAGAAGGGTTTCTTTTCTTTGAAATTGGACATTAGTAAAGCTTATGAACAGATCGAATGGCCTTATCTCAGAGGTATCCTTACTATAAATGGGTTTCTCTTCAAAATGGATTAAACTGATTATGTCATTTATGTCTTCAGTCTCATTTTCTATAATCAACGCCAGTCCAAAGGGGTATGTGGTAAGGAGATCCCATATCCCCTTATTTATTGCTTCTATGTGCGGAGGAGGGGCTATCCACCCTTATTGCTAAACGCGAGGAGGAAGGAAAATTACAGGGGTCTCCAGATACTCGCAGACGATAGCCTACTTTTTAGCGGGGCAAATAAGGCGGAATGCTCCCAGATTTCCGAGGTCCTCCATTCTTATGAGTTGCTCTTCGGAGCAACAAGTCAACCTTCTTAAAAGCGAAGTTTGCTTTAGTCGCAACATTAAGCGACCAGAGCAACTAAAACTTGCCAAAGTATTTTTGCGACAATCTTAATCGGTTAATTGCCTCCTTTTGGTGGAATCACTGTGAAGGGGAGAGAAGAATACACTGACTTTCTCGGGAAAAGTTGTGTTTACCGAAAATCGAAGGGGCCTCGGGCGTTAGGAAACCTGGCATCCTGTTTTTGGGTTGAGATTTGGAGGGCAAATGTTCCACCCAAGGTGAGCATATGTGTCTGGAGGCTATGTAAAAATATGGTCCGCCAAGCGCCATTTCACGACAGATCTGCCGTGCGTAATGTGTAACTATCATTCCTCTGCCATTATGTTCATCTCCCGCCAATGCTTCTGCAAAATTGGATAATTGATTATGGTTTCCTGCTTTTTCCGGTTTCCGAGAGAGAGAGACCGAGGAATAGACACTAAACCTGGAGGTTGTGGTGGCTGACGGCGGAGAGAGGAGGGAGGCTGGAGGTTGCAGCCGGCGGCGATGTTAAACCAGAGGAGGGCGCGAAATGGGGACGGAAGGGGTTCTATAGTGTTAAACCGGGTTTAATATCGGCCGCGAGAAAGTCCACTATATTACCATACACAAGCAACTGATATCACGCCGCGTGTTCGTTGCGTTTTTTTTTTTTTTTTAATTAATTTTTTTTTTTGTGGAAATTAGGTTGTTCTGTATCGTCGGAGAAATATTCAGAACAAAGAAAAGCGCAGTAAAACAAATAAACGCAGAAAACGAAAGGAGAAAACTTGAAATCTGGAAACGATGGATTCGCGCAGCAACAAAGAAGCAGTTCAAGCAACAAACGACGACGCTTCGGCCAGCAAACTGTGCGCTCCCTTAACCTTTCAACTTTCTGCCTTTTTCGAATTAATCCGTTCCATTTTTTATTTATTTTGCAATTTCGCATATATTTTCGGTCAAATTTTGCGTATATAGTACTGCACGATATGATTTTTGGCCTTGTTGAACTAAATATGCCTTTTTTCCGTTAATTTCTGTTTGGTTGCCGAGAAAATAGAGAGGAAAATTCAATTTTGTGTCAAGTATGAGTGTGAAACTGTCGGTACTATGTTGAAATGCACAGTGCGAATTTTGAACTGACTGTATCGCTGCTAAAGGTCGTGCGTGAAGAAAGGGTACATGAAAGACGATTATGTCCATTTGTTTGTGAGAAGACCTGTGAGAAGATCTCCGATTATTAACCGCGGTATGATTTAGTTTAGCTGCTCCATCAAAGATTAGAGTTGAAAGTTCATGAGGATATTAAGTACTGCTTCACATTAATGACTTTTGATTTATTTGCTTCCTTGTTTTTGCATTAAACCAGGTTACTTTGCTCGTTGGGCTGCTCTGCGGAAGCTTCTGAATCAGTTTCTTGATACCGAAGGAAATGCGGGTGAAAAGGGTCATTTGAAGAAGCAGATATTATCACTTGGAGCTGGCTTTGATACAACATATTTTCAGCTGCAGGTACCTCTTTCTTAGGAGCTGCAACTACTGTTGTCCTGTTTAGCTTTTTGGTTGTGAAATAGGATGGAACCCTTTTAAGTTAGTTTCAGGAATCAGGATAAATAAAGTGTGTTTTTTTTCCGTACAATAGTTTTGCATTGTGTTATTCTTTTTGTGGTCTTCTCTTTGTTTCCATTCATGAGTAAATAGCAGTGTACATATTTATGGGATTGTTCACATTTTTGTGCGGTCTTTTGGTTGACAGGATGAGGGGAAAGCACCATATTTGTATGTTGAGCTGGATTTTAAGGAGGTATGAATTGTGAAATATTCATTACTATTGCATTGATTCTGTTGGCTAGACACTGATTTTCCTTTTGAGTATGCAAACCATCTTGTGTTTAATGACTGAATATTTTGTCGACAAACTCAAGCTAGCCGACCCCTTTTCATGTCAGGCCAAGAGTTAATAGTCTGCTTCGTCTACTATATAGAAACTTTGTCTTCAGTTTTTTTGTTTTTACTTGCATCTTTATCGCACCAAGAATTTGAAATTGTGTTTTTTGTTTGCTAGGTAACTAGTAAGAAGGCCACACTTATTGAAACATGCAGTCATTTGAGGGACAAAATTAGTGCTACAGCATCAATCTCTCGAGGTAGATAGTCCTGTGTTGCTGATGTTATAAATTTATGAGGTTTCTGTTTAATTGACCACGTGTGTCTTTGGAGTGCTCTCATAGATATCTTATGTGCCTATATGATTTGAAAGTTGCAATCTTCTCTGATGCACTTGGAAAACTTTTGAGGCTGATTTCCCTTTATCTTGTGATTGGAACTTTGATTCAAATCTTTAGGAATGTCATTTGTTTCTCTTATGTACACAATTGAAATATTGAAACTGTTGTCGGGACACAATTATAGCATTTTTACTTTGCAGAGAGTGGAGAAGTGCTCAGTGACCACTACAAGCTGCTTCCTGTTGATTTGCGTGACGTACCAAAATTAGACGATGTTATAACTTTAGCTGGTATGGATCCGAGGTATGTTCTTACAGTCACTACAATATGTTGTTAATGCTTTCAATCAGTCTTTGCCTTTAGTCTTTCAGGATTATTGACATCCTGTGGTTTAAGTTTCTCTTGAGTTAATGATTAAATGGTTTATTCTAATATTATTATCAGCCTTCCAACTTTTATAATTGCAGAATGTGTTTTGATATACCTGGATCCAGATTCAAGTCGTTCCATAGTTAGATGGACATCAAAAACATTTTCAACGGCGATATTTTTCTTGTATGAGCAGATTCATCCAGATGATGCTTTTGGGCAGCAGATGATCCGAAACTTGGAGGTCTGTTTTACTTTCTTCCAGTTCCGGTTGTTTGTCCTTATTTACTTAGTAATTCAGTCTTTTCTTTTAATTTCAATTCACTATGCAGCTTTTCACTTTGTGTCTATTTATTTGCCTTTGTCGTTTCTTTCTAAATAAATTAATTAATTAAAAAAAATTGAGCCCTTACAGATCTTCACCATTTTATTACTTCACTTTTTAATTAATTAGTGATAGATAAAAACTGTAATGTTTAAAAGAATTATCGGAAGCACAGGTGTTGGAAGAGTACTCATACGAAAGATCTCCTAATCAAATTGCCATTAAATGTGCCAAAACCACGTTTCAAAACTCAGGTTCTCTAATATGCATGACAATTTTATCTCAGCCTTTGCCTGAGAACAGGGCAGAATAGATAAGTTCAGTTATTGATTGGGAATATGTTTTGGTGCGTTGCTCATGTAACTGAAATATGTTTTGTAAGTTCCAAGTTCTGTCAAGTATAAAGGCCCCATTAAACAAAGGCAGATTCAGTGTGATAAACTACAATCAGCATGGGCTATGATGATTTTGTGCTTACCTCCTCAACTTTTATGCTTCTTGTGTTCTTTTAGAGTCTGCTGAGTCTTGTATTTTAATACTCTGTAAATATTAGAAGAGGCGAAGCTGTTTTACTAGGCACTTGAACAACACTATTATTTGGGAGGCAATGTCATTTTGCCTCGCGTTGTGTTTATGGCCGGAGAGGAATAATAGGACATATGTGGTTATGTTTTGTTTCACAGCTGACGTCTATTTCCTTTCTTCTTTCAGTTGCGGTGCCTTTTAATTGTTTTTCTCTGTATTCCTTGTAGGATTTTATGTTTTGTCTGCAGTTCAGATTAGGTAGACTAGCTTGTTGGTTTGGTTATCCTGTGTGTACCGCACGTAGAGTGGGACTGAATTTTAAATAAAATCTCTTGTTTTGAAAAGAAAAAATAGATAAATCAATTCAAATTTCAAACACATATTTATCAACTTTGAAGATGGTCTAGGATACACACGCCTACACCTTTTTGGTCTGGAATTGTCACTATTTCTCCTTCATGCTTATTTTATCTCTCTATTCCTTTAGGTTAAACTATGTTGCTCAGCACCATCTCATGTTATCTGGAGTAAATTTGATGTGCAAATAGTATTGTTATTGTGTTTATATTTTCAGAGTCGAGGCTGTGCACTCTTGGGCATACATGATACACCAACATTACAGGCAAAGGAAAACCTTTTTGTTGAACAAGGATGGCAGGTAGATGTTGTAAATTATATTTAGTGCCTTTTAGCATTAAGCTATCATATTTTGGATTGATTGCCTGAGATGTATATGATGATGCACCAGAAATTCTTTATTCTCTTGGGTATAATGTTTTAAAAGGCTTGCCTCAGGGGATTTTTTTTTTGTTAACTCCCAAACCCAAATTTTGGGTAGGGTTTTAACTGCCTCATATCTCTTCCTTGCACTATCGTTTCTCTGCCTTTTATTTATTTATTTTTTATTTTTATATAATGGATGTGTGTGTTTGCGTGCATTGTTATATGTGTGCTCATTGTGCTTTTCATCATCTATTTTATATATATATATAATATAATATATGTGTGTGCTTAGGGTGATTATTGATTAATAATCTTCTTTTTTTTAGTATAATATATGTGTATGCTCAGTGTATATATTAAAAAATTTAGGTCCCGTGAGGCTTTGCCTCACGCCTAGGCTGGGCTATCCCTCAGACGCCTCACCCACGCCTCACGCTTTTAATACATTACTATGGGCACATCACAGAATTTACAATGGTGATTGACTCCTTTAAATTATGGTTGAGCAATCATCTAGCGTGAATTAGATTCTTGGAAAGGAGGAAATAGATTTGAACAAATAATAACAGAACAACTTTATGGTTCTGAAGATTTTTATTCACACGCACAAAAAAAATGAAGTTGAACATCGTGTTAATTTATGTTCATTATTAAAACTTGGTCACCTTCCAAATTCAAGTTTTATGTTTTAGGTTGCTTTTATTTGCATCCTGTCCATTGTTGTTTCTATTTCACCTGATTAATCTTCATCCTATATTTATCTTATATTTTTGTAATGTGATTTTTTTTTTAATGTGTGAGGTTTCAGAGGGCTGTTGCCTGGGACATGCTTAAAGTATACAGTGATTTTGTTGAAGCTCAAGAAAGACGCAGGTATGTCTAATATGTATATTGGAAAACTGTTAGTTGTTTGCTTGTCTTTGCAATGAGATGCTTTACCTTTTATCTTTCTTGTTTCCTTTTTGTTGCATATGAAGAAAAATCATTCTGTAATTGAAAAAGAATCCCAATTAGAGAACCAGTGAACCAGCCATCCACTGAGGGTTTATAAAATACTACAGAGGCAATGAACCCAAAATACAACCAAAGATCAGAATAACTATCAAATACAGCGACACAGCCAGTTCCTACATGAGAGGACAATATTCACCTTGCCAATTACCAAGACACGTTTCTTTGTCATTCCCATCACATAACTATTACCAGAAAACTTGGATTAGTATTTATCAAATTCTTCCCCTTATATTAATGTCTTTGAGAGCCGACCCTACTTAGTGGGAAAAGGCTTTGTTGTTGTTGTTGTTGTTGTATATTAATGTCTTTGAGTTCTGCAAATCTGTAAAACTGTCTGGCTTTCAGAATTGTTTGATAGCCATTTTATCCTGCTTGAATTTCAAGAAAACTGGTTAAGGGACCTGCTTGAAACAAATTTAGATAGTCCAAGCTAACCATGAAGTTTTAGTACTCAAATTTGGGTTTCACTTTCTAACTAATTGATTTTTTACTGGCTGAGAAAGCCATATTTTAATTTTTACCGGCTTAGGAAAGGGTCGAATAACTGCCTTATCAGAATCTTACTTTACAGAAAATTAGATTCCACTGGACTTCTCTCTGGAAGTCTTTTCCCGGATTTTAAGCTTTTTCTTGTTCTTGTTGGTTTTGGTATTTCTATTGCTATTATCTGTTTTAAAGTTCCCTTGATTTATCTGGTTGTACTACTAGTGATATTGTGGTACCACCACTGCTTTTCGAGGTTCTAAAGCTTCTAGTTTCTAGGATATAAAGCGCCTCTGCTTTGATTTTTGTTTCTGTGTCTCTGTCCATGCATTTGTTCTTTTTATCTGCTCTTTGTCAGCTAACTTGCTATTGTTTCTGAATTATTCTTGGGGTATGTGATGTCTTGTTGATTAGGATTGAACGATTGGAATTGTTTGATGAATTTGAAGAATGGCATATGATGCAGGCAAGTCACCCCATCATTTACTTTTGTTAAAGGAAACAGAATTGTTAGAACTCTCTTTTGGTAAAAGTAATTTGACAGAGGTTACTTAAGTTGGTCTCCTCCCTGTATTTGTGCATGTGCTTGCTTGCGCACGTGTGAGTTTCCACGTGCAGGCACATGATTCATGGGACCGCAGTTAGTCCAGTGACCCGAGTTCTGTACGGCCAGAAGCACCCACTGGTCCTTTTTCTGTAGGCTGGATCGTCCCACCTGTACTGCCCTATTCGAAAATGCCGATATGATTTGCGATCATCTCCGTCTCTCTCCTCTATTCAGGGGACAGTGAAGGAATTTTTGTCAAATGTTCATCGATATTTTCATTAATGATTCGCTTAGTATTGTCCCAATCTTCTGATTTTCAGGAGCACTACTGCGTGGCTTATGCAATCAATGATGCACTGGTATGTCCATATGCGACCGAAATCCTGCACATTTTTTTCGTAATTATATATTGTCATGCGAGACCGACCCAAATAACTCGAATAATCTTTTGGAATATGGACAAATATAAGACCAAAATTCTTATTTAACCTACTTGATGGTGAACAAGAACTTAGCTGTGGTAAAAATTATAACGTTTTCACTTCTCTTTCCTCGTATGTTTCAGGGTCTGTTTGGTGACTTCGGTTTTCTTAACCACCACCAGCAGCAGCCACAGCCGCAGCCGCACGTGCTGAACCCCTCCTCATCAGCATCACCATGAAAACACGAGACTAGACCATACCACCATGCCGTTGCTGTTATCAAGTTTGCTTAAACAATGCATCAGACAATCACATCCGACTGCGGGTGCCGGCCCTTCTCCCCGGTGGAGGTCTGTCAGGTCCAACAAAGGGTCTCTCAAGGCTCTCGAATCTCAACTATCAGTTACTCTCTCAGCTACAATATCGAAAACGATGATCAGCCATCCATTTCTCAGCGTGTGTATTGTTTTGACTCAAAGAAAATAGATCCTTTTCTGTTCCTCTTTTTTGGTCAATTTTTTGCTCCTCTTTGTGCTAGCTGTTTGGCAAAGAAACTTGGTCGGGTCCACCGTAACACCTAAAAGTATGTAATCTGATTGGCCGGTGGGGGCAAAAGGCCCATGTGAGGGGAATAGGATCTTATCCCGATCCTCTTTGTGAGATACCGAAAATCATTTTATCATGTTCGTTCATTTGTCATTTTGAGGACAAAAATCTTTTTAATTTTTTTAATTAAAATTGACACAAACATTACTTGACGAAAACTAACCGTATAATATATAATGAACAAGCACGATAAAATAATTCTCAGAATTTTCGCAAAAAAAAATCTGGAGAGGATCCTCATATCCTCATCCTATGTGAGGGGGGAGAAAAGCATAAGGATTTGGATTGGTTGGTTCTTTTTTCCTATTACATATTTCTCATTTTCTTCGCTTATCCTCTTCCTTTTTGCCCTTTTTATTTTCTTGTTTTCTTGCTCCGATATGACCAATATGTTCATTGGCTTGGAAGGTAGTGAAAATTCGATATCTCATTTTCGTGTGGTCTTTTATGTAATTTTCTTTTTATAAAAAAATAGAGAAAAAAGGTAAAGCGTGAGATATTATAAGCAATGATATTTTGAGCTCGTTTAGTACACATGATTGAATTGAAATGGATAAACTACTAAACTAAAGCTAGTTTGACGGGAAAATTATAAAGTTATGATCTCCTATAGGATAGAAGATAAATTACTCGTGAAGAAAACTTGTACATTCTCATCCTCTTTAAAATGGTCGGATTATAGGGAAAGAATTTCCTTCATAGCCAGTCATCTTCTAATCCTCTTCAAATAAAGAATCATTCACTTCTACTTTTAGAATAGTTTTGAAATTAAGGAGTTTTCAAATCCAATTCAATCATGTGTACCAAACGGGCCACAGTTTTAAACATAATGCGATTAGTTTATGGTACATGGAAGGAGAGAAACTCCCTTGTACGGTACTTAGGGCGTGTTTACTTACTTCTTTTGGTATGTAAATAATATGGTAATGATACAAGGTAGTTTTTCAGGTGCGGGATAAACAATTCTCCTTTAGTAATGATACATAGTTGAAATTGGGTATAGCATACCTAATTTCAACGTCAAATCCACTTATTTTCTTTATTCATGGTGTTTTAAAAAACACAGGATGTGTTAGGAATGAGAATAACACACACTTTGCATACTCTTCTTAGTCAGTAAACATGTCGTCAGTCTTCTCCCTTACTCTTTATCTCTTTCCTCACTCAATATGTCGCATTGATGTTTGGTGTTTGAATGTTGGATCATTTCTTGATAACTAATAGGATCATTTCTCCTCAATTTTTTTTCGTTTGGTTTTAGTTATTGACATGATTAATCGTTTTAAGGTGTATAATCACCATACAGAGCTTAAACTATAGGATTCCAACCCGTGTTGACCAATTTTAGGTTCTAAGTCTCAGAACCTGCTCTAAAAGATAATCAACCATGTCAATACATGGAATCATAGTTGAACAAAATATGGCCGAAGTGTTCATCATACTTATTTTAGTTTCATCTTTACAAAGAAAAAAAAATAGTGTAATGATTTTTGCACATTCTTTATCTTTTGTCGTTGAATTGAACAGAGTAAAAAGTAAATAGATGTTAGAATTAAAGGAGCCTATCAGAAGGTGAAAAGAAGTGTAGAAATTACTTATCGACAAAGATAAGTGTTTTAGAATTGTAAACTATACTTTCTATCCAACAAGAGCAAACTCCATTTTCCTTGGTTCATTGTGATTTTGGTCCCACTGCCTTTAAAAGTTGGAAATAAAAATTGAAATGCTTTTGATAATCAAGTGCAATGTGGAAATGACATAGGACTACAGAGAGGATCCCACTTTCTTCAGCAACACAGCAGCAGTTGCTTTTTTCCATTCAAGTTTTTAGCCCCCATCTTAGAATATTTTATGAATTGTCACACCCAAATTTCAGGGGAAATCCTTTTTATGTCCTTTTAACCTAACAAAGGGACCAATTATTTATTTATTTATTTTTCAATCTTTGAAAGTCCTGCTCTGGCCTTTGTTTATTGTGTTGGGGGAATTTGGATCCCTCTGGATCCTCATTGTGAGGATCCTAGAGATCAAGTCTTCGTAGCCGCTCATCATATCTCTTGTGACCAAAAATCATTTAAACTTTTAATCATATCTATATGGCAATATGGCATAATGATTTGTGACTGTAAAATGTGTGGTGAGCAACTAAAATGAGTTATCCTTAGGGCTGGTTTGGTAGTGTTGTGATTTGAAAAAAAAAAAAACTGCTTCTGCTGTGCTATGAGAATAAGCAGCAGAGTGTTTGGTAAACTTTTTTGTAAAAGTGCTTTTGAAAAGAAAAAAAAAGCAGTATTATAGTGTTTAATAAACTTTTATGTAAAACAGATGTGAAAAAAAACTGGTTTTTCAAAGCTGGATTTTGCAGCTTTGTGTTTTTGGCTTCTTTTTTTTTTTACCCAAAACTGTGAAAAAAAACTAAAGCTGAATGTTTACCAAACATAAAAAAGCTGGCATGAGAAGATCTGGAATGTACTTGTTTGCTAGTTATAATATAAAAGCATGACTCTGTTTGGAATTGGATTCTCGACACGCTTACACCATCTCTCTCTCTCCAAGCTTATACGTTGTGTGTTTTTATGCATAGGAGGAAAATGAACATGAATAACCAACTGTATATTTTTATAATTAATGAGAAAGACGGTTTAAATTTAGGATATTTATTAACATTGAAATGAGTAAACAAAAATAACACTTAATACTACAATCTAGTAATATTCTTATTCACTTCTAAGTTAGAGGTTTTGTGTTTGATTCTCGCCAAAGACAAATTTGAACCACATTATTACGAGTTCATTGTAAAACTTAGCACATTCTCTCACCTTCTTAGTGTAGATAATATCGTTTGTAAAAAAAAATTGAAATAAATAAACACTATAAGTAGTAGGATTAGGTTAGTTTAATCTAAACCCTATATTGGTACTAAATGGCCATGGCGGATTGGTTAAGAATCTCACTATAATCCAACCATATGCATTTTTATGGGACAACTAATCCTTACCAAAACAACTAGATGATCAAAACCTTGCGACCAAGACTCCAGCATGAGAACCTTGAAGCCAGGGGCTTGGGTTGGGGACTCTGGTGAGTAGGATATACTCGATTTGCCAGTCCCAATGCCCAAACATTGACAAGGGCATCCTAGGTCGTGCTGGTGGGTCGGACCCGACCCAAACTTCTAGCGATCATGACACGATCTAGGAATGCTGACTATCGGAACAATTGTAGTCAAGTCGAGAATTTTTTACGTCTGGGACGACCCGAGAATCCCAATCCCCGATGCCTCTAAACCTCACCAACACATACCCGTTCTTGGATCATTTCTTGATAACTAATAGGATCATTTCTCCTCAATTTTTTTTCGTTTGGTTTTAGTTATTGACATGATTAATCGTTTTAAGGTGTATAATCACCATACAGAGCTTAAACTATAGGATTCCAACCCGTGTTGACCAATTTTAGGTTCTAAGTCTCAGAACCTGCTCTAAAAGATAATCAACCATGTCAATACATGGAATCATAGTTGAACAAAATATGGCCGAAGTGTTCATCATACTTATTTTAGTTTCATCTTTACAAAGAAAAAAAAATAGTGTAATGATTTTTGCACATTCTTTATCTTTTGTCGTTGAATTGAACAGAGTAAAAAGTAAATAGATGTTAGAATTAAAGGAGCCTATCAGAAGGTGAAAAGAAGTGTAGAAATTACTTATCGACAAAGATAAGTGTTTTAGAATTGTAAACTATACTTTCTATCCAACAAGAGCAAACTCCATTTTCCTTGGTTCATTGTGATTTTGGTCCCACTGCCTTTAAAAGTTGGAAATAAAAATTGAAATGCTTTTGATAATCAAGTGCAATGTGGAAATGACATAGGACTACAGAGAGGATCCCACTTTCTTCAGCAACACAGCAGCAGTTGCTTTTTTCCATTCAAGTTTTTAGCCCCCATCTTAGAATATTTTATGAATTGTCACACCCAAATTTCAGGGGAAATCCTTTTTATGTCCTTTTAACCTAACAAAGGGACCAATTATTTATTTATTTATTTTTCAATCTTTGAAAGTCCTGCTCTGGCCTTTGTTTATTGTGTTGGGGGAATTTGGATCCCTCTCGATCCTCATTGTGAGGATCCTAGAGATCAAGTCTTCGTAGCCGCTCATCATATCTTTTGTGACCAAAAATCATTTAAACTTTTAATCATATCTATATGGCAATATGGCATAATGATTTGTGACTGTAAAATGTGTGGTGAGCAACTAAAATGAGTTATCCTTAGGGCTGGTTTGGGAGTGTTGTGATTTGAAAAAAAAAACTGCTTCTGCTGTGCTATGAGAATAAGCAGCAGAGTGTTTGGTAAATTTTTTTGTAAAAGTGCTTTTGAAAAGAAAAAAAAAAGCAGTATTATAGCGTTTAATAAACTTTTATGTAAAACAGATGTGAAAAAAAACTGGTTTTTCAAAGCTGGATTTTGCAGCTTTGTGTTTTTGGCTTCTTTTTTTTTTTACCCAAAACTGTGGAAAAAAACTAAAGCTGAATGTTTACCAAACATAAAAAAACTGGCATGAGAAGATCTGGAATGTACTTGTTTGCTAGTTATAATATAAAAGCATGACTCTGTTTGGAATTGGATTCTCGACACGCTTACACCATCTCTCTCTCCAAGCTTATACGTTGTGTGTTTTTATGCATAGGAGGAAAATGAACATGAATAACCAACTGTATATTTTTATAATTAATGAGAAAGACGGTTTAAATTTAGGATATTTATTAACATTGAAATGAGTAAACAAAAATAACACTTAATACTACAATCTAGTAATATTCTTATTCACTTCTAAGTTAGAGGTTTTGTGTTTGATTCTCGCCAAAGACAAATTTGAATCACATTATTACGAGTTCATTGTAAAACTTAGCACATTCTCTCACCTTCTTAGTGTAGATAATATCGTTTGTTAAAAAAAATTGAAATAAATAAACACTATAAGTAGTAGGATTAGGTTAGTTTAATCTAAACCCTATATTGGTACTAAATGGCCATGGCGGATTGGTTAAGAATCTCACTATAATCCAACCATATGCATTTTTATGGGACAACTAATCCTTACCAAAACAACTAGATGATCAAAACCTTGCGACCAAGACTCCAGCATGAGAACCTTGAAGCCAGGGGCTTGGGTTGGGGACTCTGGTGAGTAGGATATACTCGATTTGCCAGTCCCAATGCCCAAACATTGACAAGGGCATCCTAGGTCGTGCTGGTGGGTCGGACCCGACCCAAACTTCTAGCGATCATGACACGATCTAGGAATGTTGACTATCGGAACAATTGTAGTCAAGTCGAGAATTTTTTACGTCTGGGACGACCCGAGAATCCCAATCCCCGATGCCTCTAAACCTCACCAACACCAAGGTCTAAAATATCGATGATATCGGAAATATCGGTAGCCCAAAAACACGGAAATTTCGATGGAAATATCGGGATATTATCGATATCGATAAAAATTGAATAAAAACCACGGAAATTGTAAGAAAAACTTGGAAATTTTTATTGAAACTTTGCAGGATGTTTATTTAGTCAATTATCTATTAGTTTATCACAAAAAATTGGAAGGAAATGCATTGCATGATAGATTTAACTGATTTAAGTTGATTATATAGCGAGCTGGCAAACGTTGTGAGTGTAGAAAATATATAGTAATTAATGAAAGAAGTTTAAACACACCATAATCATTTATATATAAAGAATTAGTACAATATTTTACACTTTATACATTGCATGGTAAGATACATGAGTGACTTAGCAAGGTCTAAAATATCGATGATATCGGAAATATCGGTAGTCCAAAAAAATATCGATAGTCCCAAAACACGGAAATTTCGATGGAAATATCGGGATATTATGGATATTTTAGACCATGACCAACACATACCCGTTCTTGGTGCCAGCTAGGGCTTACGATCTAGTTTGCGAATTCGACAACGATCTAGTCCAACCTCTTATCCATAAGTTGCGCCAAACTAATTGGGTTTAGAAATTAGAGTTATCATCTCAATCCAATTCAACCCTAACTCTCATCCTATTCAATCTTGTCCAATCCTACTTGTCAAACGTGGTCAAAATCTCGAATATGAGGAAATAAAAAGAGTAAAGGTACTTTGGGTTAAGTTCTCTAAATACCTTAGCAAAGTCCTTAACATACGGATCGTAATGGGGGACAACTTTATTTATAGTAATTTTCGCTCTCAGCTTTTTTTTTTAATTTGAAAAATAGTGTACGAGACTAACTAGCATTGCATTTTATTAATATAAATAATGATGACGTATTATATTTATATTGATTTGATACATAATTAATAATTGACTCATTGCGTGATATTGCCCAATTCTTCCTTATCTTCAGATATGTATATAAAAAATTGTATGAGAAAAGGAGAGTGGAAAGATCACCTCCCCTATTAGAAAGAAATATGAACTTGGGGGGCAATAATCTTTTTCGAACAGACTATTTGACCAATTAATTTACCCTACAAAATATAACTCCTGTTTTTTTTCCTTTTTTTTTTCTTTCTGAAAATTTAGTGTCAGACCAAATTACAATATAATTTGTACTGTTTAGATTTAAAATAAAAATATATGAAATAAAGATGAAGAATATCTTGAAAGGAACACATCTAAAAAATTTTGAAGAATCAGATACTCGAACTTCAGGCCGAAAAAATATACTCTCATTCACCAAAATAACCCAGCAGAGTGAGAGAGGATCCAGCGACAGAGTGACTGGGTTCACCCTTTCAACCTCTGTGAGCTTATCTTTTCTTCTTCTTTTTTGTTTAAAAAAAATTATAATTTGTTATACAAATAATAATTATTATTGCTACTTAATACTACGCTCTACTGGTATTCTTTTGCACTGGTAACTAAGAGGTTTTAGGTTCGATTCTCGTTAAAGACAAATTTGAACGATATTATTGCTAGTCTATTATGATGCTTAGCCCACTCCTACACTCCCTTAATGTAGATTCTACTTTTTTTTTTTTTTAATAAGAAAATTGCTATTAACCCCTTTCACAATGAGGGGTACCCAAGAAGAAAAGAGAACCCTTCACACCTTTAAGTTTAAAATTTACCAGTAAAGGTCTAAATCCAAATACACTCTCCTCCAAAAAAATTGTTCTCAAAGAAAAAGAAGGCATATGTGCATGCAGTTGCATGTGGTGTTGATGGATGGTTGGGTCCAGTGACGGAAGCCATGAGATATACAAAGTTATAAGCCAGAAATCTCTCTCTCTCTCTCTCTCTCTCTCTCTCTCTCTCTCTCTCTCTCTCATCTTTATCCTTCTCTTTTGTGTAAAAAAAAAAAAGGTTCCACTTATTGGGGTAATAGTATGTATTCTTCTCTGCCATTTAAATACTTTGCTAAAGAGTATGAGGCAATTGAGTGCGTAACCACCATAGAGAGAGTAAAACCCAAGATTTGAAAATGATCATGATGAAATGAATGGCCAAAATAGAGGGAAAGAAAATGAGATGATTATTGTGTGGTTGATTTGTGTACATGTGGTTGCAAGTGCACTTAACAATTAATTGGGTAAATCATCTACTACTCATGGTAGCTTCTTCCTTCTATGTTAATAATATTCAACACTCTCTAAAGCCCCTTTGCAATTAGGTGGTGTGATGATTAGGGCATTCTACTGTCCTTTAAGATTGTATGGTTAGAATACGAAAACCCTAACCTGATGAAGATCTAGCAGCTATGGTAGTCGTCGAACCGAGAAGAAGAAGTCTTCTGTGAACTCCTAGCCTTATGACAATGCTCTATGGGAAGCCTCAAGGTTCGTTTGGATGTGCTTTTAGAATGACTGAAAGTGTTTTTAGAGAAAATGTTTTTCGGTTCCAAAAGCACTTGAAGTGCTTTGTACAAGAAGCACTAGTTATGTGCTTCTTATAGGAAGCATTTTAAGTGTTTTTCCATAATTTACTTGCATTTTAACTAAGGATTGGTTCAAAAAATGCTTTCAATCATTTTAAAAGCACATCCAAACGAGCTCTTAATTGTCGGGTATTTACACAAACTATAGGCTAGGGTTTCCATCCATAAAGGAAACCTAAACTCACTTTCTTAGCATTCAAGTAAACTATCATAATCGCATTCAATTAAGGAAATCCATCAATCCTGCTTACATTATAAGACACTCTAATTAAGATTGATTTTTTAAGAGATCAAATCATAATCGACATTATTCTCTAATTATTCAGTCTTATTACATATAGTAGACCATATAAAAGTTTATTTATATTGGATAAATCCAACACATTCATCTAATGTTTTTCTTTATCTTATTAATTGACTTCTATTATTATAAGATTTAATCAGGTTAGGCTTATTGTCCTCCCGTCATAACCGTTACATTTATTAGTAAGTTCTTCCTTTTACCGTCAAGGTTTTATCAAGGATCACATATGCATAAACATATCAAATCAAAAAAATAAATTACATAAAAGTGAGATCGGTACTACGGTCTGATGGTATTCCTCTTCACTTATAAGTGAGAGGTCTTAGGTTCAAATCTCGTGGATGACGAATTCGATGCCAAATTAGGTTGCTCATTGTGTGGCTTAGCTAAACTTCTCCCTCTCCTTAGTGTAAGATATATCGTTGTACTAAAAAAAAGTGTAAAAAATTGTGGCCGACTACATTTTAAACAATCCAATTTTGGATGTATTTTTAAAATAGCCAGAAAGTCATTTCATTCTAAGAAGTTTTAATTGTAACAGTTTATATTTACGTGAAATTGATGAAGTGACATATGTGAGACCTATTTCTAGGTTGATGTATTAGCCACACTTTCATAATTTAGACCAAAAATGCGTCATCAGTCATCATTTTTGTTTTATACAAAGAACAATTTAGGAGAAGTCGAAGCTCCATAACGAGTTGTTTTTTGTCTATGTCGTGAACATGTGTTTCACATTATAGGAGAAGTCGAAGCTCCACCACAATAAAAATGTTATAATTATAAATTGAAAAATCATTATTAAAAGGGAGTTAGACAAAGTCACATTATAGGCAGTCTAATTTGGTATCGAATTCGCCATCCACAAGATTCGAACCTAAGACCTCTCACTTCCAAGTGAAAAAGAATACCACCATAATGTAGTACTAAGGTATACCACCACACTTACTCTAACTTAGAAGAAAAGAAAAGACTTGGTGGTAAATATGTAAAAACACAATAATGCCCATTAGTATTGTTTTAAGTAAGGTTCTAAAAGACATTAAGCGCTAGTCGGGCAGCATGCTGGGGCCTAGCGCTTAGGCGGACTAGACGGATTTAAGTAAATCTATTATATTTTGTGTATATAAGTGTCTGTTTATACTTCAAATATATATAATTTTATCATAAATTACAAAGTAAGATGATATATATTATGAAATATTGGAACACAATGAAAACATGGGAAACAAGCATATAATGTGTGTTCATTTAAGTATACAACAAGTCCCTAATAATTTATTGTAAAAATAAATGCAAAATGAAAGTTATCTATTTTCTGTCTAAGTGAGTCGCAACCTAGCCGAGTGCGTAGGCGGATTTGGGCGCGCACCTCAGCATGTCTAAGCCCCCTTTCTTAATTTTCAAATGCCTAGGCATTAATCAGGACGGTGATTAGCAGCCTAATGCCTAGGCGGGACCTAGACGACGTTAGACGGAAATTTTTAGAATAATGATTTTAAGTCACAAATTATTTTCGATATTAGGATTGGGTCAACCAATATATTGTGAATTGAAGGAGAGGCCAATAAAGAGAAAATTAGAAAGGGGTATTGACGTTAGTTGGAGAAGAAATTTGTTTTATTTGAAGAGAAAAATTGTTTAAGCCTATGCTACAAAATAAAATGATCATTAACTTATGCCGAGCTATAAAATTAGGATAGTACTATTTATATATACATTTTTATTTTTCACATATATTTTTTTAATTTTCGACAATCAGATCTAATAAATTTTAAAAAATTAATAATAAAATATTAATAAAAATCTGTAAAAAATAAAAATAAAAACGTGAATAATACTATTTCAAATGATTATTTAACATAAACCAAATTTAATATAGAATTTATTTCTTAATATAATAACGAACGAAAATCCAACACCTGGTCAGTTGAGCGCGCCCACACAGATCCACACTACTGACACTATGACTCAATTGGACTCATTAGTCAATCAAAAGGGGCCCACACAATTTGGTGAGGGTCCACCCCCGTCTTTCGTCTTCCAACCCCCGAAGACTCTACCAACAGCCGACCTTTTTCAACACTCTCATTAAATTAACTCCACAATTGAAAATTTGAAAGCATGAAATTAAATTAACTATTTAACTGGGCTTCTCATTTTATTTTGCGACCGATTTACGCATCGTGATCAAAATTATTAATATAATAAATCATTTTATAAAAGGAATTATCTCTGCATTAATAAAATATGAAATTATTTAGTTATCAAATTATAGAAAAGCAAATAGACGGATTCAGTATACATTATGAACCATCTATCTACTTTTTACTGTTAATTGGCTAAACGATTTTAATTTTGTTCGACTCTTTTGAAAAATGATATATACAAAATCATTATAATATAAACTATTCTGATTATAAACATGAAATTCAGTTAATTAAACACAAAATTAATTAAGGAGGAACTCCTCAATTTTAAGGAACCAAGCTCCACTCTCAAATTAATCAACTAAACCAAACAAACATTACCATAACTAAAATTAAAACCAGATTAATTAACTCGAAACAAAAATAAAATCTTCTACTGTAGTGCAACTAAAATTTCAAATTTTACTATATATGCTAGACATAAAAATCAGATTTTTTTTTCACAATAAAGAAGGTCTAGTTAATTAATTTTTCTTGTAAGCATATCAAGTGGTAGATTGTCTTGGTGATTAAGATCTTCCTCTTCAACCGGATATGTTTTGGGTTAAAAAAATTAGTTTCTTGCAACAACAAAATCATTAGATATAAGTTAGTGTGTAGTCCTAATTTATTCAAGAATGTGATTGTGTAAATCATTTAGGGATCATATAATATCTTTCAGATAGTGTCCTAGTTCAGTTGTAATACTTAAAAGGTAAGAAGTTTACCTTCTCTGAAAATAAAAGCAGAACAGGATAATTCTCTATTTTCTCTCTTGCCGCCCCCAAAAAAGAAATAAAAAAATCGTGTGTTATAACTGAACTCTTAATTTAATTAAATCCGTTAAAAGAGACGCACTTACCAATGTTATTTTCTTACCTTAAATAGAACTAGAGGCCTTAATTTTGGATCAATGGATTAAACAATGTCATTGGTACTTATGGTACTATAGACTCAAATTTGAGGGCATATAAATTTAAATGTTGTGCGAAAAATAACATATATTATAAGTGCAAAGTTTATATATAGTACGGTTTTTTTTTTTTTTTTTTTTTTTGAAGGCATAGTACGGCTTTCTTAGAGATGAAGAATATGATAAATATAGAAGGAAAATTTTGTTGCTTGATGTCGAAAGATTTTTTCATCGATGCCAAACTTAACTCCTTGATCTTAATATCATGTCAACCTTTTAATATTTAAACAAAAAATTTACATAAACAAAATGATTCAAATTTACAGTTTAACAACATTTACAAATAAAGTTACCAAAGAATATTTGTCATTAGTTATTTTCCAACCCAGTTGACGTTACAACGTTACATTACTTATATCACTTACTCTTTTGTTCGTTTCTTCAAAAAATGGGACTAGTTGGTGGTTTTGCCACCTTCCGAGGGTCGAGAAGACTTACAGAGACATTTCAGCCTCCTTTGACCACTATCTTATGATTCACTAGCACTAAAAATCGAATCTAAACATGCGGTGTATAAACATAAATAAAAGATAAAACAAACCCCAAATAAGTCAGACACAGAAACATTTTTTGGTTAGATTTATTTCCCAACCCTTTTCAATACATTTTATTTTACTCCTTTGCAATAAAAGAACAAAAACAATACTTTTTGTTATGTAAAAATAGAATTAAGAAAATACCCACTTTACTCTTTCCATAGAAAAGTCAACAAATAAAAAAGTAATGTTTTTTTTTAGGCGAGAAATAAAAGTTAATAAGAAAAAGAAAAAGAAAACTACCCCATCAGGCAACAGTCCAAAGCCTATAACTTGTCATCCCCTTCCTCTCAGCTCGAACCAGACTTCATCACTCCCACTTCGGTTTGATTTTCTTCTCTAAATATTTATTAAATTATTGTTACTATTATTCTTAACTTCATGGGGTGTACGGCGTCGAAATTGGACAACGAGGACACTGTGAGGCGGTGCAAGGAGCGGCGTCGCCTCATGAAAGACGCCGTCTACGCTCGCCACCACTTGGCCGCTGCCCACGCTGACTACTGCCGTTCCCTCCGCCTTACCGGCTCTGCCCTCGTCTCCTTCGCCGCCTTCGAGCCTCTCTCTATCTCCCACCAAACCCCTGCCGTCTTCCTCCACCAAGTCCCCCCTCCCACCACCAACCACATCCCTCCACGTGCCCCCTCCCCCGCTCCCTCCTCCCTCCACCCGCCACCACCTCCTCCGCCTCTCTCTCCCACCATCAACAGCTCCAACCTCCCCCACATCCTTTCCTCCTCCTCCGCCCACTCCTCTCGCCAACATCGCCGCCGACGCCAGCCGCCGCCGAAGCTTCCTCACATACTGTCGGAATCGAGTCTTCCTTCTTCCCCAGGAAGTCAGAAGTCGAATTTGAGCAACCCTTTTGGGTTTCCGTCGGCTTTCCAGGCGGAGTCGAACTACTCGAGGACGCCGTCGCAGGCCTCCTCCATGTGGAACTGGGAAAATTTCTACCCTCCATCGCCGCCGGACTCTGAGTTCTTCGATCAACGCCAAAAAAGCCAAACGCAATCGCGCCAGCACCAAAAATCGCCCCACCAACTCGACCCGGAACATTCCGACGAGAACGATTCAGAGACGGAGGCGGTAGAGGCGGAGCCGCTCGAGACCGAAACCGAAAGATCGGAGTACGATTTCTTCCTCAACCATCGAAACCCAAAAGCCCAGAACGCCCACCATCAAAAGAGGCACGAGTACGCTCAGTCGGAGAAGTACGCGCCGTCGCAGAAGTACGCCCATTCCGAGAAATACGCTCAATCGGAGAGGGAGGAGGTGCAGTGCAGTGAGTGGGACGACCACGACCACTACAGCACGACGAGCTCCTCTGACGAAGGGGACGACGAGAGGGAGTCGAGATCCGAGATGGGTACCCGGTCGACTTTCGAGCCGGAATCGGTTCGGGCCGAGTCGGTGGCCGGTTCGGGCCGGGTTCCGGCGGCTCAGGCGATGCCGGGGTATGCACCAAGCACGAGCAAGTCGGAGAGGTCGGAGGGGTCGGAGGGCGGGAGCACTTACCGGAGTAGTGAGATCTCCAATATGAAGATGGTGGTGAGGCACAAGGATTTGAAGGAGATTGTGGAGGCGATTAAGGAGAATTTCGACAGGGCCGCAACCGCCGGCGACCAAGTTTCCGAGATGCTCGAGACCAGCCGGGCCCAGCTCGATCGGAGCTTCCGGCAGCTCAAGAGTATGCCTTTCTTTAACTTTGAATTGGGGGTGTTTGGTTCCCGGGAAAAATGTGTGGGAAAATAAATCGAATCTTTGGGAATGTGGTCAAAATGCAAACGATTTATTCAAATTTCATGGAAAATTTTTTATTCTTAGGGGGCATTAAATTTCGGGTTCAACTGGAATTAACTTTGATTTCGTTCCAATTATTTCTTGCAGAGACAGTGTACCACTCCAGTAGTGTGCTGAGCAGTTTGAGCTCCACTTGGAGTTCAAAACCGCCGCTGGCGGTCAAGTACCGGCTGGATGCCGGCTCGCTCAACAGCGAGCCGGGCAGTTCAAAGAGCCTCTGCTCCACCTTCGAACGGCTCTTGGCCTGGGAGAAGAAGCTCTATGAGGAAGTCAAGGTATTCATTAACTTTTACTCAATTTTTTTTTACCCAATTGTGATTTTTATTGGTTAATTAAGAATAATTTAGAGTAATTAAGTAATTCTGGTTGGGTTTAATCTTAAGACAAAAGGGTGGGTAGCCATCGGCGACAGTGGGTTGTACTGCTGGATTGATGCTCTGATCCACCGCATGGTCGGTGCTTGGGCACAAAGTTGAGGCCTTTTTCCGGTGCGTCTTTTTATGATTTGGACGGTTGGAATGCTGGTAAAAATGACTGATATGCCCTTGACAGCCTGTAAAATTAACATGCACAACCCTGCAGTTGCCCTGTAAAGTGTAATCTGTATTTGTAGCCTAGTAACTAGACTCCTCTGATATTTTTGGTCGGCAAATGTTGACACCTTGACGAATGTGGCTTCATATTCTTAGGAAGCGCTTTCGATGTTTGTTTATAATATATCTACTACATTCGTCATCGTTTATAAATTGGTTTTTGTTTTTGCTCCGAATCCACTTTCCGCCTTTCCTTTTTTATTAAAGAAGGCCTTGCACGGGAAAATTTATGCATTTTTTGTTGTTCTCTTTTTCGAAATCGGTTAAACATTAGTTGGTATGGATTTACTTTTTCTTTTTGGCACACTTGAATGGTTTCGATGATTCATGCCTTTTACTTCAAATATAACGGAATCATGCCGTAGTTGTCATACTGTGGAAACGTACTACATTCCAGATTCGGCTGTATCCGGAAACAAGTTTCTATTGTCGTATTTATGTGGAAGCCATGTGGTTTCAAATTGGAAAGTGCTGATGCAGGCAACATATTGTTATTGAATTTCAGGCCAGAGAAGGTGTCAAGATTGAGCACGAGAAGAAGCTGTCCGCACTGCAACATCAAGAGTACAAGGGGGAGGACGAAACCAAAGTAGACAAGACCAAGGCCTCGATAAAGAGGCTGCAATCACTAATCATTGTCACATCTCAGGCCGTCTCTACCACCTCCACCGCCATCATTGATCTTAGAGACTCCGATCTCGTGCCTCAGCTTGTTGAACTGTGCCACGGGTAAGTCTCATCTTTTTTTTTTATATTTGGGGTATTTTGTTCGTTATAAATTTTGGTTGGTGAAGTTAAATTTAGCACATGTGAAAAATGCAAGGGTAGATCACTGGCCTTTTAACTTGGTAGCTGGAGGTGTTATGAGCTACTCCTCTGCTGTGCCATGTGCTTCTTTCCCCCTCTGGAACCACATGTTCCCTGTTGTCCTGGATTGTCCAATCCAATCCAATCCAGTCTCTGGCCACCTCTTAAAACTAGACAGTGGCCCCAAAATTTCTTCTCCGGTGGCTACTTTTCCTCCTCTCTGTAAACCCTTTTGGTAACAGTTATTGTAAATGGACATGTCCCACCATTGTCCGTTTCTGGATCCACTTCCAGATCTGATCAACTAACAAGGTCACTAACATCATTAATTTTTCAAATTCTTATTGTTTATAAATCGGTGTCATTATTGAGAAGCGATACTCTCTCATCACCAATTCACCGTGTGGCAAGCTCTTACCGGACATGCGGTTCACTTTTTGAACACTTGTCAGGTGCCACTGGGGCTATGATTTGGTTGCAATAGAGAATTTCTCGTCGTTATGAGAAGTGACAGTTGAATAATCATCATGTTTGTGGGATCAATTTTGAAGACAATAATTACTAACATAAATAACCAAAAGGTCCTACATCAATTTACTTTTCTTGCTTGAGGTGGACATACTTTGTCCGAAAGGAGTGAATGAGAAGGAGGGTAGGTAAGACTTGTG
The DNA here is from genome assembly GCA_036320875.1 of Cotoneaster glaucophyllus. NCBI lineage: Eukaryota > Viridiplantae > Streptophyta > Magnoliopsida > Rosales > Rosaceae > Cotoneaster > Cotoneaster glaucophyllus. The sequence continues at coordinate 10,640,424 of CM070070.1, forward strand.
TGTTATCTTCTCTGCTACAGCTCAGACTTGTATAGATTTTTCTTTCCAGTAATAATATTGATCAAAAAATCGGATTAGCGTATTATATTCTGTCATATACATGGAACTGTAGAACAATAGTTAAATTCTTCTGATGACCCTGCTTTATCGAATAATGGGTAGATCCGCTTATCATATGAATGGGGTTTATCTGAACAGTGATCTGAATTTGAAATTTCTATTTATATGCGTGATATACCGAATGCAGGTTCATGTACATGTGGAGATCAATGCACCAATACCATGAAGTCCAGAACGACATTGTGCAACAGGTTAGGGGACTTGTGAACCAATCAGCGAAGGGCGACTCAACTTCGGAACTACATCGGCAGGCAACACGTGACCTTGAATCAGCTGTCACTGCCTGGCAATCCAGTTTCTGCCGTTTAATAAAGTTCAAACGGGACTTCATCCGGTCTGTTCATGGTTGGTTCAAGCTCACCCTTCTTCCTGTAAACAACGACATGACCTTCAATGTGCACAATGAATCTTCTGATGTATATTCCTTCTGTGATGAGTGGAAGCTTGCACTTGAGCGCGTCCCTGACACAGTAGCTTCTGAGGCTATCAAGAGCTTTATCAATGTTGTCCATGTAATCTCTGTGAAACAGAGTGAAGAGCTCAAGATCAAAAAACGCACTGAAACTGCGTCAAAGGAGCTTGAGAAAAAGGCTTCTTCTCTCCGAAACATTGAAAAGAAATTCTACCACTCCTACTCCATGGTTGGTATTGGGCTTCCTGACTCGGGGCCTGAAAATGGGCAGGTTTTGGATGCGCGAGACCCGCTTGCTGAGAAGAAATCTGAACTTACAACCTGCCAGAGGCGGGTTGAAGATGAGATGATGAGGCATACAAAGGCGGTGGAGGTGACAAGAGCCATGACACTAAACAATCTTCAAACAGGCTTGCCAGGAGTATTTCAGGCACTGACCAGCTTTTCTGGCCTATTTACGGAGGCACTTGAGTCGGTTTGTACTCGTTCCTACGCCATCAAATAGACGGAAAAACGTAGTTTCGGTGCTCGTGGTTTTGCGGTAATTAAGTCGGAGTCTATCAGAGCTGGGAATTTTTTGTCAGGGTGCTCATATTGTTGGTAGTATTCTTTTGAGGGGTTTACAACGTGTAAATATGTGGAATTTTGTGGTTTGCAAATCCTTTTGTTTTGGAGGAAGGAAAACTGTCCATGTACAGGGAAGTGCTTAAGATTGTTGTTAACCCGAGCTGAGCTGAGCTTTCAGCATACAAATAAATATATGTGCTTTGCTTCTTGTGTTTACCTGTCTACATCATTAACTGAGAAATTCGTATTTACCCTTTTTGGGTTATGAACCAACTAGTCATTAGTCTAGTAGTACGCCATTTTCTAATGAAAACTGAAAATTAAAAACGCACACTACGGTTAAATGGCCCCACCGTCTTGTAGGGCCTTCTTAGTTATACACATTGGGGCATGGGAAAGGATAAACGAAATCAAAGTCATGCTAAAACAAGATCAACACTTGGATTTATTTTTACAAGTGTAATACTTAAATGAAACATGTGAGAGTGAGACTGACATTACAAGTCTGGAGGTCATTCAGGATAGAATTATTTGCCAAATTTCGTCCTTAATTTGATTTATACTTTTATTTAGTAAGAGAGTATAATTGAGTTTTGCATAAATATTACATTACCAAGATGAAGCAAAAAATAAAATACAAGGAAAGTACAATTTATTTAATAATAATGCAGAAAAGCAGATTATTTTATTTTATTTCATAGTCTTCCCCATCCTCCTGAATCTACTCGTTTCTTGATAAAGGTGCAACAAAACCAACATATACAATTAAGCAATAAAGAAGGTTCAATATGGAATTATATATACGATAGATTGGTAACATCACCCACAAAACCCGTAATAGAACATGCTATAAGCTGCAGCATGCAAAGGTTTAAACTTTCACAAATCCAAAAGCATGCATACCCGAGGATCGGTAAACTCACAAGTATAATAGTGCAGTGTTTGAAGGACGATGAGTCATAGCTCTTCCAATACCAGTAACACTTCATATGGTGTAATATATACACTCGCCCATCTCAAGTACGTCGACTGCTAGAACGTACTCAACAAGGTACTTAACCATAATAGAAATATATAAATACCAAGCATTTTGTCAACACTAGCTATGGGAGAAGAAAGCTTAGAAATCTAGAGACAGAGAGAAAGATAATCTGCAAAAAACTTTTCTCATTACTTAATGAATTATTACAAGAGTTATTTCACTATAAATACATGTTAGCCTAACTAACTCAACTTATACAATCTAGTGACATGTGTCACAATCCTGGCCACTAATGTATGCTAACATTCCCCCTCAATCTTATGTCTTAGTGGAACCAAGCATAAGATTGGAACAGTATGTTGTAAACAAAGGAGAACATAAGGCTTTTGTGAAGATGTCTGCATATTGGTCTGTTGAAGCAACAAATTGCAGAGAAATGACACCTTGTTGAACTCTTTCTCTCACAAAATGACAATCCACCTCTATGTGTTTGGCTTTAGAGTGCAAGATAGGATTAGTAAGTAAAGCCATGGCTGAGATTTTGTCACAATGTAAGAATGGAGGAGAAGAAGTGTCAATATGAAGGTCTTTCAGAAGTTGTTGAAGCCAAACAATTTCGGCAGTGGTGGTTGCCATAGCCCTGTATTCAGCCTCTGTCGAGGATCTGCTAACTGTGTGTTGTTTCTTAGAAATCCATGAAACTGGACTGGAGCCTAAGAATACAACAAAACCTGCAGTAGAACGCTTATCATTGGGATCACCAACCCAATTAGCGTCTGTGTATGCTTTTAAAACCAATGAACTAGGTCTAAAACAAATGCCCCAGCCTAAAGTACCTCTGAGATATCGTAAAATTCTCTTAACAGCAACATAATGAGATTCCATAGGAGAATGCATGAATTGGCACACTTGATTCACAGAATAGGCAATGTCAGGTCTTGTAAAGGCTAAGTACTATAGAACTCCTACAATGCTCCTGTAATTTGTAGGATTCGAGTAACTAGGGCTACCATGGTTCAAGAAATTCTGATTAGAATGACATGGTGTGATACAAGGTTGACATTGCAGCATATTTGTCTTTTGTAACAAATCTTGAACATACTTTGACTGGTGTACAAACAACCCCTGAGACTGATAGTCAATTTGCAAGCCAAGAAAATAGTATAAAATCCCTAAATCCTTCATGTCAAACTCTGTGGTTAACTGAGATATAATAGACTGAACACAAGTATCACTATCTCCAGTAAGGATGATATCATCCACAATAAAAGTAACACAACGATGTTTTTGCCATCATGCTTGACAAACAATGAAGGATCGGCATAAGAAGATTTAAAACCCAATGAAAGTAATAAAGTACTGAACCTTTCATTCCAAGCTCTAAGAGCTTGTTTGAGACCATAAAGTGACCTTTCTAATTTGCAAACATACTCCGGGTGGATCTTGTCAACAAAACCTTGGGGCTGGGACATATATACCTCTTCCTTAAGAAACCCACGTAAAAACGCATTCTTGACATCAAGTTGCTTAAGTTTCCATCCCTAAGTTGCTGCTAAAGACAAGATAAGTCTCACAGTGGTTGGTTTCACCACTGGAATGAATGTTTCATAATAATCCAATCAAGCCTCTTTGGGAAAATCCTTTGGCCACTAATCTAGCCTTATATCTGGCAACCGACCCATCTGGATGTCTTTTGACCTTGTATATCCATTTACAACTCACCATATTTTTATTTGTCGGTAATGGAACAAGTTGCCATGTGCATTGCTGCACTAATGCATCCATTTCTTCTTCAATAGATGTTTTCCACTATGGAGACTTAGAAGATGTAGTATAAGACTGTGGTTATTTAATGTAATCAGAATGAACCGTACTATGAAAGACCTGTTTCTTCTTAGAAATCCCAGATTTAGATCGTGTCTGCATTGGGTGTAAATTATGAGAATGCAGTGGTACAAGTTGTAGCTCAGTTACTTGAGAGGTAGTAGTATCTGGATGCAAGTCTGAACCCATAGAAGAATCTGAGACTGAACCCATTGATGAATCTGAACTCATGGTAGGAGATGTGGAGACAAGATCACCTTGATTGAGAGTAATGGACTGAGTAACATGACTGGTAGTGGGTGTGAATGCAGGTACAAAGACACTTGGTAATGGAATTGGAACTATGGAATGATGCTCAAATAAATTTGTATGAAACACAGAGGTTGGTACAATTGAGAACAAAGATGAACTAGACTTTATGTGTTTTAGCTTAGTTGAACCAGGGAATTGACTTTCATCAACTAATACATGTCTTGATACAATTAATTTGTTATCTTTGACAGAGTAACAAATATAACCTTTGTACTGAGATGCATAACCCAAAAAAATGCAAATAGTGGTCTTGGGATCAAGTTTGGTTGTTCTAAAGGGTTTCAAAGATGGAAAACAAGCACATCCAAAAATCCGTAAGTGATCAAGTTTTGGAGCTGATTGATACAAAGTTTCAAAAGGAGATCTCATAAGTAATGTAGAGGTTGGCATCCTATTTATGAGATAAGTAGCAATAGCACATGCATGGTACCAAAACTTAGAAGGTAAGGAAGCTTGCTGCAATAGAGTAATTGCAGTTTTTACAATATGCCTGTTTTTCCTCTCTGCTAACCCATTCTGCTCAAGGGTATAAGGGTAAGATTTTTGATGTGTTATACCGTTCTCCCTAAGAAAAGATTGAAAAATGGCACCAATGTATTCCCCACCCCCATAACTCTGAAGAATCTTAATGTGAGCAGCAAAAGTGTTCAATACAATTGAATGAAATTGAACAAAGTGACCAAACATAGCAGCTTTGTTCAATGGAATTACAGGGTGTTGTGAAAGAGACATAGTATCTATGATCCCTAGCATAGACGAATGGTCCATGTCTCTTCATCAGAAATAACAACCCCAACATCAGCTAAATGATCCCTAGCATCTTTAATCCTCTGAAGATATGCATCAATGGATACAAGTCCATTTCTAATATTCTGAAGATCAATCTTCATCTGAACAATACTAGTCCTAGTCATATTTGTAAACCTTTCTCAAAGATTGGTCCACATTTCTTTAGAACTTTTGCAGCCAATAACACAGGACAACGCATCAGTTGACAAAGTAGTAGTAAGGAGTGTCATTAATGCCTTATCATGTATCTTCCAAACAATATAGGCATCAGAATCCAACTCAGGCTTATTAAGACATGGAATGGAACCATCAAGAAACCCAAAAATGCAATTTCCATCAAGTAGTAACTCCATTTGGAAATTCCAAGTCACATAGTTAGAGTCATCAAGCTTGACAGTAACATTATTACCCACAATAGGAATTAGAGAAGAAATTGGAGATTAAGTAAGTGCCAATTGAGCAGAGGTAACAATTTTCAACAAGAAAAATCACAATTCTTGCAACGCAAATATAAAGAATTCATAAACTTAATCAATCCATAGACTACAACAGAGCAAAACAATCCACACCACAAATTATGCGCAATCTTTCAATTAACAACTATTTCCAAGAGAACAAATTCCCAAAAGCTAGGGTTTCAGACAAGATTTGATCAAGAAATCAAGATCACAACAACAATCTGTGAGATATGAGGATGAACAATATCACCTTCCTGAAGCACAAAGATGAATGAGCACAGCCAAAAACCAGCTATGAAACGAAGAATCCCAAAAAAATTAGGGTTCGCGACGATCACCAACGAACGACAACACCGACAAACTTCAACCACCGACAACAGCGACGAGCTTCAACACCAACAATGACGACAACAATCAGTACATAAAGACTAGTGAGTGGAAGAAGATGATCGTTAACCAATGGTGTTACCCGTGATTGGCTCTGATACCATGTCAACACTAGCTATGGAAGAAGAAAGCTTAGAAATCTAGAGAAAGAGAGAGAATATGCAAAAAACTTTCTCATTACTTAATGAATTATTACAAGAGTTATTTCACTATAAATACATGTCAGCCTAACTAACTCAACTTATACAATTCAGTGACATGTGTCACAATCCTGACCACTAATTTATGTTAACACATTTAACTCCTAAATGGCTAAAGAAAAAAAATTGTATGTTAGAATAGACCAGAGTAAGAAACATATGATTAAGTACATAGTTTAATGTAGAATAGAGGTTCTTGTTCATATTGCATGGAAAGCTGGTTAGGATCCCTTTAGGACCAACCAACTTATTTTATTAATATCTTCTTCACTTTACATTCAAATAACGTCAATGACTAGTACATTTCATAGGGTTTTTCCACAAGGAATATCATCATTTAATTTGTACAAACGACTTCGAAGTGAATAGGTCTAAAACAAACTTGGGTTGCACTCTGATGGTGGTGCTACGTATTTTGTTTCACCTTGGAAACTCAATGAGGGAGTAGTTTGGACGGAGAACATCTATATTGTACCGCAGCACACATGGGAAAATCAGCAATCATCTCACCTAAAACTCCATGATGTATGCCAAGTGATCGAAAATATTTCATACTAACCTCGAGCTTTTTCACAATGTTGCATCCTAGGAGCTCCGGTCGCAAAGCCATAACCTTTCCAATATCCCTCTTACTAACTCAACCTTTGGTCATCAAGAATATGACATGCGTTATATTCCTCTAACATGTTAAAAGGGTGAATATTAGATGTTAATCTTTCGATTAAAAACTGAAGCTGGATATTAAGAGCCCGTTTGATATGTAGTTTTTTTTTTTTTTTCAAATCCCAACCTTGTAAAAAAGGAGTTGAGTCTAGGAATGTCCCAAAGGGTGATTTGACTAAAGATCTCAATGTGGGAGCAAAGTGAATTAAGAAGTAACATAACACTATGTTTGGATGAAGAAATTGAAGATTACTAAGGAATTTTAAAATGACGGAAATTGAAATGACGGGATTTCATTTTCTAGAATTTGTGAATTTTCTTGTTTGGTTAACCTTAAAAGAACAATGGAATTGAATACTGAATTTGTTATTTTTAAACTCTCAATCATAGAAATTGGGAAATGACACCTATTTACATGGAATTTAAACTTGGGAATTGGAGGTCTCAAATTCCAAGTTTTTTTTCCATGCGGAAATTCTAAATTTCTATGTTTACGAATCCAAACAAGGGAATTGGTGCATGTCAATTTATAAATTCTGACTTTTATCCAAATTCCAAATTTATTTCCCTTATCCAAACATAGTGTAAAGCTACCAAGTAAATGATGTACTCGAATTCAAATTACATAGAGTTTAGAAGTTTAATTCATTTGTCATGTTTACTTTTATGATGTAACTTTTATTTTAGGATCAAACTCTGTTTACTACCCTTAAGTTTCGTGGTTTTCAACATTTAGTACATGAAGTTTTTTTCGTCCCAGAATCATACCTAAAGTGTTAATTTTGGGACAGTCTCATACATCCGTTAGTCAAACTATTAAGTCTGCCGTTAAGTGATGACGTGGCGCCCATGTGGACAATGACTGGGCGCCACGTGTCATTAAAATATTAAAATATTTATATAAAAATAAAAATAAAAATAAAAAACCAGGTTTTTTTCTTCTTCTTCTTCTTCTTCTTCTTCTTCCCACACCCTCCAGATTTTATTTTATTTTATTTTTCTTCTTCTTCTTCTTCCTCCTCTCTTCTTCTTCTTCTTCTTCTTCGCGCACCCTCCAGATTTTTTTTTTTTTTTCTTTCTTCTTCTTCCTCCTCTAAACATCTAAATTCAAGCAACTCCAAACCACACGCAACAACTAAACAAAAACCCATATGGAATGGAAGAAAATTACCCAAAAACACATACCCTTTTCGAAAACTATTCAAGTGAGAGAGACAGAGAAAGAACCCACAAAATTAAATGCACAGAGAGAGAGAGAGAGAGGTAGTTACTAGTTAGGTTAGGGTTACAGAGCTCAGAGATGGAGAGGACGAGCGAACTGGGAGTGAGAAGCCGCTGAGGAAGAATTAGGAGTTGGGTGGAAGAGACAGAGGAGAGCGCCAGATTTTTTTTTTTTTTTCTTCTTCTTCTTCCTCTTCTCTTCTTCTTCTTCTTCTTCTTCCTTTCCCTGTAACCCGCACCCTCCAGCTTTTTTTTTTTTTTTTTTCTTCTTCTTCTCCTTCCTCTTCCTCTTCCTCTTCTTCCTCTTCTTCTTCTTCTTCTTCTTCTGGGTTGGGTGCAGGGAGGAGAAGGGATGGGTTTTTTTATTTTTTATTTTTTATAAATATTTTTATAATATTTTAATACTTTTTAAATATTTTAATATTTTTATGACACGTGGCGTCCAGTCATTGTCCACATAGGCGCCACATCATCACTTAACGGAAGACTTAACAGTTTGACTAACGGATGTATGAAATTGTCCCAAAATTAACACTTTAGGTATGACTTTGGGACGAAAAAAACTTGATGTACTAAATGTTGAAAATCACGAAACATGAGGGTAGTAAACTGTTTTTTGCCCTTTATTTTAATATGGGTAGTTACAAAAAAGAGTTTATTATTGTGATTAAAAAAGATTTTACTAGTTTTGTGTGAAATATAATTATGGGCGATTCAGATCGCCTTCAGCATTCGTTAGCCCATTACCCAACTAACCCAACCCAAAACCCTAAACCATTTCTTGTTCAGTCTCCCCTCACGCATCGTTCGTGGCATCTCAAGCTCACCCAGAGGAAGCTTTAGCTCCACAGTCCAGAAAAATCAGGTTTGGCTTCTCACTCAATAATATTAATAAATAATAAAGCCTTAATCTTCTTCTGATATTTTTCAATTTTAATATGTTTTGGTTTCTGGGTATTGCTCTTTTATTTATTTAACTATTTCCTGTTTGGAATTCATGATCGCTGACTGGTGTTTATGTGGTAATTAGATTATATGAATCTCCATTTCTTGACTGTTTGTAACTGGGTTTCTGTTGTGGAAGTTTCAATTTCACTCTTGAAATAGTTCCCCAATTTTTGTTGGAATTTAAGGCGATCTGAAGCCTTTTCGTAGAAGAAATGGCACAAAACCAAGCACAGTGGCGTTATAGGATTCATATAACCGACCCCACTTAGCGGGATAAGGTTTTGTTGTTGTTGTGGTGTTATTTTTTGAGCGTATGCAAACCCAATTTTGGAAATATTACACTTCGATATGCAACTTATGTATAAATAGATATAAGGTGAGGGTTCTCATTGATGTCGGTGAACTGAAATGATTTGGTTTCAAAGCTCGAGTATTCTGTGGTGATTTTTCTTTCTGGGTTTTGCCCATCTTTCAGGAAAAGAAGACGATGAATTTTGCAACATCAATATGCAGTAGGTTGGGTCTGAAGAACATTGTTACGAATACTCCCGTATACAGCAGTGCTTCTGGTACGAGTTCAGTATCACTGAATGAGTTGTGCTAGAATGTAGCATGATTATGTTGTGTTTCTGCTTCTAAGTCCTGATGTTTTGCTTGATGTGCTAATTTTAGATGTCACGGCAGAAGGATTGAGTTTGACCTTTAGGCGCTGGGCTACTAAAAAATCTGCTGGATCCACAAAAAATGGTCGAGATTCAAATCCCAAATTTCTTGGAGTGAAGAAATTTGGCGGAGAGGTGAGAGGCTGTTGTGTATAAAAAAACAGAATGGACAGTTCGTTATTGCTTGTCTAATTCTTCCGTTGGAATCACTGTAATGTTATTCTGTTTATGTTGCAGAGAGTGATACCTGGAAACATCATTGTTCGCCAAAGAGGCACCCGTTTTCATCCTGGAAATTATGTTGGTTTAGGGAAGGATCACACCCTTTTTGCTCTGAAAGAAGGCTCTGTTAAGTTTGAACACCACAAGCTCAGCGGACGCAAGTGGGTGCATATTGTGCCAAAGGAAGGTCACGTGCTTCACCCCGTCTATGCAAATGGTGCGACTGCGCCATCGACAGCGTAGTTGAAGACGGTTTCATATCCTTGTTAGCTTGTTTTTAGATCATTTTAGGTTCAAACCCTTCCCCAGGTTGGTTAGAATAAGAAAAGCGATATGCCAAAACCCAATAGGTTTTCTGTTATTTAGAAACTCGTGATCTTAGACGAAGGAATGCACATCTCAGTTTTACGTTAATTTGAACTCTTGTATCAGCTTTACCTGGGTTGTGGCTTTTTACTGCATTAAGGTCTTTCTATTCCTTGTTTGTGTCGCTTTACCTATTTCAGTTTATACGAGCTTTTCGTGATGTACTTCAATCTCTTACATGCTAGCCTGAATGAAACCAGTTTTTTTAAAACATCGTATGCAATAATTATCCAGCAGAAGGCTGGTGACTGCTGGTCTTGCATTGCATTAGTCAAAAGAGGAGCAAGTAAAGGCCGCTGTATAAACAAAGTATACATTTACAAGTGTAAAAAATCTATGAATTCCAAGTTCCAACTACCTACTTTGCCATCTACATTTCTAGCACTGTACAGTTTAAGAGCTACGAAAACAGAGTTCTTTAACCGCGCAAAAGTAACTTGTTTGGGGTAAGTTTCCAAACCCCGTGTCGCAAGGGCCTAACCACCGGGGACTACTTGCGCGATTTCATTGTATCTTCAGCCTTGTTCCGCATCATGCAACAGCTTCACAAACGCCATACATATGCAACTGTATGAAGTGTTGCATCATTTTTGACAGTCAAATGAGCAGGAGTTCCATAACATATTAAATACAAACAAGGAACAAAGCCAAAAAAGAATCAAGCATAGGCTTCATACCTGAGGGCTGAGGGATTCATACCTCAACTATTGGGTCATTTACAGTTTCATATCCCGTCTTTAAAAAATTTCAATGTCATACCTTATCTTCGAATTTGTTGCAATGTCATACCTTCCGTCAGTTGTCTGTTAATTTTTCTGTTAAATGCTGACGTGGTTTGAAATGGGGCCCATTTTCTATTAAAAAGTTAATTAAATATTAAAAAAATTAAAATACAATTTTTTAAATTTTTTTATAAAAAGAAGGTGGGACCCACCCACCTTCTTCCTTATCCACCCGTCCCCCCCTCTTCATATCTTCTTCCCCGTTCATCAGCCGTTCGACGACACCAATCCCATGAGACCTCAAACAAAAAATTAAACCCAATCCAAAATCAAATCTCATCATCCCACCCCCAGAACCCCCAAAAATCAAATCCAAAACCAAAATTTCATCACCTCCAAACCCATCAAGAATCAAATTGCATCCCACCTTCCCGAGCCGTCGCCGTTCTAAGTTGTCAACAGAACAAATCGCGTTCTGGGTCGTCAACGCCGATGCCGTCTGCATCGCCCTCCTGCGACTTGATCCCGAGCTGTCTACATCTTCTCCATCATTCTGTAAACCCTCATGGCGTATGCGTTTTTCCCGGGCCTCTAACCTGAACCTGGTTGCGTCTGCATTAGCCTCTCGTTTTTCCATTCTTTGCTTTGGGCGTGCGATGGTGAGGTTCTGGAGTGAAGGGAGGAAGGGGGGGGGAGACGGGGGGATAGGAAGAAGGTGGGTGGGTCCCACATTCTTTTAAAAAAAATTGTATTTTAATTTTTTTTAATATTTAATTAATTTTTTTAATAGAAAATGGGCTCCGTCTCAAGCCACGTCAGCATTTAACAGAAAAATTGACAGACAATTGACGAAAGCTATGACATTGCAACAAATTCGAAGATAAGGTATGACATTGAAATTTTTTAAAGACAAGATATGAAACTATGAATGACCTAACAGTTGAGGTAGTTTTATGTAATTTACCCAATGATAAAACTATAATTGTTTTGTTGATTGAAGAACTCTTTAAAATGGAACAGTTTGCTTCTTATCACATCCCAGTCCGCATAGTAAGATATTGTTCGTTTTGGGCCACATCCTCACGGATTTGTTCTTGGGCTTCCACCCAAAAAGCGTCTTGCTAGGAAGAGATGAGCATGTACATATAAGGCCAGGGACCAACCCTCACCATGCCGATGTGGGATACGTCCTCGTCGGCACATCCGAACGGACGATGAGTCTGGCTCTGATACCAAATTGTCACATCCTAGTCCGCATAGTAAGATATTGTCCTCTTTGAGACACGTCCTCACAGATTTGTTCTTGGGCTTCCACCCAAAACTCATCTTGCTAGGAAGAGATGGGCATGTACATATAAGGCCAGGGACCAACCCTCACCCTGCCGAGGGTTGGTTCATGACCTTATATGTACATGCTCATCTCCTCTTAGCAAGACGCGTTTTAGGTAATGAGGTTCTCTTGCCCAAGAACAAATCTATGAGGGCGTGGTCCAAAGCGAACAATATATTGCTACAGCGGACTGGGATATGACAATTTGGTATCAGAGCCAGACTCACCGTCCGTTCGGATATGCCGACGAGGACGTCGGTCTCCCTAAGGGAGGTGGATTGTAGTATCCCATATCAGCTGGGTGAGGGTTGGTCCCTAGCCTTATATGTACATGCCCATTTCTTCCTAACAAGACGCGTTTTGGGTAATGAGGTTCTCTTGCCCAAGAACAAATCCGTGAGGGCGTGGCTCAAAACAGACAATATCTTGCTGCGACGGACTGGGATGTGACACTTCTTGACAACAAAAAAAAATGAAACTGTCCGCTGGAATCTTTCTAGATTTTGAGTGATTTTAATTTAACCAAGGCTTTCTGTTTCATAACATTTTTTATGATTCAAGAGCCAAATTGAAGAACATTTTGTGTAGAATAAGATGATGTAAAGATATTTTACTGAAGAGTAAAGAAATAATTGACTGAAATAGTAATTTGCAAAAACTGCGCCTGTTGCTTTGATAAAAAATTGATATAAGCTTAATTTGGCCATAACTTTAACAGAAACTCAACTTTGCAATGGACAATCAATTGTAATCTTTTATAAATCATTCACATGCATTTGTGTGACCAAATAAATTATCTGAATGCATCGTTCCTTTCATCCCTATTCCTATTTCAATATATAATGTCGTAGATAAATGTCTAATGTATTAGCGTCAAGTATTTAAGGCGTAGATAAACACATGGTTTGAAATACATCCAAGTGTATTTTGGTGTTTTATGTCTCAAAAGTTAAGAAATTGAATTAACTCAATTTCATTTTCTAAAGGCTTTTTAGCCAAAATGATCCATGAGATTTTCTTAACTCTTACTTTGGTCTCTGAAATTTGAAAATCAATAGAAGTAGTTCCTGAGATCGTCCACTATCAATCATTTTAGTTATTCGATAAAAATTATGTTAAATAAATATCAAAATGACTTAATTATCCTCAATATAATAAACAATAGGCCAAAATGATTTGACAAAAATTAAGGATATTTTTGTTATTTTATCCTTATTTTGTAGAGATTTTTCTCATAAAGACTAAAATGATTGATTGTGGATAAACTCAGAAACTAATTCCACCAATTTCAAATATCAAGGACTAAAGTGAGAAGTTATGCAAATCTCAAATACTATTTTGGTTAAAAAGCCTTTTCTAAAATTAACATGACTATGAGTCTTATGAGGCCATCTCCAACCGAAGGGTCCAGAGGGCCAGAGGGCCGAAAATAGCCCTAAAACCGTCTCCAACCGAGGGCTAGGCTAGAGGGCCCCACGGAATTTCAAAGGGCCAAAGGGCCAAAGCTGGCTTTTTTTTTTTAATGTTTTCCTATTGCTGTCGATTATAACCGACAGCATTAAAGAAGGATTTTTTAATACTGTCGGTTATAACCGACAGTAATAGGTATTCATAAGCAATTTTTTATTATTTACTATTAGTGTCGGTTATAACCGACACTAATATTTTGAATTTTTTTTTAATATAACGGCTAGCTGAGTCAGCTAGCCGTTGTGTTTGTTTGTTTTTTTTTTTTTTTAAATTGCAGCTAGCCTTTGTGTGTTTTTTTTAATTTTTTTTTTTAATTTTTTTTTTTTTAAATTTAAACATTTGCAATATTTCCTTCTCAATTTTTTTCAATATTTCTCAATATTTCCTTCTTCAATATTTCCTTCTCAATTTTTTTCAATATTTCCTTCTCAATATTTGTTTGTGTTCATTTGCAATATTTCCTTCTCAATTTTTTTCAATATTTCCTTCAATATATTTCTCAATATTTCCTTCAATATATTTTCCAATATTTCCTTCATCTATAATATTTGTTTCAATTTTTCAATAATTTCCTTCAATAATTTTTTTCAATTCTATTTTTTTCCTATAACTTCCTAGGCCATTATACAACATTAAATTAAATTAAGTAACATGAAACAACATTAAACAATATGAAACAACATTAAATAACATTAACCAACATAAAAATTATACAACATAAAAAAAATATTTAACAACATGAAACTTAAACAACATTTTTAAAAACATTTAAAAACATAAAACGTAAACGCCTACTCGAGGCTTCTTTTGGCCCAAAGATGTGCAACAAGATCCTGTTGTAGATACTTGTTTGTGGCACGAGAACGTATCATTCTATAGCGCCTCATGTACTCATCTATAGAGATACTACCAGTTCTTGGATCGAAAGGCAAATTAGGCCCATCATATATTTTTGCACGAGCCCTTCTTGACCTATTTGGATCTTCTTGGTCGTCATCGGACTCTCCATCAATATACCCATCTCGCTCATCCTCCACTATCATATTGTGTAATATGATGCAAGACATCATGATGGAGTCCAAGTTTTCTCGACTCCACCCTCTTGCCGGTTCGTTGATGATCTTCCACCGTGCTTGTAGAATACCGAAAGCTCTCTCTACATCTTTCCTATATGCCTCTTGGTGTAAGGTAAACAACTTTTCCGCGTCATTCCTAGGGTTTGGAATTGCTTGGAGAAGTGTCGCCCACTTTGGGTAGATGCCATCTGCCAAGTAATACCCCATATTGTATTGACGACCGTTGATGTCGTAGTCAAGTTGAGGTGCTTTACCTTCCGTCAGGTGATTGAAGAGGGGTGAACGCCCAAGAACTGTAATGTCATTTTGGGATCCAGGGACTCCAAAGAAAGCATGCCAAATCCATGTGTCATATGAGGCAACCGCCTTTAGCACAACAGTTGGCTTTCTCGACCTTCCGCTAAAGCCTCATTCCCATCCGGTGGGATAGTTCTTCCAATCCCAATGCATGCAGTCTAATGACCCTATCATGCTCGGAAAGCCACGGTCTTCAGCTTTGCGAAGGAGCCGATTCATATCTTCTTGATTTGGCTCGCGGAGGTACTCGTCTTTGTAAACCTGAACAATTGTGACACAGAATTGTTCAAGAGTATCAAGGCATGTAGACTCAGACATACCATGGGTTTCATCCATCGAATCAGCTGGGGAGCCATAGGCCATCATTCGGAGTGCAACAGTAACCTTCTGATAAGGTGAGAAACCTTGGCGGCCTGCTCTGTCCCTCTTCTGTCGAAAGTATGGATTGACTTGCTGGACATCACGAAGTAAACGCTCGAAGACATGACGCCTCATCCGGAAACGACGTCTGAAATCCTCTTCTGTGTACTCCGAGTTAAGGTTGAAGTAGTTGTTCATCAGATTGGCTTGCGTCATCGCTCTGTTTCGTGGTTTGTAAGATCGACCAGCAACAGAGCCACCCCATTGAGGTTGTTCCTCAGTTGGCTGACACACCATCGCCGCAGCCATGGATGCTGCTCTGTTTTGTTTGTTGCGCCTTACTTGAACTTCTTCATCAGACTCCTCATCTTCTCGTCTCATTTGTGCCCATTTTTCTTCCAATTTGGAATTGGATGAGGACCCCCAATTGGAATTTGAAGATGATCCAATGTTGGAATTCATTGCAAACTTGAATTGAAAGAGATTGAATTGAAATAGATTGAAATCAAAGTTGTGTGAATTATAGCCCAATATCCACCCTATTTATAGCAAAAAAAAATTCAAATCCAACGGCTAGCTGACCTCAGCATGATGTCAGCTACCAACGGCTAGTTGACGTCACTTAGCCGTTGGATTTGAATTTAAGTTGTAGCTTTAAAATAATAAATTATGTTTGGCCCTATGGCCCTCGGTTGGAGACGGTTTTTTGTGATAAGGCTAAAACGAGCCCTCTGGCCCTCGGTTGGAGACGGAGGCAAATATGGCCATGTACTGTTCATTAAAATATTAATATCTTGAAGAATCTTGAAGGGCCAGAGGACTCAACGAGCCCTCTGGCCAGCCATCGGTTGGAGATGGCCTAAGTTCTTAGAAGATGTACCGCTTAGTTCTACGACCATATTTAGTGGTGTCCATTTTTATATTTGCGGGATTTTATAATATTTCCAAAGTTTGGGATTATTACCATGTAGGCGTCCCAGTAAAGGTTTGCCCCAGCCTGGAAGAAGTAGTGGGTGCTTGTACTTTGCCACATCGAGTACAGGGCTCGGAACTCCTACATTTCGAGCTCCACGTCATACCATCTATCGAGGAGCTCGAAACAAGTGATGACCTGGTACAACACCAGAATTATTTTTCTCACAAAATCACAATGTGGGATTTTTTTTTTTTTTTTTTTTTTTTTTTTTGTTATTATTGTCATTGGAAATGTTGGCAAGACTCGACCTTTAACCCTCTGGCATTACACCCTTGAAAATTGCTTCAAATGAATGCTGTACCCGCCTTTAAACCAATATATTCAACCAGACATAAACACACATCAACGAGCCTTCCCGATCGCAATCAACGACCTTTTCCGATCGCAGTTGTTAGCGCCGAACATCACTACTCAATCATTCAGTAAAGAATCAACATCGGTCACAATGTCTCATCTTTCGGATTAAATTCCGGTTCAGGTGAACTTGTATACTTATATTTTGTTAATGCGCATATTACTTATACTGCTATATAAACACGTAACACAGACTGTCCCTTCCAACACTTCTACTTGCATTTCCTGCAACTTGAAATAACAATGTGCAACAGAAACAGAATGACAGTCTCAATACATAGCAATTGTATTAGGAAATAATGAGATCCCTACTCAAAAGACTAAAACTGGTAGCATTCCGATAACTTTTGAAAGGGGGCTGTAAACGAACCAGCTGAAGTCTATCGCTGTATAAGTTTGCTAAACAGTTTTCCCCATTAAAACAGGGATTTTCTTTCTATGCGGTAGTTAAGTTCATCAGCAGAGAACACAGTGAATCAGGCATACTCTTTCGGGATTTAAATGATGGGTACGAATACAAGATAGCACAATAACCCTGTGATCCAAACTAAAAGAACTCAAAGTCTAGATATTTACCCCCGGACTTCACGTCTGTCCCAGCCATTCTTTTACTGTTGCTTCCGACAGCAACAGGTTCAACTGCGTTAAATTTCACTGGCAGTTCAGTTTCCATCGGTCTTGGTACTTCTGGTGGTGTGCTGCATCGTATTAGAGCCCAATTTACACCTTCGAAGAAGGGATGCTGTTTGATCTCAGTGGCACCCCTTTTCACCCCAAGCCGGTGCTGTGGTTCTTTCACCAGCAAACCCCGAATTAGGTCGCGGCTTGCATAACCAGTTGCGGGGGAATCTGGGAATTTAAGTTGCTGCCCCACCACATTGAACAGTGTAGCACGGTTTCCTGAACCTTTAAAAGGGGTTTTGCCATACAGTAATTCATGCAAGAATATACCAAACGTCCACCAATCAACTGCACTACCATGGCCTTCCCCCTTAATAATTTCAGGGGCTAGGTATTCATGGGTTCCAACAAAAGACATGGACCGAGCTTGAGTAGGCTCGGCAACAAGCTCTGGAAGTGCATTGGTGGCAAACCCTGGCTCAGCTCGAGGCTTTCGGATCTTCTTGCTTTTCTGAGGGAAGAACCTTGGGATAAAACAAGAAGGCTGAATGCATACTGATGATGGCTCGATACATGCAGGCTGGACGCAGAACGCACCTGCTCCTCGTTTGGAGGGATCCGAATCATATGTTCGTATCAGGGTCGGTGAAACAGAGCATCTCAGTGAAAGATCAAAGTCAGAGAGCATTATGTGGCCATCATCACGAACAAGCACATTTTCAGGTTTTAAGTCCCTGTAGACAACTCCAAGCATGTGTAGATACTCTAGTGCCAACAGAACCTCCGCAGCATAGAATCTACAAGAACAAAGACAAGTATATTACAGCCTGTCTACTATCTGTAATACATCTGCCGCACAATATAAAAACAGAACAACATTCTCAAATATGATAAATTATACTGCATCCAATCTGCGTATTATTGAACTGCGTAATCCATGTTTCATTTAAAGCTGGTAGATAAAGTAACTGTAGGCCATATATGGAATGAGAATTTTGATTTGTGATTGCATTTCAAATATATGGACTTGCAATCGCATATTGGGGACCCTATGCATTTAAAAGCCCTCGCTAGGAAAGGGGGCAAAAGGCAACATATTTGGTTGAATGCTCCAGCTTCCAAATCATTGATTCAAGTATTTCTAGATTGGATAGATCAAGGTTGTACAAAAACATGTCATTGAGGGCACAGGGTATTTTCTTATACATTGACAAAAGGTCCAAGCCAAGCATGAATAGCAATACGTTCAATGATGTTGTGTTCATTTCTTGTTTACGTTATAATTGTTTATACTTCATTCATTATTCTACATACTCTTTAGATTCAAAAAGGCTTCCAATCCAAGCATAAACAGCCAAACCTACAACGACCAATACTTCAATATGTTATTCAGCCTTTTAGTCAATTATATTTTATAGTAAAAAATTTGTTAACTTTTACACAGTATTTGGATTCAAACACAAAGTAAATGAGGAGTATGAACTTGTAAGTTATAGGAAACAAAAATGTCATTAACAAGAGTGACAAGTAAAAGACAGTGGACAAGATGTCCTAGAGTTCCATTAATCCCCACCGTGTCGCAACTCTGTGGTATAGAAATTTAAACTATTTTTCATTTCTTATTTACTGTCGGTGAGAATGGAGATTGATGATTTCATGCAAAATACAGAAAAGTACTGTTAAAAGCATGAGGAACCATCAAAGATATGAAACTATCTCTAAATCTAAATCTCTATTGAAGAAACATTTACAAGCCATTAAGAAGCATAACAAAAAGACACTTGTGGCAGAAAAAACTAGATCAATTGCCAATTAACAATTTCCATGTTGGAAAACTCCAAAAGAGGCGACATCATAAACACAAAAAGATAGAGATCTCCACAAAGAAAG
Organism: Cotoneaster glaucophyllus; assembly: GCA_036320875.1. Classification (NCBI taxonomy): domain Eukaryota; kingdom Viridiplantae; phylum Streptophyta; class Magnoliopsida; order Rosales; family Rosaceae; genus Cotoneaster; species Cotoneaster glaucophyllus. The sequence continues at coordinate 10,659,653 of CM070070.1, forward strand.
AAATATTAACAATGATATAGATAGGAGGCTACCTTTTTGATGAAAATAAGGAAGAGTAAAGTATGAAAAAATGCATCAGAGATTAAAGCCATACCTCGCAGCATACTCTGAGAAGTGTTTTCCAGGTTGTCGTTGCCTCAGAGTGTGCAGATCACCACCTGGACAATATTCCATGACCAAACAGCAGAACCTGTCGGTCTCAAAATGTGTATATAAAGTTGGAAGGAATGGATGGTCCAGCAGTTGCAAAATCTCCCGTTCTGTCTGAGCCCTAGTCAACTTCTTCCTGCTTGCAAGGGATGACTTGTCCATTACTTTCATTGCGAAATAACAGCGGGTTCCACTTAGTTCTGAAAGATAGACACTACCAATATCACCACAACCAAGCCGTTTGAGTAATCTAAAATGGCTCATACCCAAAATCCCATCCCGAACTCGAATGGCAAGAATAGCCTTCCACCTAGGATCATTTCCTTTATGGGGCTTATTAGCACTCCCAGTGAGGTTGCTCCAGTTGCTGTCATCACTAAGGCCACTACTATTACTTGCTCGACTAACACTAGTTTTTGCACTCTCAAGTGAATCCCCTCTAACACTCCCTTTGGTACTTTCACCATTTCTCTCAATACTAAGCATGCCATCACTAGTGATTGCATCACTCCTATATGTACTAGCGCAACTATTGGCAACACTCATAGCAGTGACAACATAAGCACTATCGATGCTACTAAGTGGACTTACATTACCACTTGGAGGCAAGGAAGCATCCCAAACACACTCCTTCTCCTCGGAATCTGGAGGAATGAGTGAATTATCTGTATTCTGTGATGCACGCTGAACCGCAAATGGTGGAGACAGTGCACCTATGTCGTTGGGTTCTTCAAGCAAGCTTTCAGCAGGGGAAAGAAGAGTTGGACTTGGCTTCTTAGCAGGAACCAGGGGGGAAAGATCTTCTAGAAAAGGGCCTTTCACAGATAAGCTCTTCATCAAGCATCCAGCGTCGGTCTTATTCTGACCAATCGGTACATACACTGGTTTCATTAGATCCATATCAACAGGTTCTGGAGGGTGACTAACCCCAGCGAAAGAACTAGGACCACCTTCATCAAATGAATCTATACTGCCCTTGAATGTGAGAGAGTCAGACATAAGTTCTTCCTCTCCTGGCAAAGAGACCTTTCCTTTCCTTGTTCTTAAAGGTATAGGCGAGTCAGAATCTCGAGACTCCCATGCATTAAATCTCCCATCTTTTACCATAACAGAATGCGCATTTGACAACTCAGCCATTTGCCTTGCCAATGCAATTTCTTCTCTCACCAAGCCTAAGCGCCCATTGGATAACTGACCCCTGTCTCTAGTAGAAGCAACATCTTCTCTTGCCAAACCAGAGTGCACGTTTGACAAGTGATCCACTCCTCTTGTTGAGGCCGAACGTGAATAAATCACCTCAACTCCCACGGGAAACTTTTTAGGAAGCACCTTTGATTCCGAAACCCTCTCCATGCCTGGTTCATTGGATAACTGACCCCTGTCTCTAGTAGAAGCAACATCTTCTCTTGCCAAACCAGAGTGCACGTTTGACAAGTGATCCACTCCTCTTGTTGAGGCCGAACGTGAATAAATCACCTCAACTCCCACGGGAAACTTTTTAGGAAGCACCTTTGATTCCGAAACCCTCTCCATGCCTGGTTCATTGGATAACTGACCCCTGTCTCTAGTAGAAGCAACATCTTCTCTTGCCAAACCAGAGTGCACGTTTGACAAGTGATCCACTCCTCTTGTTGATGCCGAACGTGAATAAATCACCTCAACTCCCACGGGAAACTTTTTAGGAAGCACCTTTGATTCTGAAAACCTCTCCATGCCTGATAACCACGTATCTCATAGAAAATTCTTGGAACGAATAATCTGCAAAGTAAATCTAGATTTAGCTTACACGAATTCTACGCACATACAGTCAGATCTTAATGTGTAAGCAGTCCAAAAACAATACTTCAATTCCATTCCATCTCTATCAGAAATTGCATATGAACAGCATGCGAACTTCTTTTACGAAAGCACTAATACAAAGAATATTCAATGAAAAAATAAGGATCCATTTACAATGCCAGGTAACACGGAAATACGTTCTTAACTAGCCCAAATTTGAACACAAAACTAAAAAAAGTTGAATTTGAATAAAGCAGACAAATTGGGAATGTGAATTAAACCACAAAAGCCATTCAATCATGAAACCCCAATTGTCAAAATTTTCCATAACCCCCACCTCATCAAATTCCTAACTTCACTCCCATTCAACCACAATTACACCAAAACTACACCTTTACATATATCAAGTTAAACACAATATACACACAAAGTATATAGAAGCAACAAAATTTATACCCAAAAAAAACCCACAAGCTCAACACAGCAAACCTTCATTTCCAATAAACCCAACAAATAATTTTGGAAAGAAAAAGGGAGACAGAGAATTTGGAATCCGTAGATAGTGAGAGCAAAAAGAGGAGCAGAACTACATTCAAAATTCCAAACGCAGAAGAATCGGAATGGCAAACGCACCAGAGCAAAACGAAGTCGAACATTTACACCTGCGGAAGCCGGAAGGCCCTGTGACCAACAACAACGAAAATTGCAAGGGTTAAGCTATTAATCAAATGCCGAGGTTTTTTTATTCCTTCACTTTTTCTCCTTTTTTTTGCAAATTCGGAGAGCCAAAGCGAGACCAGAGCTCTCTCTCTCTCTCTCTCTAACTTTTCTCTCTCTAGAGCTGTGTCTCTCTCTCTCTCTCTCTGGTCTCTGGTCTCTGGTCTCTGTGATTTATGTGATTATGGTGGTTGTAATTAAACAGCTTTTGCTTTTTTGTAGGTGGGCTGCGCGCACTTTAGTAGTAAGCTGCTGACTGAGGAGCGAGAGAGTCTAGAGTGCTAGAGAGAGAGTGTGTGTGTGGGGCCGGCCCGGCAGAGGAGGAGTGGGACCCGCGCGTGTTCCTTCTTTAAACTACACTTCTTTTTCAGAGATGGTGACTCTTGCTCTCTCTCTCTCTCCGTTTTCTCGCGCCTCTCACATCGCATCGCACTACCAGACTCGTCGCTCGTCACTCTCTTTGGCTGTGAAAATGACCACACGCTTTTTCCGGCGCGTGTATTGTTGGAGTTTTGTATTTGGATAAATGTATGTTTTTTTTTTTTAAATAATACAAAGAAGACTAAATTTTTAAATGTAAATGTTAGAGAGACTAAATTTGTATACAAAATTTGCAAATTAAATGATGTGTCACTAATAGAAATAAGCACATTTATCAACACTTAAGTAATAATCCAATTATGTACTTTCATGTCACTTAGTTTACAAAATTTTATCTACACATTTAGTCTGTCTGGCATTACCCAATTTTTAAAACGAATTTTATAAACCAAATAACGTGATTGTTGATGATTGGATTATTACTCATGTGTTGATGAACGTGCTTATTTCTTATTGATCACATAATTTGGTTTAAAATTTTGGACTCTCTAACATTATCATTTTTTTCAGTCAAAATGGTCCCTTAGGTTGGGAAAACTCCTCAATTTGGTATCTGAGATTTGAAATTGATAGAATTGGTCCCTAAGTTTGTCCATCATCAATTATTTTGATCATTCCGTGATAAATCTCTGTTAAATAGGAATATAATTGATCCTTATTTAACAGAACTTTTATGAAATGACTAAACTGATTGATGGTGGACAAACTCATGGACCACTTCTATTGATTTCAAATCTCAAATGCCAAAGTAAAAAATGATACCAATCTCAAGGACCACCTTAACTAAAAAATCGTTTTCTTTTTCGGATGAATTTGGGAGTGGTGCAAATACAATCATGTTATGATTTCTCTCTTCTTATTATTTGGATGATTTGTATGGTGATATGACTTTGGATGATTTGTATGGTGATATGGCTTTATGCGTGTACCAAATCCAATCATACTTGAGTGATTAAGGAGACAATAGCTTCATGGAAAACTATATTACATTTAAAAATGGAAAAATAATACAAATATATTGGGTAATCAATTGAAAAACGCTAGCCGTCGAAAAATAAAGAGAAGAGTGCTTGGTCATCGATATTTTTACACTACGGAGATGGGGAATTCGGCTAAGTTGTATAATAAGCATTCTAATTTGGTATCAAATTTGTCATCAACGATATTCAAATCTAAGACCTCTCACTTTTAAGCGAAAATAAATACCACCAGACTGTAATTGTTAGATTCAAAAAGAAAACAAGGAGTTTTTGCTCCAAAATGTTATGGATTACCTTTTTTCAGAGTAATGTTAGAGAAATTAAATTTGTGACAATGTGTAAACTAAATGACATCGAAGTTGATAATTAGATTGGTATTTAAGTGTTGATAAACATACTCATTCCAATTGATGACACATCATTTAGTTTGTAAATTTTTAATCTTTACTAGAATAAAAATAAATAAATAAACTAATGAAAAATTCAATTTTTAGGAAAATTTAATCGTCAAAAGTCACGCGATAATCTTATTTTGTGGCGGTGGGGCAAGGCGCGGGGGGGGGGGGGGGGGGGGGGGGGGGGTGGGAGGCCGGTGATTGAATCTATGCTGACGAACTTAGAGAATCGCCGGTGATTGAATCTATGCTGACGAACTTAGAGAATCAAATCCTCTTAGAAAAAAGATGATATGCATTTACATGGGAGTTCATCTTTGACGAAGATGTCTTGACTTAGGTAGGCTTTGGAGTTGTTTCTCCAGTAGACGGGACCAACGGTGTTGAAATCCTTTGTGGTTGAATACCCGTGGACCGTGATCGATGGCCAACATGAGAGAAGAATCAAAACATGTAGTTCTCTGCAGATTATTTAGTTGTACAGTCGGTGTTTGATGACATTCCACCTCATGCCGATCAGAGTCCCAGTCCTGCTTGCGGAATTGGAGCTGTCTACCTTGGTGCTGCCCAGACCCTCCGACTCTCCAAAATGCAATGGGAGAGCGGCAAAGATGTCCCACCTCCACCATCCACCGTCCCGCTTCCCCTTCCCCTGAACAGCTACTAACTCCCTAGCAAATCAAACACAGAAAAAAAAAAAAAAAAAAAAAAAAAAACCCCCATTTTGGATTCTCTTTAAAAACACAAGAACTTATGAAATTGTGACAAATTTTGTGCACCCTTTCCTCCGCACTTTATTTTTGTGGTGATGGCAACAGGAAAATGGGGAAGCAGAGGAGGGGAGAGAAGGGTGGGGGGGACGATGAGACCAAGAAATTTGGCATTTTTATTTGTTTTCTTACATGTGTAAGAATTTAAAAAAAAAAATATTGGGCTTTTTAAATATACGTAAACCCTGATTACAAAAAACCAAAAGATATATTAGGGTCAAAAGAAAATTAGGAGAGAGAAGAAAACGAATGAGTTTCGGCGTGCATGTCGATCACTGCGTGCATGGCAGGCTTCTCAAGTCAATAATTAACAAAAGGCATAAATGACGGTCTTATTTGGGGGATTAAAACCACAAGACGAGTAAAACAACAATTGAAAATACTAACAAATGATTTGTTTGAATGTACTTTTAAAATGATTAAAAGCGTTTTTACAAAAAAATATTTTTGGATTCCAATAGCACTTGAAGTACTTTCTGGTTATGTGCTTCTTTCAAGAAGCATTTTAAGTGTTTTTTCATGATTTACTTATATTTTTACTAAAGATTGTAACTAGAAACATTTTCACTAAAAACGTTTTCAATCATTTTAAAAGCACATCCAAACAATTGGTTCAAAGTCTATGAGTGGTTCAATTTTTTCCTCCTCTTATAATTGGTCCAAACCAATTTTATAACTTTAGAGGTTATTACTTAATAAAAATTTAGTTAAAAATATTATTTATTGACTTATTTATTCTCGATAAATGTTGTATTTCCGAAATAGGATTTTTTGGGCACCAAGTATTTTATTCCTTCCATATTTTTGTACTCACTGACAATTATAACTATGTAAAGACGTGTTTTATTATGATGAAATCAAGAAAAATGATAACTTATTACAGTATGAAATTTATTCTAATACATAACTGGTCCCAAGTTGGGACCAGAATTTTTTGTAACTTTTTATAACTATTATTATGTGTATTTCAAATAGATAATGTCAGGTAGCTTTTGAATAAAAGTGTTCATATGTACTGAGGTTATGTGAGTTACCATGCTTGGCTTTGGTTAGGATATAAGATGCCAAGATGGTGAGTCCAAAGTAGAAAAAGGGCAAACGACAACGTTTGGAAAAAGACATGAAGTAAGGTACAAAACCCATCTTCTTCATTTTGACTTGACCGTTCTATTTACCACCACAAATTTTTTTACTCCGGCGCATAAACCTAGCTAATAGTGGCTCTTATACCTAATAATTATTAGTTTTCACCATAGTTTAGCTCGTCTAGTTCTCCAAAGAGCTCCGTCTAGGGTTTAGAGTGGTACTCTGAGGCCCTTCACAATCGTTTCTCCCGATCTTCAGAAGATCTCGAGACCACCCCAGTTCGTATATGGATCCACCCTCAACGTATATGCATATAAAAACAATGTACTATGATTCATTCATAATAAACAATGTACGCATAATACTTAAAAAACAATGAAATCCTACTTAAGCAAACAATGAAATCAAGCATGAGTACATACAAAAAAATACAAGAAAATGGGCACATACCAAAAACATGAAATAAATATAATGGGAGAAAATTCAAGGGTACATTATAAACACAAAGACGACAACAAAAAAAAAAAGAAGAAGAAGAAGGAATTTTTAATTAAATTTTTGGGTTCGTGGCAAATGATATCCAAGAACTCCTCTCTAGTTTTCAGGATGGTTCACTCGAGTATATTCAACGGAGGAATTTCAATGTAGCGGCTCATCGCCTAGTTAAGTCCAGTTTAATTTTCAATGAACCAAAAGTTTGGCTTGAGGAACCCCTTAAACTTATACCAGGTGTCCTCTATCAAAATTTGTATCATGTTTGAGTTTATTCAAAATAAAAATCGTTTCTATTAAAAAATATATATTCAAACAAAAATAGTGATGTGGACAAAAGTCAAAGACTTTGATTAAAAACTGAAAATTAATAAAATTTCAGTCGATAAATATTGCTAGTTAGCTAGTAACGGATTTTAATTTTCTTTTTGTTTATTAATCAGAAAAATATTTTGAGTTGTCGGGTTAACTTGATGGTTTGTTCCTCCTACAAGAATTAACTAGCTTCCTACAATTTTTCAATTATGTACATTAGAAGGCACACATTTGCATATTATAAGTCATTTTCTGTCATATATGCTTATCAGTTTATGTCGAACGTGATGGAGCTACCACCATGCATATGTCACATTCATATGATTCATGCAGAATTGAAGGACTTCATTTCTATGTTTTTATCTGTGCCAAACGAAAAAGACATTTCAGACACGCCAATAGAGTCTCTTTTTATGCCAACGATAATCTTAATCTCGAATATATAATAATACATTTTTTTAACTTCGAGTCATATGATGCTTACTCGCTTGTCCTATTTTCTTATTCACCTATTAGTATAAATATTCATGACTAATGTCTATAATTGACGCCACTTAATACTACGGTTTACTGATATTTCTGTTCATTTTAAAGCCCATCTCTCATCCTTAATATAGATACTATAGTTTGTTAAAAAAAAACGAAAATAAAACAATATCAACCCATGTGGCATGCCTAGCGAAACAAATATGAGCAAATGAGATGTATTTGTGCTAAAACCCTTCGAATTAATTGAGCCATTTTCCATGATATTGTTTTGGTGAAGACAAAAAATAAAAAGATAAACAGTTTGAAATGTATGATGATATTTTTGAAGTGATTGAAACAAGTAATTAACATCGTATTAACTAATAAATCACTTAATGTTGAGTGAACTACCAATATAATGATCGTTTGTTTTAGACTACATAAAATCGTGATTTATTTTGGTTAAATAATTGACGTGATGAATTATTACTGAAGAAAAGGATCAAATTCATCACAAATACATGAAGTGTGGCGCCATTGTGAACTCCAATATTCATACTATGGCCTCACTAGTCACTACAACTTTTGTACAAGTTTGACCACATTTTACCAAGATGTATTGATTAAGAATATTCTTTCCAAATCTCCATCATAGTTGATTAAGGATATTCTTTCTTGCATCCGAAGTCACAGCTTTGAATTCACCTGCTTGTATATATTGTTTTTTAATTCAGTGCAAGTCGAATATATATTAGTATTGCTGAAGAAGAATTCTTACTAGAACATAGCGTTTTCGTTAATTGTTTTTAGCGGGTATTAGCCTAGTCCCCTCCCCCGCTTGTTTTACTTTTCTTTTTTTTCTTAATATTATTAATAAAATCTAGTAGAGGAGGGACGGGTGGGGGGTTTCTAGGTGCAATGGTCTTTTCTCCTTCGGGAGAAGGTTGATGCCTCGCATACGACTGTTAACGAAGAGTTAATCTCTCCTAATCCGTCTTTATAAAATAAATAAATTAAGCATTCACCTACCAAATCTTACGAACATAATGTAAAATGTGAATGCATGATGTGGATCATACATTAGAAAAACGATGTAAACAAATATTTTATTAGAAAATGATGTAGCAAAAATATGAATGGATGATGTGTATCATGATTGGCAAGCTTTTTGTGGTTTGGTGGTGACGATGAATTGAGCGTGGCAAGTTGTCATGTGGAGCACCAATCCCATAAATTCATACATTAGTGATCTAAATGATTAGCTCTCAATACTTTACTACTTAAATTAAACAAATGCTAAAGTTTCATACAAAACAAAACACTAATCCAAAAAGAAATGTATTGTAATCTTATGCGGGGCTTACATTTGTTCCTTGCTTTTTGAAAAGTTGGGAAATTGGAGGTTTGAAAGTGTGGTTTTGGGCATTGGTATTAGGAAAAGGAGAAGGGAGGCATTCAAAGTGGGTTCTTTCATGATTCCCCATTCTCTCTCAGTTGGTCTTTGGTGGACCAAACACTTTTTCTCACTTGAGCCATTTTTCTTCGGTGTTCTTTTTTTTTTTTTTTTTTTTTCATTTAAAAGAATGACAATTGATGGCAAACCACGATTATCCATTCCTTCTAGAGACTGAAAACGCCTAGTAATAAGTGGTTAAGTTAGGACAATATTAATAATATTGGTAGTGGACATGCCTATAAAGTTTTTCATAGTATCAGAGCGTGCTATTCCTTCAATATGACATGAGCCTGATGTACTAGGGTCGAATTTGCCTCCTTAAGTTAAGTTTTCAAAAAGTTGTGCTAGCTTCAGCTTAGAGATATTGAATGACTAGGCTTTAAGAAGTTGCATTGTTCCTGAATGATGACCAAGCTCTCGAAAAGTTATGTTAGCTCTCGTATAATGACTTGGTCAATTCCTAATGTCAAAATTGGTTTCCCTGGCCTGTGTAAGGCCACTCATGAATGGTCGTGTTGGAGAATAATTTCTCACATCGGTCGTATGATAAAAGAATACACAATTATTATATGAGATTTTTCACCCCTAATATCACCTAGTCATTTTGTGAAAACCCAACACCTAGTAATAGATAGTTAAGTTGCGAGAATACCGGTGATATTGGTTGTAGACTTGCATGGGCCTATAAAGTTTATCATTATATTGGACAAGCTTCGAAATCTGTCAGAGTTGGGAGAATTGGTTGAAAAATTGGCTATTTCACAAAGAGTGCTCCTATATCCACCCCTTTGTCCTATCTTTTCGCTCACATTTTAATAAAAATTCGATGATTATTTTATTGTCTTATAAAATGACATATAAAGATAGAGGAGAATAAAAAGCCTTCTCTGTCCACTGATTCCAATCACCGTGTAATATATCTCAATTACTAAAAATCTGGGCATGTAAATATTTTTGCAAAAGACAAATAAAAAATGGTGATTTGCTGGAAAGACAAAAACGCCCTTATGGAATTGCGCTCAAATCCATCGCCCCTCTCGCTGAGGAAGCAGGAAAAGCATGATGATCTTCAATCCGTGTCAATGGTCTAGGTGCATCTGCCCTACTGCTGACCTAATCGAAAACCAACGACGACGATTGAATCAAGTGAGAAGAGTGAGGGCTTCGCCGTTCGTGGAACAAGGGTCTGTGGAGATGGGTCGTGTTGGTTAATGACCAGCATTCAATCACAAAGTTATATATATAAATAAATTTGAATATGCTGATAAATAATAAATTTAACTCAATAATTTGACAGATTATAAATAAATGATATTAATATCAAACAAGTAAAAACAGTGATCGAGGCTTGCATACCACGATGTTCTTGAAACATAATTTTGTCCCCACTTGGTACTTGTAGTTCGATGGACGTTTACTTCACCAGGATTCAACAATCAAACCTGGACTCCAGCACCGAAAAACTTAGTTTCTGACGAATATATTTGTGGTACTCTCAACAAGAATGTTTTGGTATTTCAGAATAAGGCTGTTTTTTTCTGTGTACCATGCAGATGGATGTATATACAATGCATATATGTCTGTTCGCAACATATATGAATATGAGATGCATCTTTTGGGAGGCATCAACTTAGAGGGGTGAAAAGCTCTTGGCGTTCTTTCATCGTCTTTAGAATTCATCTGAATGGATGAGTCGGTCGATTTAAAAATTAAATAATTAAATTTGAAATTAATTAAAAATTAAATTCGAAATTAAAAATAATTAATTATTAAATTTAATTATTAGAGCCCAAGAGCCCAGTAACAAAATGTTCAACTAGGTATGCTGCCATCTTACTCCATAAAGAATATGCTAATAATTTGATTATTCTCTCTCAAACACATACAAGAAAGTTTGGAACTACTATTCGATTTAGTGACGTCTAATTTTTACTTTATAAGAAAAATACTGGCTTAGAAAGTTGAATACTCTGATGAATCACATTTTTTATAGAACAATATTGGTGTCAGCAATTGTTAGTATTGAGCTCGATATTTATTAAGTCGTAGATAAGATCTCATCAAGTGGAAAAAAAAAAATCACTAATCGTTATCATAAACTCTAATTATTGATTAAAAATATTATAATGGTTTTATGTCCGACCTTAAGCCCTATAGGCTAAAGCCCAAAGGACCCAAAACCTTGTTGCCCATAGACCGAAATACCACTTTCAATGGACCCATCCTGAACCAAATGGGTACCAAACAACTCCAATAAACACCTAGTAGGAATGTGTATCACGTGCACCGCACGTGACATAGCATTTTTTTAAAAGGAAAACTAATGAAAAGTCCAAAAAAAATTCACTTTTAACGAAAAGTCATTTTTAAAGGTATAGTGAATAATGTCAAGTAAAGTTAAAAATGTGATTTTTGGTTAAAAGTGAACAGTACCGGAAGTGTTTTGTTAAAACTTTTTTTTTTTTTAACCCTACAGCTCATTCATTGCGAAAGTTTTTTTTAATGTGGCCATCACGTACTAGTGTTATCAAGTAATATGTTATAATTGCATATCACATTTACTACCGTGAGGGAAAGGACAAAATACTTATTTACTTTGATGTGGATTAGATTTTCACCGATTTTTTTCTCCACTAACATTTAGTTATCTAAATCATTAACACTCGTTTGTCAACAAAAAAAAAGTAACGTGTACAATATGAGTAAGCGATCTATTTGATAGGTTATAGAATTAGAGAGTTAATAAACAAATTCATGTGTTATAATATAAATAAATTGATAAGATTACATGACGATATGATAGTCACACTAAAAAATTCTCATCTTCACATTTGCAATACGTTCTAGTCTTTTGGCCTTTGAATTAACTATTGTGACATACATTTAAGAATACCGATGCTTGACGAGAATTACCAAATAGTCTACGACGAATCATGAGTAAGTAACACCAGTGCATCACTTAAGCTCTATTTTCACATGAATAATTATAAGGCATGAAACATGCCCAACTTGAATTAGGGATCAGTTTTAAAGGAGTTAAACACCTAAAATGCACAATTAGTCCAAAAAACAAGAAAAGCATGAACAAAGCATAATGCATAACCGCACATATTACCCTTAATTACTATTTTCCCCTAACCCGCATTTTAAAGGAAAAAAAAACCAAAATTTGATAAATGCATAAAATGCATGGGAAGTGGATAATATTTAGTCACATTACCCTCACTTATTATCTCACTCTTTTTATTGGTCGTCTTCTTCAATCTTCAAGTAATTAAATATCCGTCAATCCCTTCATCCCAAACCACCATCCTCCAAACCCAATTTAGCCTCTTGATCGGGATTTTAACCCTGGCATCCAGGTCCAGTCCTCTCCCATTGCGAAAATAGACGTCAAGTTCATCTTCTGCAACCTCACCAAACTCGAGCAGCGAATATTTATCACTCTAGAAACCCTACTTTTCAACGACATCATCATCCTCAATTGTACCGAAAACAACAACAGTGGCACAGCCTACACCTACTTCTCTTCACTCTCACACATCCTCCCGCACAAATACAACTACGTCGTGAAGGCAGATGACGATGTTTTCATTAGGCTCGAGCCACTTGCCTTGTCGCTCAAGCCATTGCTAGGTTAGACTTTTACCACAGATTCTCGTAATTCCATGTGCTAGCATGAACCCGTTTGTGAACTACATGTTCGGGAATTTGTGCTGCCCTGGGATTTGGTTGAATGGATTGGAGCTTGTGATACTCCGACAAAGGACGTGTTTGGTCCCGAGTATAAGTTGGTCGGAAAGTGGTTGAAGGTGGGAATACGAGCACAAAACCAGTTCTCGAATAAGCCGGCAATGTACAACTATCCGGGAACCGATGGGAGGTATTCTCGTGAGTTTATACCAGAAACTGTGGCTGTTCACCGGCTCAAGAGGTGGGATCAATGGTTGCGTGTGCATGAATTTTTATTAATACCAGAGTAGCGCTCTAATTATCACTACCATACATGATGCAATTACTAATTAGGGAAGTAAGCGGAATTACTTTTAACTTTTAATAAAAATTTTACATGAACTTTGATAGCTACATTGAAATTGTTATGGACAAATTGCAATTTTTAAACGAAGGGAGACCAGAACATAGGAATATGAATATCCAACTTTCCAATGCATTTGATCTACAGTAAGAACTTGTTTGACATATTTTTTTTTACACAATTTACACCAGGAGAATACGTTGATATCAAACTCATTTTACGGAAAGCACAAGCACAATTATATTATATGATATGAATTAAAATATATGAATACATTGCTCTGTATGTTTGTACCACCTCATGCTAATCCCAATTATATTATATGTATTTATCTGAAAAATTAGTAGTTGGTTTTAAACAAGCTTTAATTAATAATCATGTCAAGCCAAATAAGAAAATATATCATACCAATTATTTAAAGTTTTTAAACAAGCTTTAATTAATCCCAATTATTTTAATTATGAATGATCCCTCATACTCATTATCATGGTCAACATAATGGGAGAACATTGTAAATGAAATTCCTAAATTTCAATCACCCAATTCAAGGTATTTCGTTTCTGTTTATCGTTTGTACCCAAGACAGAGTTGATGAACCATAAAGTCTGAATAAAAACGCCATTGAACAAGTCCTCTGTATCTTCACTACAAACACAAACTCACTTCAAAGTCTGCCATTGAAAAGCTGATTGTGAAGTCACCACTAACAGAAAAATGTGCCCACGGGATACATGGCCTTCTTAAGTCCCATAGACTGCAAAACTCTTCTGGTATTTATGTTTGCATTCAAATGCATCAGTATTTGTTGGAGTAGGTACTCTTCCCTCCTCTCACATATTGTTTTTTGTCTAGCTATTAAAAAATTAACACAAACGTTGACGTGGCATAACCATAATCGTTCAAATAGAAGAGAAGGGGAGAGGAGGAAGACTAGGAAGGGATGGTTACCTGAGTAGCTAGTTTGTACCCAAACTGAAAAGTTGGTTTTCCAGTCCCCTTATATGCGAACAACAAAATGTACCCGATGCAATAAGATTGTACCCACACTGGCATTTTAAGCCCCATAAAGGGGAAAAAAACTTATTCAAGCATTTTTACAAACATATGTTGTACATACCAGAAATTTTCATAAGCAAAAATACAAGCTAAAATGAAATGCTCGCATATTCAAATCACTAATAAAAAAAAATCTTGCGCTACGAAACACACATCGTCGCTCAAAGTCTTGCGCGACGAGATTTTGCGCAACGAAATTTTGCACGACGATTATTTTTTTATTTATTTTTATATTTTATATTGCTAAACTAAATTATTTTATTATTATTATTTTTTTTTGCGTGACGAATACACATTTGGTCGCCTAAACCTTATTTATTTTAATGTATTTATATTTTAAATTGTAAAATAAAATTATTTTCATTTTTTATTATTTATAAAAATTATTTTTTATAAATTTTGCGTGACGAACCAATATTTCATCACACATTTGAAGTCGTTTCACTAAACTATAGATTTAAAGGAATATAAACTCCCACCTTGTGGGAAAGAGGCCATTCAGACTAAAAGGAAGGAACCAATCAGTTAAATGGTGGAGGACCAATCAGAATTTAGGAGGGAGTGAGCAACCAATCAGAGAGAAGGGGAAAAAAAAAAGAAAGGAAGCTTTCCTTCTCGACGACCCGTGCACCCGCACACCCCACTCAACCAATTCCGGCGACTTTCGCCATTTTTCTCGTCGAACCGCCATCATCCAACACTTGCAATCTCTTCCAAAACCTCACCAGAGCACCGGAGGTGCTCGACGGTGTTTCCTCCGATCCGGCGAGTTTCACCACCTACCACTACCCTTAATCAACTCCTATTGGAAACAAGAACAAGACCTAACCAGTGATAGGGACGTTGGAACACCGGAGAAATCGAATCAACGAACACCCATTCTAGGGTTTCTGACGGGTTCGTGGCGATTTGAGGCTTTTTCCGGCCAAATTGAACTCGGTCGCGGGTATAAAACTTGCTCTACTCACTAAGATCTTCATTTCTGTGAAGTTTGAGAATTTTTAGAAATAGTTTATTTTTCCGGTGAGTAGGGGCGGCCGACTGTCGTGTGCGGCAGCGCGTGGGCCGAGGCACCCCCTGACCTTCCTAGGCTAAATTTGATTCTCCAATTATGTGAAGTCTGATTGACGAATTTCCGTCGTTTGAACCTAGTGCCATTAAGGTCCGCCACTTTATTATTATAGCAATCGACGATCTGACATTGGATCATCACCAAACTTTAATACTTTATAGTACGTAATATATGAGGATCATAGGAACTTACGGATCGGGAATCCGATGTACGGATCTTCCTGAATTGAATTTGTAAGTTAATAAAATAAAACATTAACCGCCACTTGAATTTGCAATTGGCGGAATCCAACCGTTGGATCGTAATGAAACTTTAGTATGGTGTTTTAGAAGCATAATGTGGATCTATGGAACTTATGGATCGGAAATCTGAGATGCAAATCTTCCGGATCGAGTTACGTAGGGTTGTGGAGCCTACAGTCAATCTTTGACCGACGATTGACTTTTGGTCAATGGGTCTCAAGTCATTCAATAAAGTCCTTAGGGATGTATTTTATGTAAGTTACGTGTTCTATTGATAAGAATTAAGAGACGTGACTGAATATTTGTTCTAGGCGACGATTGTTCGTGGCGCATCGATATTCGTGCCAGGAAGTTGTAGCGCGGACCTCAAGTGAGTGGGTCTTTTTCCTTTTTATAGTGTGTGTGTATATATATATATATAAACTTTATAGTTTCCACAAATTCTTTGAACTGAGTTATGCATATCATGCCATGATTAAATAATGTTATATTTAAAATGTTGCATTATTATGAAATTGTGAAATGCCAAACGATCCTACGGGATGCACAGTTAAGTTTAGGTGAGTATACTTTGTGATTGGAATTGTTGCATCATATTGGCATGCATATATTCATTTAGTGCTCATCATAGCTGCAACCCGGTGTTAGTGCTTGACACGCCCCGATCCCGATGTCCTCGGGACATCGGGATGGTCACGTGTTGGCCGACACCCGAAGGATGACGAAAGCCATTTAATTCATGTAAAAGTTGAGAAACATGATAAACATGCATAAAGAATGAATAACACAATACTAAAGTTCCACTGCTAACAATTTAAAATTAAGATAATGCATAATATGTTCAGAGCGTACGTCTAATACAGAGTACAAGCGGAAATCTAAGATAGAGAGTGTTATTACAACAGATGCCGAAGCAGAAAGAATATAGCACGATATCACTGGTGGGGGAATGCCTCGTAACTCAGACCGTATTCCTCGTTCCCAGGTCCTGAAGGGGGCGCAAAACAAACATGAGTGGACAAAGTTGATATACATATAGTAAAACAGTTATCAACATACTAACCCCCATGTTTTATGAAAACACATATATAGTGATAAAAATATGTTTTCTGAAACCTAGCATGTCGTCAAATGTCTCAAATCATAACTCATATATATCGTAATCACTAGTAAATGTCCAATATCCATTCAGGCCCCATGCCAACTCCCCGTCCATGTGCCCATTTGACAGAGGAAAGTCACCGCCAGGCCCCGTGCCATCTCCCCGTCCCTGTGCTAATAGCCAGAGGAAAAACCCTTCAGGCCTTATGCCAACACCATAACCGTCGCCCTGGACGAACTAGAATCTATCCTTCGTCCCGTAGTGGAATAGGGACCACTAGGTAAGTACAAAACCATACATATATGAAAAACATCTTCATAGTATAAAGTCATCCATCATCTATACTATAAAGAGGTGTTCGCAACATGTTCTAAATATTATATCGTCATCCATCAGATATCCTTTAAAGAACATGGATTATAGGAAAAATAGTAGTAATTCAAACTAGCCTCAGTAAGCATGTTATCTCACAAAACGTAATCATCAAATCATGCTGTTCATGTATGCATTTCTACTATTAAAACATGCATTTATAGAAGGGGTCCACTCACCGTACACTGTTGGTGCAAAGCCGTACCAAAAAGAAAAAACGGAATCGCCGCTATTAATTGCACCTATGCACATAAAGAGTACATTTAGTCAAACTCTACTCAAACAATTGAATTTGGGAAAACGGACTTAAAAAACAGGTCAAGGACGTCGAAATTAGCCTAGGAGGGGTTTTAGACGAAAACCAGAAAAGTCAATGGTCAAAGTCAACGTTGACCGGTCAACGGTCAAAGTTGATCGGAAGTCAACGGTCAACCGGGTCGGTCGACAGGTTCGGGTCAAACTGGTTTGGAGTTGGATCGAGTCAAAGGTTAGGGTTTGGGCCCTAGGGTTTGGGATTTGGGTTTACGGAAATAGGCTTAGGGTTGGGCTGGAAGCCCAAGTTCTAATTGGCCCTAAGGCCTTCACCTGGGTTTTAAATCACACGAGCCCAAGCTTAATGCCTGGCCCAGATATAAGGGTTTTGAGGTTGGGTCAACGGGCCAAAGGCCTTAAAGGAAACGGCCCTGACGTCTTTTTGGGTTTTTAAAACAATTAAAATAAAATTTAAAATGAAACGGAAAGGATTTTTGGGCTTGGTTTCAAAACGGGCCTAAGGCCCGAAGGTCTTGAAACGGCCTAAAGGCCCTAGTCTTGAAGGAGGTGGACGCCGGAGCTTCCCTAGCTCCAGCCGACTACAAACATGAACCTTAAGCTCCGATCTAAGTACCAAAAAGGAAACACAAGGCGAGATGAGTTGTTTGATACCTTTGATTCGTCGTGAAACGGCCGGTGGTGGTCGAAAAACTCCTTGACACCCATGGGCTCGCCGGAGATGGGTTTCGTTTCCCCGAGCTGACCTCGCGTTAAACCTTGCCAACAACAAGTAAATCTCTCATAATCGAACTCAAACATCAACCTACAACATAGAGAGAGAATCTCGAGGCTTACCTAGCCGGAAAAATGAAAAAATCTCGTCGGAGAGTTCCTGGGTTTCGCCGTCCTCGTAACGACGGGAGAGAGAAGAGAGAGAGAGAGAGAAAGTTGATGATGGCGATGTTGATGATGGTGGTGATGTCCACCTCGAGCAGACGGTGTGGTTGTGTGTGTGAGGGGGTGTTCACAGGTGAAAAAGAGGGAGAGATGAGAGGGTTTCGAGAGAGAGAAGGGAATGAGTGCAGAGAAAGAGAAAGTTGAAAGTGAGGTCTCGGGGTGGGGGAAAGAGAGAAATGTGAGGAGTGTTGGGTTGCTGCCACGTGGCAGCTTGAGGGAGTTTAGAAATCTAGATAGAGGGTCCAGATTTGATTGAGATAAAGGACTAAATTGATAATTCCATTAGCTTTTTGGGGGAATTACAGAATTATACATATAAGTGGGGGTGGGGTGTAACAATATACCCTCATTATAAAAATTTCGTCCCCGAAATTACAACTTAACCAAATAAAAACGGATACTGACTTCTCATGTCGCTTCCCATGTTGCTTCCTTAACAGCGTGGTTCCTCCAAAGTACTTTCACCAATGAAATCACTTGGTTCCTCAAAACTTTATCCTGTCGGTCAAAGATAGCCACTGGTTCTTCGACATAGCTAGCATCTTGATTTACTTCCAACGACTCTAGTTGAATGACATGAGAGGGATCTGGTACATATTTCTGAAGCATAGAAACATGGAAAACGTTGTGAATCAGTGACACCTCTGGTTATAGCTCCAACCTATAGGTAACTGCACCAATTCTCTCAGTAATCTGATAAGGACCGACCTATCGATGACTCAGCTTTCCTCGCTTACCAAAACGAACAACACCCTTCCAGGGAGACAACTTCAAGAACACCAAGTCACCCACCTTATACTCATGGTCCCTCGAATGTTTGTCCGCAATGCTTTTATGTCGATCTTGTGTTGCCTTTAGGTTTCTCTTAATCAGCTGAATATTAGCATTAGTGGTGTCCATAATCTCTGGCCCCACTAACACCCGTTCACTAACCTCTGCCCAACACAATGGCGTTCGACACATTTTCCCATACAAAGCCTCAAAAGGTGCCATGCCGATACCTGAATGATAACTGTTATTGTATGCAAACTCAATCAACGGAAGATAGCTATCCCAATTACCATTCCATTGGATAACAGACACTCTCAACATGTCCTCCAATGTCTGAATTATTTGCTTGGACTAACCATCGGTTTGTGGATGGTAGGCAGTGCTGAACAACAATTGAGTACCCATGGCAGTATTAAAAGCTCTCCAAAACCTGGAAGTAAACCTGAGATCTCTGTTTGAAATGATGGAGATGGGTACACCATGAAGTCTGACAATATTATCGATGAACAACTTCGACAACTTTTCTAGTGAATAGGTTTGTTGAACAGGTAAGAAGTGAGCGGTCTTAGTGAGTCGGTCTACAATTACCCAAATGCCGTCAAATCTCGACTGTGTCCTCGGAAAACCAAACACAAAATCCATAGTGATATCCTCCCATTTCCATGCTGGTATCAGAATATTTTGCATTAGTCCCCCAGGTCGTTGTCTCTCGGCCTTCACCCGTTGGCAGATAATACACCTACTCACATAATCCGCCACATCCCGTTTCATTCCAACCTAGTAATAGAACAGACGGATAGTGCGATACAGTTTGGTGTTTCTCGGATGCATGGCATATGCTGAAATGTGCGCTTCATCCAGGATTTCCTTCTTCACCGCCTCGTTATCCTGAAGGACGCACAATCTATTTTCCAACATTAAGGCTTCATCATTTCGGATATTAAAATCTTTCCTCTTTCCCCTCCCACCTGACTCTTTATGTTGACACATTCCTGATCAAGTTCCTGGGCTTCCCTGACCATATCCACCAAAATAGACCTAACCTAGAAGTGTGCCAATCAAGCTCCATGTTCACCGGGTTTCACCTTAACGTCGGTTTCTCAAAGAGAAAATAGTAGCGGAACATGGATGACTCTAAGGAAGGCAAGCTGTCCGTGATATTTCCGGCTAAGGGCATCCGCTACTACATTAGCATAACCAGGATGATATTCGATCGTCCAGTTATAGCTGGCGATAAGCTTCATCCATCTTCTTTGCCTCAAATTCAAATCTTTCTGCGTAAAGATATATTTAAGGCTCTTATGATCAGTGAAGATGTTGCACTTTTCGCCGTACAGGTAATGTCTCCATATCTTCAAAGCAAACACCATTACGCCGAGTTCCAAATCATGGGTGAGATAGTTCCTCTCGTGGGTCTTGAGCTGCCTGGAAGCATAAGCAATGACCTTCCCATGCTGCATCAGTACACAACCCAAACCTGATAGAGATGCATCTGTGTAGATCTAAAACTCATCGTCTTCATCCGGAAGGGCAAGGACGGGAGCTTGTGAAAGACACTACTTCAGCTCCTGAAAACTATACTCACAGTCTTCGTCCACTTAAACTCGACCTTATTCCGAGTCAACTTAGTCAAAGACAGGGCAATTGCTGAGAAACCCTGAATAAATCGTCGGTAATAACCAGCCAGACCAAGAAAACTCCGCACTTCTGTAACATTCCTTGGTTGCTTCTATGTAGATACTGCCAAAACCTTCTGAGGATCCACACCAATTCCCTCAGCAGATACTACATGCCCGAGAAAGCTGATCTGGTTTAGCCAGAATTGACACTTGCTGAACTTAACATACAACTGATGACTTCTCAACCTTTCCAACACCCACCTCAAATGTTTCCTGTGCTTGGCAACATTCTTAGAATAGATCAGGATGTCATCGATGAACACAATCACAAACTGGTCCAGACACGATCTAAAGACTCTGTTCATCAAAACCATGAATGCTGCATGTGCATTTGTTAATCCAAAAGGCATGACACGGAATTCAAAGTGTCCATACTTAGTGCGAAAAACAGTCTTCAGTACATCTTCCTCCCGAATTAGCAACTGGTGATAACCTGAGTGAAGATCGATCTTAGAAAATACCTGAGCACCCTTCAGCTGGTCAAACAAGTCATCGATCCGAGGCAGAGGATAACGGTTCTTCGCCGAAAAGTTTATCAACTTCAGTAATACTCAGATCGCCCTGACGAAATTATAGGAATTGTTGTCTCATCCTTAACTGATAACTGAGGCTCAGAAAATGTGCGCTGAAAAGTCTCCGGAACGTAGCCCAAGTCATCGAAGTACTAGGTGGACGAGAACCCTTCACTGACTTCCACCAAGTCTTAGCATTCCCTTTAAGAAAATAAGATGCGGTCTCCGTCCATTCACCTGTTGGGCATCTCATACTCTCCAGGGTGTCTTTCACCTGTTCCAACCATTCCTCAGCTTCCGAACAGGTTCCAACTACTCGAAGATCCGGAATACCATGATTACGAGCAATCTCAATGTAGGTGCGATTCGATCTACCGCCACCAGTAAGGGCATTCCATAGAGCGTCAATAAATTGTTGTATTCCTCCTCCTAAACCAGAACGAGCTCGACAAGGTACATTCCCACCAGCTGGATCCATAATTCTAATAAGAGACAAGCAAGATTTAGAACGACTGGAGATTAAGGACACAAGAAGAATTATGATTACCAAATGGTGGAATGAAATCCTAAGTATGCTTTGAACGAACCATGCTTTGATACCAATCTGACACGCCCCGATCTTGATGTCTTCGGGACATTGGGATAGTCACGTGCTGGCTGACACCCGAAGGGTGACGAAAGCCATTTAATTCATGTAAAAGTTGAGAAACATGCTAAACATGCATAAAGAACGAATAACACAATACTAAAGTTCCATTGCTAACAATTTAAAATTAAGATAATGCATAATATGTTCAGAACATACGTCTAATACAGAGTATAAGTGGAAATCTAAGATAGAGAGTGCTATTACAACAAATGCCGAAGTAGAGAGAATATAGCATGATATCACTGGTAGGGGAATGCCTAGTAACTCGGACTGTATTCCTCGTTCCCAGGTCCTGAAGGGGGCGCAAAACAAACATGAGTGGACCACGTTGAGATACATATAGTAAAACAGTTATCAACATACTAACCCCCTAGGTTTTATGAAAACACATATATAGTGATAAAAATAGGTTTTTTGAAGCCTAGCATGCCGTGGAATGTCTCAAATCATAACTTATATATATATATCGTAATCACTAGTGAATGTCCAATATCCCTCCAGGCTCCATGCCAGCTCCCCGTCCCTGTGCCTATTTGCCAGATGAAAGTCACTGCCAAGCCCTGTGCCAGCTCCCCGTCCCTGTGCTAACAGCCAGAGGAAAAACCCTTCAGGCCCTATGTCAACAGCATAACCGTCACCTGGGACGAACCAGAATCTATCCCTCATCCTGTAGCGGAATAGGGACCACTAGGTAAGTACAAAACCATTGAACATACATATATGAAAAACATCTTCATAATATAAAGTCATCCATCATATATACTATAAAGAGGTGTTCGAAACATGTTCTAAATATTATATCGTCATCCATCAGATATCCTATAAAGAACATGGGTTATAGAAAAATAGTAGTAATTCAAACTAGCCTCAATAAGCATGTTATCTCACAAAACGTGTCATAAAACGTAATCATCAAATCATGTTGTTCATGTATGCATTTCTACTATTAAAACATGCATTTTTAGAAGGGGTCCACTCACCGTACACTGTTGGTGCAAAGTCATACAAAAAAGAAATAACGGAATCCCCGCTATTAATTGCACTATGCACATTGATGAGTCAATATTATATTATATATTTTACCCTATCCTTAGTACAATTTGGTAATTATTTTGGTAGAATTTTGATACTTTGCTTTGTATTTTCAATGTAGAACATCCGACTTCCTCTGGAGTAAAACCTAATCAAACGGACGAATTTTGGAGTGATTCAAATTGGAGGATGTTCGTGTGTCTCTTAGCTTGTTCGTTTCAAAATTCCAGTAATTTCTACCAAGCGGTTATTTTCTGGCTATTAAATGAAGGAGAAGTGCGCATTGCTGGAAAGTCACGTTTCTGGGCTTAAACTGCGTTTTTGGAGCCCAAGATGACCTCAGATGGGTTTGTGGCCTTCTGGAGAAGTGTTCAGAATAGTCCAAGCTTTAAATCCAGCTACTTTGGGCCAGTTTTGGAGCTGAATTGGGTCCAAAACGTGGCTGTGCAGAATTTTGGGCGAAAATTACCAAATCAATTTAGGATTATGTTTCCTAATTTATTTATTTAGTTTCCTAGTCTATTTCAAAGACCTTTTACTTGGAGGATTTTAATTAGAGTAGTATAGATAAACTTTTTAGGGAAAACCTAAAAGGGAGAACGTTTGCAACTTTTGGACAAGATTTTGGGAGCAAAGTTTAGAGATTTCAAGACTTATACTTTCAAGGTGTTTTCATTCTTTTTCTTATTTAATATAATTATGTTGATTTTAATTATGAATATGCGTAACTAATTTTCTTTGCTAGGGTGAGGCCATGATCCTTAGCAAGAATATGTAGTTTTTATTTAATTGCTTATGATATTATACATGCATACTTTGAATTATTAATCACTGTGCTTTAAACTATCTTTGTGTCTTAATGATTCGCGACCATTAGGATGTTTAGATAAGTAATCGGATGCAATTCGATCGGAATACCACCGGGGAATTGAGTATTGCTTCTTGTGATTAATAGTTGTAATTTCACCTAGGATGAATATCACGTCTTAGGGGTTGCATGGTTTTTCAAAAGGGTTTTCACAAAACTTAATGAGTCTTGCATGTTCACATTCGATCTGAATACCACGGACGGGTTGCATGTTAGATATACATTCTAGCTTGAATACCACGAGTAGAATATGCATTAGGAAAACCTAACCTTCAAAGTTGCATGGATAATTCATAAGTAATTAGTAAATCTACATAGGATTGGTATGGTGACGGCGGAACCCTAGTACTTTTTCGTCTTGAATTCTAAAAAAATTATTTCTTTCTTTTTCTTTACAATTGCAGTTTTTAAGTAATCTTTTTAATTAAATTCGTTTTAATTAATTTAGGTCATTAAATCACCTTTTTCAAAATCTTTGCTTTAATTAATTTGTTGAGAATTGATTTCGCTTTAATCTTTTTAATTTAATCCCTGTGGAGAACGACCTTGCAAGCCAACTATACTACAACAATCTTGTTTCTCTTGCAAGTATTTTAGGTGTTTTTAACCCTTTTTGCGCAAGTGGTAAAAATTCTATCAAGAAATTGGCGCCGTTGCCGGGGATTGAATTTAAATAGATTTTTGTTTATCATATTCTTAATTAATTATTCCCGTATATAATTAAAAAAAAATTAATTTCGTTTCTTTTTTTTATTTTTTTATTTTCTGCAGATTGTGCACTGCATGGTCTGTACCAGATCACAAAAACAACAACTTGCAGATTTTGATCCAGAAATTGAACGAATAGCAAGACAGAGACGTAGAGAGCAGAATTTGCAGTGGGAGGAACCCTCACTGTAGGGAACTGTTTTGCATAATCTATTTACTGGGGTTTTGGACAGGAAAGAGGCCATGGCGTTTGTTCTACCAACAGCAGGACAACCGCTGCGGGAGTCCTTGGCAGCCCATGCCACAGAAATCCCGAGTTGCATTACCTATCCTGAAGTTAAAGATGGGTCTACGTTTGAGATACAACATCACATGTTGGAGATTCTACCTTATTTTCATGGTTTATCAACAGATGATCCTAACATGCATCTAACTGAATTTCTGATGTGGTGCAAAAATATTACGGTGAGAGGTTTTCCAGCTGAATCTATCAAACTCAGACTTTTCCCTTACACTTTGAAGGATGCTGCAAGGAGATGGTTACTCACTCTTCCATCTGGAAGCATTACATCATGGAACCAACTCAGTGCTGCATTTTTAAGCAAATATTACCCAGCTTCAAAAACACTTGATATGAGCACTTAAATTTTAACATTTGCTCAGAAACCTAATGAAGCTATTCATGAAGCATGAGAACGTTACAAGGATCTGCTCAGGAAATGTCCACATTCAGGCATTAATGGTGACACTCAAATGAATTTATTTTAGAGAGGGCTAAATTTGACAACTAAAACTCTTGTTGATGCTTCTTGTGGAGGAACGTATTCAGACAAAAATGCACTGCAAGCATATCAATGGTTTCAGAAAATGGCTACAGAATCTCAACAATGGGCAGTTGATCTACCTCAGACTAGGGGTGTTTTTGAGATGTTCAGTGGTTCCCCTCATGTATATGCACAAATAGAAAATATGGAGAAAAAGTTAGAAAATTTTGATGCAAAATTTGACATGCTTTTGCAAAGAATGGCAGCAGCAGGTTGCTGTCCAGCACTCGACTGCAGCAGCGTGTACCATTTGTGGCATCACAACACATGATTTTATAGGCTGCCCGCATAGGGACGCATATCCAAAGCATGCTACAGAATAGATTAATGCATTCAACGATTATCAAAGGCCTAGGAATGATCCCTACTCAAATTTTTATAACCCGGGATGGAGAGATCACCCAAATTTCAAGTGGGATAGAGATCAACAGGTTAAACCACAGTTTCAACAAATACAGCAACCTGCTGCTCAGGTTAAACCTTCTTGGGAAGTCGCAATAGAAAAATTGATGATGGCTATGTCGATGATGGTGATGTTGTCCACCTCGAGCAAATGGTGTGGTCGTGTGTGTGAGGGGGTGCTCACGAGTGAAAGAGAGAGAGAGAGAGAGAGAGAGAGAGAGAGATGAGAGGGTTTCAAGAGAGAGAAGGGAGTGAGTGCAGAGAAAGAGAGAGTTGAAAGTAAGGTCTTAGGGTAGGGGAGAGAGAGAGAAAGGTGACGAGTGTTGAGGTGCTGCCATGTGGCAGCTTGAGGGAGTTTAGAAATCCAGATAGAGGGTCCATATTTGATTAAGGTAAGGGACTAAATTGATCATTCCATTAACTTTTTGGGGGAATTACAGAATTATACATATAAGTGGGGGTGGGGTGTAATAGTGCTCCCGCCCCGGGCAAGGGCCAGACCTTCACGTGATGTTCACTTCCCGCACCGCACGCTCGCCTTGGATCCAAGTATGGTGCCAGCCTTGTCTTACACAAGGTTCTAAAAAAAGCTAGGCGCTAGTCGGGCGGCGGGCTGGCGCCTAGGCGGGGTCTAGGCGAGCGCCTAGGCGGCCTAGGCGAATTTAGGTAAATTTCTTATATATTATATGAATTAATTAAATTTACTATATCAAATGTAAATAATTATTGAATAATATGTTATTTCTTATAGAATAACATACAAATGTGAATATTTTATGTACATATATAATATGCTTGCCTAGGGAAAAAAAATAAAATATTATCTAAATAATTCATAATTTATAATTTATATATATATATATATATATATATATATATATATATAATGTATCTCAAACTTTTAAAAATATAAAATGTCCACGTAGTGGGTGGATCTCAAACTTTTAAAAATATAAAAGCCCCACGTAGTGGGTTTTCATAATTAAAACATGACACTTCAAGCAGTAGCCGTTCACCACACCACTTTCACACCACCCGAGGTCTCTCACTTTTAATGCGATAGACAGCTTGAAGCTAGCTGAGCTTGTACCTTTCCTTCTTTTTCAAACAACCCACATCCATAATTATGTATATTTATTATTCTAACATCACTTCCCCTTTCTCTAGATACAGATCGAACACACTCTCTCTCTCTCTCATCAAAGATCAAGTCTTTTGTGGGGAAAGTGAAATGTCATTTGTATAACCTATACCTATTCGTTTCTTCTTCTTCTTTTCACCCTTTCAGAACCTCAAAATTAGATCTCAAAACCAACTCTCACCACCACAGATTGAAATGATAGGGCAAGCCCCAACAAACTTCTTTGGAAGCCCGACCCCATTTTTTGATCAAAGATTCAAAATACAACCAAAGATAGAAAGAGAATCAGATCGTCTAGAGATTGGTAAGGCCACAGTTGAACAAACCGAACGACTACCGCTTTCCAAAGATGCTCTCTCTTTCTCTCTCTTTCTTTCACTCTTTCTCTCTCTCTCTCTCTCTCTCTCTCTCTATTCGCACTATCTCTTTCCTCATCTTCACAGAGACGAGCTGCAGAAATTCGTCAAAGCTCTGCTAATACGTACGAGATCGGAAGTTGTAGATTCATTGAGAAAATTACAGTGAGATTCAAACCGCCTAGACTGCCCTAAGCGTCGCCTAGGCGGCCGCCTAAGTCCTCCCTGCCTAACTGAACGTTTTGGTCTAAATCGAGTCGAAGCTCCGCCGCCCAGCACCGCTTAGACCGATTTTTAGAACACTGGTCTTACAGGTCACATTAGGTAACTCCGACTCGTAGGTGACCCGCGATTTATCGCTAGCCTTCACTTGATCGTAGCACTAGAGCGTACATATTTACACCCAGCCTTGTCGTACAGGTCATATTAGGTGACTCTGACTCGTGTGTTAGCATAGACTGATGAGCAATAGGTCCAGTCGTACAAGTTTTACGACTAGAGGTTATAACGTTTTCAAAAGGTTTGTATTAGAACTTTATTTTTAGGCCCACTCACCCTTGTTTTTCACCCCTCCAGGTTCTAGTAGCAGAGTTTTTGTACCGACATGGATTATTGGCAAATCTTGGTGTAGAAGATTACCATTGATGGTATAATTCTCACCCTATTTTACTGTACTGTACTTATGCTCTGTCGTCACGTGTGAATTGGGTTCATTCCCGCTCACAGCGTACTCTTGTAGTTAGGCACATTTAGGTTTAAATTTATTTACATTTTCCACATTACTACACTTCATGGCTTTGTCGCCTTCCAGGTGTCGGCCAGCATAGCTTGATTCGGAGTCCTAGTTGACATTCCATGTCAAAGTGTGTCACGGAATTTTTTTTTAAGACTTTGAGCGACCAACACTTCGTTGCGCAAAGCTCTAAAATTTGGGCAGGCACCAAAAATGGGACACGAAATTTTTTTTTATTTTTATTTTTTGATTTTGCACGACCAATATTTTGTCGCGCAAAGTGATACGACTTTTAAAACCAAAATAACTCATCCACCATTTTTTCAATGTCTTTCACTACTCTTACCTCTCCTTTCTCTTTCCCTCTCCCCAAATCCGACCCTCTCTCTCACACTCACTCCTCTCACTTAATCTCTATTCTCTCTTTTCACTATCTTTCATTCACACACTCACTCTTTCATCTCTCTCTCACTATCTCCTTTAATTCTCTCACACTCACTCCTCCCTCTCATTCTCACTCACTCTCAATTTTGCCAAAAGGTATATTCTCCCCAAATTTTAATTGTTTTTTCCAATAATATGTGTATTTGGAGTTAGTTTTGAGTTTGGTGCAGGGTTTGGGGTATACCAATTTTAGGGGAGATTATGCCAATTTTTTGTTATTTTTCTGTTATTTGACCATATTTTTTTTTTGTAGGGAATCATCGAGACTTTGACAGCTAAAGTTGAGGATTAGGACGCTATCTAAACATGTCCCCCACAGCTACCACCACAATAGACTTGTATTAGGATTTTATTATTGTACTTTGTTAATTTATGTGTACATTTTGAATAAATTATATATATTGGAAAATTTAATCACTATTTTTCATATGTAATGTTATTTTGAATATGTCAATTTAAACTAAAGTAATTAAAAAAATTAAATCATAAAATTAAATTAAATTAAAAAAGTAAAAATTCGATAAATCTTGCACAACCAAATATTTCGTTGCATAAACAATTAATATAAGAGAAATAATAAAACACAAAGTCAAAAACCTTGCGCGAAAAAATATTTCATCGCGCAAAATATTAAATTAATTTATTTTAATTAAAAAAAATTTAAAATTTAAAATATTTCATCGCGCAAACTCTATCGTCACGAGCTTTGCGAGACGAACCATGTGACCAAACTTTCGTCGCGCAAAATGTTTTTGGTAATAGTGAATACAAGTCGTCAAAGTGAAGATACAAGAACACCTTGTCAAAAAAGAAAGAAAAAAAAAACCTCAAACTAGTCATAGGATCTCCAAGTTTTCTTTGCAAATGCAAGTGCAGCTCTTTTCCCCTTGAAAAACCTCCAACTTACAAAGATCACCCGTTTAAAAATCTTTACAAAGTCTCCTGATGTAAGAAAAAACTAACGCAATATCTTCAAATTCTTCTGCAAAAATTTGCATTCATTTGAGCACTCGCGGGGAAAATATGATTACGACTCAAATTTCGGCAAAATATAAATTTGGCGGTACATATTGTTGGAGTGGAAAATTTCAGATATTCCAATTCTCCACTAATGAGTAATCTGGAACACATTGATAAGTTTTAGACACCATCTTCACTCGCCATCAATGAGGGAGGAGGAGGACCTGCAAGAAAAAACTCTGACACTCATGTTAGTGTTTGTTCAAAATGCTTGTAAAGTATAGAACGATCTCATACCTCTCATTTTCTCTCTTCCGTTCTGGTGGGATTTTAGTCTTTTTATAGGCATTAAAAGCTTGGCCTCCAAGTCCCATTATCTCACTCCATATTCTTTTGTAGTGGCTAATTCATGTTGCTTGAATATAGCTCCACTCTCAATGTTTGACGTGCTAGGTGTGGAGCCAAAATTAATCAAGAGGCGACACGTGGATTGTTTGGGTGAAAAAGACAAAACTACCCTCGAGGCACACTGGAATTCCTACGCACAAGCAGTGGACAATCATCTCTCAATCATATCAAAAGTGCCCAAATAGGTATTTATTTACAATCCATTTCATCCATCCTCATCATATCTTCTCCACAAGGTAATCCCCAAATCCTTCCTCTTTTATTATATTAATTAGCCAATTAATCAAATAATTATCCCATCAATTAGCTAATTATTTTCATAACTCCCAAAATAACACAAATCAAGAACCTAGCTCACAAACTAGGCTAAGTGGCCGGTCTTCTCTCACCCTAGGAGGTCGGCCACTCCCCTATATAAACCCCCTCATTCTCTCCATAACCCACTTCCAATTCTCTTGCTAAAATTCTCCAAAATTCTCAAACAGTTTCTCTCTAAATTCTAACTTTAGCATCGGAGGTTCTTCGGCCAAAGCCCCCCCCCAATTCATTGTGGGCGCGTGAGGCTCTTGGCCTTGACCAAATGTGTTAATTGTTTTGTAAGTGCAATTTTGTCCAAGATCAAGGAGGAAGAAATTTGCATCCACAAATTGGCGCTTTCATTGAGAGGAAGAAATCCACATTCATATAAGACTCTCGCATAAAAAGGTTTTTTTCTCTATTTTCTAGTCCACTTGTATTTTTTCATACGTTCTTATTATTAGAATTTTTATTTTGCAAAGATTCTTTGATAAAATGTAAAAAAAGAAATACAATGGCTAGAAATTTAGAAAACTCCACGAGTGAAAATTCCAATATTCAAGAAATGGGATCGCGGCGATCCACGAGGTTGAATGTGACAATAAGTGGAGCGGCACCACCACGGGAACCACCGCGGTGACTACCACGGTAGCCACCCACGGCGAGGTCCATGGATCAATCACCACAGCCCGAGCCGCGCCATCTAAGGCCACGACCCAAGCCATGTTACTCTAAGCCCAACGCGAGCCCAAAACGTTGCCGAGCCGAGCCCAAGCCTCGCACCCACGTGTGCCACACGCCAAGCAGCCCACTCTCGTGGCCCAGCTTGCTCCCGCCGAGCAGCCCATACTCATGGTCCAGCCTGCTCCCGTGGCCCAGCCTGCTTTCGTGGCCCATCCTACTCTCGTGGCCTTTCAAGCAGCCCAAGTCGGCCCAAGACTATCTCAACCATCCAAACCTACCATTGAGCCGGGGGCATTCTCACCATATTTCTCTACGGATTTGGCATTTCCCAACTCAAATCTCGCACCCGGAGTCTACCACCCTTCCACTGCTCAATGAGGCACATTCCTTCCAAGCACTTCCAATCCAAATGGCGAACAACACTTGTCTCGACAAGTCATAGAGTTGACGAGCACCCTAGCACAACAGACGACCTTGGTAAACCAACTCTTGTAGCGTACCAAGATGCAACATGTCCTAAACGAGGTGTCCAGAAAAAGGACAAGGGCAGACGAAGAACCTCTCCAGCAATGTCTCGATAAGCAGCCACTCGACCAGCCCCAAACCGAGCGTTTGGGCAGAGTACACTCCTGATTGGGCCCCTGAGATAGCGTATACTCCCGTCTTAGCGCGCAGAGGAGCGTGCACTCTCGACTAGGCCCACGGACGAGCATACACTCACGGTTGGGGCCACACTCCGATAATCAACATGAGTAGCCTTCCAAACGAAGTGTTCATTCGCAGCTAGGCCCGAAATGAACATCCTCCATATCACATCAGAGTAGGTAGCACGACGGACGGAGAGATGCAATCACTCAATCCAGCTCAAGTTCAACCAGCAGCCTGCGAAATCCCTCGCCTGCTAGGAATCCACCACATGCACCGCTATCGCGGCATAGACGAGCCGAGCACGTAGAAGAGCAACCTAGACCAGCAGGTCAAAACTAGGGGCAGCCGAGAGATCCGTTACCCCATCAAAGGCAAATTCAGGAAAAAGTAGAGAGACTCCTAAACAAGCGATCACGTGATTTCCAACGCAAAGAAGTGGCCAACGAGGCACTACGACGGGACATGATCAACATAGGCAGGTCACCCTTCAAGGACAAGATCGAGCAGGCAGAGCTTCCATTCAAGTTCAGCATGCCACATTTCATATCTTTCAAAGGAGATGAAGACCCGGAGAGACACCTAAAGCACTACCGAAGCACAATGATCCTCTATCGAAACAACGACAATCTCATATGCAAGATATTCGCCACCACTCTATAAGACGAAGCGCAAGATTGGTTCTACACCCTACCGCCACAATCTATCCGGAGTTTTGACGAACTTTCTTCGGTTTTCACCAAAGAATATTCATCATATCGCTTGATCAAGAAGAAGTCTGACCACTTGTTCAACGTCAAGAAGAACCTAAATGAGTCTATGTGAAGAAGTTCAAAGCAGAGAAGGCAAAGATAGTAAGATGCAACGACTCGATAGCTAGAGCAGCTTTCCAAAAAGGACTTCCAGCAGACCACCCGCTGTTCAAAAAATTGATCATGAAAGAAGATCTGACTCTGGCAGACTCTTTCGCTCTAGCAGAAAAGCACGCACTTTGGGATGAGGCTTGCTGATCCAGATTCAAGGACCGAAAGGAGTACCTGACATTACTCCCAATTATCCAAACCAGAAGTAGCGGATGACCTATTCACATATTTGATGGTATCTGAAGCAGCAATAAGCTCTACTATCATACGAGAAGAGCTGGGGGCCCAACTACTTGTATTCCACAGTTTAAAAGCTCTTCTCGATGTTACCAAAAATTCAAAAGTTAACTTTGGCGATAGTTGTTGCAACTCGAAAGCTCAAGTTTTACCTTCAGTCGCACGCGGTCATCATCATGACGCACTATTCCGCCCAATCCAGACGTGCGACGATAAAGGTGCATACACTGGCGATGCAAAGTTTTCTTACAAATGCAACAACTCAACTCAAAAGGCACGTCAAGGGCAGACGAACACTAGAAGGACACAATCGTAAGCAATTTTTGTCCTTGTCGCCCTAAAAGATTTTATATAAGAACAACATGTACCGGCAGTTGAGCACTACCTCCTGTTGCGCGACACATGGCCCTAGCCGACCCTTGCTCCATAATTTAACTCTAGAGTGGCCCAATAATGGCAGTTGAGCATTTCCTGCTACGTGTAACATGGCACCATCTCTACGGCTCCGTACCACGCCTTCACGCCTAGCCTAGGCAACGCAACAGAGAGGCCGAACGACGCCCCGGAGGCAGCCGAGCACACCTTAGCCGCACCTGCTCCCTCAATGGAGATTTCTGGCATTTGCATGTCGACGACGCATCGAACTACAAAGGCTTGGAAGCAGGTGTGGTCCTTGTCGCCCTAGATGGTTCAATGCTTGAGTAGGCGATCACCTTAGGCTTCAAAGCATCTAACATTAAAGTAGAGTACAAGCCCCTACTAGCAAGCCTCCGAATGACAAAAGACTTGGCGATGAAGAAGCTTGCAATTCATTCCGATTCCCAGCTAATCACCAGCCAAACTACTAGGGAGTACGGGGCAAAACATCCAAGGATGGCACAATACCTAGA
The DNA here is from genome assembly GCA_036320875.1 of Cotoneaster glaucophyllus. Lineage (NCBI taxonomy): Eukaryota > Viridiplantae > Streptophyta > Magnoliopsida > Rosales > Rosaceae > Cotoneaster > Cotoneaster glaucophyllus. The sequence continues at coordinate 10,692,834 of CM070070.1, forward strand.
TAAGGTATGCAAGCAATTTGAGGCATTCCAGACCTACACTCTCACTCAAGTTCCGCGGGCAACGCCCACACAAATGCGCTAGTCGGCTTAAGCTCCGCCTTCGACCATTAACTCAAACGCTCTATTCTGGTAGAGTATCTAGACAAGCCGAGCATAGAAGCGGAGCCAGCAGTCGAAGTGTCACAGGTTAGTACAACTCCAAATTTGCAAAATTCCACTATAGACTACCTGGTCAATGGCACATTCCCCATGGAAAGACTAGAGTCTAGAAAGCTCCAAATAAGGGCAGCACGCTACTACATGTGGAATGGCATTATCATCCAAAGATCCTACACCGGACCACATCTCCGTTGCCTAACGCATCCCGATGACTTAAAGGTTTTAAGCTCAATCCACGAAGGTATTTGTGGAAACCACAACGGAGGTCGATCTTTAGCACATAAGACTCTTAATGCAAGCTACTTATAGCCTACCATGCACCAAGATGCTAAGGAGTTAGTACAAAAGTGCGACTGCTACGACCGCTGCCAACGCTACAAGCGGTACCAGCACTACTTACCAGCGAGCTACACCCACAGACGAGTCCTTGACCATTCATACAGTAGGCAATCGACCTGGTAGGACCTATGCCACCTACTACTAGGGGCAAAGGCATGATGATCATGTCAACCTAGTACTTCACCAAATGGTAGAAGCATAGCCTATGACGACCATGACTCACACGGACATAGAGCGCTTCGTATGAAGGAATATAATTTGCTGATTTGGCATCCCTCAGTTCATCGTCACCAACAACGGCCCACAATTCGCGGGCGAAGATTTGGCGAAGTTCTTCCAAAAGTATAGCATCAAGCAGCACATGTCCATGCCAAGATATCCTCAAGGAAATAGGCGAGCCGAAGCATCCAACAAGATGATCATCGACTGCCTCAAGAAATCCTTCACCGATAAGAAGGGAAAATGGCCAGACGAATTCTCCAGATGCTTATGGGTATATCGCATCACCAAAGGATGAGCAACCGGTGAAGCTGATTTCTCTTTGGCATTTGGTTCATAAGCAATCATTCCTCTCAATGTCATCGTGCCAAGTATCAGCACTCTACTGCCAAGCATTGAGTGGAACAGAAAAGAGATGGCCACAAACTTAGATCTGGCAGAGGAAAAGCGCGAGCAGACCATCACCCGCATCACAGCCTACCAGCAGCAGCTCCTCTCCAGCTAAAAAAAAAGGGCCAAGGTCCGGTAATTCTAGCCCGAAGATCTAGTCCTAAGAAAAGCCTTCATCACTGCCCGCATAGAAGGCTCCAAAAAGATGGATCATATCTGGGAAGGTCCGTACAAGATCAGCAGAGTAGGCGGCAAGAGTAATTACACCCTCGCCACCATGAAACGACAAAAAGATCAAATAGTAGTGGAACGCTTACAATCTGAGGAAGTACCATGTGTGACCTCTAGCTATATCAAAAGCCCGAAGACTCAAGCAGCTCATGGGCACTACCTCACAAGTCAAGGATTATCCAGTTGTTATGTAGTTCCTACCTTACAGCTAAGTTCTCATTCGTTTCACTTGTTTTTCAATGAGGAATTCAGAAGTAATCACAACTTGGCTTGGCTGCATGTTTACAACAACTGATCACTCCTACACTTCAAAAGAAGACTACGCCCTTCTTAGGGACTCACCGCAGGAATTGCACACCCCGAGGGACCAACCATGCTCTCCAGTGTGAGAAGGTAAACTAATTCCCTGACACCCATATGGGTCTACTCTCTAAAGCGGGAGGATAAACTCTACACTCTGAATATCCAGACGTGGATGAGATTGGCTGCCCTAGTATAACTAGATGCACGATGGCTTGCGTCAGGATTCCTAGAAGTAGCCACAATGGTATTTTTCAAGGCTTAGCTAATTGAAGGATTTTGGGTCTCTTGGCCTAATCCGCGAGGAACCAGGCCTTAGAAATCGAAGAGGGCACATTACGCAGTACATCCGATGGACGGCTGTCCTGGAACCGTAAAGCTGCTACCAAGTGCACTAAGGTAGCCTACGATTTTCGAAAGACTGCCTACGACTTGCCTTTCAAGCAGTAAAGCCGCGCTAGATACAACCGCATATTCTTGTGAAAGGTTAAACAAGCTAGCTTGCATATACGCAGTTTTATCCACTGCCGACATGCTACGTAGTCGATAAGCTTCACCTCTGCCAAAAGCGGAACGACTTACACCAAGTCCTAAAGTGTTGTGATACTTGCTACCCAACCTACGAATTGGAGAAAGCCAAGGTTAACAACCTAGTGGTCACGCGAACTTGTCTGCTTCTGTAAGTAAGGCGTCCCGCTGTCGACCCTATGGCTAACAACTTTGCAAAGTTCTACACCAACACCTACGGCTTCATAGGCTACGCGGTCTGTCTGCTTATAAAAAGTAGCACGTCTGCCACTGGTTTATAAAGTCTAAAGGTTAAGGCATGAACAAAAGAAGCAAAGAGGGAGAAAATCGAAGGAAGCAAGTTTATTAAATTTTCTAGCAAAATTGATAAACAACTAGCAAATACCGAAGGAGTTTAAGCAAAGCAAAAAGCAACAAGGGAAACAAAGAAAATCCTAAAAACTACCTCGAAGACTACTCTTCAGCAGCTTGGACACTCCACGACTACTTGGTCGACACACTTTCAGCAGCGGCACCATCCGGCGCTTCACCCCCTGCTTCTCTAGCCTGGGCACCAACATCTCCGACTACTTCACCAATGGAGGCCTCAAAAGTAAAGGTGAACAAGTATTCTGGAGAAATAGAGAAGGTCTCGAAACCTCGAGCCCATCATTCTCACCCTTCAGCTGCTCATTCTCCTCGAGCAGACCAACAAGAACGCGCTACAGCTCATCCACTTCCTTCTTTAGACTTTCGTTGATCTTCAGTACACCTTGAAGTTACAACACTTGGGGTTCAAGCCTATCGACGATTCTCTTGAAGTGGATCACTTAATTATAAGCAGCAATCAACTTTTCATCCTTTGCATAAGCAGCAGAATGAAGCTCAGAAACGGCACGCTCAAAATATTGAATATGAGGTACGTAACATTCGATCTTCTTCTCTGCACTTTTATACTTAACTTGGATTGCTTCAAGCCTAGTCTTCAAGTCAATGATCTCTTGGTGAGCGGTCTCAAGCTGCAGAGAAGTAGGGGCAGAGATATTAGACCCCTTCAAAGCAACGAGCTCAGAATCCAACCTCTTAATCTCCTCAGTCGAGGAATAAGCTTCGCCACCTCCTTGGCAGCCATGCTATATCTGCATCATAGCAAGCAGATCAGTCATTCTATATTGTGTCGTATGCTTCGCAAAGGAACTTGGGCAAGCAAACATTTCTAACGCCATCAACAAACTTGGCACAAGCGTCCATGTCTTCAAGCAGATTTGGTTTCAAGAGCACACATATGTCATCAGCCTCTCTAGAAGTAGGCTTAGTGGATTTCTCACAGCTACCCACGCAAGCAGTCTCTTCATTCCCAGCAGGCGAATCAGTATCGGTAGCAGAGGAAGTGGGCCTTAGTGCCACCTTAACAACAGAGTCTATCTTATTGCTCTTTATAATAGCAAGCTTCTCTAAATGTGAATCAGACTTGGCTCTCAACGGACGTCTTGGTACAGACTTCGGCACTAGGGGAATGAAATGACCTTTACGCTGAGCAATTCTATCAGCAATCGTACAAGCCATTATCGACATGACAAGGGCCACATGCTCAGATCTAGCAGCCTCATTTCTCTTCCAATTGGAAGAAGTCATGTCAATCACAGACCTCTCGGCAGCAGGCAGACCCTCACAAGCAGCGAATGAAGTCTTCAGTTTTTCCCAACAGGCATCTCTTGAGCAGATGGGAAGATCTCTTCTTTCCACCTTCATTCATAATAGGCTACATGACAACTTTCAGACAAGCCAATGCATCCGCCTTGATCCTCTTTACCTCATTTCTCAGGAGCAGCCTACTTTTCTCCCGACAAAGAGGACTAAGCAGCTAACGTCATTCATGGTACTCAGCAGAGGAGCTCAACCCAGCATTCTAGCAGGCAGGAGGCCTGCATGCCCAGCATTCCAGCAGCCCATGAAGCCTACGACCTCCTTATTTTTCTCAATCGCCAGCTTGGCCCGCGTCAGGTCCAAGAGTCTAAAGGATATGAGCCATGCGGCTACCCTAGCACTGCCCGCCAGCGCCTCAGTTCGCGACCCCAGCCGCTCAAGCTTGCCCTTGGCTCTAGCCAAGCCAAGCAACCCAAGCAATGACCCTTGCCACAACACATCCTCGGTTCATGCCGAGCCGACTCCTGGCCCCTGCCAGCCGACGTGTCGCATCACCCCGACGATTGCCCCGCGACAACACTATCCAAGAAGAAGACAAGAAAAATTAAATTTTTCTTACATCGGTGCGGCACAGAGAAGACGAAGAAATCAACGAAAGACGGTCATTTGCACGGGCAAGATGTAGAAGATTGCTAGAGGAGAGGGAACAAATATCCTATAAGCTTTCTCTCTCTTGTAGAGTAGAATAAATTGCTCTCCAAAGTTGATTTAATAACCCACTTAAGGTGGACTTAAATAGGCTTTGAGGGAAATTTATTTCCCTTTCCTAGAAGGACCTAATTTCCAATTAAAGAGGGAATCTACATCAAAATAGGAAACAAGCCTATGTTTCCTAAAGCAAGAAGATCTCTACACCTGATGCCCTTTCCTGCGAGCAGCTCAACAAGTGTGGGGGCATTTGTGGAGCCAAAAATAATCAAGAGGCGACACGTGGATTGTTTGGGTTAAAAAGACAAAACTACCCTCGAGGCACACCGGAATTTCTACGCGCAAGCAGTGGACAATCATCCCTCAATCAAGTCAAAAGTGCCCAAATAGGTATTTATTTACAATCCATTTCATCCATCCTCATCATATCTTCTCCACAAGGTAACCCCAAAATCCTTCCTCTTTTATTATATTAATTAGCCAATTAATCAAATAATTATCCCATAAATTAGATAATTATTTCCATAACTCCCAAAATAACACAAATCAAGAACCTAGCTCACAAACAAGGCTAAGTGGCCGGTCCTCACTCACCCTAGGAGGCCGGTCACTCCCCTATATAAACCCCCTCATTCTCTCCAAAACCCACTTCCAATTCTCTTGCTAAAATTCTCAAAATTCTCAAACACTTTCTCTCAAAATTCTAACTTTGGCATCAGAGGTTCTTCGGCCAAAGCCCCCCCCCCCCCCAATTCATCATGGGCGCGTGAGGCTCTTGGCCTTGACCAAAGGTGTTAGTTATTTTGTAAGTGCAATTTTGTCAAGATCAAGGAGGAAGAAATTTGCATCCACACTAGGTCTTCAACCCACAATCTAATGATATTCACTCGCCAATTTAGAGTTCGTTTGGATGTGCTTTTAAAATAACTGAAAGCGCTTTTGGTGAAAATATTTTTAGAACCAATTTTTAGTAAATATGCAAGTAAATCCTTTCAAAGCACTTAAAATGCTTCCTGAAAGAAGCACATAACTATAGCTTCTTGGAGAAAGCACTTTAAGTGGTTTTGGAACCCAAAAACATTTTCTCTAAAAGCGCTTTCAGTCATTTTAAAAGCACATTCAAACGAGCCCTTATGTAGGAATAACATGGAGTAATTGAAATTCGAATAACATCAATATTACTAATGAGCATGAATAAGATAAAAATTCTTATCTGTCGACGATCGAGAGTTAATGTAAATTATGTTTCTTTTTATTAGGAGCCTTGAGCTCAAGCCTTATTCGTGTGCTTTTAATATGCTCCACAATTCATGCACCAGAGCACAAATCCCATTAAATGCTTAGTACTCATCATCATTATCACTGTTGTTATCATTGCAAGGTCATTGAAGGCCTTCAACCTCTTAACCAACTTCTTATTCCTTTCATCACAGGTAAGCTTCTTCAAGTTATACCTATTGCATTTTTGAGGAGCCAGTTTTTCAGTCTTCTTGATTGTAGGATCAACACCGATGGCAGCATGAACTTTCTTGTTCAACTCCTTGATGTTATTTGCTTCAATGCCTTTCTTAATATATCCATTGAAGTGACTATGGTATTTCTTTGGCTCATCCTCCACCAAAGTCCTCATGTATGCAGCAAAATGGCCATCATAGATATACTTAAAAAGAGAGTGAATAGAAAGCTTCCTTGTTTCAGCTTAGTTTGCATCCATGGCTTTTCCATACAGCTTTTTGTACGTTTCCTACAAACATCGTTAACTATTGGTGTGAAATTTCATACACGAAGAAATTTCTCCACATATTCGTTGACTGTAATCCGCACGTTTGTTGAATCCCTTGTCGAGAAGTGACCCTGACTGCTTTTTTTCTTCTGAAGCTTCGTTTAGGTGGAGGAGGGTTCCTGCAAAAAGTACTGCGATGCTCAAGTCAGTCAATTGAATTCGTATAGAGGTCAGATGCTTGGGGAGCAAGTACCATTACTTGTCCCTTACTCCCTCTTCCATAGTGGAGGTAGTTATTTACCTCCTTCCACATGTTCTCCTTCTCATGCTCTAGTGAGGGTCACTACACATGTGGATTATCACTCATGATCTTTGTGAGCTTTACCCTTTAGTCTTACCATCATAGGCCTTTCTTACGTAACACCATCTCTTTGGATGATCGGTATGGGCCTATGAGTCGAAACTGGATTTTATCCTCCCACATATAGCCACAATAATATTGATGAATTCGAATGCAAACGTAAAAATTAGAAATCGAATAGCTTGAACTGGGTGACTGAAATCTCAGAGTTTCAGTTACCATGATCTTCAATTATTTTGACCGTGATAATGGGTGATATGAGAGAGAATTAGTGATCAGGAACCAGAATCTAATTTCTTCTTTGAAAAATTAAAAGAATCACTAAGCCGGAATCTAATTTCTCTTTTAAAAAAATTAAAAGAACCACTAACCTGAAACTACGTTCGAAAAAGAAAAACATAGAAACGGAAGCAGCCTGATTGATAAGGATATCTCCACGTCTAAAATGCTTTGGGTCACTTTCAAAAGGAGATTAATAACATTTGAAAATGTATTATTAAATAGGGACGTGCACAGAAATGAATCAAATCTTAAGTTGAGTTTTAATTCGAATGGAAACATAAGAAATGTTTTCAATTCTGCTTAGCATTGAATATATGAGAATAAATGTGAAAATAAAAGATCTAAATAATTTTGGAAATTAAATTTAACGGTCAACTGCGAACTTGAACCACATTATTACTAGCTCATTGAGAGGTTTAGTCCACTATTCCACCCCTTAGTGTAGATAATAGCGTTTGTTCAAAAAAAAAAAAAAAAAACTATAGAAGTGTTAAAGTATTTTGCATTAAAGATGGTCTTCTAAAGATTACCCCCTCTCCTTTAATATTGCTAATATCGCTTGTCAAAAAAAAAAAAAAAAATTTAAATATTTTCTTTTTTAATTTTTCGATGTATTGGAAATCACTTTATCAGCGTATTAGACATCTTTCTTTTCAGACAACGATATTTAAAAAAAAAAAAACTTTGCTTCACAATTCAATTAAATAATAAACTCGTCATTTATAATCCTTAAAACATAAAAGTTTTTCATTTACCTATTAAAAAAAATATTACTTTAACATAATACCAATATAAACATTAATTTTTTCTACCGTAATTTTGTCATTACGTACTGACTATCTGTTGCGATCCATCCAATCATAAACACACCACGAACCCAGTGTGCATTGTAATTAGCTCATTATTCAATTTCGAGATGCCACGTGGAAAAACGTCAACGTCGGCTGACTGACCCCCTTCAGACCGTCTCTCGACTTTCCCTCGTTCTCAAGAAGTGAGGCGACTGCAACTCTCACCCCACAACAACCTAACCGACGCTTTTTTAAATGCTCTCATATTCAAATCACTGGTAAAAAAAAAAAATTGCGCGACGAAGCACACATCGTCGTTCAAAGTTATTTTGCACGACAAAATTCTAAACTTCGTCGTTCAAAGTCTTGCACGACGAGATTTTGCGCAACTTAATTTTGCTACTTTTTATTTATTTTTATATTTTATATGGTTAAACTAAATTTTTTTTTTATTTTCTTTGCGCAACGAATACACATTTGGTCGTCTAAACCTTATTTATTTTAATTTATTTATATTTTAAATTGTAAAATATAATCATTTTCATTTTTTATTATTTATAATAATTATTTTTATAAATTTTGCGTGACAAACCAATATTTCGTCACACATTTGAAGTCGTTTCACTAAACTATAGATTTAAAGGAATTATGATGGGTTCGTGGTGGTTTGAGGCTTTTTCGGGCCAAATTGGACTCGACCGCAAGTATAAAACTTGCTCTACTCACTGAGATCTTCATTTTTGTGAAGTTTGAAAATTTTTAGAAATAGTTTATTTTCAAGTGAGTAGGGGCGGCCAACCGCCATGTGCGGCAGCGCGTGGGCCGAGGCACCCCCTGACCTTCCTAGGATAAATTTGATTCTCCAATTCTGTATGCAAAGTCTGATTAATGAATTTCTATCGTTTGAACCTAGTTCCATTAAGGTCCACCACTTGATTATTATATCAATCGATGATCTGACCATTGGATCGTCACCAAACTTTAATACTTTATAGTACGTAATATATAATGATCATAGGAACTTACGGATCAGGGAATCCAATGTACGGATCTTCCCAAATTGGATTTGTAAGTTAATAAAATAAAACATTAACCGCCAATTGAATTTGCAATTGGCGGAAATCCAACCGTTGGATCGTAATGAAACTTTCGTATGGTGTTTTAGAAGCATAATGTAGCTCTTTAGAACTTACAGATCAAAAATCTGAGATGCGGATCTTCCGAATCGAGTTACGTAGGGTTGTGGACCCTACCGTTGATCTTTGATCGACGGTTGACTTTTGGTCAATGGGTCTCAAATCATTCAGGTGAGTGGGTCTTTTTCCTTTTTATAGTGTGTGTGTGTGTATATATATATAAACTTTATAGTTTCCACAAATTCTTTGAACTGAGTTATGCATATCATGCTATGATTAAAATGTTGCATTGTTATGAAATTATGAAATGCCAAACGATCCTACAGGATGCGCATGTAAGTTTAGGTGAGTTTACTTTGTGATTGGAATTGTTGCATCATATTGGCATGCATATATTCATTTAGTGCTCATCATTGCTGCACCCCGGTGTTAGTGCTTGACACGCCCCGATCCCGATGTCCTCAGGGACATCGGGATGGTCACGTGCTGGCCGACACTCGAAGGATGACGAAAGCCATTTAATTCATGTAAAAGTTAAGAAACATGCTAAACATGCATAAAGAACGAATAACACAATACTAAAGTTCCACTGCTAACAATTTAAAATTAAGATAATGCATATAAAATTAAGAACATGCTAAACATGCATACGTCTAATACGGAGTACAAGCGGAAATCTAAGATAGATAGTGCTATTACAACAGATGTCGAAGCAGAGAAAATATAGCACGATATCACTGGTAGGGGAATGCCTCGTAACTCAGATCGTATTCCTCGTTCCCAGGTCCTGAAGAAGGCGCAAAACAAACATGAGTGGACCAAGTTGATATACATATAGTAAAACAATTATCAACATACTAACCCCAGGTTTTATGAAAACATATATATAATGATAAAATAGGTTTTCTAAAACCTAACATGCCGTGCAATGTCTCAAATCATAACTCATATATATCGTAATCACTAGTGAATGTCCAATATTCCTCCAGGCCCCATGCTAGCTCCCCATCCCTATGCCCATTTGCCAGAGGAAAGTCACCGCCAGGCCCCGTGCCAGCTCCCCGTCCCTGTGCTAATAGCCAGAAGAAAAACCTTTCAGGCCCTACACCAACACCATAATCGTCGCCCGGGACGGACCAGAATCTATCCCTTGTCCCATAGCAGAATAGGGATCACTAGGTAAGTACAAAACCATTGAACATACATATATGAAAAACAATTTCATAGTATAAAGTCATCCATCATCTATACCATAAAGAGGTGTTCGAAACATATTCTAAATATTATATCGTCATTCATCAGATATCCTTTAAAGAACATGGGTTATAGGAAAAATAGTAGTAATTCAAACTAGCCTCAATAAGCATGTTATCTCACAAAACGTTTCATAAAATGTAATCATCAAATCATGCTGTTCATGTATGCATTTCTACTATTAAAACATGCATTTTTAGAAGGGGTCCACTCACCGTACACCATTGGTGCAAAGCCGTACCAAAAAGAAATAACGGAATTGCCGCTATTAATTGCACCTATGCACATAAAGAGTACATTTAGTCAAACTCTACTCAAACAATTGAATTTGGAAAAACGGACTTCAAAAACGGGTCAAGGACGTCGAAATTAGCCTAGGAGGGGTTTTGGACGAAAACCCGAAAAGTCAACGTTGACTGTAAACCGGTCATTTATCAAAGTCAACGGTCAACGTCGACCGGAAGTCAATGGTCAACTGGGTCGGTCAACGGTTTGGATCAAACCGATTTAGAGTTTGATCGGGTCAAAGGTTTGGGTTTGGGTTTGGGTTCGGTTTGGGCCCTAGGCTTTGGGCTTTGGGTTTACGGAAATAGGTTTAGGGTTGGGCTAGAAGCCCAAGTTCTAATTGGCCCTAAAGGCCTTAACCTGGGTTTTAAATCACACAGGCCCATGCTTAATGCTTGGCCCATATATAAGGGTTTTGGGGTTAGGTCAATAGGCCAAAGGCCCTAAAGGAAACGGCCCAGACGACCTTTTGGGTTTTTAAAATAATTAAAATTAAATTAAAAATGAAACGGAAAGGATTTTTGGGCTTGGTTTCAAAATGGGCCTAAGGCTCGAAGGTCTTGAAACAGCCTAAAAGCCCTGGTCTTGACGGAGGTGGACGCCGGAGCTTCCCTAGCTCCAGCCGACTACAAACATAAACCTTAAGCTCCGATCTAAGCACCAAAAAGGAAACACAAGGTGAAATGAGTGGTTTGATACCTTTGATTCACCGTGAAACGGCCGGTGGTGGTCGGAAAACTCCTCTACACCCACGGGCTTGCCGAAGATGGGTTTCGTTTCCTCGTGCCGATCTTGTGTTAACCTTGCCAACAACAAGTAAATCTCTCATAATCGAACTCAAACATCAGCTTACAACAGAGAAAGAGAGATAGAGAATCTTGAGGCTTATCTAGCCGGAAAAATGAGAAAATCTCGCCAGAGAGTTCATGGGTTTCGCAGTCCTCGTAGCGACGGGAGAGAGAGAAAAAGTTGATGATGGCGATGTTGATGATGGTGGTGTTTTCCACCTCAAGCAGGCGGTGTGGTTGCGTGTGTGAGGGGGTGCTCATGGGTGAAAGAGAGGGAGAGATGAGAGGGTTTCAAGAGAGAGAAGGGAATGAGTGCAGAGAAAGAGAGAGTTGAAAGTGAGGTCTCGGGTGAAGGAGAGGGAGAGAAAGGTGAGGAGTGTTGGGTTGCTGCCACATGGCAGCTTGAGGGAGTTTAGAAATCTAGATAGAGGGACTAAATTGATAATTCCATTAACTTTTTGGGGGAATTACAGAATTGTACATATAAGTGGGGTTGAGGTGTAACAATGCTCCCGCCTCAGACCAGGGCCAGACCTTCATGTGATGTTCACCTCCCACACCGCACGTTCGCCTTGGATCCAAGTTTGGTGCCAGCCTTGTTGTACAGGTCACATTAGGTGACTCCGACTCGTAGGTGACTCGCGATTTATCGCTAGCCTTCACGTGATCGTAGCACTAGAGTGTACATATTTACACCTAGCCTTGTCATACAGGTCACATTAGGTGACTCCGACTGGCACGCTAGTTGATTATTCACACCTGACTTACATTTATTTTTGCTGAGATATTGTGACATGGCATGTTTTTGTTGTCACTGCTTATATGCATTGGTTTTCATACTTATGTAGTATGATTTTCTGGAAACTATACAGGTTATACGACGAGGGGTTATAACATTTTCAAAAGGTTTTTATTAAAACTTTATTTTTCAGGCCCACTCACCCTTGTTTTTTGCCCCTCCAGGTTCTAGTAGCAGAGTTTTCGTACCGACGGGGATTATTGGCAAATCTTGGTGTAGACGATTACCATCGATGGTATAATTCTCACCCTATTTTACTGTACTGTACTTATGCTCTGTCATCAAGTGTGAATTGGGTTCATTCCCGCTCACAGCGTACTCTTGTATTTAGGCACTTTTAGGTTTAAATTTATTCACATTTTCCACATTACTACACGTTATGGCTTCGTCACCTTCCAGGTGTCGGCCAACACAACTCGATTCGGAGTCCTAGTTGACATTCCAGGTCAGGATGTGTCACGGAAAAAAATATTAATTTTTTTAAGACTTTGCGCGACCAACACTTCGTTGCGCAAATCTCTAAAAATTTGGGCGGGCACCAAAAATGGGACGTGGGAATTTTTTTTTTATTTTGCACGACCAATATTTCGTCGCGCAAAGTGATACGGCTTTTAAACCCAAAATAACTCATCCACCATTTTCTTAACGTCTTTCACTACTCTTACCTTTCCTCTCTCTTTCCCTCTCCCCAAATCCGACCCTCTCTCTCACACTCACTCCTCTCACTTAATCTCTCTTCACTATCTTTCACTCTCACTCACTCTCTCATCTCTCTCTCACTATCTCCTTTAATTCTCTCACACTCACTCCTCTCTCTCATTCTCACTCACTCTCAATTTTGCCAAAAGGTATATTCTCCCCAAATTTTAATTTTTTTTCATTAATATGTGTATTTGGAGTTAGTTTTGAGTTTGGTGCAGGGTTTGGGGTCGAGTATAGGATGAGGAGTGGAGTTAGGGGTCGGATTTAGGGTATACCAATTGTATGGGAGATTATGCCAAATTTTTGTTGTTTTTCTGTTATTTGACCATATTTTTTTTTTGTAGGGAATCATCGAGACTTTGACAGGCTAAAGTTGAGGATTAAGACGCTATCAAAACATATCCCCCGCCACCACCACCATAATAGACTTGTATTAGGATTTTATTATTGTACTTTGTTAATTTATATGTACATTTTGAATATATTATATATATTGGATAATTGAATCACTATTTTTCATATGCAATTTTATTTTGAATATGTCAATTTAAATTAAAGTAATTAAAAAAATAAAATCATACAATTAAATTAAATTAAAAAAGTAAAAATTCGAAAAATCTTGCACTACCAAATATTTCGTTGCGTAAACAATTAATATAATTAAATTAATATAAGAGAAATAATAAAACAAAAAGTCAAAAACCTTGCGCGCCAAAATATTTTGTTGAAAATATTAAATTAATTTATTTTAATTAAAAAAAATTTAAAACAAAAAATTTAAAATTTAAAATATTTCGTCGCGCAAACTCTATCGTCACGAGCTTTGCGAGACGAACCATGTGACCAAACTTTCGCCGCATAAGGTTTTGCGCGACGAAATTGTACTTTGCACAACAAACTTATTTCGTCGCGCAAAGTGTTTTTTGTAGTAGTGAATATAAGTCATCAAAGTGAAGATACAAAAACACCTTGTCAAAAAAGAAAGAAAAAAAAACCTCAAACTAGTCGTAGGATCTCCAAGTTTTCTTTGCAAATGCAGGTGCAGTTCTTTTCCCCTTGAAAAACCTCCAACTTACAAAGATCACCCGTTTAAAAATCTTTACAATGTCTCTCGATGTAAGAAAAAACTAACGCAATATCTTCAAATTCTTCTGCAAAAATTTACGTTCATTTGAGCACTCGCGGGGAAAATATGATTACGACTCAAATTCGGCGAAATATAAATTTGAGGGTACATATTGTTGGAGTGGAAAATTTCAGATATTCCAATTCTCCACTAATGAGTACTCTTGAACACATTGATAAGTTTTAGACACCATCTTTGCTCGCCATCAATGAGGGAGGAGGAGGACCTGCAAGAAAACACTCTGACACTCATGTCAGTGTTTGTTCAGAATGCTTGTAAAGTATAGAATGATCTCATACCTCTCATTTTCTCTCCTCCGTTCTGGTGGGATTTTAGTCTTTTTATAGGCATTAAAGGCTTGGCCTCCAAGTCCCATTATCTCATTCCATATTCTTTTGTAGTGGCTAATTCATGTTGCTTGATTATAGCTCCGCTCTCAATGTTTGACGTGCTAGTGGGTTGTTTAGTGGAGTAATTTTTAGCTCCCATATTCCCCCATTTTTTCTTTGCAAACACATATCACTTAGGGTTTGTAGAGGAAAAATATTTCTTTGCAAAAATTCATTTGACTTGAGATATCATCATGAGTTTAGCCTTCGACCACGGTCATACGGTTTTCATCCATAATTTTGGCCTTCAGCCACGGTCATGAGTTTTGGTTCTTCAACCTTCGGCTCTTATTCGGTCTAGGTCTTCAACCCACGATCTAATGATATTCTCTCGCCAATTTAGAGTTCGTTTGGATGTGCTTTTAAAATAACTAAAAGCGCTTTTGGTGAAAATATTTTTAGAACCAATTTTTAGTAAATATGCAAGTAAATTCTTTAAAAGCACTTAAAGTGCTTCTTGGAAGAAGCACATAACTGGTGCTTCTTACAGAAAACACTTTAAGTAGTTTTGGAACCCAAATTTTTTTTCTCTAAAAGCGCTTTCAATCATTTTAAAAGCACATTCAAACGAGCCCTTATGTAGGAATAACATGGAGTAATTGAAATTCGAATAACATCAATATTACTAATAAGCATGAATAAGATAAAAATTCTTATCTGTCGACGATCAAGACTTAATGTATAATATGTTTCTTTTGATTAGGAGCCTTGAGCGCATGCCCTATTCTTGTGCTTTTAATACGCTCCACAATTCATGCACCAGAGCACAAATCCCATTAAATGCTTAGTACTCATCATCACTATCACTGTTGTCATCATTGCTAGGTCATTGAAGGCCTTCAACCTCTCAACCAACTTTTTCTTCCTTTCATCAAAGGTAAGCTTCTTCAGGTTATACCTCTCGCGTTTTTTGAGGAGCCAGCTTTTCAGTCTTCTTGATTGTAGGATCAACACCGATGGCAACATGAACTTTCTTGTACAACTCCTTGATGTTATCTTCTTCAATGCCTTTCTTAATATATCAACTAAAGTGACTATGGTATTTCCTTGGCTCATCCTCCACCAAAGTCTTCATGTATGCAGCAAAATGGCCACCATAGATATACTAAAAAAGATAGTGAATAGAAAGCTTCCTTGTTTGGGGGTTTTTGGCCCGTGCCCCCATTTCGGCTTGGGTGGCATCCATGGCTTTTCCATACAGCTTTTTGTACGTTTCCCACAAACATCGCTAACTGTTGGTGTGAAATTTCATACACGAAGAAATAATTTCTCCACATATTCATTGACTGTAATCCGAACGTTTGTTGAATCCCTTGTCGAGAAGCAACCCTAACTGCTTTTTTTTTTTTTTTTTTTTTCTGAAGCTTCGTTTAGGTGGAGGTGGGTTCCTGCAAAAAGTACTGCGATGCTCAAGTCAATCAATTGAATTCGTATAGAGGTCGGATACTTGTCCCTCACTCCCTCTTCCATAGTGGAGGTAGTTATTTACCTCCTTCCACATGTTCTCCTTCTCATGTTGTAGTGAGGGTCACTACGCATGTGGATTATCGCTCATGAGCTTTGTGAGCTTTACCCTTTAGTCTAACCATCATAGGCTTGTCTTACATAACACCATCTCTTTGGATGATCGGTATGGGCCTATGAGTCGAAACTGGATTTTATCCTCCCACATATCCACAATAATATTGATGAATTCGAATGCAAACGTAAAAATTAGAAATGGAATAGCTTGAACTAGGTGACTGAAATCTCAGAGCATGATCTTCAATTATTTTGACCGTGATAATGGGTGATAGGAGAGAGAATTAGTGATCAGGAACCAGAATCTAATGTCTTCTTTGAAAAATTAAAAGAATCACTAAACCGGAATCTAATTTCTCCTTTAAAAAATTAAAAGAACCACTAAACTGAAACTCCGTTCGAAAAAGAAAAATGTAGAAACGAAAGCAGCCTGATTAATAAGGATATCTCCACGTCTAAAATGCTTTGGGTCACTTTCAAAAAGAGATTAATAACATTTGAAAATGTATTATTAAATAGGGATGTGCACAGAAATGAATCAAATCTTAAGTTGAGTTTTAAATCGAATGGAAACATAAGAAATGTTGTCAATTCTGCTTAGCATTGAATATATGAGATAAATGTGAAAATAAAAGATCTAAATAATTTTGGAAAATAAATTTAACGGCCAAATGCGAACTTGAACCACATTATTACTAGCTCATTGTGAGGTTTAGTCCACTATTCCACCCCTTAGTGTAGATAATAGTGTTTGTTCAAAAAAAAAAAAAAAACTATAGAAGTGTTAATGTATTTTGCATTAAAGATGGTCTTCTAAAGATTACCCCCTCTCCTTTAATATTACTAATATCGTTTGGCAAAAAAAAAGTTTTCTAAAGATTTTCTTTTTAAATTTTTCGATGTATTGGAGATGACCTTATTAGCGTATTAGACATCTTTTTTTTTTTTTTTTTTTTTTTTTTTTCAGACAACGATATTGAAAAAGAAAAGAAAAAAGACTTGGCTTCACAATTCAATTAAATAATAAACTCGTCATTTATAATCCTTAAACATAAAAGCTTTTCATTTACCTATTAAAAAAAATATTACTTTAACGTAATACAAATATAAAGATTAATTTTTTCTACCGAACTTTTGTCATTACGTACCGACGATCTGTTGCTATCCATCCAATCATAAACACTCCACGAACCCAGCGTGCATTGTAATTAGCTCATTATTCAATTTCGAGATGCCACGTGGAAAAACGTCAACGTCGGCTGACTGACCCCCTTCAGACCGCCTCTCGACTTTCCCTCGTTTTCAAGAGTGAGGTCGACTGCAACTCCCACACCCACAACACAACAACCTAACCGACGCTTTTTTTTCCTCAACCAAAATTAGAAGGTCCACTTTCTTTCAAACAAAAAAAATTAGAAGGTCCACTTCTCCTTCCCCTTCGCCCCGAACCCGAAAACCCGACCCGAAACGTATCATACATGGCCGTGGCCACCGCGAGCCCGGAGAGGATCGAAGCTCCTCCGCAGAACCCGATCAAGGATCCCTCGCCCTCGCCCTCGCCGTCCAGGCTCTCCACGGCCGACTCCCCCTCCGAAGCTGAACGCTCGTCCTCGCCGCTTCTCTCTTGCTCCGCCGACACGCCCAATCGCAGCGAGACTCGCAATTCTTCTCCCACCCCCGATCAGGTCATCCCCGATCACACACTCGTAGCTTATTTACTTGTATTGTGGTTCGGGAAAGTTCGTCATTTTGGCCTCCCAGTTCGAAAACACAAATCTCACTTAAAATTCTTGAGTATTTAATTTATTAGTTAATTGTTGCATTTCAACTTAGGAAGAAGAAATTAGTGCTTTTTTTTTTTTTTTGAAAAATGAATTTAGACTTGTTTGCTGAAGAATTTTTTTTTTTTTTTTTTAGTATAAATTGAGGAAAATTGGGATTATTGTTTGATTTTTTTTTTGCTTTTATATTCCAGTCTGCAGCATCATTGAGGAGTGAAGAGTATCGCCAGTTGTTCCGCCTTCCGCCCGATGAAGTGAGTGATATAATTTCGGGTTTTATTCAAAGTGTTTTTTCCCCTTTCATTTGTGTTTTTTCGTTTTGATTGATTTAGAAACGGAAAGTAAAGTATGGATGTTACCATCCTGGGACTTAAAGTAATTGTGTCTGTCAACCAAACTCGGGGCAAATCTTGTGCTTATCTAGCAATGCAAAACTGTATAGAGATTTAATACATTTCCAGGAATAACAATGGTGAACTGACAGATTGGCCATTTGAGAGTAAACTGATTTAGGGAAGATCAAAGAGCAATTGTGATCGGACAATAGCGGAAAAGTAATATCCTTGAGGCTGTTCTCGCTGAAGAAGTGTTGAACCTATGATTAGTAAGAAAAAGGTTATGTATTTAGGTACCGTAAGTTTGCTAGAGTTAAAACTCAACAGCATACTGACTTAAAAAATAATAATAATAGAGAGGAAGGCAAAGAATACGATAGGAGTACCTACATACTATACGTGGGTACTTGAAGATCAGTCCTGATAGAAGGATCCATCATGCATCTAACATAATTGTTCAAATTTGAGTCTCTTCGTTCAAGCATTGCACATGATATTCTATGATATATGTTATATTATATTGTAAAGTTTAACTTGGAAGTCATAGCAAGTACCACGAGTCCTTAAATTTTTAGCAGGTTGTACCTCATTTTCAAAGAACTAAGAATCTTTTTCACTAAATATCAACTTGATATACACTGTTTTTTCCACCCTTTTGGGTTGATTTTTAATGCTCTACAATTCAGTAGGTTTCTTGTTTAACTTTCATATGTTGCACAGTTGTTTCTCCACCCTAATTTAATCTTCTAATTTAGTCTTACTGTCATGAAAGTTAGTATAATCTTTATTGGGTGGTTAGCTAATTAGAAATAGGATGTGATTGGCAGCACTAATCTACTTTTGGCATTGAGATATGCATCAAGTTTTTGAACTTTGTTAAAATTCAAGATTCTGTTCTCTTTCCCAAATGCATTGGTGGAGAAATGAGACACAGAGCTTAGTACCAAATTCTTTTTTGTACTATGTTTTACTGGTTGGTTTATATAAGTAGCATCATCATGGCTAAAATACCTGTTAAATGCGGCTAAGGAGTCTTTTGTCGGGACATTTATTTCATATATGTTGAATCATTGTTGTGTTATGCTCATCACGTGATTTCATTTTAATGAGTACGACACATATGAACATGATCCGATTTTTCTGATGTATCCTGTTTCTTGATACTGATGAATTATTTAGAACCGGTCAGAATATTTTGAAGAAAAACTTAATTGCTGAACTATACCATAAGGCATGAATAGAATCCGTTTATGCAGGAGTTATAATGTGAGTAGTTAGCTTGGGAGCAATATTTGGCCTGTTAGGCATTGCAGTGAATGATAGGAGGTAAAATGCCTGTTTTTCCTCGGATATCTTCACTTTATCCTTGAGTATTAAGTTTGTAATTGAAAGGACTACTAAAGCTTATTCTATATTTTACTTCTTAAAAAGGTAGACTGGGTCATGGGATGCATTAACACAGACATTATTGACTTTTGGATGATATTTAACCGTTTGTGTGTCAAAGTGTACAATGTCCACTAGTGGTATATGTTGATGCTAAGAGGAACATGCCTTTACATGTTGATTCAAATAGTTATAGTTGTTGAGCATTCAGTGTGATGCTAAGTAGAGGAAGTTCTCTCTCTCTCTCCCGCTCTCTCCCTCTCTCTCTCTCTCTCTCTCTCATCCATGTATACATATAGTTGAACCTCTACTTTTATGTTATTTGAGTGTATCTTTGACATTTTCTCCTTTTTCCTGTACTTTTTGTTGTTGTTTTCTTTAGGTCCTCATCGAAGATTTCAACTGTGCATTCCAGGAGAACATACTTATTCAGGTTCTTTTTATACGTTCTATAGGTTATTATTTAGAAATTAAGTTTTATGTCAGGTCTTATAGTTAAACTGACGTACTGCTTCTCATTGTTTAGTTAGTAGGTTATTGCTCCGTACTCTTTGTTTTGGTTCATGATGAAAAATTGATTTTGTCCAAAATTATAACTTTTCTTTTTACTTCTTGATTGAACGTCGTTTTTAACGCGTATTCTGCTTGGCTTTGCTAACTCATTACATGTTTCTTGTAGGGTCATATGTACCTGTTTGTTCATTATATTTGCTTTTACTCAAATATATTTGGATTTGAGACAAAGGTATGGAATTCAACTTCTCCTGAACTTTGTCCTATTATAATAAATTTACAATTGTTGTAAATTAAGTGCTATGCATCTTATATTCTTTTCTTTGCTAACTTTAGCCTCTTTATGCTGAAATTTCATCTTTCTTTTTTCTAGCAATTTTATATATAAATTCAACAAATCTTGTTCATGCATTGATTGTGCACTAATACATGTAGCTGACATTGCTATACAAAAAGGAGACATTGAATATTAAACAACTTCCTAACCAAGATATTTTGTCATTAGTGCTGAGTTAATTAATTCTATGTGTAAAGGGGCTTCAGGAATTTGCCAGCCTTTGATATAAAAAAAATAAAAAATAAAATAAAAAAGAAGCTAAGTATGGAGAATTATGTGGTGTTAAAACAGAAAAAATTTGGGGAACTTTATGGGTTTAATACTGAAGCATTAAGTTAATTGGAATTGATACAGCAAGCCTTTTCATATTGTAGGTTTTGATTAGATTTAGAACTTGAGTTTTTGGACGCAGATGAAGGTCTACAATTCTATACGTGGATCCCCTATAGTTTCCTTGATGGATAGTATTTGCTTAGTCATCTATAAGTAGCCTTTAAATCCAAGAATTCAGCCATTGCAAACTTTTTAGGGTGTAGCCCACTTATTAAAAAGAGGGAAATGATAAGCACACACCCTTGTTTAATGCTGTTGTTATTTCCGTTTGATTTATTCAAAATGATGGCTAGAAATCAGGAGGGGTGTGTGAGAAGCTAAAAAGGATTTGTGAAAATCAGCTCCCTTAAAGATATTATCTGAGAAGATCTCTGCTTGATATAAGGCTTTTAATACCTTTTAGGTTTAACCTTGTCACACTAAAGATGACCTAAGACTCCTAGTGCATCTTTCCTTTGATATCTTACACGGTCTACTGGAGTAGGTGGAATTTTGTTGCTATGGCAGTTCTTGAGGGTTGAAGGCAGGAAGGCTCTGAATAATGTAGCAACACAATGAAAGAATTCACACGTTCTCAATATGGTTCAAGAGATTGTTTAAGAAGTTGTAGACATATTGGTGGAGATATGATCCAAATAGATCTCAACTTCTTTTTTGGGTTGAATGTTGTCCTTGAGTTTCTCCTAGGACATTAGGTGGGGAGTTCTTTTTCGAGTTGTGTTTCTAGGACATTGGTTGATTCATTCGTAATGACGAGTGGTCCAGATGGTTCCATACGTTGTTTCAAGGGATTTAAGCTCACTTTATGTTTACAATTATTAAAATTATGTTTTCATTTTGGTTTGGATTTTAAAAAATATTATTATGTATTAAATGTAAATTCCCCTTCAGAAAATAATTCCATTCCAAGAAGTCACAAGTGTACGAAGAGCAAAGACAGCAGGGATCTTCCCTAATGCCATAGAAATTTTTGCTGGAAGCAAGAAGGTAATGCTAAATCTGATGTTTACTTTGTACTGGTGATATCTTGTAAACCCCTTGCCTCTTTTAATGTCATTTCAGTATCAGCAACGATATCTTGTCCCTTGCCCTTTTAATGTCATTTCAGTATCAGCAATATCTTACACCACTTACTGTTTTGGCAGTACTTCTTTGCATCCTTTCTGTCTCGCGATGAAGCACTTAAGATAATAAATGATGGATGGTCGCAATTTGTCGATGGTGCCAAAGAGTTTAGAGAACAGGTGTCTAATTTATTTGTATTACAGTTGGCAGTGATAGATTCATTTCTTTTCATAACTTCTTTTTTTACTTCTACAGAATTTCATGAAAGAAGATTTCATTTATGCGTACAACTCATTTTTGTTTTCTTTATAGATTTAACAGGAAATGTAACCATAGATAACTGGACATAAGTTGTTTTCTAATAGAAGTTCTAGTGAGGGCTTCTGTATTATTCTGTTCATCTTGGTATATACTAGTTCAGGAAAATGTGATGGCCTAATTACTATTCTTAAAATCATGTGATAGTGCGAAAGCATAGTCCCAAGAAAATGGAAAGACTTAACTAATAGTTACAAGAACATGTAAATTTCTTATGATGCATGATCAGTCTTTTGCCTTCAGTTTGAAGTCAACATATTACAGTATATGTGTGCTTCACTCAAAAGATCTCATTTTGATTTTTTCTTTCTTCCTCCTCCCTCTTATCTGCAATTTTCTCTCAGGATTTATTATCTGAGACTGGCAGCCAAGAGAATGGAGTTGGAATTGAAAAGGTGGAAAGTTCCCAATTCTTAGTTAATGAATTGGATTCCACTGACAGGTACTTCTCAGAAATATCTTTAATATTTTATTCTGGTATATGATGTTTTGTAATTGTGACTCGTCCTTATTTATTGAATAAACCTGGACCAGGAACGGGGATATTCATGTTTCACAAGACTCTAAGCTTGCATCCAGTGTTGTAGACGACTCTGCATTGACATCAATTCCAGAGCAACACGATATTGTAAAAGAGGATTTAGAACCAGCTCAGAATATTGACCCTTCATGTTCGAAAGATACTTTGATCTGGAAAGAGGAAAACTCTGATGCTCCAAATGGTGAGTTTATTGTACAATCTACAATCATTGCTAATGTTGCTTCATTTGTCAGGGATGATCTGGGATCAAACTTGGATTCCTCTGGGTGTTATAATTGTCTTTGTTGTGCTATGTCCCTGTGCAATACAGTTTCTACCTCACCACTTCCATCTCTTTCTAGAAGCATGAAATATTTGGGGTCTTAATGAGATGGGATATAAATGAAAAATTTGATCAGTGGATGAATTTCTGTATGACACAGTTATACATACAAATGTCCCTAGCCATTTGTTTAAGTTCTAAAGGGGTAGGTGGGGGTGAAGTTGGTCATGGGTTCAAATCTTGCTAAAGCATGTGTATATCTGTGTTGATTGGCTACTAGGTTTTGGTAATTTAATTGGTACTTCTATATTTTCTCTTCTTCAAGTTTCATTGTTTGAGCGTTTTGAATCCATCAATTCTGGTTGTCTTGTTAGCTGAGTTGGTTATTTTTGACATGCAGTTCCAGAGTGTTATACAAAGGTTGCAGAGTCACAGTTTCCGGTAATTTTCTTTTCTTTTTCTGAATAATTATATATGAATGTATGCTAAGTTCATTCTTCTCCCTTAAAGATTGGTATAGTTGCAGTACCCTTTAATGGAAAATAACCGCCAATCCATGTATAGTTTGATGTCTACATGTATGTTTGTTTGGGGGGGGTAAGAAAGAAAGAAGCATTCCTATTATATTTAAATGTTTACTCCTATTAACACTGGAAAGGGAACTGTAATTTTAAAAAACAAGAGGGTGCGTTTGTGAAGTACAACAAAGCTTCAGGAGAATATATTAGCATCTTTTATGTTCATTAGCATCTTTTACGTTCATTAGCATCTTTTACGTTCTGCCATTGTTATTTTTATTTATTTTTGTCATTTCAAATACTGTTTCCATTATGGAAAAGTTAGTTTGAAAATTAACATCCAATCTGTGAAGTGCAGATAAAGGTTGAAGATTTCTTTAGTTTATTTTTCTCTGATGATGTGTTCACAGAATCATTTCATAGAAGTTGTGGAGATAAAGGTAAATTCCTGGAGCTTTGATGAATCCCTGTATTTAGTGCATAATTCAGGTTTCTTGATGGTTCTAGAATTTTGAGGCAAGTGTCTTTTTATTATTATTTTGTTTTTAAGTTTCTAATCTGTATGGTTTTATGCCTTTTCAGAGTTGAAGTGTACTCCATGGAATCCTCATGATAAATTTGGGTTTTCCCGTGATGTTTCCTTTCAGCACCCAATAAAAATTTATTTTGGTATGCCCATGTTTTTAGTTTTATCATTTACTTTATGAATCTCTCATGTGGACCTACATGCTTTGTTGGTTGGTTCTATTATATGTTTCAGTCTGTTTTAACACTGGAAATAATGTTTTTGTTGTCATAAAGGTGCAAAATTTGGCAGCTGCCGGGAGCTCCAGAAATTTCGGGTTCACAGAAACAGGTTGCTGATTTTAGTGTTTATGATGCCATATTTGAATGTTTCTTGAATTGGTTTGCATAGATTGTGATTATATTGTGAGGAAGGGATGACAGATTAACTTAGGTGCCATGTCAATTTGAGATCGTACATTTGCAAATCTTGTTTTGGCTGGGATGTATTATGAACTGTAAATAATCCAACAAATTTATGCAGTCACACTTTTTGCTTTCATCTCAAGAATGTCTCTGTTATTTTCATGACACATTAACTTTGACTTTTGCCAGCCACTTAGTTATTGAGACATCACAAGAAATCAACGACGTGCCTTATGGAGATTATTTCTGTGTTGAGGTACAAGCTACATTTCATCCAATTTCATAATTCCACCATACATGTATTATATATATCTTAAAATTTTATTGATTACCTTGCTAAACCTAGGCTGTTGTAGATAAAATAGAACTCAATTTATCTCTTTTTTCTTTTCTTTTTTTCATTTCAGGGATTTTGGGACATTGAGAGAGATCCTGATGGATCAAAGGATTGCTGCAATTTGAAGATTTATGTGAATGTGGCATTTTCAAAGAGAACTGTGTGGAAAGGTGTGCCCTGGACAACACTTGTTTATTTCTAGAATTTACCTTTCTTTGTGTTGGCCAATCATGGACGTAAACATGTGACATGAGAAGAAATGATTTGATTGATTCGACATGGGAAACACCAGAGTTTCCAAAGAAATTATACGAGAGGCAAAGACATGCATAAATAGTTACATACATATGAGTCAAGATGTAGCAAGTCGTACCAAAAACCCTATGATTTGAATATAAATAGCACATTAGAATACAAGTCATACAAAGAATTAAAGTTCATTAAAAGATGCACTTCTTGTGTTTGGAATGTTCTAGCATTATGATCCTGTAGTGTCCAAGTCGTTTCTGACAAAATAAATAAAACTTTAGATTATACATGTACATACACGGGGACATTGTCACTTGGGAAAGTGCTGGTGCATCGGAGAGCATTTCATGAGTTGTGCCCCTATGCATATTAATGGCAGTCTACTAGCATTTCATGAGCTGTGCCCTTATGCATATTCCATCAAGTATATTTCTACCAAATCAGTGTAATGGCAGTCGACCATTTAAAATCTAGTAAAATTTGTTTGAAGATATGTTTGATGCCTTTTGACTTTTGTGCTTTCTGTACATGCTGTTGAAAAAACCGCACACTAGACCTTGTTC
This sequence comes from Cotoneaster glaucophyllus, assembly GCA_036320875.1. Taxonomy (NCBI): domain Eukaryota; kingdom Viridiplantae; phylum Streptophyta; class Magnoliopsida; order Rosales; family Rosaceae; genus Cotoneaster; species Cotoneaster glaucophyllus. The sequence goes on from CM070070.1 coordinate 10,717,959, forward strand.
TTTAATGTAACCAACGGCAATAGACTAAACTAGCAAATATAGAAAACTTAGAAACACACAAGACTTATACTGGTTCGGCAGAACTTTTGCCTATGTCCGGTTGTGATTTCTCTAGGTAGAGAAATCACCACTCCTTAGATTAATAATAGAGAATTACAGAACTTTTGCAAAACCCTAGAACTAATCTCTCTCTCTCGTCTCGGCTGTCACTGTTTTTTCTCTCCCAAATTTATATCTTACTGCACCCTATTTATAGGCATAGGGTGCAGTTTACATGTCCTTTACAGATTATAATTTCTATTCCAAGTGAAATAGGAAATTAGACTTCCTTTCCAATTCCAAATAGACTTCTAGGATTTCTAATCTAAATTGAATAACGAAACTAAGATTCTTTCCTGGTCCTTTTAGGAGAAGAATCGGTGCATCCTTTTTTTCCCCTAAAATAATCCTAAACAGAAAAGGACACTAATTGACGCGCCAAAAAACCTAACAATCTCCACCTTGGTGAGTCAAACCAAGAATTGATCGTTGCACCCCAGAGTATCTTTGAACCTTCTTGAAGCAGCTCTGGAAATCCTCAAGAGTCTTCACCTTGGCAATCTTCTTCTTGCCTCATTGCACCTCAAGTGAGTAGGTGCTCCACTTTAATCAATCAACGAGATTGATCAAGTTCAAGCAATGCTTGAACTTCTTGGCCGGCATTATCTTTGTAAGGAAATTTGCAGCATTGTCATCCTTATGAATCTTTTCAATCCAAATCTCCTTAGACTTCACCCAATCTCTGATTCTGTGATACCTTCCTTCATTGTGCTTTGATCTTCTAGAAAAAACCTGATTCTTTGCTAGGTGAATGACACTTTGATTATCACACTTCACACAATCTTGAGTGATTCCCATTTGACTTACCAAGTCACTAAGCCAAATTGCTTCCTTTCCAGCTTCGGCCAATGCAATATACTCTGCCTCTGTGGTCGACAAACCTGTAACTGGTTACAGTAGTGCCCTCCAACTAATTGGTCCTCCTGCTCATGTAAACACATAACCAGAAGTTGACCTTCTCTTGTCCAAGGTCCCCCCCTGCATAATCGGCATCCACATATCCTAACATCCCTGCATTTTCTTTTTGCTTCTCAAACATAATCCTTTGTCGCCAAGAACCTTTCAAATAACGCAAAATCCACTTGACTGCATCCCAATGTTGCTTTCTTGGATTTGCCATGTATTTGGAAACGACACTGATTGCTTGAGCTATGTCGGGACGTGTGCATACCATTGCATACATAAGGCACCCCACGACATTAGCATAAGGCACCTTCTCCATCACTTGTTGCTCTTCCTCGAACTTAGGACAATGTTGCCCACTTAACCTAAAGTGAACCGCCAAAGGAGTTGAAACTACATTTGCTTCTTGCATGTTGAACTTCTCAAGAACCTTCTTAATATACTTGGCTTGTGATATCCAGATCCTTCCAGCGATCCTCTCTCTCTAAATTTCCATGCCAAGGATCATCTGTGCAGCCAGTGTTCTAAAAATCAGCCTAGGCGCTGGGCGGCAGAGCTCCAACCCGATTTAGACCAAAACATTCAGTTAGGCGGGGAGGACTTAGGCGGGATAGGCGGCAGTCTAGGCGGTTTGAATCTCACTACAAATTTCAAACTCGCTGAAATTTTTGCAACGGATCTACAACTTCCGATCTCGTACGTAGCAGCAGAGCCCCGGCGAATTTCTGCAGCTCGTTTCTGGGAAGATGAAGGAAGAGAGTGCGAAGAGAGAGAGTATTAAACATTTCAATCTGTGGTGGCGCAAGTTGGATTTGAGATCCAATTTTGAGGCTCTGAAAGGGCGAAGAAGAAGAACGAAGATGAGGGAAGAGAGTGCGCTAGTTGGATTTGAGATCCAATTTTGAGGTTCTGAAAGGGCGAAGAAGAAGAATGAAGATGAGGGAAGGGAGGGAGAGAGAGAGGGAGAGGGAGAGAGAGAGAGGGAGGGAGAGAGGGAGATAGAGAGAGAGAGAGAGGGAGAGAGGGAGGGAGAGGGAGAGAGAGAGAGAGAGAGACTAAAAGAACCAATTTTGAGGTTCTGAAAGGACAAAGAAGAAACGAATAGGACCGGTTGCGTGAAAGAGGTAAGGTCAAAAGCTGGTGATTACTAGGGTCCATCTTGGGTGATGTGAAAGAGGTAAGATGTACAGCTACTACTTGAAGGGTTATCAAATGGTTTCAATCATGAAAACCACCCACTTGCGTGGGCTTTTTATATTTTTATAAGTTATATATTATATGAAGGGTCATCAGATGGTTTTAGTCATGAAAACCACCCACTTGCATGGGCTTTTTTATATTTTTAAAAGTTTGGGGTACATATCATATGTATATAAATGTTATATGAATTATTTAGATAATATTTTGTTTTTTTTCCCTAGGCAAGCTCATTATATATGTGTACTTAAAACATTCACATATGTATGTTCTATAAGAAATAACATATTATTCAATAATTATTTACATCTGATATAGTAAGTTTAATTAATTCATATAATATATAAGAAATTTACCTAAATCCGTCTAGGCTACCTAGACGCCATCCCACCGCCCGACTAGCGCCTAACGTTTTTTAGAACCTTGTGTGCAGCACCTAGATCCTTCATGTCAAACTCCTCGCTCAACATCTTCGTCAAGTCTTGAATTCTAGACTTGTCTTGACAAGCAATTAGCATGTCATCCACATATAGCAATAGTAATATGATCATCCCATCTTGGAACACATGATAGTACACGCAACAGTCATATAAACATCTTCTAAAATTGATTTTCAGCATGAAGGAGTCAAACCTCTTGTACCATTGCCTTGGAGACTGTTCAAGGCCATATAGGGACTTCCTTAGCTGACATACTAGGTTCTCTTTCCCATATTCAACAAACCCTTGTGGTTGAGCCATGAAAATCGTCTCCTCTAGATCTCCATGAAGAAACCTTGTCTTCACATCCATTTGCTCAATCTCCATGTCATGCTGAGCTGCCATTGCTAAAAGCAATCTGATAAAAGTATGCTTGACTACAGGTGAAAAATCTCATCATAATCCACCCCTTCCTTTTTGTCATGCTGAGCTGCCATTGCTAAAAGCAATCTGATAGAAGTATGCTCGACTACAAGTGAAAAATCTCATCATAATCCACCCCTTCCTTTTGTGAGTGCCCCTTAACCACGAGCCTTGCTTTGAATTTGACGGCATCTTGTTCATGTAGTTCTTCCTTTTTCCTAAATACTCACTTGCATCCAACTAGCTTTCTGTTTTTGGGCTTAGGAACATACTCCCAAACAGAGTTCTTGTACAGAGACTCAATTTCTTCTGTCATAGCACTTATCCAATTATCTCGCTCATCACTTGCTATAGCTTCTCGATAAGTAGTTGGATCTCCTTGACTAATGTTAAGAGACTCCATTTCTTTGGTCAAACCCAAACTTGTCAGGTTTCTTCTTGTTCCGATTAGGTTTGTCCAGTGCTATGCATCTCTGGAATGCAGGTGGATTGTTGGTTGGAATTCGAACCCTTTGGGATATCTGGCGAATTGGAGTGCCTTCAATCTGCCCTGTTTCTTGCTCCACTTGCTTCCTAACTGGTGAACGATGCTGATGCTCTTCTTCCTCCTCAAAACCATCAGATTCGGCCTCTTGCTCAATTTGCTCCACCTGATCTGCTTCTTCATCTGAACTGATTAACGGATTCTTTGTTGCTTCAATTTCAGCATCGTCCTTCTTCACCCTACTGCTTTCAACATTATTCAGAGGCATGGTTGTCTCATCAAAGACAACATCTCGGCTGACAACTTTTTTCCTGTTGTTGATATCCCAAAGCTTGAAACCGTTCACTCCTTTCTCAAAACTTAAGAATATGCAATGTGTAGACTTTGGTTTGAGCTTGGACCTTTCATCACTTGGAATATGTGCAAAAGCACTACAGCCGAACACCCAAGCTTGAAACCCTTCAATCCTTTCTCAAAATCTAAGAATATGCAATGTGTAGACTTCGGTTTGAGCTTGGACCTTTCATCACTTGGAATATGTGCATAAGCACTACAGCCGAACACCCTGAGCTTGGAATAGTCCACCGGCTTTTCAGACCATAATTAACAGCCACTGCCCAAAAACTATTAGGCAATCCTGCATGAAATCGCATGCTCCTCTCTCTCTCCATGAAAGTTTGGTTCATCCTCTCAGCAACTTCATTTTGTTGGGGATTCTTCTTTATTGTGAAGTGCTTTATGATGCCTTCCTGCTTGCAGTAATTGGTAAACTCATTACTTGTATATTTACCTCCATTGTCACTTCTAAGGTACTTGATCTTTCTTCCAGTTTGATTCTCGGTTTCTGTTTTCCATTCCTTGAACTTTGCAAAAACCTCGGATTTCTGCTTCATGAAATAAACCCAAACCTTCCTAGAAAAATCATCCATGAAAGTAACAAAATACCTGGCTCCACCATTTGATTTAGTTGGTGCAAGGCCCCAAACTTACGAGTGAATATAGCTGAGTTGGTCCTTGCTTCGGTTATCTGCACTGCTACTTGTAAATGATACCTTTCTTTGCTTTCCGAGAACACAGTATTCACAAAAGTCCAATTTGCAAGATGACACGCCTTCCAACAGGCCTTGCTTGTGTAATTCTTACAACCCCTTTTGGCTTATGTGCCCGAGCCTATGATGCCAGAGTTCAGTCTTGTCTTCTATACTCTGATTTACAGAAACAGCTGCTCCCCCGACTATGGTGGTCCCAATTAACTTATACAACTTATTGGGTTGTAGGTCACCTTGCATTACCACTAGTGATCTTTTGGTTACCCTGAGTCTTCCTTTTTTAGACTTGTACCCATAAATGGCCTCATCTAAACTACCCAAGGAATTCAAATTCTTTCTTAGTTTAGGGGCATACCTGACGTTCCCCAAAACTCGTATCATCCCATCGAACATTCGGATTTGAATAGTGTCGATTCCTCTTACAAGACATGAAGAATCGTCCCCCATTAAGACTTCCCCGCTGCCGACTTCCTTGTAAGTAACGAACCATTCTTTTATTGCACACATATGAAAGGTGCATCCGGTATCCAAAATCCAATTTGTGAAAGCCTTGGAGCTAATGTTACTGAAAGAATCTCCCCGTCACTCTCATGCTCGGTGACTGCACTAGCTGAATCTGAGCTTCCTTCCATCTTGGCTTTCTTCTCTTTCCAAATCTTGCAGCAATGATCGGCTGAACCACATTCGAAGCAACCTTCTGTCTTTTCTTTTTTCTTCTTGAATTTTGACCTACCTCTGTTGCTGGGTTTCTCTTCCTTTATCTTTTCTTGCCCCCTCTCCTTGCCTTTGGCATAAAGGCCTTGAGAGCTTTCAGTTATATCATCCAGTTTAGCATATGATTGAAGAGCTTGAATTACGTCTTCAAGCTTCAGGGACCCTTTTCCAAACATTAGAGTTGTTCGAAAGTGCTTGAAAGATGAAGGTAGAGACCTCAACAAGATGATAGTCATATCATCATCTTTGTAAGTTTCTTCGACCTTCTGAAGATTAGCCATGTAATTTTGGAACCTGCATAGGTGATCTTCAATATCACCTCCTTCTTCTAGTCAAAGCCTAAATAGTTCATCCTTTAGAAAAAGTTTATTGGACACGGTTTTGCCCTTATAAACATTCTCCAACTTTTCCCATGCTTCCTGAGCAATCATATTTTCGGTGATGTGTGACCGAACTAATATTATGAGATGGATCTCGATGGAACTCCTGAACCTTAGTCCATGCTACTTTTGTCATGTTTGCCGGCTTCTCACCATCGAGTGCATCATCCAAAACCTGGTGTATCAATACGTTCTTCATCATCCCTTGCTCGTCCGTGAAGTCATCCTTGCCGTTAAGGGCCTTTAACGTAGGTCCAAGATCCGCATTCATCTTCCCTTTTGACATCGTAGAGCACCTTGAACCTAGCTCTTGATAACAATTGTTGAAAAAACCGCACACTAGACCTTGTTCTTTAATGTAACCAACGGCAATAGACTAAACTAGCAAAATATAGGAAACTTAGAAACACACACAGACTTATACTAGTTCGGCAGAACTTTTGCCTATGTCCATTAGGGTAGCTTTGCTTTAACATGCTTTGTACTATTTGTTTGAAGTTATGCCGCAATAGCCCTTGAGAGAGTCATGATTGAAAGCTACTCTTTAATGGTTTTATACTATTCAATTTTGTAGTGTTTTGTGTGCCATTCTATCCATATTAAAACGATTATTATTTATGTCGGTGTATGCTTGTCTCTTATATACAAAAAATAGGGATGTAGAGTAATTTTGTGATCAAAGACCTAATATTATGTTTGATCTGATGCCAAGTATGAAATTGCAGGCAAAATAGTGCAGTCTACCATGGAAGAATGTCGAGAAGTTTTTGAAACCTGGATAAACATGGTATTATTTATTTATTTATTTTTGCATCTGTGTGGATTTTGGAGTTTGTCAGAGTTGCCTAAAATTTTGCGTGGACTAATGTTTCATTCAGGCACATGAATTGTTGAAGAAGAAGAATCTTGAAAAACAAGAAGGTAAGACTGTTGTGGACAAATTAAATCGTGCAATTATTGTTAATGTGGATACTCGGATCAATTCATATAATTATTTTCATAAGCAGAGAGGATTCCTGCGGTTACCATTGTTCAGAAATTTGAAGTTCATCCTCAAATTGAAGCAGAGATGGGTGTACCTGCAGAAAGGTCTAAATCATTGGATGCAGCCCAGCAAGTTGGGAAGCGGTTGCTGGTAGATACGGTTGATGTTTCCCCTCTTACATCATGGTTAAGAGACTCTATGCTCAAATTCCAGTCCTCATTGAGAAGTGAAAGCCTGCTTCCCTTAATCATAGTCATCGTTTTTGTTGTGATTTTCATCATGCAGGTATTTACTCTCCACCATATTGGTCAAATATTTGTTATCACGTGTTGGCCCTGGTGCTGGATTAATTTGTTACTACTTTGATCTTTGCTAGCACCCGCAGTTAGAACGTTAAAATTGCATTAGTTTGTGTACATTGTGCTGCACGATGCATAATGTGATGGCTAGTGGGAATTTGCGTTGCGTCAGCTTTCTTAATGGTTCTTTTATGTTGGTTAAACGTAGTTTGTTTCTCTGATTGTAGTTGAGCATACTTGCGCTATTAGCCAGACCCCAACACATCCATGTGCAATCGCCTGTGGACTACGGGAGTGGCTTGGGAAGTCAAGTAGGTGAAAGATCATCCGAGGTGGTCGCTTGGCTGGAGAAGCGAATCCACCACCTCAAAGACGAGATACGCTTGGTTGAGACTCGGCTTGAGAGTATGCAGCATGAACATGCTCTGTTAAAAGCTCAACTCAAGGATATTAATCATCTGAGTAAGCCCAGGTAACGTCCAATTGTATATCCTTCTCATTCTTCAAGTGATTACGAAATGTATGTTGTTCCGTTATGAAGAAAATCCGTAAACTAGTAGAGAAAATTGTTCACTGAAATTTATAGTTCGTCATTTGATTTCAAGTGATAAATTAAATATCCCGTAGCTACGATTAATTATATATAAAATAAGAAAAAGCACTAGTTTCTGCTTTCATTTTCCGTGTCTTGATGTGTTCAGGGATGGGCAATGGTTATGGCGGGCGGGTAACCGCGGTTATTTATCCATAACCGTTTATTCTCATACCCGCATAACCGTTTACCCGTTGGGTAATTGTCTAAACGGTTATACCCATACACATAACCATTTATAAACGGTTAACCATACCCATAACCGCGTACCCATTTAACCGTAATCGTTTAATACCCGTTTACCCATTTATCCTTTCTTTTTTTACCATTTACTCTTTTTTCACCCGTCTACGTGTTTTTTTAACAACTTGAAAATTAAAAAAGAAAAATTTGTCATAATTTTCTTTTTCTAACAATTAAACATCGTTATAGGTACATTTCATCATACATTTTCGCATTTTAATTTTTAAAGTTCTTATATCATTCCAATAATTGAAATAATAGTTTACGGACGATATTTTTAATTGTTAATAATGAAGGTAATATAAAATTGGCTAAGTATTCTTGGGCTACGAAAATTATTAAAAGACAGTATTCTTTGGTTATTTAACTCGGAATGTAAAGTATTAACATAATATTATATATATATATATACCGTGAAATCATGCACTATAGTCAATAACATTGATCTAAGTTTTGTCCGATAGGGAATATAGTTTGTGTTAATTTTACATATATAAAATAAATGAGTAAACGGTTACCCGTTTATAACCGCGGTTAATACCCATAACCGCTCATTTAAACTTCGCGGGTAAACGGTTATACCCATAACCGTTTATTTATCTAAACGGTTACCCATAACCGTAACCTTTTAATTTAAACGGGCGGGTAACCGCGGTTACCCATAATCAATGGGTATTTGCCCTTCCCTAGAGGTGTTCTAGTTCTTTTAGTAAGCGTTTCAAATGAATGGATTATTCATGGTTTTTAATTGTTTATTTGGCAAAGCTCGAGTAAGATAACTGTCTAGTTTATTATATGTGGAAAAGCTTAACTAATCTTAATTGCATTCAAACCTTTTGTTTAGTCCCCATTGCCCGAGACACCTTGGGGAACAACTCGAGCCGCCTCCGAGAACACCACGAGCTCATCTTGACCCCTCTTGAATAATATTGCCAAGAACATATCACACTCGAGACAGAGAGATGGCTCAAGAAGCACTTAGGTCATCTCTAACCGAAAGGTTTAAATTTGTCTCATCCAGGGTTATAGCTCTGCAATAAATTATTATTAAATACACAATGTCAAGCCATTCTCATTTCCATCCCCAACCGAAGAAGCTAAACACGGTCCCCTCAAAGTTTCTACTTTAAATAGTTTTAAGTTTCTATTTTAAATTTATTAGTCTGCACTAAGGGGGTGGGAGAATGGGCTAACATCACAATGGACTAGTCATAATAATATGGTTCTAATTCACCTTTGGCGATGATCAAACCCAAAATCTCTTATTTACAAGTGAAGATGAATATCACTAGACTGTAATACTAAGTGGCTTATGACAAATGCTCATTCATGATATGGGCCTCATTTTTAATTAATTTAATTAAACTACGGTTTGATGTTTTCAAATATAGCCATTGAATTTAAATCAATTGATGCAGTTAAGAAGTTGGGCCCTAAAAAGGGGACTAAGAGGAGGGCTACCTTTGGCCAGCTTGATGTCTTTTCGGCCAAATAATGATTTAGTGGGCCCCATAAAATTATAGCTTAGTCATCCATTGAATATGAATTTTTGGACAAATTAGGCTATTTTTAGCTTTTCAATCCATAGCCTCTCCATTGGACATGACCTTTGTCATTCTGGAGGGGTGGGGGCTTGAGTTAATTTGAATGCAATTAGGGTTATTATTTTCACACATAAAAGAGGCAGAACTGAGAATTTTAAAATTAGGTGCCCCTAAAAGAGGTCTTTTTTTCCTTTTTCTCGTCTGTCCTTTTTTTTTAGGCTCCGATTGGTAGCAGCTCTTGGGAAGATTAAAGAAAGAATCTGTTGTTCGTCTGTAAAGAATTCGTTCAATAATTTATAACCTAATCTTTTCAAAAAAGTTCGTTTGGGCTCCTAGAATATGGCGCCCTTAAGACCTTCTATTTGATTGTATCGAAAGGCTCAATGAATTGGGATTTCCCTATTGGGTCAGGCCATTTCAGGGAACCAAATCATTTATGATGAAGATGATGGGTTTCAAGAGAATGATTTGGAGTTTCAAGCAGAGACAAAGCAGGCAAGAAGGAATTGGCTTGTCGATTGAACAAAATGAACTATATTTGGCATTACTGAAATCGCTTTTTATTCGATCTTGAGTACCAGAGTTGTTCTAAAATGACTAGATTCAAGGCAAAGACTATAAAAAGACTGAAAAGAATGGGAGCAAAACCGCGAAGGAAAGAACTCACGAAACAAGAAGATAGATCGTGGAAGTCATAGGCAAATGGCAGGAATTCACCTTCAGCTGGTTCTTGTTCTATATCTATTGTCAAGAATCGATCGAAATATGTGTTCCCGCACTTGAAAAAAAAAAACTTGGGGCATATCGCTCAATTCATTGGTCCGATACTAAATGTAGCTTTTCCACTAGGTAAGGTGCCTAATATTTACAACGCTCTAGTACATAAATGTACTAAAAAAAAGAATCTAGATTGTGTACAGATAAGACTAAAGAAGAATACTTATAAAAACATATGATTATTTCTTCAATGAACCCTACCGCAGACGAATTAGATTATCCAATTTGGGGCATATCGCTCAATTCTTTGGTCCGATACTAAATGTTGCTTTTCCACCAGGTAAGGTGCCTAATATTTACAACGCTCTAGTACATAAATGTACTAAAAAAAGAATCTAGATTGTGTACTGATAAGACTAAAAAAGAATACTTATAAAAACATATGATTATTTCTTCAATGCACCCTACCTCAGACGAATTAGATTATCCAATTTCATTGGAAAGGTCTATTTACAAAAACTGACTCTAACAGCACGAAAAGGAGCTAGCAAAACTTGAAAAGAATCACATTTTTCTCCAAACTAACCGAAACTAGGGTTTCGACTTTCTAGCAAACGGGGTGGACTTTTCACCAAAGTTCATATAAATATGAAAAACATTGCTCCGGTCATTTTCGCTTAAACCGACTGAGAAAGTGTTGGGTATGGACGGCGCTATCCCTGCTGTCAACAACAAAAGTAGCAGGACGTGCCACGTCCCAAGTCGGTGCAGTCAAACGGAAACGGCAATGCGTAATAGTGGTGTGTCGGTACCAAGGACACTCGTCTCTGGGACCCGCCCAATAAGAAACAGACAATATTGGCCTTTTTAGGGTTTTAGTCACGCTCTTACGAAAACACTGGCCCCGGTGGTTTACGTATAAAAAGAACCCCACCTGCTTCTGCTGTGAATCTGTTGCTCAAATGCTGTTTTGCTGTAGGTTTTGGGGAGAGAGTCAAAGCATAAGGAAAAGAAAATGGTTCGGTAGCTACTTAAGACTACTTTACAAATCAAACGTCACAACGAAATGTTAGTGTGACTGTATCTCGAAGATGTTTTACGAGTCAAACATAACAGCGAGATATTATTGTGACTGGTAGCTCAAGCTAAGTATGCAACCACAAAAAGTCAATAATCTCGCTTCCACTTCGGCGTAGAATAGTCAAACAAAAACCCGTGATTAATTAGTTAATTTATCTCGTTTGGTGATTACAAATTACGTTTATATGGACAAATGAGATGGACGAAACGATGTCGTTAGTTGCTACCCTCTGCGGGTTGTTTTTGTTAATTAGTGTTTTTTGCTGAATAATCTCTTGGCCGTGGCTTTGAACGGACATTTTGAGCTCTGGAAATTGTCGACGAGGTGGAGGTACGTGCTGAGCTCGTGACACGTTGACACGTTGGTGCCCCTCAGGTACGGCGAGTCCTTGCTACTTAACCTGAGCTCCTTCCCAACCTCCGCGTACGACAACTGCGTCTCCTCCACCTTCTGGTGGATCCAGTTCTGGAACTCCACCGCCTTTCGGAACCCGCTGTCGCACGCCAGGTGGCGCCGTTCATTGTCGTCGATCACGAAACCAGGTACTTTAGTTATTACATCGTCGGAGTTCACAATGCGTAAAACTTTTGGGCCTTTCTTGTCCAGGTTCCGGCGGAAGCTACTGTTTCCTACACGTGGCCCGGCAAACGACAAGACGGTGACTAGCGGCGACCGGTTAAACGTAGTTTTTATGTCGTACGCTGCGAGCGTTGCAAGCGCGGCGCCGAGGCTGTGCCCCGTGAATGTTATGCTGAGAGGCTCGTTGCCGTAGGATTGAAGCAACCGCGCAATCTCTTGGCGTAACATTTGTTGCAAGCTCGGGATTAAGTCGGTTCCTGAAGTGTATAAGCTCAAAAATCCACTTTCGACCATTGGTTCACAGTTGTCCAGACCTAAGTTATTAGGGCTGGACGGGAACTGGGTGAGAGTGGCTCGAAGATTTTCGAGCCACTCCAAACACGTGGCGGTCCCTCTAAAGGCAATCACTATGTCCCGTCTTCCAAGCCTTGCAATTTCCTCCTTGTCTTGACAGACCGCCACGTAGCCAATCCAGCTGGACTGCGTTGCGACCCAGCTCGGCGCCTTTTCTATCCAGCTTGGAAGCTGGATTCCCGACGTGGCACGTAAATTTTTTGTAATCCGGTAGCCAGTTCCCGGAAGCTCGGATTTTTCAAACAATGAGGCTTTCGAGTACTTGCATGTTGCGTAAAAATTGGAATCCGGATCAAATTCAAACGCCTTGTATGCGGCATCGACAAACTGACCATACCGGATAATCTCACCCCGTAAATTGGCGTCTAGAGGGTCGAGAAGGTTTTCCCAGTTGTTGAAGCCTTGGTAATCCATCCAACTTTTTCGAACGGGTTGTTTAGCGGCAGTGGTGTTGCTGGTTATGGGGGTGACAGGGGTGAGTGCTAGGGAGCTAATGTCAACTGGGTTGAGCAATTGTTGCCAGTTGGGAAGGTTGTGCGTGAAGGTCATCTGATTGGAGTTTAGAGTTGGTAACTGAGTGAGGGTGCATGAGGTGATTGTTGCCTTGTGTGGGGAGGGTCTGATAGAAAGCTTCATTGTGATCGGTTTGTGAGAAGTTCAGAGAGAGGTAGCTCTTCACTGAGTCTCTCACTCTGTAAGTGGGTGCCAATTTGTAGTTGCATTTCGAAGGAGCTAGAGATGGTCCTTTTATAATAACAAAAAGTAGAGCGTGTGTATATGGAGAGAGAGAGACGGAGAGAGTTGGTATGACGAAGAGAGTAAAGAAGCTGAAATTGTTTCACACTTGTACTTCAAAAGAGTAGAGAGACAACTTCAACATATAGGTCCACCTATGAAAAGGTAAGGTACTTTATTAGAAAGAGGTAGGTAGATGAATGACATATATGTTGGTATATGAAATCTAACGCAACGCGTTGGTATGTCATGTAGTATTAGGATAAGACATAAGTATTTTACTCATTACATAATACATATAAGTAGTTCATTCTTTCTATGTAAATTACAGTTTTATTTGTGTATAACATTTTCCTTTTGACTTTAATGAGTGTTGGCGGATTTTTGTGTCGAATGTTTTGATGGGCTTGTGTTGTAAAGAGACGTGCCAAAACCTTCACGTCCCCCATTTTTGAGTTAGCAAGGACTAGGCCCAAAGCATCCGAAGGAAAAGCAAGTTCTAGAGAATGCTTTGTTGTAAGTTCTAGAGAATGCTTTGTTGTTCTTCCTGTGTAAAACTGGAAAAGAATATGTTTGCCTAAACACCTTTCTCTGTTATTGATAGAGGAATATAAACAACAGTAATTTCTACAATCACGTTTATAATCTAAATTAACAATACAGGAAAAAAAATCTACTAATAAAAGGTTTTATCAATTACATATTTGCACAACTAATTATACTCCCAAATACTTGGTATATCGTTGACTTCCAAACACTCCCCCTCAAGTTGGATAGTGAATGTCAAATCGCGAAGCGTTGCCTCCATGTGAGGTTTTCTTGGCTCATGCACAAACCGGCTAAGCACATGTGAGGTTTTCTTGGCTCATGCACAAACCGGCTCATGCACAAATCGCGAAGCGTTGCCTCCATGTGAAGTTTTTACGGGACTTCGAATCCAAAGGGTATTTTCATAAATTCGTCCCATCTCCGGAGAACTTTGTTGTTGTTTGGGGTTAGGGGGATCCAGGAGGTATTTTCTTCTCCTTTCCTTTTCCTCTGTGCTTTTTGGGGATGGGATGAAACTCTCACTCTCTCTTGGTTCTTCCTCCACCAACACACAACACCCATACCACCATGATTTCAAAATCATCGACGAACCGAGTTTCTAAAATCACCATCTTCTTCCTCTCGTCGCCACAGGTTCAACAATAGTCTCCGTTTCTTTTTTGTTTTTTTTTTTTTTTTTTTGAGTCGATAATCCCCGTTTCTTGAAATTTGAAGTTTGGACACCTTTCACAGAGCTCCACCGTGGGGCGTTGTTCCTGGCAGAAGTAAGGCTTAAAATCACTTTCTTTGTGTTCGTCTCATCGAGTAGATGAATTTTCATTTATGGATTGCATGGTTTGGTTGAGAATCGAGTGAGAATGAAGCTGGGAATATTCAGAGAATTTTTCGGCAAAAATTTCCAGAAGCCGATGAGTTTTCCGGCGGCTCGGGTTCGCTCTGACGGCTTAGCTCAGTTCATGTCAGTCGTTAACTTTACTTGGTCAGCGTTGACTGTCAAATTTAATGGTTTTTGGCTGGGACCCATCCGGAGGTTATTTCGACGCGTTGATTCTAAATCCGCAGTATGTTTCTCCAAATTGATTATTTGAGCATCGTTCCATGACTAATCGCCACTTGAATTTGTAATAGGCAGAGATTTGACCGTTGAATCGTTATGAAATTGTAATGTGTTGTTTTAGAAGTAACGTGTTGACCTTAGAAACTTATAGATCAGAAATTCGATGTGCAGATCTTTCGGAATGAGAATAATTAGGGTGGTTGACTTTAACAAAAACCATTTTGACTGAGGGTTGACTTTGGACCAACATGTTTCGAATAATTCTCGAATATTTAGTATCACTAGAGGTCTGATAGACCTAGCGGCCAAAATCTTCCCATCATCACTCCATTTTGTAGTTAAGTGAGACATTCATTTATGCTAAGTACGATATTCAAATGTTTAAGTAGTATATGTTAAAAAATTTCGTATGAAGGAACGACTACTATTGGCTTGATCCTTTTACAAGGTACGTAGGCAGTCCAACTTGAAAGTCAGATGCAAACAGAAGTTTAAATAAACATTAAATATTTCATTCGTAAAAAATTCGGAATGAGACATTTTGTGTCTCGGTTTAGATACAGATTTTACTAGATTGACAAGGATAAGACTCCTTTATGGGGGAGCAAGCTTTTCATGTAGGTGATTGAACTTTTTTTCTTGCAATATCAAATATTAAGCGGGCTATGCTAAATATGATTTTAGTTACGTTTTGGGGAAAAAAGATTTTATGAATTAGAATCAGACCTATAGTATATGATCCTATAATTCGGCTTACATGTGTATGACATATATACTCAGCTTGTCTACAAACATGATATCCAACTTACACGTGTATGATATATACTCAACTTGTTTGCGGACATGATATCCAGTTTACATGTGTATGATATATACTCAGCTTGTCTACGGGCATGGTATTCAGCTTACACGTATATGGTTATATTATTTAGCTTGTCTATGGGCGTTGTATTCAGCTTACACCTGTATCGTTATATATTCAGCTTGTCTACGAACGTGGTATTCAGTTTATACATGTACGGTTATATATTCAGCTTGTCTATGGACATGGTATCCAACTTACACGTATATGGCTATATTATCCAACTTGTCCATAACACAGACATGGTATTTAGCTTACAAGTGTATGTTATACTCTCATCTTGCCATTACGTCAAGATTACTCCATAATGACATGATTATATAGTTATATTCTCATTTGACATCACCTCGAGATTACGCAATAATGATATAATTATATAGTTATATTCTCAGTTTATCATTGCCTAAAGATTACTCGACAATGACATAATTACATTATCCAGCTTCCAATAGCTACGCGATAATGACATATAAGTAATCACCTCGAGATTACGCGATAATGACATAATTATATCACAAATGGTCCCTGAAATTGACCCCATCAATCATGATGGTCCCTGAAATTGAAAATCAATCAATGTAGTCCCTGAATTTTAACTCGCGAATCAATGTGGTCCTTCTGTTAGTGTTCCGTCCAAATTAACTTTAAAAAAAGGTTAGAGAACCAATTTTTCATGGTAAAATGATCAAAAATAACCCTGTTACTTATAATTTTACTTACTACCTCTCTTTTCTTTTTTCCATCTTCACTTTTCTCTCCATTTTTTCATGGATTTGGTGCTAAAAATAAAATAAAAACAAAAAAAAGTGGTTCTCTAACCTTTTTTTGGTCATTTACCATGAAAAATTGGTTCTCTAACATTTTTTTAGTGTTAATTTGGACGGAACACTAACAGAAGGACCACATTGATTCGCGAGTTAAAATTCAGGGACTACATTGATCGATTTTCAATTTCAGGGACCATCATGATTGATGGGGTCAATTTCAGGGACCATTTGTGATATAAACCTAATATTGTATATCATGCCACTGGTAAGTACAGTTCTCTGTAGATGTATCTATCAGACTCTCAGTGCATGCATGATTCAGTAGACATAGCAGTCCTCACATTTGGCATTGAGGCATCTTCCTAAAGCTTAGAGTCTCTGACACATTCTTACCAAAGTATGTTATCTACTCACCTTTACTAGTAAAACTCGTGTTTTGACAATTATGCTCTGAACATATTATCAGGCATTTAATAGAAGGTCAGAGAACCATTAAGTGTGGCTCTTCGGGGATACGTGGATATAAATATGATTACCTGCAGGTGTTTAATTTAGGCTTATCCTTATTTTATGGGAAGTTTTACCGAATTTTTGATAAATTATATTAATTTATATTTTTAGTTATGACTTCATGCATATTGTAACTTCGTCGCTCATCTGAGTAATGGTCAGCACGCCTTGATTTCGATGCCTACTAAAATCCAGGTTGTGGTGCGTCACCCAAGCCCATTATGCCATGCTTCCTTTCTTTGCTTCCAAGAATGAGGTGTTGGAAAAATATCTATCTTTAAGGACTCTGGGCCTCTGGCCCATAGGCAGTCTGGTTCATGAATGAGACACTAATATTGCTTCACAATTAAAGCTAGATTAAAATCCGGTAAGTTTCTAAAACCCATCTTGTTGTTTTGGCAATCCCAGATATTCCTAACTCACCAATGCATTCTCCTTTCCTCATTTCTTTAACCTGAAAAAACTTTTGCTCACATGGAATCAAAATCTCTACAAATCGACAGTAGGTATTTGAAGACATTCATAGGATAAACTAGTACCGGCTGAGCCACCACTTTGATAAGAACTTTTATGCCCGCTTGTGAAAGCAAATTTTGTAACCCTGAAGTTTCCTCATTAAATTTTCTTTAACATATGTAAAAGCTTCTCGCTTTGTCCTCCCTCAAAATGCCAGCATACCGAGATAATGCCCCAAGTCTTCAACCCTTGGCATCCCCATTTCACATAATTCTTCACCAAGGCCATTAGAATTGTTTGCACTGAAATAAGCGCTGGATTTCTATAAATTCACCGTCTGTCCCGAAGCTGAGCAGTAGGCATTCAACAACTTGATAAAATTATTGTAGTCCTATTGAGTAGCCTGTAAGAAAATGAAAGTGCCATCTGCAAAAAGCAAGGGAGAAAGACTTGGCCCATGAGAGTTGATTCAAATTCCTTGGATATAATCCATCTCATTGGTTTTGTGAATTAAAGAAGATAAAACTTCACTAACTAGTAAAAAGAGATACGGTTGACAATGGATCCCCTTGACACAATTCCGAAATGGTTGAAATTTGCAACCCGACTGACCATTAACAATAACAGCAAAGTCCACTAATCTAACACATTTTCACCACCAAGTCAATTCAAAATCTGTGAAAACTCATCCTTACCAACACAACCTCTAAAAAATCTCACTCGATTCGATCATACGCCTTAATCATGTCCAGTTTGATCCCCAACTCCAATTTTCTTCTTGTTTTCCTTAATTTGAGAAAATGGAAAACTTTGTTAGCAATGAGGATATTATCCATAATTTACCGTCCAGTTACAAAAGTAATTTGCATTAGAGAAATCAAATCATGTAACAAAGGCCTAAGTCGATTGGCAAGAACTTTAGATAACACCTTTTATGAGTAGTTGCAACGACTGATTTGCTGGACTGATCAACCTCCTCTGGATTTTGGATCTCTGGTATCAATACTATATGAGTGGAATTAACTTTCTTGGGGCTAGACGTTCCATTCCTAAGTCATTCCTCGAACTTCCTAAAAAATAATAAGCCAATAAGACTGTTAAAACACTCATTGAAAACCATCTAGCCACAACGCCTTTAAGCCTCCAATTTGAAGATTACCTCCTTAATCTCTTAATCTGTAATCTGCCATAAGACTACAGTTGATCTCAATTTGTTGTACCGGATTAACTTTTAGGACTAAGCTGGACTGGCTTAGAATATATTCAGATGGACTGATTTAATGAAGAGTTTGGTGTAGTGTCAAACTAAGAAACAGGATTATTAACAAACTCTAAAATTATATTATTTAATTCATATCTATTAATATTTATTATTAATTCTATTTTTTTTTCTTTGTTTGTAGAAGCTCCCTCATCCCTCTCGAGGAAATATCAATCCTCTATGCCTATATCAACCATGCTTTCGAAAGCTCTTCAATTTAGACACAAATTTATTTTTTTTCCTTCATCAACCATAAAAGCCTACATCAACCATGCTTTTGAAAGCTCTCTAATTCGGACACACAAATCATTTTTCCTTCATTAACCATGCTTTCATGAAATTCCCATTTGCAGAAAATCACATTTCAAAATACCCAATTCCTACTAATGCCATTCCATTTTCTTTCGTTTTCTCTCTTAATTTTCTCACCAACCACATACCTTTCAAAATTCCCAATTCCTACTAACTACTCACCTTATATATCGCTATTGAAAGTAGGGTTAGGGTTCACGGTATGGCTAGGGTTC
Organism: Cotoneaster glaucophyllus; assembly: GCA_036320875.1. NCBI lineage: Eukaryota > Viridiplantae > Streptophyta > Magnoliopsida > Rosales > Rosaceae > Cotoneaster > Cotoneaster glaucophyllus. The sequence goes on from CM070070.1 coordinate 10,736,745, forward strand.
ACGGTATGGCTGTCTCGGGTATAGCTGAGTTGGTGACTTGGTTGGTGGCATTCCTGTCACTTTTCTCCTAGGTTGATCTTGTAGAGTTGTTGTATCTTGGCACCCATGCTTGTATCTTGTTCCCATACCGTTAGGGTATGGTAGTAGCCTTTCACTTCTTCTTTTTGCTCCTTGTCTTATGGAACAGCTGTAGTGCAGTTGGTTCCATCCTATTTGCTCCATATATATCTTGTATCTCCTTGTGTTTGTTCTTATGAAATACAATACAATCAAACACTCAATTTACAACATGGTATCAGAGCATGAATAACCTGTCTCTGTAAAACCTCGTTGCTGTTTCTTCATGGCAGACGATAATCCTATTCTCGAGTCCGAGGCTGATAGCTCACTCGGAGCCAGTCCTCACATTCAACCAGAGATCGATGTAAATCCAAATCAAAGGTTGAGTTCAGTTCTCCTAACTGAATTCAACTACGTACCTTGGTCAAGAGCAGTATCGCTTGCCCTAGGAGGAAGATCAAAGCTAGGGTTCATAAATGGAAGCATTAAAGCCTCTGATGATTCCACTTCAACCTATGAAACTTGGCTCAGCAAGGATCAGCTGGTCATGTCGTGGCTCCTCAATTCCACGGAAAGGAAGATAGCGGAGATATTCAGCTACTCTCAATCCTCCTTCCAGCTATGGGAGTCTGTGAAAGAAATGTATGGAAATCAAAATAATGCAGCTCGTGTGTTTCAACTGAAAAAGGATATTACAAGCATACAACAAGATGGAAAACCGTTCGTGCAGCTTCTTGGAAGTTTAAAAAAGATGTGGAATGAGTTGGAAGTGTATCGCCCTCACTCAACAGACTCAAGCATTCTTCTAAAAAGAGCTGAAGAAGACAAAATCTTCCAGCTCTTGTCTAGTCTGGGATCTGAATATGAGGATTTGCGCAGTCATATACTCATGAATCCAGAACTTCCCACATTTGCCAGTGTGTGTGCAACCATACAGAGGGAAGAAGTGAGAAAAAGGGTTATGAACTCTAGTACTTCGACCTCTGCGTCTGATGCTAGAGCTTATTTTTCCAACGATAAGAAACATTTCTCTAGTGACAAGAAGTATAAGTGTAGAAACCCTCACCTCAAATGCAAGCATTGTGATGCCACTGAACATGTGAAAGATCATTGCTGGATTCTTCATCCAGAACTCAAACCAGACTTCATGAAGAGTGAGAGGTTTAGTCAGAAGAAAACTCAGTATCCGAGTTACAAAGCAAACCATGCATCAGCTATGTCCACTGGAGGTAGGGAGGAACTTCAGAACTTCACCACCAATCCCACCACTCTCATAAATGAGTTCGCTGCATATCTTCAAATGAAGAAGGAAGTCTCTGGAAGTGATGAAGTTAACACCTCAGGAAATGGCAACTCAACTGCCTTGCTGGGGAAGTTTGCTGGTTTTTTGGCTGACTCGAAAGAACTCTCTCAAAACAACACGCAAGGTATTCTAACTGCCTTCAATACTGCCTTAAATATAAGTCAATTACATGAGTTGTGGATTATAGATTCCGGTGCCACATATCACATGACCAATCAATCTCATAAGCTTCATGATTTTAAAAAACTTTCTATACCTTCACTTGTTTCGGTTGCCAATGGTGAGGGAGCTAAAGTATTAGGAATGGGAAAAATTCATCTCTTGTCTGACAATATAGAGTCTAAGGCCTTGTATGTTCCATCTTTTCCTTTTCAACTTCTTTCAGTTGGAAGAATCACCCATGCCTTAAATTGTTCAGTTATTTTCTCTCCTTACACTGTCATTTTTCAGGACCAAATTACCAAGAAGAAGATTGGTGAAGGTTTCTTTTTAGATGGTCTCTATTATCTATCCAAGGAAATGTCTCCTCTCAAAGGATTTCAGGTCAAAACTAATCTAAGTCGGAAACAAAACCTGTGGCATCAAAGATTAGCTCATCCTTCCGAGCACATTTTGTCAAGCTTGTTTCCAAGTCTATGTAAAGAAGTAATCCAGTGTGATACTTGTCATTTTTGTAAAGCCACTAGGTTACAGTTCAGTTCATCCTTAGATAAAACCAAACAAGTTTTTGAAATTGTTCATTCAGATGTATGGGGGCCATTTTTTGAATCTTTTGATGGGTATAAGTATTTTGTAACTTTCATAGATGATTTCTTGAGAGTTACATGGTTATACCTTTTGAAATCTAAGAGTGAAGTTGTTGATGCATTCATAGACTTTCATAATCTTGTCAAAAATCATTTCGATTCCAAAATTCAAACCCTAAGATCTGATAATGGCTCGGAATATATGTCACACATCATGAAAAAATATTTAAGCAGTAATGGGGTTCTACATCAAACCAGCTGTGTTGGTACTCCACAGCAAAATGGAAAAGCCGAGAGAAAAAATCATGACCTACTTGAAAAAACAAGGGCTCTAATGTTGCACATGAATGTACCCAAAAGATTTTGGTCTCAAGGGGTCATGACAGCTGCATATGTTGTAAACAGATTACCAAGTCGAGTTTTGGGTTTTAAATCTCCAATGGAAGTTCGAAAGGGAAGTGATATTAATCTGTCACACCTTAGAATTTTTGGATGTACCTGTTATGTTCATGTTCAATCTCAGCATAGGGATAAGCTGGATCCCAGGGCTAAAAAATGCATGTTTCTTGGTTACTCTTCAACTCAAAAAGGTTATAAGTGCTATAATCCTGAGTTAAAGAAAATTATTGTATCAAGGGATGTTCGATTTGATGAATCACAACCTTTTTTTAATAAGCTGTCGACTGATGAGCTACATGGGGAGTCTTGTTTTGAATTGTTTCCCTTACCAAGAGCTGAGGAATCCTCACTCGAGATACTGCCTCTCAATGTCTCTTCCTCATCCGATGAAAATCAAGCTAATCACCACACTTCTGGCCAACATATGCATCATGAAGGAACTCTTCATGAAGAGACAGATATCTCAACAGAAGAAATTCAACAGGTTCAAGGTAGAAGGAATCCAGTGCAAGCAAGGCAGCCTCCTACTAAACTTCAAGATTATGTTACTTATTCTGCTAGACATCCAATAGAGAGTTCCATGTCTTATCAGCAGCTATCAAAGCCGTATGCAGCTTACTTGAACACCATCACCAACCATTGTGAGCCTCAAAGTTTTCAAGAAGCAAGTTGCCAAGAAGTGTGGAAAAATGCAATGCAGGAAGAGCTTCATGCCCTCAAAACTCACAACACTTGGAGTGTGGTTAAACTACCACCAGGAAAAAAGGCAGTTGGTAGCAAATGGATTTACAAGATCAAATTTCAATCTGATGGATCAATTGAAAGGCATAAAGCTCGGTTAGTGGCTAGAGGATTCACTCAAACTTATGCCTTGGATTACAAGGAAACATTCGCTCCAGTTGCTAAGATGGATACCGTAAGGGTGTTATTATCTGTGGCTGTGAACAAAGGATGGTCTCTATACCAAATGGATGTAAAAAATACATTCTTACATGGTGACCTTGAAGAGGAGGTCTGCATAAAGTTACCACCAGGACATCCTCAACATCATGAACTATGGTGTGTAGATTACATAAATCAATATATGGATTGAAACAATCCCCAAGAGCCTGGTTTGCCAAGCTAAGTTCTGTTCTTGAAGAAGCTGGTTTTCAAAGGAGTCATGCAGATTCTTCGATGTTTGTTCGAACAGGAATAGTTGGAAAACTTGTTGTGTTGATCTATGTTGATGACCTAATCATCACTGGGTACAATACAGATGAAATCTCACGCCTCAAGACCTGCCTCCAGCAGAAGTTCTCTATCAAAGATCTAGGAAGGTTGAAATACTTTCTGGGAATAGAAATGGCCTCATCAAGAAAAGGGTTATTTCTTAACCAAAGGAAGTATATCCTTGATCTTCTGGCTGAGGCAAACATGAAGGATGCTAAACCAGCTCCAACTCCCCTCGACAGCAAGCTCAAACTCAGCTTAGACGGCCAATCTCTACCGAATATTGGTTACTATCAAAGGTTAGTAGGTAAGTTAATCTACTTAACTATCACAAGACCTGACATCACATTTGCTGTAAGTCTAGTCAGCCAATTCATGCATGCACTTACAACAGATCATCTCAATCTGGTTAAGAGAATTCTTCGTTATCTCAAGGGATCGATTGGAAGAGGTATTCTCATGAAAAAGAATGATCACACTCAAGTTATTGGTTACTGTGATGCTGATTGGGCAGGGAACCAAATTGATAGGAAATCTACCACAAGCTATTGCACCTTTGTGGGAGGAAATATGGTAACATGGAAGAGTAAAAAGCAAAGTGTCATTGCGAGATCTAGTGCAGAAGCTGAATATAGATCAATGGCATCCACATCATGCGAGTTAATATGGCTTAAGGGTATTCTCAGTGATTTAGGGTTTCAAACACGGGAACCTATGTTCATGTACTGTGATAATCAAGCTGCAATGCATATCGCATCTAATCCCGTGTTCCATGAACGCACAAAACACATTGAAGTGGACTGCCACTATGTTCGTGCTCAAGTGCAGTCTCAAGTGATTCAAACTCACTACGTCAGAAGTGTGGATCAGTTAGCCGATGTTTTTACTAAACCCTTACCTACAAATCAGTTTCAACGTCTTCTGTTCAAGCTTGGTTCCATCAACCTCCTGGATCCAGCTTGAGGGGGAGTATTGAAAGTAGGGTTAGGGTTCACGGTATGGCTGTCTCGGGTATAGCTGAGTTGGTGACTTGGTTGGTGGCATTCCTGTCACTTTTCTCCTAGGTTGATCTTGTAGAGTTGTTGTATCTTGGCACCCATGCTTGTATCTTGTTCCCATACCGTTAGGGTATGGTAGTAGCCTTTCACTTCTTCTTTTTGCTCCTTGTCTTATGGAACAGCTGTAGTGCAGTTGGTTCCATCCTCTTTGCTCCATATATATCTTGTATCTCCTTGTGTTTGTTCTTATGAAATACAAAACAATCAAACACTCAAGGAAGCAGGTGTTTGGCAAGGGAGAAAATTTAGGGCGTTTGTGAGGTTGAGAGAGCGATGTGTGTGTGATATGAGATAGCAAAAGACCCATCTTTGGCGTGTTCGGGTCAACAAAGATGGCGGAAGACCCCAAATCGGCATTGGGTTTGCGGGACGATGGAGATCGGCAAGAGTTGTCTGTGATTTGGTCACTGGAGAAGGGGACTGCAATTGCTACTCATGCAGACTGGGTTCGCCGCTTGCAGACAAGGGAGAAGGGACTAGCAATCCAGTTGTTATTAGGGGGCTCGCTAAGACCTCCTATCGAGGGATTTTGTCGAGAATAGCCCTCATTTATCCCATTAAACTTTGTCCTGCCTATAACAAACACGTGTTTACACTAATATCTAACCCAATTCAGTCGAGTAAAACTTAACGAGACCAAACAAACGTGTCCGTAATGTTCTTTCCTCTTTGTTTTGTGGTTTCTTTCTTTTTGGTTTATTATGGAATACATTCTACGACCTCAAAACATTAGATTTGCAGTGTTAAGCTTACATTTACATCCAACCTACATGCAACGCAATTAAACAGGTCCAAGGGATCTCCATTTTTCAAAAAAAATATGGATATCTCTTTTGAACGTTAGATTTGACTTTAATGAAATTCTGTGGTTAAGATTAAATCACAGGCCACAGAATTTCAACCACAAGATTTCATTAAAGTCAAATCTAAAGATCAAGATGATGTCCCTATTTTATTTATTTATTTATTTATTAATAGGATTCCTTCTCTTAAAGGCTTCCTGCAATTAAAATCTAAATTTACTGTATGAATAATCATATGTACTATGTAGTCCTTTTCACATGAACGGTTTACCCTCAACTCAACCAGTGGAGATGGCGTAAGGGTAAAAAAGTCATTTTAAAAGGAAAGGAAAAAGTTGTTCGGATTCAGTTGCTGATAAACCCAAGTGGGTAAGGTTGTGATTCAAGCCTCAAACTCAGAGAGCGGAGCCGGCCATGGCTATCCTCGCTCTCCCACTAGTCATCTCCTTTCTCAAGCCCCACTCTTCCCGCCTCCGCCTCCTCCGCCCCGGCAACCCCAATAATCCTACCTGTCTCTACAACCCACTCTTCCACCGCCACTGCCGCCGCTTCACCAAAACCACCGTCTCCGCAGTTAGCACCTCCACGGTTCCACAGCACGACTCGTCCACGAACCCCAATGATGAGCCCCGGAAAGCCTCTGTCCTTACTTTCCAGCAAGCCATTCAGCGGCTCCAGGTCTCACTCTTCAGTCCAAAGTCATTTCCTTTTCACTCTGTGTTGCCAATTGCTTGTTATTTGCGTGATTAATTTTGTTGGGTAATCTCAGTTTTTCATTCTTTGATATTCCGTTGATGCCATTGTTGTTTTCTGCGTTGTAGGAATATTGGGCTTCGGTTGGATGTGCCATAATGCAATGCAGCAACACAGAGGTAATGATTAGTGCTCAACTTCTTCACTTAGGTTTACCTATAAAGTTGTGCTTTGTTTAGTTCTTTCTCTTTTAATTGTTGCTCGATTTGGATAAATGTGTTTCTCTTTCGCCCTACTTTATGCTCAAAATTGTGTTTTGCGTGTTGTTCTTTATCAAATTCGGCTGAAAAGTCATTTTGCCCTTTTATTGTTTTGATAAGTAAAAAACTCGTGATTAAGAAGAGGAAAGGTTCGCCAGAGGGATGGGGAATGCTGCAAAACTTAACGGGAAAAATAAGCACATATTTCTCTTATAGTTGTTTAGGTGGCTTGAGGCACTAAGCATCTGAGTTTCTGTCTGGCTATCCAAAATTTATGTCTAGTTATATATTTTCTTATTGTGGCTTTGGTTATTGATCAGGTTGGAGCTGGGACTATGAATCCCCTGACATTCTTAAGGGTTCTTGGTCCAGAACCGTGGAATGTTGCGTAAGTATGCGTAAGTTTGTAAATTACTACAGTAACATATATTAGGAGGACTACGGTATTGATTTCCCTGATGTGTGGGGTTATCTGGTCGTAGTCTTATATTTTCCTTTACCAACTTGGCCTTATAGAGTATTACCTACCCGCCCATATAAACCCTATCGGTTCTTTTGTGGGATTCTTGTTCTTAACCTTCTCCCCAACTCAAACACTTTATTCCCTCATTGTGGTTGGAGCCCCTGCCTACCCACCCCATCGGCAGGGGATCAATTATCTATGTGGACCCTCTGTATGGACGATTGTATAGATGATTGGTGCGATATTGGATAAGGAACTAGTCCTGTCATGATTGAATATCACAGGTTGTGAGCTTACTGTGTTACCTAAAGTACTAACTGAAGTGATAGGTGCCTACCCACCCTTATGAATCCTATATCAAATCTGTTGTGTCAAGGACTCAACTCCATAAGTGTCCACTACTAAGGCCACCATGCACCGAAATTGTCCCCACTTAACCACCTATGCCCAATCCCCTGGGTGTTATCAAGCCCAATGGACCTCAGGTGTGGGGTTTTATCTCAAAAGGCCTCGGTGCAATTAGAAGTGGAACACCCTTCTCCGATGTGGGATTCTCTTCACATCCATCTTGGCTTGTATCGAGCCAACCTTTTACACCAACAAAATCCACTTCCTATCTGACGTGGAATTCTTCTTTGTGACATTTGTCCTTCTTTTTTTATTTTTAGAACAATTACCGCATAGAGCAGCTGGTCCTTCAAGTTTTTCATTTAACTGCCAATGTGGACTCCTTGATAACAGGTATGTGGAGCCTAGCATCCGACCAGATGATAGTCGTTACGGGGAAAATCCAAACAGGCTCCAGAGGCACACTCAATTTCAGGTTAAGTTTGCTTTTTTTTTTTCTTTTTTTTTTTCCAAGCAAGTTAATGCAATTTTGAATGACATGTGGTTCTACTCTTTTTTGGTACAATTCTTTCATAATACCTGTTGTCATGGACAGTTCCTTTTCATGTATCTATCTCAGGTTATATTGAAGCCTGACCCTGGAAACTCACAAGACCTTTTCATCCGCAGCTTATCAGCTTTAGGTAGTCAACAAACATCTTTTTCTTTGAACCATTCAAACAAACTTTATACGTGTATGTGTGTTGCGACTCTGTTCAAGTAATGGAAAGTCGCCATGCAAATTGTGTGTGCATCACTTCAGTATTTTCACACATATCTACATGAATACATTGAATGCGTGTTCATATCTCTTACCATACAATTCAAGCTTCAATTTCCGGGTGAACAGTTAACAAATTATTTAATATGCTGAATGCTCAGAAATAAATGAGCACCATAGGAATCCATGCTGCTCTCTGTTTACACACATAGTGCATATATATTGTTTTGGGCTGCCCATTCCATACACGCCTTTAACTTGGCTTGTGCACCCTAGAGCCTTTTATTAATGATTTTACCTTCAAAGAAAAGGTAAACAAAAAGAGAAAATACTAGTCTTAGATTCAATAAAGAATTGAAACGGTTTATCATGGATCAAAATAAGAAAAAGGACTCTCACGTGGTTTGGTATGCTACTCATCAGGTCAGGGGGTTTAAGTAAATTTTCCATTTCCAAAGGAAACTGGAAAAAAAAGAATTATTGGGCTCTGTGTAATTCATTATTAAGATGTGCAGATCAGACTTACATAAAAAAGCTAAAGAATATAAAGATTTCATCCTTATAACAAAATTTATTGCACTTGTTCCTGTAACTTCAACCATTTAATTTTGCCATAATCATTTGATGTTTGTATGCTTTGTAGGTATTGATGTCTGTGCACATGATATACGATTTGTGGAGGACAACTGGGAGAGTCCGGTAGTATTCTGTTAATTGGTGCTCAATCAATTTTTACTGTTAATTTTATGCAGTTTTTCTTTGAGCCTCTGGGTGAGGTGCAATTTAATACGTTGGTTGGTTAGATTTCCTTTCAAGTAGCCGATATGCTATATACTTACTGATCATAAATGCTTTTAGGTGCTAGGAGCTTGGGGTTTGGGTTGGGAAATCTGGATGGATGGAATGGAGATTACACAGTTCACCTACTTTCAGCAGGTTTCTTCTTTTACGTCAAATTGATATATCATACACAGACTGTAGATTTAGTTTTTTCACACTTCTCTCTCTCTCTCTCTCTCTCTCTCTCTCTCTCTCTCTCTCTCTGTCTCTCTCTCTCTCTCTCTCTCTCTCTCTCTCTCTCTCTCTACAGGCTGGAAGTCTTCCCGTATCACCAGTATCGGTTGAAATCACTTATGGTCTAGAGCGTATCCTCATGCTGCTTCAGGTCAATTTATACGTCTGATATTCTCCTTCTTTCCTTGTTCTTCTGTCCACTTAAGTTTTCCTTGACTAGTTTGCAGGGAGTTGATCATTTTAAGAAAATTCAGTATGCTGATGGAATTACATATGGAGAGCTATTCTTGGAAAATGAGTAATGACTACTTGAACTACTGATTATGCTCTCTTCTGTTGACATATACATATCATCTTTTTCCCTGTGGAAGAGTGTGTTAGATTGATAAGAGTCCAAAGAATTTTTAGTTGTACTGCACAGTATTTTGACTTGGAGATTCAGTAATGTTATGAATATGATAATATTCTTCTGCTTTGTTCACCTTATTTCTCATTTTCTAGTAATGTGGAATCTAAAATAATATACGTTATATTTCTCTTCAGGAAGGAAATGAGTGCGTATTATCTAGAGAATGCTGGGGTGCACCATCTTCAGAAACACTTTGATCTTTTCGAGGAGGAAGCTCGTTCATTGCTTGCTTCAGGCCTCGCAATTCCTGCGTATGACATGCTTTGTTACTTTGTCTTATTTTTGGAATTGTAACTAATGAGTTTTTGGTTCATATTTCTTTAACATTTCCCCTATTACTTTCTAGGTACGATCAGCTTCTGAAAACATCACATTCTTTCAATATCTTAGACTCTAGAGGCTTTGTTGGGGTAACAGAGCGTGCTCGTTACTTTGGTCGGATGCGTAGGTAAGGTTTCTTTCCTGATAGCAAAGAAATTTGCTTGAAAACTTGTAGAACAGTATGTATAGTCAAAATCAACTCTGGAAACTTTTCTCTGCTGTGGAGTAGTATTGGGGAGTATAGTTAGAAAAGAACAAAGCCAAGCCATTTTTTCTTTGTTCAGTAATATGCATCTTGGTGCATTTATGTGAGAGTAGGGAGTGCACACCCAGTTTTGTTGAACCTAAATTATTTTTTGGATTAATGTAGAAAAGTTATAGAAAATAATAGAGATCACTGGTGAACAAAGCATTGTTATTTTAATTACCTATTGCTGCTATATATGGTAAACACAATCAGTCAATGAATATCAAGAAATTCTAATAAAAACGATCTGGTTTGACAAAAATTGAGTAGTATGCCAACATCAATTAGGAGAATCTATTGGGAGGGCTTTTTCATATGGGTGTAGGTGAAGACTAAGGAGGGCCCTTGGGACTTGGCAGCCATGAATGGTCTGCTGGGCAATTTTTATTTTTTTTTGCTGGGCACTTGGACGTTGAGAGGTGAAGGCATAAATATACAATAAAATCATAATCATCCTCATTAAATGACTTGGCACCATTCATTACAATTTGATCTATTTGAACGGCCAAGATAAAGGCTCTATATGAGCAGGGGCAAAGCCAGAAATTAACTAAGAGAGGGCACTTAAAAATGTTGAGCTTTTTTTTTTGTGAGAAATAAAGCTAATGTTTTCAAATGTTGAAAAAATTAGTTGTAAAATACCTAATTTTGTGACTCTACCCCCCAATTTTGTGTCTATGCTTATTACTTCTCTTTGTTTCTTAAAAATACTTTTATCAGTTTAGCTCGTCAATGTGCACAACTTTGGTTAAAGACCAGGGAGTCCCTTGGATATCCGTTAGGCGTCATTTCTGAAACTGGTAGTCTTGTATGTCCTAAAGAGCTCATGGAGGCAGCAGTTAAAAAGGTCGGCTTTGGTTTTACTTTACCAAGAAAGAAATACAAAAATTTGGTTGAATTGAAGTTTTCAGAAATTCTACGTCTTCACTGTTTCAGATGTTTAGGTGTATGTCAATTTGTTATACATATGAATATTTCTTAGTATTTAGTGTGCTTTTTCGTTTGTTGACTTATGTCCCAGGTGCATGATGATTCAAGGTTATTTGTTCTCGAAATTGGAACTGAAGAGATGCCACCACAAGATGTTGTTGATGCCAGCCTGCAAGTACAATCAATTTCATATGATGCAATATCATTTTTTTTTATATGCATTTTGTCCTTTTTGAAATTCCATGAGCATTTTGTAAGTTAAGTGCTTTCCATATGTGTTTTTTTCTCTGATTGTGTTCAGCTGATCATGGCAGCTGAAAGATTTAACAGCTCAATTACTAGCAAAGCAAAGACTGAGCCATGGTGACATACAAGCTTTTGGCACACCTCGCAGACTGGTGGTAAGATTAGAAAGTTTGTCTGTGTATGCATTGGCAATTTATAGATTTATTCTTCTACTCAAACATTTTAATTTCGAAGATGAATTTCTTATTTCATTAGGTTTATCAATATAATTGGCTGATCAAGATATCCATTTCTTCTATTCTGTTTCTTCCTTTTTCATTTTGAAGTGTTTAGATATTTTTGGTAGCTATATTCAGTTCGCCCTTTTGTTGTGTTGAACTTCCATTGCATAATTCAGGCTTCTATTTCTTTGAGATACTTCCACTGTTTTATGGTTGGATATGTCTGGCCCTCTTTCCTCCTTTTTGTTGGGTTGAAATTTCTCGTTCTCAGGATGTCCATTTCTTCTGTTATATTTCATTCTCTTTTTGAGTGGCATATTTGTTTATCATTTTGTATGTGTTGAACTTCCGTTACAAAATTTAAGTTTCTCTTTTTCTTGGATATCAGTTATGATGGTTCTCTTTCTTCATTTCCCTTTATGAAATTTCCAATTCAAGCCTTTATTTTATTTCATTGAGATTACAGCATTAGAAGCTGCCTTGTGGTTTCTGAAAAAGTAAGAGTGGAGTTTATTCTTTTTCAGATGTTTTTGACTTGTCATGTTGCACACCTTAGATGCACAGTTTTATATAATTACGACATATTTATGCATGACTTGGAACTTAAATGAAGTACGTTGGGATTAGAGAATTTGTGGACATAGTCTTATGATTTTTGTGATTCTCCCATCTTGCTTTAAATATTTACTTTTGCATTTCTAGGTTTCTGTCGAGAATCTCTGCACTAGACAAATTGAGAATGAGGTTGAGGTTCGAGGACCTCCTGTTTCAAAAGCTTATGATGATCAGGGAAATCCTACAAAGGTGATATCTGAGTTTCCATTTCCTTTCTTTCCCATTTGGCCTCTCCTTGAAGGCTTGTGGGCCTTCTCCATTATACCTATTTGGTTTATCTGTCATTACTTTTTCATATTAACGTAATATAAGGTTTGCCCATGTCATTAATTGTTATATTATAATGGATATATAAAGGTATTTAGTGTTGAACCTGCTATTTCATGTCAGGCTGCCGAGGGTTTCTGCCGAAGATACTCTGCACCATTGAACTCATTATATAGAAAGTCTGATGGTGAGTCTGGGCAGATTTACAATTTAGATGTGTTTTGAACCTCTTATTTCATGATTTAGATTTTGTTGCTGCTTTGTTCTAGTTGCAACCACTCATTAGGAGCTTGTTTCTCACTTTTCAGGGAAAACAGAGTATGTCTATGCTCGAGTAAGAGAGTCTGCCCGACTTGCTGTCGAGGTTCAAATTCTTATCTTTTCCTATTTGCTAGAAGAATTGAATTTTCAGATTTCTCATCTTTATTTATTTATTTCCTGTGGAAATTTCATCTGTACTTCAGTAGAAGCTGATGCCCTTTTAAAATGCTTATGTTGCTGTTCTGTATGCTCATTGAAGTCATAAAACTGAAAGTGATAACTTTTTCAAATTTATTAGCTAGTATATCATTGGTTTGTTCAGTCAACTATTTGCATATGATGAGAAAGGAATAAGAAAAAAAAACTCAAGGGTAGGAATCGTTGCAATAATATTATTGTTGTTGTGTTAGTATCATCATTCTTTGTCTTATTATTATTATTAATATATTTTTATTTAGATAGTTAACAGAAATAACTCTAAAGCATTTTTGGATATCTTTGTCTTGTGTGTCATCCTGTATGTTAGCATCAATGTATTAAAAGCGTGAGGTGTGGGCGAGGCGTCCGAGGGATAGTCCAGCCTAGGCGTGAGGCTTTCGCCTCACGAGACCTAAATTTTTTAATATATACACTGAGCATACACATATATTACATTAAAAAGGAAGATTATTAATCAATAATCACCCTGAGCACACACATATATTATAAATACATATACACACATATATATATACATATATTATATTATATTATATATATAATAGAGGATGAAAAGCACAATGAGCATACATATAACAATGCACCCAGACAGCACACATCCATTATATAAAAAAATAAAAAAAAATAAAAAAAGGCAGAGAGATGATAGTGCAAGGAAGAGGTATGAGGCTGTTAAAACCCTACCCAAAATTTGGGTTTGGGAGTATATAAATAAAATTAAAAAAAAAATCCCCTGAGGCGCGCCTAGGCGGCTCCGGAGGCGCCTTCCGCCGCCTAGGCGGCTCCGACGACGCCTTCCGGCGCCTTCCGCCCACTCCCTCAAAACAGAGGCGGCAACCCTCAAGCCCAGCCTCACAAGGCGCCTAGGCGAGACTTTTAAAACATTGGTTAGCATGCATGTTAATATGAGCTAAAAATTTATGAACCCAACTATTGAAGTTTAATGCTATTTATGATTGTTATTCTTACGAATTAAACTGTTTTCCATGAATGAATATGATTGCAATTGCCTCTGTAAGTACTTATGAACCCAATTGTTGAAGAAAGTTAATATGAACTGAAAACTTGTTCTGTGGTTTCCCAAGTTTCTGTGGACTTGATGGCTAGTTACTTTGGCTGCTGGATTAATTGCACTGTGGGTGGACCTCTGGTTCACTCTGTTTCCTAATGAAAAAAGTTGTCTATGCAGTTCCATTCCAATGAAATTTTTTTTTTTAATTCTCTCTTGATTAGGTTTTGTCTGAGGATTTTCCTAATGCGATTGCTAGACTTTCATTTCCAAAGTCAATGCGCTGGAACTCTCAGGTATATTGTATTTGAATTTTATGCTAAATCTATGTGGACACCTAATACTGGGCTGTGGCTGAGATGGAAAACTAGCCCCACCTACCCTGCATTGTTGTCATCAGTATAAGTGTACTTTTATGTTGTAGTGCATGAAAATACCTGTCCTTGTGTTTTCATTTCTTCATCTATACTGTTATAGAAAGTCCCTTCTGTTCCTGGCATTCTCCTATTTCAAAAGACCCCGTCTCAACACTAAAGAAACATTACTAAATCAGGACATTATCTTTTGATATAATTTCAGAAATTGTATATTGCTCCATTATCCCACTTAAACACACTAGCCCAAAACTCTCAGACTTTGCTTACCTTGTTTTTCTTTTTATGATTGCCACAAAGTAAGAGGAGCAAGCTAATATCCGCAGAGCACTAGTAAGAGGATCGTTTAGCTAATGTGTTATTTTGTGTCTTGCTATGTATCTAGGTTATGTTTAGCAGACCTATTCGTTGGATTTTGGCGCTCCATGGAGATGTAGTAGTGCCCTTTACTTTTGCTGAAGTTTTGAGGTAATAAGGGTTACGTGCATATCTCTGAAATCTGATTGTAAAGTTGAGTCGTCATTTACATGGCTTGCTGAGCTGGACTTGCTTTGGGTTACATGAGGGAGAATGATCCTATAGCCCTTGAGTGGAAGTCCTCAACTCATTTGAGGTCATTTATCCCTTAACATTATCTCTGTTGCTACTCACTACTCATGGTAGTGGCCACATCACTGGCATGATCAACAACTCCTCTTTCTAACCCAAAATGCATGACCATTCTCCTTTTCATTGTTTTTCAAGAATAGTTCACTAAATGTGTTTCAGTTCTTGGATTAATACATTGCACTTGATGGCATATTATACCAGCCTCAAGCGTTAATTTGGTTGTACAATTTAGGTCTCAATTGGGAATTTGGGAGTTAAATAGTACTGCATGTCAATGCTCACAATGATGAAACAATTATTTATTATGTGCTATAGCAATTCACGATGACATTGGTCCAGTCACCGAAGGATTTTATTTTTTTATTTTATTTTATTTTTTATTTTTACCACCAGTTATGTTTTTAATTGATTTTCTCTCCAGTTTCAAGCTAATAATATGTTCACCAGATGAGTATATTGACAGGTGTCAAGATATGGTCTTGATAAGGTTGTTTTGGAAGATTCGTGTGGTAGTGTTGAAAATTATTCTTTATGTTGGCATCTGCATATCTACCGAGTTTTTGTCATTGTCTCTCATATATGCTATTTTGTTAAGTCTTGTTTGATGTCAGCCAGAGCTCATTTTCTTATGCTTTGAATTTGTGTATCTTACTGAAAAAATAATTAATAATCCCAAATTTACATTGTGCATTGTCGTACCATTGTTATTTTTGGTTGATAACTTGATATAACTGTGAACTTAATTATTTGGTTATTCTTTTACTCTCTAAATTTTTTTGCAGTGGAAACCTGTCACATGGTCTCCGTAACACGCCTGCATCTACTGTCGTGGTATGTGTTGTCTCTCTCTCTCTCTCTCTCTCGTGCGCGCGCGCACTCTCTCTATATATAAATATAAATATAAAATGAGAGAGCATAAAGGAACATAACCTCCGATACGATGAACGGAATAAAACCATATCGAAGTCCTAATTGTACAACTTTGGTATGATGTCCTTCCAACGTGGATTCACGTAGAACATCGCGCCACCATACGAACATGGTATATAGGATAAATATGAGGCCCAAACTGAGAAGTGTTGCACCCCCTTGAAATGGGTGCATGTACATCACACCTCCTACGGTGGTTGCCAAAGGTCCTTATTAGAGCTTCCTAGTGATCTGATGATCTAAGCTGGACGAGTATTGTCACAGGTTGATAGTGCTGAATCATATGCTGGTGTAATGAGGAAGGCTGGGATCAATATTGAAATTGAGGTATCAATATCATATTGCGATTTGATTACTTTCTCCTTCGGAATAGCTTTCTCACATGGAATGATTTGACCTTCTTAATAGCGACTACTTACTTAAACAAGTACTCTACTCACAGGAACGTAAAAAAACAGTGGTGGAGGGGTCTACTGCATTAGCCAGAAGTGTAAATGGACAAGCGTTTATTCAGGAGGGCTTACTTAATGAGGTTGGTAAATTGTTGTCTGTGGTTGCCAGTGCCACCGATAAACATGTTTTTAACCATTTTCCAACAAATTATGATAGGTTGTAAATCTTGTTGAGGCACCTGTTCCAGTCCTTGGGGAGTTTAAAAGGTCCTTCTTAGAGCTTCCTAGTGATCTTCTGACTATGGTAAACTGTTTAATCTTTGTAGACTATCATGAACTCCTTGTGAAGCTTTACTGTATTTTGAAAGGTCAACTAGGTCTAGTTGGGATGCTTCCCATTGGGAAGGCTATTCCAAGTAAGGTGTAAGTGGCTAGAAAATAGCAATGGCATCTTGGTCAATTAGATACTTCGTTGTGAAAATTTGTCCCAGTTCTGATGCGATTCTTTCCGAATCGGATGGAAACTGTTGTTGTTTTGTTCTTTCTAATGGTTAGTTTTCTAATATCTAAATGGCAGGGATGATGTAAGATTTTTCTGTCATTTTTTAGAATTGTTTGTTTTTGTTAACTATATTACGAGTGATCCCTGCAGGTTATGCAGAAGCATCAGAAGTATTTTGCTGTGAAAGATAAAAATGGGACGCTTCTGCCATATTTCATTGCTGTGAGACATGCTTTCCAGTCATACATGACTCTTGACCTAATATTTTGCTTCATGGTGGCAGCTAATATATTCGTAGATTGTTTTGTTGACGTGAGACCCTTTTTTCAGGTGGCAAATGGAGCAATTGATGAGAATGTGGTCAAAAAAGGAAATGAGGCTGTACTGAGGTAAGCATGCATCTTGCTAATTCTTTTGTATTCCTTGTGCACGGGAAAGTTCATCATCTGCTGGATTTGCATTTTCTTTTTGCTATTTTGGCGGACAAGTAAAGAAACCATGAGATATTGGTTCAGTGAAATGGTTTTAAAAATCTCTCTAGTGTGATTCATTGTACATAATCTAGCGCTCTCACACATGGTTTGCACGTGTCACATTTTTCTTCTTTGAGAAGAAAATAATGAGTTTTAACCGAAGAAAAATATCATAGGATAGGTAGTCTATTGTTGTAATAGCCGTTATGCTCCCAAAATTCATATAATGGGTGATATGGAATTTCAAGCTAAGGAGAAAAGTTCATGATCTTATTGGCGTAAACCTGTGGCCATATATGCTTCCCGGTTTCCAGTTATGTACTCTTTTCTTTTTCCCATTCCTGTTATTCAGTGGCCACTGTTACCAAATATCAAAGAGTGCAGGAGGGTAGATTTGCATAGAATCTTGTTCTTGAACACTGATGGGACTTTTCTCTGGATTACATGCTGGCAGATTCTCTTCTTCAATTCAAGTTCTCTGACTTTTATTAATCTTGAAAAGTGTCTGAGCATTACACTGTCTATGCAGAGCTCGCTATGAAGATGCTAAGTTCTTCTATGAAATGGATACAAGGAAAAAGTTTTCAGAATTTAGAAGTCAACTGAAAGGGATTCTTTTCCACGTAAGCCTTTTATTTTTCATCATGTAAGAAGAGATTATCTTGCCTTTTCATATTGATAAGAAAAAAAAGAATGAGATGGCTATCAAAAATTAATGTTAACGCAATAAGGACAAATAGACAGTTTAATATTTTATTTTATAAAGGATTCCTGATAATAGCTCCTTTATTTTGACCGTATGAATAGGAGAAGTTAGGTACAATGCTGGACAAGGTGCTGCGCATACAGAATACGGTTAACAAGCTAAGCTTGGCCCTTGGAATGGATGAAAATACGAATAAAGTTGTCCAGGATGCTGCATCACTTGCTATGGCAGATCTGGCTACAGCGGTTGTCACAGAGTTTACTTCCCTTTCAGGAGTAATGGCTCGTCATTATGCTCTTAGAGATGGCTATTCAGAGCAGGTTTGTCTTGGTGTTGGTTATTTTTTTCCTGTGTATTTGTGCACTCGAGCTTCTTGTGGTAATTTACAATGATAGTACTCTCACTTCTTGCTCAGAAGTAACTGCTCCCTACCCCACCTTTTTGTTGATATGTTTCAGGTTGCGGAAGCTTTGTTTGAGATCACACTTCCGAGGTTTTCTGGAGATACGCTTCCTAAAACTGATGCAGGCATAGTTCTGTCCGTTGCTGACAGGTAATGCTGATGACTGAAGAGGCCCATTTTAGTTTTGCATTAAAGCATCGCATTTTGTCAAATAGTCAACAGTGTACACACAAATATATGGTACGAAGGAGGTGTATAATGCATGTTTATGTGCTTTTATTGGGGATAATTATATGTGAGGACAGTTCACGTTTTTAAATATTCAATGTCATTTTCCATCATCCTGCTTCGAGAAGAAAATTATCAAAATGAAAAACCCCAAAGAAGTTTGGGTTGTTTTGGTTTGACCTCTCTCATTTATGCATAGAATAATCGTTTTTGCAAATGGTATGGGTATGCCCCATCATATCCTTTCAGGCTAAGTTGCTGGTATGCCCCACCATATCCTTTCACGCTAAGTTGCTGATTGCATGTCTATCTTTCATAGTGGAACTCGAATTGCAAATCTCTTGACTTGATATGTCTTTTGCAGATTAGATAGTCTTGTCGGCTTATTTGCTGCTGGTTGTCAGCCCAGTTCTGCTAATGATGCGTTTGGCCTGCGACGAATCTCTTATGGTCTTGTAAGTTCCATGGTCATTCTGATGTTTTGAGGCTCATCTAACTAAGATTAGACAAGTTAAAATTTGTTTCCTCTAGGTCCAGGTGTTGGTGGAAAAAGATAAGCATCTGGATTTACGACAAGCATTGGAACTTGCTGCAGATGTCCAACCCATTGAAGTAGATGCAAATACTGTAAATGATGTATGAACTAAACTTCTTAGTTATGGTTGGCAACTAGATTTTCTTTTTGGCCATAATTTAAAATATCATGTCGACATGAAGTTCTGAAAAAGAAGGGTAATGATTCCAGAGAGGGTTATCATGAGTCATGATGTAACCTACCATCTGAAAGTTCCTTTGGGAATATTTAATTATATTAATGCTCTTGTTATCTTGTTCAAGTCATTATGGGCATCAAGTGATGTTGATTGCATATTTTTTCTTTGTCCCTCCACTCAGGCACATCAATTTGTTACACGGAGATTAGAACAATATCTGGTACGTATAACTTCTACATCTCCTGCATCCATCTGAATCCTGTTCTGTAATATTGTAGGTAGAAAATATGAAAACGACCCCTAAACAAGTCTTGTATTTTCGTTTTCTCACGTTCATATGCTACTCTCTGCGTTTGCATGTTCATAAGCTAGACTCTCCAAGTTTGCGTGTTCATATGCTAGTCTGTCAGTATATTAGTTCTTTGTTTTCTTCATTTATGTTCCAATATTAGATTTTGTATAATTCATCTATTATAGTTTAACCTTATTATCTTTTCTTCTCATGGTATCTTTTTGCTGTGTTACTTGTCTTATTCTTGATTTTATACACTTTGGTTACATTATCTTTACAGGTTGATAAGGGAATAAGTTCAGAAGTGGTTCGTTCTGTACTTGCAGAGCGTGCAAATTCACCTTGCCTCGCAGCAAGATCTGCCTGTAAAGTAAGTTGCTTGATTGTTAGTGCTGATCCTGCTGCAAAGTGTTCTGTGAATATGTTGACAAGGCCGTTAGATTTCTATGAGAAATAATTACTGGTTGTACTACCTTGAATTTGATGATGCTTGTAATATCATGACATCTAGATGCCTAAATCGTAAACCCATATTACTTGTGTTTTCTTTGGGTAGAACATTTTGACCAAAAAAGATGAATTATTTTCTGGTACTAAAAAAAGGATATATTTTTATTCCTTTTCATGTTTTCTAGTCTATTGTTTTTCTCTACACTTCTTTTACGTCTCGAATCATGTCAATTATTTATGGTGTATATGATTAATTGTAGATGGAAGCCTTGTCAAAAGGCGAGCTTTTCCAAAAGGTTGTTGAAGCATATTCTCGTCCTACAAGAATAGTTCGAGGGAAGGACGTGGATCCTCATATTGAGGTACTTTTTCTCTGTAGTGAAGATTAATTTATGTCATTAGACCTGAAATTGTTTGGTTGCATACTATTATGATTTCCGTACGCTCTATTGTTGCCCATCTTACTCTTAGCTTATATCCTCACAATGACGTAATAAACTTCTTAGGTGGACGAGGCAGCCTTTGAGACAGACGAAGAGAAAGCATTATGGAATTCTTTCTTGTCGGTTCAAAACAAAATATGGCATGGTACTTGTATCTTTCTCCAAAAGATTTCCAATCTGTTTTAAGAGTTGAATAACTTTGTTAGCATATTAAGTAACCTTGAACTCACTTCCTGGTGGCTCTCCTAGGTATTGAGGTTGATGAGTTTGTTGAAGTATCGTCACAGCTACTACAACCCCTCGAGGATTTCTTCAATCATGTGTTTGTGATGGTGGTATGAATCCTCCTTTACCATTTGCTTGTACCACTTGCAACTTCACAGCTCGTACCTTGTACCTTGAACGTGTGTATACTCGTATGCATGTGTAAATTAGGATAGATTGGACAAGCATCCTTGAGGTTTAATGCATTCTAACAGAAACCTTGAACTTGCAGAACTGAACAGTCCGACTCTAGTAAGACTCATTAGATGAGGGAATTGAATATTAGACTCCTTGCGGCAGCCATGTCGTTTGAAATTACATTTTGATAATTCTCAAGTGCTCGATCATTTTTATGGTCAATCGAGTTGAAACAAGAAAACAAAACTCAATTTGTGTTTTTTGACGTATACATGTACACAGGAAGAAGAAAGAATTCGGAAGAACAGGCTTGCGTTGCTGAAGAAAGTTTCCGACCTTCCAAGAGGAATAGCCGACCTGTCAATTTTGCCTGGATTTTGAGTTGTGTGTTTCTTCTTGTCATTTATTAGCAAAGGGACATCATTTTTCGCAGAATTGAATCTCTAACTCCCAAAGTCTCAGGGTTGTATTTGTCTTCCGAATAGAATGTTATAATTGTCAGATATGAAGGCACGTTCAATACATTTTTAGTGTGTAACTTGGATGAGTAGGAAATTCATTGTAAAGAATTTTGGTTTTTCTTTCTTTCATGTTTGAAAATCGTCTTATTATTATAATTATTTTCAGTTTAAAGGAAATAGAAAGGAGAGACGAAGATAATTAACATGATATATGTTACCGCTGTCTTTAAGTTTTCAATTATCAAACAAAGTTTTCAATTTTAAAAAATAATAATATTAAAATTAAAATGCCTCTGTAACGGTATTCAGCGTCACAGATACGATTAATACGCAATTATTAATTGAAAGAGGCGGGCAAGAAAACGACATATTTCAGTCTTATCCATTTTTCTTAAAATACACAGAGACAACGACACCATTCACTAGTTGATTGAGTAGGGCCCACCGAAAGCCTAATCCCAACCACGTCAACTGCGAGAGATTTTTCAGTGTGATCGCCACACGGGATGGTACATTACATGATGTATCATCCGTATCCTCGTCACAACTAAAAACTCAAAATTTCTCGTCAACAGCCCCGATGATACCATGTTGTTGCTTCCAATAATACAAGCTGAAACAACACGTGAAATTTAATGATTTGGGGAAACATTTCACTTTTACAAATCACGTGCATTTTAAGCGTTTATTTTCATTTGTAGTTCGGTTTGTTTATTTTCTTTTAGCTTTTTGTTAGGGATTGACTTTCCATTATATTATTTTTCACCCTTCATTTGTAACTCCAAGAAAAAAGAGAAAATCAAGTTGGACAAATTAATTGACAATGAAATATTTCATTCCAATTCGTTCATGCTATTTTTACCTTCTTCATTAGATGACAATTCTTGGTCGCTATTATACGATCCGCTCTTTTGTTAAGTGCAATTGGATTGTTGAAGATTGATTTTTCTCCAAATCTGTCCATTGTTCTGCATGTTCTTCTTGCCTATATGCTGCAGAATTTGTGGTGATTTAGGGATATCAGTTTACTAAGATTTAGTTGTTTCAGGGTTTTGTATGAGTTTTGATACAACGATATTATTTACACTAATGTGATTTAGGCTAAACCAACGGGCCCAAAAATGTCACCCACCAATCCAATCAAGTCTCAAGGCTCAACTGTCATGCAAAGCCTACATTTAAGCCCAAATGCATGCCAAGGCACGACATCAACGATGAATATATTTACAAACATGCCATGCTACGATGATTAAGCCGGATACTCACACCATGCTCATGCTTATTCATCACGCTATGCTTCCTTAGTCACTATTCATGCTAAGCCCAAGTCACATATTCAGGGCTTGTCAAGTGGATTGTGGTGTGGATGGTTACAGAAGGTTATTGGGCCTACGTGGAATCGGGGTCATGGAAGACTTTGGGTTGCTTGAGGGCCCAAAGATCCAAGCTCGTACCCTTTGTATTTCACGCTGGCATCTTTGAGAGAACTAGCCTAGTTTACCCGTTTCCCTAGCAAGCCAACTTCCTTAGTTAGGACTAAACTAGATTCTAGCATTAAATGCATGTTAAGCCCATCAAGTCAGACATTTAATGTTGACTTTCCCTTCCCAGCCTGCACAGACAACCATGAGGCGTGCTACTAGAATTAGCTCATGTGGAAGACCGCCCTAGGAAAGGCGCGTCTCGGGAAGAAGTAAATTGCAGGTCTCAACATTGCAACTATCTTACACAAAAAGGGAATAATAGGAGGCCTAGAGAGGAAGAAGGGAAGACCAAGACACAAAGGGAGATTCTTTTGAAGCCTAGAGAAGAACCCTTCATCTACAAAATGAGGGAGAGAAAAGCCATTACAGAGGGGATTGGAGGAACATGCAAAGTAACACAAAGAGAGATAGGAGAACGCATGAAGACAGAACCACCCAGGAAATAAGCCTATAGAGTTCCAGTTAGCCCATAATTATACTCCAAGTCTCAAGCATCACCATCCATGCAACCTTAGTAATTCCCATACCCTTCCATCAAACATCTCGACCATTAGAAGCCTTACTATCATCCTAGGAAAGCCCAGATTATCCAGTCAAGAATGTAATGTGTTTATGCAAATTTCTTATCTCTCATGTTAAACTGATAATCTTCCACACGATACTTCACTTGAGTAAGTCATTATCTTGATTTTTCACGCTATCTTCGAGTTGTTGATGTTACCGGGGTATTATTTTAATCTCTCACACTATCTTTCACGCTATCTTCGGGCTCTTGATGTTTACGCTATCATTTTTAGGCATGCGCATATAAACGAGCACTAAATAATAATAATAATATTATAATGGGCGACGATAGGAGAACAAAAACCAACAATAAATTGAGCATTTCAGATTAGGGTTTTTCTCTCTCCTTTTCTCTTCCTCTCTCCCCCTCTCTAACCTCTAAAGCCTCAATCTTTCAGATCTCTCTCTTCTTAGTCTCGATATTATCTTCATCTCAATACATCCATGGAGATATTGGTAAGGTAGGGTCTCTCTGTCGCCTCTGACAGCAAGCATCTCGCGGATTTTAGGGTTTTTGTGGTGGGTTTATTGAAGAAATGGCGACCATGAACCCGTTTGATTTGTTGGGTGACGATGATGCCGAGGACCCGTCGCAGCTGATCGCAGCTCAGCAGCAGAAACTGGCTGCGGCGCCCAAGAAGGCGGTCCCGGCTCAGTCGGCCAAGGCAGGGGTTCAGGGTCAAGAGACCAAGCCGGCCAAGCTGCCTTCCAAGCCTGCACCTCCTGCTCAGGCTGGTGAGCTTCCGATTGTCGCTTTATATCTAGTTCTTTAGTGAATGTGTTCTTGTTTGTTTGGTTTTTGTGAGGTTTCTTGGCATTTTGTTTATCAACTGGAAGTGGTTGTAATGGCGAAGTGATGATTGGAAATGGTTTGCCTTCTGTTTGTGTTGATTTGGGTTTTGTGTAATCTTGGATTCTTTCCTTTTTCTTCATTGAGATTTAATTTTCCGATGTCGTTTACAGCTTTGAATGTTCCATGAATTTTGAATGGTGGCTGTTTGTGGATTCTGTTATTTTGAAGAGGGAAACTATGGATTGGATTGTTATTTGGTACATACTTTTATAGTTATAAATTTTATACATTCACACCCACTCAAATGTATGTATTTATGTATGTTCGGGCGCTTTTGTGTACATGTGTTGATAAAGTACACCATGTATATTTGGCTAAATGCATAATGTACTTTCATTTAGGGATGCATGTTTTTCTCAGAAGAATGCACAAAAGACAGCACCCAGAAAGATACTTTTGTATGTACATGCATAAATTAATAGTGGGCTTGTTTAGCTTTTGTTTTTCTTACTGGTTATTTTTTCTTGTGGGTGGAAGAGTGGGACTCGTGTTTTTGTCATGACTATGTTTAGGAGTATTGTCTTGTGTTTGCATTTAAAATCACTTTTTGAATCAGGGAAATTTTGGTTTTATTTTCTTTTGTTCTCTTTCCCTGAAGCTTGGAAGTTGGGGAAAATAATAATGTGGAAAGTTGTATTTCACATTATAAATGTACAATATGAAACCGTTTCTGTGGGAACCAAGTTTCAGAATTTCAGTGATACTTTTTTGTTGAAATTGCTCTCTGTTACTATTTGTTTTAAGTAGTTGTTTCTTCCTGAGCAGTTAGGGATGCAAAGAATGAAGCTGGTCGCGGGGGAGGTCGTGGAGGTGGTCGTGGATATGGTTATAGCCGTGGACGTGGTGGTGGTGGTGATGGTGGTTACAATCGCGAATCAGCCAATTACGAGAACACATTCAGCAACAGTGGAGCTCCTGCTGGCCAAGCTGCTCATGAAGATGGTGATGGGAAGGAAAGACGTGGCTATGGCGGATCCCGCGGTCTTTACCGTGGTGGTCGCCGCGGTGGTTTTGGAAATGGGGAGGTTGGTGATGGGGAACGCCGCAGGGTATATGAACGCCGTAGTGGGACTGGACGCGGGTAAATATACTTTTAGCTTTCCATTTTATTACATTAGATATTCATAAAGTTCTGAGGCTTAATGTATTTTAATTTTTTGTTTTGTTTGCAGAAGTGAAGTCAAACGTGAAGGTTCTGGTCGTGGCAACTGGGGAGCACAAGCTGATGAACTTTCTGAGTAAATGCACCTCTCTTGCAATCCAATTGCAGTGCCACACCAAAATCCATTTTAATACCTTGTTTTATTTGGTTGACACTTGAAATACATTTTAATTATGTTGGCGACCTTGATGTCTAACATTTTTTTTGTACATAGGGTGACCGAAGAAGTTGCTAATGTAACTGAAAAGAATTTAGGTGATGAGAAGCCTGTGGAAGAGGGAGATGCAGCAGATGGCAACAAGGATACCCCTGCTAATGAACCTGAAGAAAAAGAACCTAAGGATAAGGTGAGCATCTTCTTTTTTATTTTCATTTTTGTTGCAGCATCTCCAATGTATTAAAAAGCGGAGGCGTGAAGCAAAATTTTAATATATTATATATAAGTATATTTATAACATTCAACACTCTGTAAAAACAAATATAATTATAACCAAAGGTCAAAGATAATATCATCTTCTTTACTACCAAGTCTAGTTGTACTTGGTAACTATGTCATATAGTCTTAAAATGTAGTAATTATTTATTTTATTGTAAGCAATTATCGAGAACTTCAAGGAAAATAAGGATGAGTGGTCGCAATTATAGGAATTTTCAAGCGAATTAAAGGCTGAATATTGCTTTATAAGTAATTCAAAAGGAAATAAATGCTGAGTGGAGTAGTTATAGGGTATTTAAAATGAAATAAAAGCTGAGTGGAGCAATTATTATGGGAATTTAAAGGAAAATAAAGGGTTGAGTGGAGCAATTATAGGGAACTTCAAATGAAATAAAGGCTGAGTGGAGAAAACATTTTGGAAATTTATGGGATTTGGAGAGAGAGACTCTCCTTCTTTGTTGAAAACGGCAGAAAAACATTTTAGAAAACCTGGATTTTGAAGAAAAAAAGCGCAGATGAATGCCTCGGACTCCCTGAGCTCTGCCGCCCTATGAAATCCTTATGTAAATGTAAATGCTGCAAAAATTTGTACTATATGAGAATTTCATAATAGGAACCCAAGTAAGTGGTTTTTTTTTTCCTGTCTTGCTAAAGAAAATATCTGATTAGTTTAATTTATTTCTGCATTGAACTGTGAAAATTCTCCTTGTTTGCTTTGTGTGGAACAATTACTTTGTTGCATCAATTATTTTGTTGAACAATCTTTTGTCCCTGTACTTAGCTGCAAATTTTTATTAAATGCAGTCTTTTATGTGAAACCAGCTATGGTTGATGATTAGTTTGATGAACATAAAAATTTGGTATTAGATCTTTGTCTTGCCTTTTATTCAGTCAATAATAATATGCTTCTCTAGCCTTTCAGCTTTGTTATCCGCGGTTTGTGATTTTTTATGGTTCTTGAATAGGAAATGACACTTGAAGAGTATGAGAAGGTGCT
Source organism: Cotoneaster glaucophyllus (assembly GCA_036320875.1). NCBI lineage: Eukaryota > Viridiplantae > Streptophyta > Magnoliopsida > Rosales > Rosaceae > Cotoneaster > Cotoneaster glaucophyllus. Next base: position 10,763,483 of record CM070070.1, read on the forward strand.
CGAGGAGAAGAGGAAGGCCCTTCAGGCACTCAAGACTACTGAGGAAAGAAAGGTTGATGCTAAGGAATTTGAATCATTCCAACAGCTATCAAACAAGAAGGCCAATGATGAAATCTTCATTAAATTGGTGAGATCCTCTGGTCCTTTGTAGAAGTATCTTAGTCCATGTTTGTCTTGTGGAACTTAGCATCACATTAACAGTCCATTCCACTTGACCTTTTCTTCTTCACAGGGCTCTGACAAGGATAAGAAGAAAGACGCTGAGAAGGAAGAAAAATCCAAAAAGGTACTACTGCCATTACCTTGCTTGGGAGTCGCCCTCTATTTATTAATTAATTTTATTCTCAATCCTGGCTACCTTCTATGCCTCTGGCTTCTAGGAAGACTAGTTTCCCCGACCTTCTATTTTTTTTTTGCCATTTTGGTGTTGGAAACTTTTGCCAGTGCCTTAATGAAAAAATGCCATACACTTTTCTCGCATGCTTGTGTAAGAAACTTCGAAGGCATACACTTTTCTGTATCTGAATTTCTATTACACACTCATTCGGATTTTCGTGGCCTTTGAATGTCTAAGGCATACCAAATTCCTGCTCAGGTATGACGCTATTGGATCTTCCCCCTCGATGTCTGCACTGCTGCTTCTCCCCCCCCCCCCCCCCCCCCCCCCCCCCCCCCCCCCCCCCCCCCCCCCCCCCCCCCCCCCCCCCCCCCCCCCCCCCCCCCCCCCCCCCCCCCCCCCCCCCCCCCCCCCCCCCCCCCCCCCCCCCCCCCCCCCCCCCCCCCCCCCCCCCCCCCTCCTTTCAAATAGAACCCAGTCCTGTTTCAGTGCAGTTAATACACATGTACACATGGGTATTTCTGCTAGGGATTTTCTCCAATGCTGGGTGTGTGTTATGGTGGTGATGCAGGATGTGAATCCTGATCTTCTGATCAGTTGCTTTTGACGAGATCACTCACATCATGCAACACTTATCCCGTGTTGGTGAAGGTTCATTTTTGCATTTGTAGTTGAAGGAAAAAAAAAAAAAAAAAAAAACTAGTTAATGCTATTATTCCTAGCAATTCCTTAGTCCATTTAGCAATCATTGCACCAGATCTTTTGAAGTGTGCCATAACGTGTTTGATCTCGTTGAACTATGTGGGGTGGACAGACCACCATGATTTGATATGTTAGCTGGTATGGCTCAAAGAATTATATTTGTGATGCAGTCTCCAAATTTCCTGATATATTTTGTTCGGCATGAAATTGTTTTTCCATTGACATGCCCTCGGTGGTGTTTTCTCTGGACATTACGAGAACATGCATGTTGGTTGCGTCTGTGACACGTGTGCTGCTCTTTCAATTGATTTACTTTGCTCATGCTCTCCTCCATGGATCACTCTGAAATGCGGTTATCTTATTCTTGTGGCCCTAGTCTGTCAGCATCAATGAGTTCTTAAAGCCTGCTGAAGGAGAGAGATCCTACAACCCAGGTGGTCGTGGCCGTGGCCGTGGTCGTGGTTCAAGAGGAGGAGGGTTTAGCGGCAATTACTCGCATAGCAGTGTGGCAGCCCCATCCATTGAAGATCCTGGGCAGTTCCCTACCTTGGGCGGCAAGTGAGTTTCATAAGAACCCTACCTACATTCTCAGTGGCATTCGATTTTTGGGTTCTTTCCTTTCATCTGAAGCAGGAAATTAGCTAGAATAATTGGGTTTCCTGTATTAATTTTTTTTTTTTAAAAGAAATTTAATGACTTAAAACTGTAAATTTCAATTTCATATGTCCCCAGTAGTTTTTTTTTTCTCTCTTTTTAAATTTTTATGCAATGTGACTTGGTTTTATGACTTTGGGGCATGTGAACATCCTTGACCAGTTTTGCTTTCGAATAGATTGTATTTGACTTATCGTCTCTGGAATTGGCTATTATTTTTCCTACTTGGTAACCCAGGAGCTGTGTTTTGCGTTATTCCGTTTTATTTTTATAGCGGTGGTGAGATATTTTAATCTGTATGGTCCGCCACAGTGCTCAGGAGATGAGCATTGTCACGGACCATACATTATGCATGCATGCTAAGTTTGTTGTAGATGGCATGTACTTATCGATAAGATGTGTTGGTGGAAAATGCTGCTGTCGGATGTTATATGCTTATAATTTAGATGTGATGTAGATTTTAGGGTTTTGTATCACTTGATTTGGGTTATGGGTTTCAGAAAGAACATACTGATATCTAAACACGGTTGGGAGGATCAGATCTATCATCTTAATTCCGTGACATTTGAAGTTTCGTTAGTATTCAACAAACCCAGAAAATGTTGGCTTTCTACCACCAGTTTAGGGTCCGTCTGGGAATACATATTTGGGAGGACACTAATGCTAAAAGTGCTTTGAGTGCTTCTGTTTGAAGCATTTCAAATTTTTTATTCAAAATGCAAGTGCTTTATGAAAAAGTATTTGAATTGTTTTTTTGAATACAGAAACACTCGACTTTTTGAAAAAGTATTTGAATAAGAAATGCGAATTCTATAGATTGTGGTTGGCCTTTGGTCATTCAGTGGAAGACAGGTAGAATCTTTATTTTAAAGAGAACGGAATAGTTTCGTACCTCCAGGCAAATGAGTATCATGTGGATAGTCTTTATCTCAAGTGGGGTCGGATGTAAGAATTTTAGAATATCACCGTGCTTAATTTTGCGCCAAGTTTTCCGTTAGCTTCCACTCGTCCATGTCTTATCTCAAAGCCTATTTCCAAGGCTTCTTAGGTCTTTACTCTTTTTGCCCCGAGTATGTCTCATAATCGTATTTTCAAATTGAAGTATTTGTAGGTCATTGTTTCACATGTCCAAACTACCTTAATTGATTTTTTTCTCATTTTATCTTCAATTGCGGCCACTCCTACTTTACCTAAGATATTCTCGTTCTTACTCATGTTCTTTCTCTCGTTCTTACTCATGTTCTTTCTCGTTTGGCCACACATCCAACGAAACATTCTCATCTCTGTTACACTCATTTTTTGCACGTGTTGATGATTGAAAGCTTCAACATTCTGTGCAGTAAAGCATTGATAGCCTTATTGTCGTCCTATAAATTTCCTTGAGCTTTAGTGGTATACGACGTTGCACAACACACTCAATGCTCTTTTCCACCTTATCCATCCAACTTGTATATAATTGAGATCTCCATCCAATTATGCGTTCTTTAGCAAGATAGATTCAAGATAACGAAAGCGTAGTGAACTCCCAGATCTCCAATCCTCACCCTATCTCATTTAGACCCCCATTCCTACTGAACTTGCAGTACATGTATTATATCTTTGACCTACATAGATGAAGACCTTTAGATTCCAACACTTCCCGCCAAAGGTTAAGCTTCATATTTACTCTCTCTTGTTTCATCTATCAACACTATACCATTTGCAAAAATCATACACCAAATGATATCATCTTGAATATGTGCCGTTAACTCATCTATTACCAATGCAAAATGGTAAGGGCTTAAAACTTAGTGTAACCCTATGATTATGAGAAAATTTTTAGTTTGTCTTTCATGAGTTCTTACTCATGTCCTTATTCGATCATACATATCTTTTATTGCTTGGATATATGCTACTCGTGCTCCTTTTCCAAATCCATGGATACCTCACAAATATTATTGGATGGATTACACTTTCAATCCATTATTAATTATTTTGATTTGCTTGAAAGCATAAATCATTAGCTACTTAGTATTACGGTCTAGTGATATTCTTTTTCACTTGTAAGTGGTCTTATATTCGATTCTCGCCAAAGACGAATTTGAATCATATTATTGCCAACCCATTATGAGACTTAGCCCACTTTCCAAACTCCTTAGCGTAAATAATATCGTCTGTTAAAATAAAAAAACATAAATCATATGTATAAAAAAAAAAAATGTAGAGTTGCTCATCTACCCTAAAGAACATCGCATGGGGAAAAGTTTCAGTTTCTGCTGATTAATTTTCTCATATAATGGCATCAAACATGGACTAAAGTCTAAAATATTTAATTATTATTGATTCTTTCCCAAACACAATGATACCAAAAAATACAAAGAAATCCAACTGAAGATTCCCAATCACCCATAATTTTTGCAATAAAAGTTAGACGCCCATCTCAGCCGGCCGTGGCATGGCAAATAGTGAAAAGAAACCCTCCAACTCCCAACTCCATCACATAATATATAACAATGGCCCTCTACCACAATAGTAAAGAGAAGTATTGCTCTTGCACCACAATGTGATTTTGAACCCCGTGAACTCTCTAATATAATAAATTTATCGTTTGACAATATATTTATGAGCGGATTGCATGAGCAGAGAGGGAGTTTAGCAAATACGCGAGGAAGGTAAAGCTTTTAAGATTTCTGTATTTTGTTAGCCTGCATTTTGTGCAATATGAGTAGATTATTGAGATCTAATTCAATGGCCAGCACTAGCTCCTTATCCAGTTTAAATAGAATTTCAGACATAGTAAATGAATAACAAAAACCAGAATTTCAAACAGATGACAATGTCGACTTTGAGATTGGAATATCCTCAAGGTTTCTAGTAAAAACATTTACAAAAAGAAATTGTCAGTAGCCTCTTTTAGAAGTGAACATCACGTCAAAACAGTTGAAAAAATTTATGCCCTTAGTAAAGAACATGAAACTTATCAATTATTTACACCAGAACAAATCAAAACTCATAGAAAAGATGGTTACAATTGCATTCACATAGGTCTAGTCCAAATAGCAATCAAGCCCTTAACAAGAAGAGGCCTCAATACCTCTATATTGTTATGTCTACGAGATGCAGGATTCACTGACTTCAATGATAGCATTCTTGAAATGATTGAGTCAAGTCTTTATAACGGACCAATTCATTTTGATTGTTTCCCAGATCTCACAATAAGTCTTTCAGATCCCCACATGTTGAAAGCACTCACATTAAACATAAAAATTTAAGGGTACCAAGTCCTTGAAAGAGTCCAACCACTAGCTTTAATTTTTAGAGTTTACTACAAAGTCACAAGAACAAACATGAATTTCCAAGCCTTAGTCAAAAGTCCTAAAGACCATACACTCCTGATACAAACCAATCAAGAAAATGCCAATATCAAAATTACCAGAACAATTAGGTGGTCAGATATCAATCTACCTTCAGATTGGTGTTTGATTAATGAAAGCAAACCAGTAAGCGTACAAAATAGCTTAGTCAACCTAGACAACATAGAACAATATTTTGACGGAATAGTTAAAATTAAGTGTCCACCTCCATGAGTTAGCCAAGTCACAAAGATATTTAGAACCACAAAGAAATTCTTTTTTTGGATCCACATCAGCTGAAATGGTGAGTCGAGAACAAGATTTAATCAACTCCTTAGTTAATAGAAAATTAAAAGCAGCAGAGACTAGCTCAGCAATCACTCAACAAGAATTAATTAATGATTTAATCAACATGAAACTAAAAACGGTAGAAACAAATTCTCAAGTTACACACCCACAATACCAGCCTAATACCCATAATCAAGGAGAACAAACCTCCCTAACAAAATCCGACTTTGAAGCAAGTCAAGCCAGTCACCAACTATTAGTCTTAAATAAACCATTCAAAATTCGATGGAAGAAACTCAATGCTGACATTGAAGCAACAAAAAATATTCCTAGAAGGAATGTTTTTTGAGAAAATATACAAAAGAGCAAAAATTGGACATTTACAATAAATGGACCAATTTCATGAAAAAGCACAGATTTGAAGTATTTTTCTTCGTTGTCGTTGAAAAATATTATGAGCCTGAAAAGAAGTTAGAAGTCATCACCAAAGAAAATTGGGTTAAAGAATACAAAACCATAGTGTCACATCCCGGCCCGGGCTCCACCATAACCCGGGCTCGACTCCATCGTAGCATGATATTGTTCGCTTTGGGCCCCGGCCACGTCCTCACGGTTTTGTTTCTGGGAACTCACAAGAGAACTTCCCAGTGGGTCATCCATCATGGGATTGCTCTCGCGTGAACTCGCTTAACTTTTCAGTTCCGATGGAATCCGAAGCCAGTGAGCTCCCAAAAGGCCTCGTGCTAGGTAGAGATGAGAATATACATATAAGGCTTACAGGATTCACACCCTTGGGCGGTGTGGGATCTTACACATAGACTCCTCTAGTCACCCTCCACAAGAAACAATTTTAATTACAACTGCAACACACAAGTCCCAGCCACTCCTTTTAAACTTCCTAAAGAAGATGTAGGAGTCAAGCAGTGATAGAGCAAAATAATTACATAAACCAGAGTTTGCATACCATAGGAACACAGTTAGATAAAATAGAAACTAAAATAGACACTTTCACATCCCAAACCAACAATTAGGGAAAAACCCTTAGTCAACTTTCTAGAGTCTTCATCTAACTCAACAACTTTGAAAACAATTTCCACAAACCAAAAAAATAGATCAAATGTTACAAGAGTTAAAACAAGAAAAAACAGTCAATGTTTTACAACACCAGATGAATCTCAGTCAGAAACATCTTCTGCAATATGAGATTCAGAAGGCGATAGTGAAACAAATTCCATCCAAAGAGTAGAAGAAGCTTTTCAAAATCTTGACTAAAATGAATCATAAACAAAAGAGTCAACCCAACAACTCTTACCAAAAATTGGTATCCAAGGCCAATGCCTCCAGATATTCAATTTGAGGAAAGAAAAATTCATTAATGGATTACCAAATCCATTTGCCCATAAAATCAGAAGTGTTTTAGTTAATGAAGAAGGTATCATACCATATCATACCCTTACTTATGGAAATATTATTAATATTATCCAAAAAGAAGGATTGAAAATGTGTATTGATATGAAAATTACGAAACAAGTCAACAAAGACAAGTCAATAGCCAAATACGAATTAAGAACATTTTGTGAACAATACGGATTAGCTTCTATTGCTCCATCTAACAAAAAGAAAAAATCAGAAGCCTACAATAGGTATCCAAATAGGTACTCCAGTAGAAGACACCCAAAATATAACAAGTTCAAAAATAAGAGGAAACCCTCAGGAAAACTCCACTCCAAAAATCAAGAACAAAAAGGGAATTGCTACAAGTGTGGAAAATTTGGTCATTATGCGAAGAAATGTAGAGTTAAGAAAACAATCAACCAGTTGAAAATCTCTGAGGAAGAGAAAACCCAGTTAATCCAGGTCTTAGAATTAAGAGACACAGACAATAGTCAATCCGAAGATGATTTAGAATCTAATTCATCTTCTCCCAATCACTCCTCAAGTAGCCTTTCATCCCCTGACATAAAGATAGGATGCACATATACTTGTTGTAAGAGAATTTCAGTCCTTAATAAACAAGAAGAACAAGAAAATCTTCTTATCGAGTTAAGTAGTAAAGTAGATGATCCTGAGTTAAAATAATTTTACTTAAACAAGCTTAAGAAGTTAGTCTCCCAAGAAGAAACCGGTACTAGTCAACCACAAGCAACCCCAAAAAATTGTCTTCGCACAACCCTGGAAAGGTTTAATAAGGCTAAGAAAGAAATTACAGTCAAAGACCTACAAAGAGAAGTCAACAAAATTAAGGAAGAAATTAAGTCCTTAAGATAAAAAAAAACATAGAAATCCACTCACATCTCAGTAGTATCCAAACACAAGCATTCCTTAACAATTATGATAAAGAACACAATAGTTCTTCCTCCGACCAAGAATCAGAATCCAAGTCCACATAAAACTCAACAGAAAGCCTAGTTTTAGGATTACTACAAAAAATTAGGATCCAAAAATGGTATTCTAAAATAAAAATAATAATTGAAGACTTCCAGTTAGAAACAATTGCCTTAATTGACTCAAGTGCAGACTTGAATTGTATTCAACAATGTCTAATTCTCACTAAATATTTTCATAAATCAACAGAAATCCTTAGTGCGGCAAACCAGTCACCAATGCAGTTGAAATATGAAATCTCAAAAGCCCATGTTTGTCAAAACAATGTTTGTTTTAAAACCCCATTTGTTTTGATAAAAAAAAAAAAACATTTCAGAACTAGTCATTTTAGGTGTCCCCTTCATAACTCTCTTATATCCTTTTAAGGTACACCATAACCGTATAACCACAGAATGTTAGGACAAAAAATCACAATTGAATTCTGCACGGAAACAGATCTCAAAAAATTAAGACAATTATAAAAAGATAGCATATCAAAAACCATCAATTTAGTTAGCAAAAAATCACAAGAAGTTAAGTTCTTAAAAGAAGAAATTAACTACAAAAGAATTGAAGAACAATTAACAAATAAATCTTTGTCACAAAGCATTAACAACTTTCAAAAAAAACTTGTTAATGAAACTTGTTCGGATATTTCCAATGCCTTTTGGCACAGAAAACAACACATTGTTAAACTTTCTTACAATAAGGAATTTAATGAAAAGAAAATACCAACAAAAGGCAGACCAATTCAAATAAGTCAAGAAGTTATGGAATTCTGCAAAACGGAAATCCAAGAACTTCTCAATAAAGGAATCATTACGAAAAGTAAATCACCCTGGTCTTGTCATGCTTTTTATGCCCAGAAAAACGCTGAATTAGAAAGAGGAACACCTAGGTTAGTTATTAATTACAAACCTCTTAATGAAGTCTTGGAATGGATACGATATCCAATTCCTAACAAAAGAGATTTAATTAAGAGACTTAGTCAAGGTGTAATCTTCTCAAAATTTGACATGAAGTCTGGATTTTGGCAGATTCAAAAACATGAGGATGACAAATACAAAACTGCATTTGTCACTCATTTCGGCCATTATGAATGGAATGTAATGCCACTCGGTCTCAAGAATGCACTCAGTGAGTTTTAGAATATCATGAATGAAATATTTAATCAATACAGTCATTTCTCAATTGTTTACATTGATGATGTTCTCATTTATTCCAAATCGATAGATGAGCATTGGAAGCATTTAAATATGTTTGCTAGGATAATTAAGTCAAATGGATTAGTTGTTTCAGCAACCAAAATTACGTTATTCCAGACCAAAATTAGATTTTTATGTTACAATATCCATCAGTCAACCATTCAACCAATAGATAGAGTAATTCAGTTTGCAAATAAGTTCCCAAATGAAATCACTGACAAAACCCAATTACAGAGATTTCTAGGATCTTTAAATTATGTTGCAGAATTTCATCCACATCTTAGGCAACAATGCAAACCTTTGTTTGATCGTCTAGAAGAAAATCCTTCATCATGGTCCAATACTCATACTTCCATAGTCAAACAAATCAAGTCACATGTTAAGACATTGTCCTATCTTGGCATTCCAACTCCTAATTATTTCAAAATTGTTGAAACTGATGCCTCTGAAATTGGTTATGGAAGTATTCTCAAACAGTCAATTTCTTCTGGATCTCCTGAACAAATTGTTCATTTCCATTCAGGAGTATAAAATCCAGCACAAAGTAATTATAGTACTATTAGGAAAGAAATATTATCTATATTATTATGCATTAGTAAATTTCAAGATGATTTATTAAATCAAAATTTTTTAGTCAGAGTCGATTGCAAATCTGCAATGCATGTTTTACAAAAAGATGTTCAAAATATTGCATTAAAACAGATTTTTGCACGATGGCAAGCTATATTAAGTATTTTTTATTTTGAAATCGAAGACATCATAGTCAAAATTGCATCCCTGATTTCCTAACCAGAGAATTTATGCAGGGGAAGAATGACAGCAAGAAGACTTGATCAGAGGAGGCTTCCAACCACTCTACCACCACTACCAGTAAAACAAGAATCAAGCCCAGATTCTTCATCGGCCTTAGCCATTACCCACCGTTTCACTAATTCAGTCCCTTAGATTCCACAATAGGAAACCTTAGGCCAAATTATCAGTCATCACGTCCTAATTACCAAACGGCATTAGTCAGTCAATATGATCCTTATTCAACCCCTACATACCAATCATCATCATCTCAACTAGTCAGTTATACTAAAACATCACCGTATGTCAGGAAAAATCCCAATGAATATCTTTTTAGCATCCCTTTCAATCTCAATCAGGAACAAACACCAGAAAAATTAGCCAAAGCCATATTTCCACCTAATTTCCATTATATATATATAACAACAGAAAATTCCACAAGTAAATTAACACAAACTGCAGATTTAATTCATAAGTTCGCCAAAAAGGGTTGGTTTAATTCAAAAGTTGAGAAACGAAACCCCCCAACTCAATCACATCATACATAACAACAGAAAACTCCACAAATAAATTAACACAAATTGCAAATTTAATTCACAAGTTTGTCAACGAGGGTTGGTTTAATTCAAAAATTGAGATTCCAAAGACAACTTTTTGGATTAAAGTTTGAAGCACTAGTAGACGCACCATTTTGTTTGTTGGCCTCATCGGATAAACGGTCCTTGTGATCATAAGGTATTCGGAAGATAATTTATATGGTAAATCAAATTGGGTTTGAGCGAAAGGTATGTATTTGTTTTGGTTTCTGATTGATGTTGTTCCGTTCAATATATACTACTACTTTCCGAATCGTGTAACAATTAATCAGATTCCATTTGTTATTGAGCAAGCCACAAGAAAACAAACGTCAATGGCAGATCGTCAAACAATGTGCATTAGGGATTGGACACCATACCGGCCAAATAATTCAAAGTTCAGATTGGCCTAACTAAATTAATCAGAGTGGTTTGGTTCGGTTTCAAAGACTATTAAACTGAATTAAACGAATCTGTGATTAGTTTAGTTTGTTCGGCGGACCTATTCGAAAACAGCTTAAGCCAAACCAAACCCTTTACGTTAATTTTATTATTTGTTGACCCTAGATATAATTTGGTTATGACCATTTATAATTATATTCCATCACACACAATAATGCCAATCGTTAACATATTATTATATTTCGTAGTTTGTCATTTTGATCGCATACTGCCAATCATTCATAGTTGAGATGTCTCACTTTTAGGTTATAAAAAAACGGTGCTCGTTTTATAATTTGGGTGGAATAGTAAAGTCATGTGACGGTGTAAGATCCCACATCGTCCAGGGGTGTGGATCCTGTAAGCCTTATATGCATATTCTCATCTCTACCTAGCACAAGGCCTTTTGGGAGCTCACTGGCTTCGGGTTCTGAAGGAACTCCGAAGTTAAGCGAGAATGGGCCAGAGCATTCCCAGGATGGGTGACCCACTGGGAAGTTCTGCTCGCGTGAGTTCCCAGAAACAAAATAGTGAGGGCGTGGTCGGGGCCCAAAGCGGACAATATCATGCTACGGCGGAGTCGAGCCCGGGATGTGGTGGGGGCCCAGGGCCGGGATGTGATAATTTTGATATCAGAGCCAATCCCTGGCCGGAAGTGTGCCGACGAGGACGTCGGGCCCCTAAGGGGGGTGGATTGTAAGATCCCACATCGCCCATGGGTGTGGATCCTGTAAGCCTTATATGTATATTCTCATCTCTACCTAGCACGAGGCATTTTGGGAGCTCACTGGTTTCGGGTTCCGTAGGAACTCCGAAGTTAAGCGAGCATGAGCCAGAGCATTCCCATGATGGGTGACCCACTGGGAAGTTCTGCTCGCGTGAGTTCCCAGAAACAAAATCGTGAGGGCGTGGTCGGGGCCCAAAGCGGACAATATCGTGCTACGGCGGAGTCGAGCCCGGGATGTGGTGGGGGCCCGGGCCGGCATGTGACAGACGATGTTCCAAGTACACCATAAAATTGCTTTGAAGAAAAGTAAGAAGATAAAACGGTCCAAAACTTCGAATCCGGATCCTTTTTATGAGGATTCTGAGAATCCGTGAATCATATACATCGTGAGGTTAGAAATCATTTTAAATATTTTTGTTTAAAATTAAATACAAACAGTATCTGACAAAAACTAACTGCACAATATACGATGAATGGACACGATGGATCCCCAAGATCCTCACCAAAAGAATCCGGAGAGGATCTTGTTGGCAAAACTTCAATCGGTTACACGTAGTGCGGTCGAGTGATTATATTAGCACCCTCACACACGACTTTCCAGTGATAATCTTGTTTTAAAACGTCGGTAGCAGGGGTGGGCACAGTTTGGTTCGGTGCGATTTTGAGCGAAACCGAAACCGAAACCGAAACCGAAACCAAATTTTTTTGCGGTTTTGTTCGGTACGGTTTTAAAGCCAAAATCGAAATAAAACCAAACTATTTGGTTCGGTTTTTAAGAAAGAAATGTACATGTTAAAATATACACCTATCTGCGCATAAGACGGTCTCATTTTATACACAATACATTAATTAATGAACGCATGTTAAGAATGAGTACATTGAGTGAGGATGTTTTGATAATCTATTTCCGTCTAAAATTAGGACAATATATGCACAAACAAACCTTCAGCAACTATATATGCAACAAGCAAACTTGATGCAAGCAAACATGCATGAAATGATGAATGATGATATTCTAGTGTGGTTGAGTAGATACTAAATGTATGAAACTCTAACAAACAACCAATTAAAACATGACATCTCATATGGACATCTAATTAAATGTTTATTAATATTTACGGTGCGGTTTGGTTTCGATGTGGTTTTCAAAAGCCAAAATCGAAATCAAACCGTTTCCTACAATGCGGTTCGGTTTCAAAACCGAAATTTCAAAATCGCACAACCAAACGGTTCGGTGTGGTCCGATTTGGTTCGTGTTCCGGTTCCCAATGGCCACCTCTAGTCAGTAGCTTCCAAACAAAAGTGCGCAAAGTTTCAGCATATAGCTCTGCCGAAATTAGTTTGAATTTTCGGCAAGAATCTATCAAAGTAGTGCACCAGCAGGTGCTTGCCGAAATTGCTTTAAAACGTCAATAGATACCAAACGACTTATCTCCATGTTTTCAATCTTTTTTGAAATATTTAATTTGTTTGAATAAGAGAATAGCATATGGCTTCTTATATGCAAACGTAGAGAAAATTGTAGCAATGGTCTCTCGACTTTAATCTAAATGGAGCAATGGTCCCTCAATTAAAAATCCATGATCATTGGTCCTTTAACTCATCAAAGTGTGTAGCTACGGTCTTTTTCGTCAACTCCGTTAAACTTCCATCAAAATGAGTCATGTGCCACGCATGTGAGGTCAGAATCAAGGGAAAAATATGAGAAACTAAATGAAAAAAAATGTAGAAATGGTCCTTCGACTTTAACCCAATTGGAGAAATTGTGCTTCAAAATTATGTCATATATGAGAGGAAGAAGTTTGAACATGTATGGCTCATGAATAAAATAAGGAGTGCTTTAACAACTCCACCGGTTTCTTGGTGTTACACAGTCAATGATTAGGCTAACAAATACATTTTCCAATATTTGTAGATGCATGAGAGAACAAAAGGTGTGGGTTCAAAGGGAACCTAATATCTACATTTTGATGTTCCTTATCTCATGTTAGGTGGCAATGATAGAGCAAAAATAAATACATAGATATAAATGATGAAATCATGCATACATACACACACGTATAGAATGTAGAGGTATTTACGGATTTTTTTCCCCAAACTTGTAAGGAACTGCCAATTTTCTCTAAAACTTTAATTTTAGCCAATTACCCCCGTAAACTTCTATAATTGGCCAATTCCCCCTCCCCCTAAACTTTAATTTTAGCTGATTAACTCCTAAACTTTTGTAATTGGGCAACTTCTCACTTAAACTTTAATTTTAGCCGATTATTCATGAACGTTTATAATTGACCAGTTTATAGTAACGAATTTGTTGAGATGAGTAATTAGTATTCTTATTTGAATTTGGGTCTTGAATTGAAATAGGTGAACCAAGACGACCATGTGAATCAAGTCACAAGTCACGAGGAAGACTAATGAAATGACATCATAACTCCAACATGTTGCTAAAAAAGCAAGACCATAGAGAAGATTCATAGTTGTCCATATTAGGGACAAAATTCAAACAAAAAGTGTACGGATTGAACTAGCGGAAGAGAAGAAGAAGAAGAAAACAATATGGTGTCCACATTAAGAATAAAATTAACTTTTTGCCCTCAAACAGTTGCAATGTGCCATGCACGTGACAAAGATGAATGAAAAATTGGATAAAAAAACTCTAAAATCTAACTCCAGGTGGAAATTGGCCAATTAAAAAAAGCTTAGGGGTAATCGGATAAAATTAAAGTTCAGAAGGAAAATTAGTCAATTATAAAACTTCGGGGGATAATTGACTAAAATTAAAGTCGAGGGGAAAAATTGACTGCCCCTTGTCTACACATGGAAGTATATTGACCTTCTGCTTCATTAGGTTAGCTTAACTTTTGCTAGGGTTTCTGTGTTAATGTATAAGGACATAACAACTAACCTAACCTTTTGCATATACTTTTGCCTATTACACGACAGTTGAGAAAGGGCTACTCTAGTTTTCCTTCTCTATTGTAACAAAGAATTGAGTAATAATATGCATCATCTCCACCGAGTCCTTAACAACTAAGCTATACATAAGAATAATTGTTTTAGTAGTAGGAAAATAGAAGAACCCAAACCAAATAAAGGTGGTGTTGGTAGGTGAATGATTCTCTCTCATTCCTATTTGTATATTACTAACAACTCATTATACTTTCAGCTAGCTGCCTCTCTATATATGACATATTACATGCTCAAGGGTCCTCAGCACTCTTTCTCTCTCTCTCTCTCTCTCTCTCTCTCTCTCTAAACCACACAGAGAAGACTTCAAACATGGCCATTGCAACAGCTCTGCTGATTCTCCTGCTGGCAGCCCCAACAGTGTATGGAGTGCAGCACATTGTAGGTGACTCCTCTGGTTGGAGCACAACAGTAGATTATGACTCTTGGACTGCAAGTAACACCTTCACTGTTGGTGACACTCTTGGTAATCACATGCTCTTCATAACTCATATTATGATTTCTCCTTCTACGCTATAAAATATGGAGCTCATAGGCACTTGAACATGTTTCTCTAACACCTCATGACCTAAAATTTGATCTTACTAGTGTTCAACTATGATAGTTCCCACAAAGTGGATATTGTAAACCAAGCTGACTACGCCAGTTGCAGTTCAAGCAATTCCCTCAAAACCTATGAGGATGGCGCCACGACAATCACCCTCTCCCAACCTGGTCCAGCCTACTTCATATGTCCTTCTGCAGGTCACTGTGCTAATGGCATGAGGCTTTCAGTCAATGTTGTAGCAGCTGGCACCCCAAGTGGTACTCCGTCAACCACCCCATCTACACCCACCACTCCTGGAAGCATTGATTCACCACCGCCACCGCCACCACCTCCTAAGGGAGCAGCAAATACTCTTGACATGAATATGCTTGGGTTTCCACTTGTGTTGGCAACCTTGGTTGCATTCATGGGCTAGGGAGGAGGCAGTGCTATTGATCTTTGTTTTTTTTTTGTTCTTTTTCTTTTTCTAGTTTAATAATTGACCAAATCTTCTTGTATTTTGCTGAGTTTGGGTGGTGTTAAGAGATGATAATGTAGATTTTATGTTTATTATGAATGAACAATTGGTTCGTAAACTTTCGGAATCTCTTATCAAATACCAAAGCTTTCTGTATTTATTTGAACCACTTCGAACCCTTTGTCTGATAAACCTTGTATTTTACCCCTACTAATACACTGCCCTGCATTTTTCCTTCAACAATATTTGAATTCGGAAGCTGTGGTTGATTTCGAATACGTGGTGTGGAAGACGCTGCCGGAGACGGTCTGTGAAACTCAATGAAAATATTTGAATTTTGAATGCACGGGGAAGTTACAATTCAATTTTTGTAAATACTGTCCAATTCTGTTGGGCAATAATTAACGGGTCATTTATAACCCAATTTCATCTTAAGCTCGGTTATTAACGGGTCATTTATAACCTAGTTTCACCTTAAGCTCGGTTTGACTGATTTGTTGTCAGCCGTTTAGATTTGTCCGCACATATAGGATCGTTTGAATATTCTTTTAAAATGGTTGAAAACGTTTTTGGTAAAAATGATTTTGAAACCAATTCTTAGTAAAAATACAAGTAAATCCTGAAAAATTACTTAAAGTACTTTCTGAAAGAAGCAGAAAGCATTTCAAGTGCTTTTGGAATCCAAAATATTTTTTTCAAAAACATTTTTAATTATTTTAAAAGTACATCCAAACGAATCAATTGTCCGAAAACACAGGTCCGACCCTCTAAAATAGAGTAAATTGTAGCAAGGGTTCCTTAACTTTAATCAAATTGGAGTAATGGTCCCCCAACTAAAAATTTATTACCATTGGTCCCTCAACTTATCAAAATGTGTAGCTATAGTCCTTTTTCATCTATTTAATCAAAATTTTGTCAAAATAAGTTATGTTGGAATAACCATTTATATAATTAGGGTCCCTCAATTCATCGAAGTGTGATATTATGATCCTTTTCGTCAACTACATCAAAAAATTTGTCAAAACGAGTTATGTTGGAAGGATCATTGCTACAATTTGGTTAAAGTTAAGGGATCATTTCTCGAGTTGAATTAAAGTTGAGGGACCAATGATAATGGATTTTTAGTTGATGGACCATATATGCACGTTTTGATGAGTTGAGGGACCAATGGTAATGAATTTTTAATTGAGGGACCATTACTCCAATTAAGTTAAAGTTTAAGGAATATAGCTATAATTTACTCTCTAATATTAATTTACAATTAAGCCCAGCTCGCGAGTCGCGCGACCCACAAAATTCAACCCCTTTTACCTTCGCCTGAAGTCCTCAAATCTAAACACTCCCCTCCCCCCCACCCCCCTCCCCCCCCTCCTCCTCCTCCTCCTCCCTCCTTTCGTTCCATCTGATTTCAAGGGACAAAAAGCAAGCGAGAGAGACGGGGATGGCCGGAGAGGAAGAGAACAGCGAGTTCTACCTTAGGTACTACGTCGGCCACAAGGGCAAGTTCGGCCACGAGTTCCTGGAGTTCGAGTTTCGACCCGACGGCAAGCTCCGCTACGCCAACAATTCCAACTACAAGAACGACACCATCATCCGCAAGGAGGTCTACGTCACTCCCGCCGTCGTCAGGGAGTGCCGTCGTATCATCTCGGAGAGCGAGGTTCGTCTTCAATTGTAAACCTTTTTGTTTCTGTCACTTGTAATCTCTCTATTTGTTTTGTTTTGGGTTTCAGGGTTTATGGTTTTTTTTTTTATTGATTTGGTGATTAGGGTTTTAGGGTTCGTCTGTTGTTGGGGAAGTTTTGTTGGGGTCGGTGTAATGCTACAATTGCCTACATTGCAAAAAGAAGTTATATATTTTGGTGTTTTATATGAATTATTGGGTGCTGTATTGTTTTTATGTATTGGAATTAGATTATGCAGATTAGGGTTTGTTTTAGGAAATTTTGAGGGGGTTTCTGCGATTTTTATTTATTTAAGGGTGTTTTGTTATGTGGGTTTCTGTTTGTTATGGGAAATTTGATGGGTTAAGTGGAATTTAGCGTAAATGGGATATTCTCTGTTTGGTTTCTCAAATAGGGGGAAGGGAAACAAGGTGGATCTTTCCTGCGTGATTGAGGATATTTTACGGGGGCTGGATTGTTTGGATTGTTACTTGTTAGTGTCTAACTGTTTATTAATTTAATTATTTACGTTATGTTGATTATTTGTTTCCGCATTAGGCCTTGGATTTTGCGTTTGGGTTCTGTGAAAGTTGAGGTCGAGGAAAATAAGGTGGGATTGAGTTTAAGAAGAGTTTTCATGTCTTGTGTTAGGAACGTGAATGCATTTCAGCTTATGACTATTACCCTATATTTGGATTAGGAAATTTAAACTTCCTGTAACTTCGGCTAAATTTGTTAGGTGTGCCCTACAAAATGACTTGATCCAATACATTTGGCAGAACTTTCAAATGACACCTTTCAAGGTTCTATTGTGAAAGTACTTTGTTTAATGTATTTGTAGTGTTTGAGTAGTTCATTGCTGATATCCTTCAGGTGCATTTATACCAATTAAGTGTAAAGTTCCTTGGTACTTTGAAAGCCCCTCATCCAAAACATAGGTTTATGGTCATCTGATTGATGGTTTAGGCTTTTCTATCTCATCCTCGAGGAGTCAGGGGATTGAGAAAAGGTAAAGTATATATGTGTTTGGTTCTTGTAGGATCTAAGCAATTGTGATTTAATGTGGTTGGTTTTAGATGTGATTTAATGTGGCTGGTTTTAGAGGTGATTTAATGTATGGTTTCAGTACTATACTATCATCTTTTGGTTAAAGTTTTTGGGTTTCCTGCTTGGAGGCTGAGAGCATGGAAAATTCAAGATTGGGGAAATGACAAGGAAATTGTGCCTGTCCAGTGGAGGCAAATATTAGATAAAATAAGTGTATTAAGTTAGAAACTGCGAGCTTTTGGTTTCCTAAAGTCATTGATGACTAGTATTTAATAGTAACATTATTGGAGTGTATTTTTGGATTCTCAGGTATTGATAGCAATCTGAAATTTCTTCTAATATTTCAGTTTAACATTAAGTCCACAACATTGAAATTGGGGTATCAAGAGCAAGGAAATCACCTCAAAAGCATGAAGTTCTATTTTTCCATTAATTAATAACACTTGTTTCAGATTGCCATCTAATAAGGTTAAAGGAAACATTATATTGGGTGGAATTAGCTTATGTCTTATTAAAGGATGGAAAACAAACATTCGTTTTATCTTAACTGAACAGTGAAAGTACTTGTCAACACTCACTCCTTACATTGATTATGCATTCAAATTGATTGATCTTGGGAACTGTATTCTTCCCGGAATTTGAGTACTGGAATTCTGTTGTCCTGATTTCCTTAATTGGTTGCATGTTTGCTTCAATTCAGATCATGAAGGAAGATGACGTGAACTGGCCAGAACCTGACCGTGTTGGGCGGCAGGAGCTTGAAATTGTAATGGGGAATGAGCATATCTCCTTCACTACTTCAAAGATCGGATCGCTTGTTGATGTCCAGAGCAGTAAGGATCCTGAAGGTCTTCGTATCTTTTATTATCTCGTTCAGGTTAGTTAATTTGCACTTTCATTTAGTATTAGGAGATGCTTTCCTTTTCTGGATTCTCATTGTATAATGCTGATAGCTCATACATGTCACTGCTGTAATTATGTCCTCCCATAAGCGAGATTTCACCGTGTATAATTGCTGCATGGTATGAGCTTGAGCTTGTTCTGTGGAATACGCTTCTAGTATTCAATGCATTCTTGTATGTTATGTCGTAGATGGAGAGAACATGCTATTATGTGCATATGTAAGTTTTTGAGAATCAGGTGCTTAACAGGGCAGTGCTTTTTCCGCGGATGTTCAAACCGTTTGGTGTTGAATGACTTATCTTATGGAAGAATGATAAGATGGTATATTGTGTCCATTTATGCAATGAAACATCTTAATTTCCTCACGTGTTGTATATTGTGTCCATTTTTAGCCTCGTATACGAGTTCTTTCATGAAGTCTTGCTTCTGTCTAAGTGACTCAGCATGAGTTTTCTGCCCAAGACTGTTTCTTAATGACGTTTTTATTTTACGCAGGATCTGAAGTGCTTTGTGTTCTCTCTCATCTCCCTTCACTTCAAGATAAAGCCGATATAAGATGTATCAGTGTTTGCTTGACAAGTTGCACTCCTGGGTTATGTATGCCTTTCGATACAGTTAACATTTTTAATATGAAGGCCTAATCATTTGACAATTTTTTTGTAACTTCTGTTATTTGGATGGCTACAAGTGGATTTCGGAATATATGCCAAATGGAATTCTACAATCTGTTGCGAAATCTCCAGTTTCTCGGTGTCGACTCTGCACCTCCTACTGTGTGTGTTTCGGGGCTGCAGGCGGCAGCGATTCATTGTACCGTGTGCGCTTTCTTACGTGCAACTGCCAAAGAAAGCAGAAAGTATGCCAACTGATGTAGGTGGTATTTATGATATTAACATGAGCATTGTCGTTTCGCAACTCACTGTATTGCTTCAAATGCATTGCAATTCTCTCTTTCAATATTCTTACTCACTTCCCAAAGGTCAGCTCGAGTTACTCCGGAAATATCCCAAAGGTTAGAGCCTAGAGAGGGGGAATGCTAGAGAGGTTAAATTTCTAAATCAAATCTCGTAAACCAAATGATGTGGATATTGATAATTGGATTCTCTCTCTAGCATTATTCCCTAGAGAGACAAGCAAGTACAACTAGCCGGACTTGGCTAGCTCCAAATCAAACAAGTAATTCGAAGGATACTTTTATACGCATCCTGGAGAGGTCATTCTGGAATGATATGAGCTTGATCTATTGGTAACTATCCATCTTTTAGCGGAGCACACTCTTAGAAACATAATTAGCGCCAATTGTGAGTAAAACTACATATTTTTCTCTACATAGACTTGAGTAAAGCCAATCCGACTAGGGCACCATGCCCACCCCCTTGTATCCAGGGTGGTGTCGTTGATTTTATCTTTGGTAGAGGCTAGTTATCTTTAAGGTTGACACTCATTCACTTTTTCTTTTATATACGCGATATTCTACTAAAACTAATCGAATTTGAGTACATATGGGATATCAGGTCTAATCTAGCCAATGGCTACATCCACGTTTTGCGACACTCATTCAGTTAGAAGATGAAAGATCCACTTTAAGATAGTGTGGAAAAATATGTTTGTGAGAAAATTAGGTTTCATGACATTTTCCAATCATTATTTTTAGAGTAAATTGTAGCTATAGTTCCTGAACTTTAACTCAATTGGAGCAATGATCCGTCAACTAAAAATCCATTACCATTGGTCCCTCAACTTTAATTCAACTAGAGAAATAGTCCCTTAACTTTAACCCAATTGTAGCAATGGTCCTTTCCAACATAACTTGTTTTGACAAAAATTTTGACGTAGTTGACGAAAATGATCATAATTACACACTTTGATGAGTTGAGGGACCCTAATTATATAAATGGTTATTCCAACATAACTAATTTTGACTAAATTGATTAAAAGGACTAGCTACACATTTTGATAAGTTGAGGGACCAATAGTAATGGATTTTTAGTTGAGGGACCATTGCTCCAATTTACTCTTATTTTTATATAAGCTTTATCATGATAGTGATTGACAACTATCGGCTACCAATCTATAATATATTTTATGTTTACTTGTGGCCGATTCATAGAGTTTCATGTTTATAATTGGAGATTCTACAATAAATTTCTATGTAAAGAACATCTCAACCATATTATAAATCTCTGTAAAGAACATCTCTGCAAAGATTCAATAAAAATTAAGATTGTTTAGTCAATCAATTATAACAAATAGATAGACGAGGTTCTTGCTACTTTTATCTAATCCGTCCAAACGCTTTTATACAATTTGAAGACTAAACGATCTCATATTGTATTGATTTTATAAAGTTTTTTATTTTTTAAAATATGAACGATTTTGATCATAAGCATGAAGTTTCGTAATCGGCCACATAGTAAATTGAGGAGAAACTCCTTCTCATTCATCGAGGAACAAGCTAATTCCTAACAAATTTCCATAATTTGCTACATTTTTTTGTGTCCATCCATAATTTGCTACATAATTACATTTTTTTAACAATTGATATAGTCACAACTCATAGATTAATAACTTCAATGCTCGCTAAACCTTCAAATTCAACATCTTAAACTAGTTGTTAACCATAAAAGAAGGGGAGTTTTAACGAAACACTTCTGGTACTGTTCACTTTTAACGAAAAACAACATTTTTACCTTTACCTGACACTATTCACTATACCTTTAAAAATGGTTTTTTGTTAAAAGGGAAGTTTTTTTAGACTTTTCATTATTTTTCCTTAAAAGAAACTACATGAATAAATAAAAGGAAAATTTTATTTAAACTCATATTCTCTACATTCAATTTAAATTGTAAATGTGAAATGTCTGTATTACCTTATTGCATAATCACCATAAAGTACTAGATAAAATTGTGACAGCCCGTTCCGATTTATGTACATTTATTATTCTCGAAATGTGGAAGTACAATTTTACCCTTGAGCGTTTTGTGGTGTTGTGTGATTTGGGCTAAGAATTGGACCAATTTTGGTCATTCCCACATTATTGGACCCAATGGGAAGCTAAGGTTTATAGTAAGTAACAACCTTAGTTAATTTTGAACCAATTAGAACTTAGATTTTTTTTTAAGGAAAACTAATGAAAAGGGCTTGAAAACTTTGAGTTTTAACGATAAGGACAAAACAAAGGATAAAGTGAATAGTACCAGGTTTGACTTTTTAGTGTAAAAATGTGGTTTTTCGTTAAAGTGAACAGTACCGCGGGCTTTTCGTTAAAACTCCCTTTTTTTTATTTATTATGTGTGGTTTGTTTTGTTTTGGCTGGTGGGCAACGTGAAGACCACACACACACATCACCCAAAACCAAACCCGTTGATTCTCTCTCTCTAATTTCTGCTATCGTCCGTACAACCGTACAGACAAACTTCGAACCTTTCCTTTCACGCACGGATCGAGCCATTAAAGACTATAATCAAGTTCCCAGTAGTCTCTAGAGCATAACCATACCCTTGGATGTACGTGAAACCTTCGTTTTCTTCGAGAACCAGAAAACCCAGTTTTGGGGGTACTGTTCATGCAACTGTGATCGTGAAGGTTTCAGAGGATTTAAGATCATAGGGAGCTTTAGAACATCTTCACGAAGCTCGGAGAAGAAAAAGGGAACGTTTTAGACGTCAGAAAGTCGAGTTCTACAAGTTTCAATTTTTGGTCGGATTATCGAGAGTTCTCCGGTGAGATCCCGTGAGTTTTAGGTCCTAAAACTGGTAAGGTTTTGTTCTACTCGTTCTAAGCTTTCATTTGGTTTAAATTTCATGAATTTTGGTTAAGTTTTGAAGAAGATATTAAGTTAAGAAAAATTTTCAGTTTTCGTCGGGGAAGAAAGGAGAATATTCCGTCAAGTTGACGGAATATACTTAACGGTGTGAGGTATCTTTAACAGATTCTGTTAGTTTTAACGGAATATTCCTAAAGGCAGTTAGGTTTCCGTCCACTGTGCTTGCGAATGGCGGTGCGTGGGGCGTCAGAAAATAATTCTAAAAATATGGGGATGTTCCTGAGGTTGTGTAGATCACTTTGGTATATTCAAACACCCCAGTTGAACATTGTATGAGAAGTTATTTCCTAGTTTCGTTTATGTGCTTTAAAATAACGTTGTTATAGTTGTTTCTCACATAGGCGAGACCTATCCGGAAAACGAGCATAGCCAGGCTAGGCACGGAGGTTACGATCCGTCTACTTATCAGTGAGTGGGCTTTTGGTTTTCCGTATCTACCTATATGCTAAGTATTTTTTCCCAGAAATGCATTTTTTAAAATGAATTTATCAATGAATTGCCATGCCAATGCATTTATACTATTGATTATGCATTATGAATTGTATATACATGATTGTTGACGCTGCGGGCGCTCAGGTAAGTTCCAGGTAAGTTTATGTGTTGATAATGAGGAGTTGTGTTATAATGATTATAATGAGATGCATTGAGAGCTCATTAACCTGCACCCCGGTGTTAGTGCTTCCGCCCATGGTTAGGGGCATAGTCTTTCACGTGATGTTCACCTCCCCCACCACATGCTCATCTTGGATCCAAGTTAGGTGCACAGTCCTATCGTATAGACCACTTTCAGTGGGTTCGACTCGTAGGTGACCCGCGATCATTCGCACTGTCTTCACGTGATTGTAGCACTAGAGCGTATTTTTTTACACCCAGTCTTGTCGTATAGACCACTATAAGTGGGTTCGACTCGTGTGCAAACATGATTTATGAGCTAGAGTTCAGCTGATGAGTTATTGCAGTTATTATTGCATTTGAATTACTTACCTAGTGTTTTGGGTTATATGGCATGGCATATTCATGATTTGTTTACATATTTTGACGATGATGATTTCAGTTGAGATTTAGTATATGTATATACTATTTTCTGGGAAAATATACAGGTTTTACGGCGAGGGGATATAACTGTTGTTAACGAAATGATTTTCGAAAAGCTTTGTTTTTGCCCACTCACGCTTTTTGTTTTGCGCCCCTCCAGGTTTTAGGTAGCGTTTGTTGGTGGCTCACGAGGATACAACGGAGGTTCTGACAGACCATCACATATGTAGGACCACCTTTGGGTGTTATTTTAAATTAGTACTTCTTATACTTGACTGCACTTAGGCTATTTATGCTCTGATTGTGTATTTACACTTATTTCCGTTCTTGCACCTTAGCTTTTCTATCACTCCTTGAAGATTGGTTTTTATTCATTCGTAATTCTCTCTATTTTATCGCTTCCGCACTGTGCACATGGCTACGTCACGCTCACGTGACGGCCAACATGCCTTGATCTCGATCGGGGTGTGTCAAAAATTAACAGTAAAAATAAAATTTATTATTAAACTCACACCCAATAATGAAACCTAACAAAAAATGACACCCAATACAAATCATGTTAATAAAAAATTGATCAGCAATACAGTTTTTATGTTTGTATTCATGCTTCTGTCTCTTACAAAAAAAAATAGACAGCACCCAGTGCAAATGAACAAGAAGTTTTCTCACCAAATGGAGTTGCTCTCAACTAGCTTTTCTTCTATCTTCCTTCGAACTAGGACCTAGGTGCAAACATATGCTGATATACACACACCAGCGAGTGTTTAAAGATGATGACTTGTTTGACATGGTTACATAAAGTAGCATGGGATTTATCGAGAGCAACAATGTAGAGGGTAATGGAGACTCCATTAAAAGCAATTGTTGAAAGGGTTAATTAGATAAAAGCACTCCAATTCTACATTTTATTAATTAAACATTTGTGGTTTTTCAACTTTTTATCAAAACGTTTTGTATTTTGATTAAGGTGCTTCCATCTTTATCCATGTCATTTTTTAATTTCCAACTCATAATTTTAAGTAAATTTTAAAGAAAACAAAAAAAATGCAAACAAGAGTTATTTATATTGGAACTGATCAGATCTAAAATCCCTAAATTTGTGGAAAGAAAAAAAGTTTGAAAATTTTGATTGAGTCATTATCCCAATAATTAATTGTTAAGAATTTGATATTATTAATTTTCAGTACAAAGTTTTAATATGAAAAATTCTTTTTTTTGTAAGGGTCATAATGTACCACTAGATTGTACGTACCAAAGTTAGGTTAACACATTGTACCAATACCATGGTACATACTAAAACAAGAATCACACAACATACCAAAATTAGTAATTTGTAATGTACCAAAATATTAATACATACCAAAACTAAGATTATATAATGTACCAATTATGTACCAAGTTATTGGTACGTTATGTTTAATACATATGTGATTGCCAGTACTGAGGAGGGGAAGAGCAACTCTTAATTAAATTGCCTCTTATTCATTCGATTAAATGCAGAAATAAGGGAAGGGTTCCAAATCTTGATCCGAGTCTTCCATGGCCTGATCGTGCTCATATTGATCCAGAGGAAAAAAATCTGAACCCTTTACCTTTTTGTGTAGCGAGGCTGAGCCGGATTCTGGCTCGGCCCGGGAAAGCGCTGACAACAACAGAAAGGAAGGGGTCCATGTAGCTGCTGTTGTGCCCCCGCTGGAATAAACAAAAGGGGGTCCTCCCGCCCGAAAAAAATGATTTTGAATAGAGAAATCACAAATCATTTAAGAAACAGAGGCAGAGCAAGCAGAGGCAAAGACACCACCATCTCTACAGCATTCGTTTCTTCTCTTACTGATGTGGCATTTGGCCTTCAAAGAGATGATTCAATAGCATTAGCACCAGTCGCTAAAGCTCTGCACTTTTACGGGGGTTGGGTACGTATCCCTTCAACATTCTACCCCGAAACTTAGGTTGGGCCTTCCTGAATTGGGAGAGCAAGAACAAGTCTCTCTTCTTTTTTTTTTGGGGGGGGGGGGGGGGGGGGGGGGGGGCGAAGCAGTTAAAGAATGAACCAACCCTAACGAAGTAGTACCTCTTTATAGGAAATTTTTCTTTATAGGGAATCTGTGCCCTTTGTTTGGGTCTGAAAGTGCAAGACTAACCCACAACTAAAGCACCATGACTCTTTGATTCCGAAATGCGGCCGAGGGCATTCCATCGGAAAGGACACATCATATATCATGTCCATAATTGGTACATTATGTTTAGTAGGACGTTAGTTGTATTTTTAGAATTTTAATGATATTTTTTATTTGAGTAATGAAAAGTGTCGATTGAAATGAATAATGAGATAATATATCTCCTAGATTTTAGGATTTAGATGATATTAATTTGTCACTTGATTGGTAAACCAAATATATATAATTTTTGTTATTAAAAATTAGATAAGAATGTTTGATCAAAAGTCTAAAAGCTATGGATGTTAAATCTAAGAATTTCAAAATTGAGGCGTCTATATCAAAACACCTCCTGTTGAAATGAGATAACGTTAGAGGAGAGAATGCTTTGATTTTGGATTTTTAATTTTTAAATGGGTGTAAAAGATCCACTAAATTGGGTTTGTGAGGGCAGTTTAAATAGTAAATTTGGGTTTAAAGAGATATTAATACTTTAATTAAAAATAATGTAAGTGTAAAGAGTAAGATAAGTGTAAAAAGAAGTTATATTATATGAGTTCAAATAAAAATTTTCAAAATAAAATCATATAAATACCAATACCAAAGCAATTGGTCCGATCCGAGTTAGGTTAGTTTACAAATGCTAAAAAACCATAACCAAACTAATTCATTACCATTTAATTTTGTTTGTTGACTTTTCTTTAGCCAAAACTAAACCAAACCGTCACTCAGTATTACAGTTTGGTAATATTTATCTTTACTTGTAAGTGAGAGATCTATATTCGAATCTCATAAAATGATATTTCGATACTAAATTAGATAGTTCATTATGTGTCTTAGCCAAGGAACAAAATATCGATAATATCACCGATATATCGGCGATATTATCGTTTTTTCGGGATCCCGATATTTTTTAACTATCCAAATGATTTTCGTGATAATATCGCGATATTATCGATAATATCGGTAATATCGCGAAATTATCGAAATATCGCGATATTAGCCATGAGCTGGCACCCTAATAAAGGTCACCAAAAGGCCAAGAAAGGAACGGTCTCATCAGCATTGGAACTTGGCTTTTGTAGGCAAGCTTGCTTGCTCACTTTTCTCAAGTGGCCGATGTGGGACGAACGGTTTTTTCAGCATTGGAACTTGGCTTTTGTAGGCAAGCTTGCTTGCTCACTTCTCTCAAGTGGCCGATGTGGGACTCTCACTCCTGCACAAAAAACGCTTGGCCTTTTGGCAACCTTTTGGCAGCCAAGCTTGCATAAAATATGTATATGTTTATATACTTATATATATATATATATATATTCAATATGTATATGTTTATATACTTATATATATATATATTAACAATGAAAAAGACCCACTAAGTACATCTATAAAAATATAAATTGTACAGAAATAGAAATGATATCGACTTGGGCAATGGTAATTTTCTTTGTTTGTATGTATACATAAATACACTAAAAACATAAATTGGCCCAAAAGAAGTAATAGAACAGAAACATCAATTCCCCTCTTCATTTGAATTTGTTAGTTCTGGGTGTTCAGTTTCTTACTAAGAGCAATGCATCAAGTTTTAAAAATTGTCTGTCTATTTCTTGGCTAGCTGGGAATGACGCGGTTCCAGGGAGGCAGTGTTTTGATCAACAGGCCTGGATATATTTCTATTGGTTCATTTGATTTTGACCCATCTAATTGAAAATTGACTTGGGAGTTTGATTTTTCATTGTTCTCTGTCCTAGCTTAATGTCACATTGAAAGGGTTAAAATATTAATTATATTAGAGAAGGTTGGCATGGAAAGAGTAATAGCATA
Source organism: Cotoneaster glaucophyllus (assembly GCA_036320875.1). Taxonomy (NCBI): domain Eukaryota; kingdom Viridiplantae; phylum Streptophyta; class Magnoliopsida; order Rosales; family Rosaceae; genus Cotoneaster; species Cotoneaster glaucophyllus. The sequence continues at coordinate 10,791,324 of CM070070.1, forward strand.
CTTTTTTTTTGTCAATAACATTCATTAATTCTGTTATGTGCTGATAAGTGTTAAAGTGAATTTATGACTTGAACTAGATTTGAACCAAATCTAATCTGGGGCCGTCCATCCATATATTTGTGGACAGTGATCAAATGCTAATGATTGATCACTAAAGATTAACAAAGATAATATGTTCTGCAGCTTGGCAAAAGAAGGTACAATCCCTCTGCTTATCATTAATTACTATATATTTTCTACACTCACAATGTTTGCCAGCTCGCTATATAATCAACTTGATAATGTTAAATCCATCATGCAATGTATTTCCTTCCAATTTTTTTTGATAAACTAATAGATAATTGACTAAATAAACATCCTGCAAAGTTTCAATAAAAATTTCCAAGTTTTTCTTACAATTTCCGTGGTTTCCATGGAAATTTTATCGATATCAATATTATCCCGATATTTCCATCGATATTTCCGTGTTTTCGGACTACCGATATTTCCGATATTACCGATATTTAATACCTTGGTCTTAGCCGATCTTCTATACTTTTTAGTGCGGTATAATCGGTTGATGTGATGCCGAGGCCGGAGGGGAACATTAGTGCAATTTCGTTCCAACTTTGTGGCGGTTTCCTCCCGAAGCCAAGTCAAAAGAGCGCGAAAGCCTAAAATAATTCCAATTTCCCGCTTCTCTTCATTACTTCCATTAAAATTCTCTTTTATTTTTTAACCCAAAAATTATAATAAAATTTACATAATATTTTTTTAAAATTTTGTCATTACAAAATTTCTAATCCTGTTTGGTTGCCGAGAAAATGAGCTCCGCTTGAGCTGCTCCAAACGCCAGAGTCCACCACAAACTTGAAATGTTAGCTCTCAACTCTCCAATTCAAACAGGAAATCGTTTAATCAAAGCCGGCCATGCCAGAGCACCACCTCACGAGCTCAGAGCAGCAGCAACAACAATCACCGCGACGGTTTACAAGAAGCGCGGCGGAGAGAGAAAAGACAGGGCACAATTGCTCCGTTCTGTCGACCATTGGCCACCCCGCTAGTCCGGAAGAACTTGCTTCGCGAGGCCGATCATCCGATGCGACTGCAGACATTGTTCCGAGGCTGTGCTCGATCCCTAACTCTCCAATTTATTTGGCGGATAAGGGACTGGTGTCAGCGGCGGCGGTTTCGGCTTCAGGGGAGTTCGTGCCCGATACAATGCGGAATGGTAATGTGAAGGCATACTCTAGGAAACGGAAAAGGCAGGTTTCGAACAATGCGGGGGTGCCGACGGCGGCGAAAAGGAGATTGCATTTACCAACAGAGAATGGTATGAAATTTTGCGTGTTTCAAATTTTGAATTTTCGTTGCTTTTATTGCAACTTATTTCGTATTAATTGAAAATTGAAATGATATATCAGGTGAAGCAGATGGAAAGTTGGGATGTTTGCCAAATGCTTCTAACCGCGATTTTCTCGAGGTAGTCTCATGTCTACTTCCTCGAAATCATTAATCTTTTTGTCAAGACGATATTCTAAACTACTGTATTTCACGGGGGAGGGAAATTTGAATTTGGGTGCAAGGGGCAGGCGCGATGCCTTAGTCAATTGACCTAACCGACTACACTAGAAGTTGTTATATGTTACCATTTTTTATGCGTGTTGTAATTTCAACTTGGACTTGTATCTGTGTTTGTTGACTTTTGTTACTTTAACTGTCACGAAATTTCGAGCAGGGTAATTCAAATAACAAGAGAGCTTTGGTTCTCTTACCTCTTGATTATAATCCTCCCGAGTCTTCAAGTTTTTGCATGACACATTTGGAACATGGGGAGGGCAATGCTGGTGTTCAGTTTAGCACTTTAATGCATGAAGAAAGCCCACCCGACGTACACCATAGTCTTCTCACAATTGGGACAGGTTCTTGCAGCCTGAAGCCAGTTGAAGTTGATAGAGGTACGGCATGCTTACTAGATGTGAAATTGCCTCCACAAAGTAGTAGTTATGATCGGAAACCATGCCAGGAAGCTGTTGCTGGCAACAGAAGATTGGAAAATGAAACTGATTATACTCCCACATTTTGCTTAGAGGAAGACAAGCAAAGCAATATGGATGCTGGCATTCATGATACTCATTCGTGCAAAGCTTCAACGGATCAATTAATAGAAGATGCACAAATTCCGGTGGAAAATAATGTAGAGGAAGGTTTTCCTGAATTTGGGGCAGAAGCAGAAGCTGAAAATTTTGTTCTATCAGTGAAGCTTGGGGGAGCACTAGCAAGTTGCTTGGACTCTAGAAATGCTGTGAACATAACCTTGGACAAGGACCAGAGTAAGAAAAAGGCAGAGTCTATGCCCGACCCCATATTAGCTGAATGCCCTTCCCCTAAGAAGCAGTTGGGAAAATCGTCGGGCAAATTGAAGGGCTTGTGCAAGAATTTTCCTTGCCAAGAACGAGTTCTCATGGAGTCATTAGAATACAATGAACTTGTTAACATTCCCAAACAGGAGAATCAGTGTAAAACTTATCAGAAATCTTACTTTATAGAACCTAACTTGAAGAGTAGCAAGAAAAAGAACATACATGCAAAAGAAAACATGGTGGATACTACCTCTTTATCTCCACAGGTAAGTAGTATTATTGAACTGCTCCTTGTGCTTTTTCGGGATGGCTAGTTAAATGGAAGGATCTACATGATGTGTATTGGGTTTTTTGTTGGACCAGCTGGAGAAAATACAACTACCTCAGTTAGACAATTTTATCGTAGAGGAAGAAGAAGGTTCAGGTATGCAGAATTTAGTTGTATGTCCTGTTTATAGATGAATTAAACGTTCAGACAATTTTTATTGTTTTTCTGCCATTTATCACGCTCAATCATCCAGGTGGTTATGGCACTGTTTACCGGGCTAAGCGAAAGAATGATGGAAAAAGATTTGCTATTAAATGTAAGCGAAACACATCTCCCACTTGCATTCTGTTCTTGACTGTTTGAGTTTCTTAAACAGATGTTTTCTATGATACTGAATGATGAGAAATTTACAGCTTGTAAGATGGAAAACAATTAGAAATTATGAGAGATGTCTTATGAGCATTGTAGCTTACAAGTAAAAGTGTAAAACCAAAATTACTTGCATAACTGTTTGAAAGCTTGTGAATTTCATTTTTGTTTTGACAATAAGCACTGATAAGTCACTAAATACATGAGAATAAAGTTGCCATTATTGATGCTATATTTTTTGCTTGCTCCTCAGATCCCCATGTCAAAGCTCATAAACACCATGCTGATACTGAGCGAAAAATGCTTGAGCGTTTTGGGTAAGTAATAAGATTTCATTTCAAAAAGAAATACTATATGCAAAATTGTAAACTAAAATTTTCTGTTGAAACCAAATGATGCAGGGGCAGGAACTTCATTATAAAATATGAAGGTTCCTTCAGAAGTGGTGATAGTGAGTGCTTTATTTTGGAACATGTTGAGCATGACAGACCTGAGGTACTCATGAAATGCTTCATTCAGTTCAGATTTTTGTATCAGATTTACGTTGCAACCCCGTATTGATAAGTTGTGATCGAATTAAAATCTCTTTTAGCAAAAGTGAAGTGTTTGGAAGAACTATCTTTTTTGAAGCCTTATTCTAGTTTCATCTTAACTGGTAGGTGTTGAAGAAAGAAATAGATCTATACCAGCTCCAGTGGTATGGCTTTTGCATGTTTAGAGCCCTTGATTGCTTGCATAAGCAGGTAAGATTACTACGATTATCGCACATCTGTTTAATATTCTTCTTGGATCCAATTTTTCGTTTTAAAAAATGATGAATGAAGGATACCAAATAACCTCAGAGATTTCTAAACTTCATTTTACGGTTACAGGATGTGGTGCACAGAGATGTTAAGCCTGGAAACTTCCTCTTCTCTCGTAGGCTAAACAAAGGTTACCTCATTGATTTCAACCTTGCTAAGGTTAGGATCCTTGTATTGCTAGTGCTGCCCTGCTCGTGCAACTTTATTTCTTTCTGCTTTCATTTTCAGTGAACAAATCTGATTGTTTGCAGTCTCTATTTTCTTGTTTCACAGCATTTACCTCAAAAGTACACAATTGAAAGTAAGTTGGTCTTTTAAGCTATTTTACAAGGTGTTGCCTGCGTCATATCTTATTGCAATAGCCATTACTCTGGGAAGTGCAAACACTAAAGCAGATGTCTCGACGTGCTTCCTTCCCAAATCGCTCATCATCTGCATTCTGTTGTCTTTATCATGCCTTTGTTTGGTGTAGTACATGGATTATGTTATGAAATTCATCTCAATTTCATCTGATCAACTGATGGATCTGTACGTTTCTCAGGTAAATCAAAATCAAGTCCTCACATGTCCTTTAGTCATGTCCCTCTCCCTCAATCTAAATCTGCTCTACTGAACAGAGAAAAAAAGTTTGTAAGAGGTGATCTTACAGATACCAAATTAGGGCAAACAACAGATTCTAAGCGAACTCATGAGCCTCGTAAGGATGTAAGGAAGCGGGATAATGATGGTCCCTTGAAAATCTATCCTGATATGGGCGGTGGTAATAGATATAAAATCCAAGGTGCCGAGGGCTCAGGTAAGACCTCTGTGAAGGATGTGATAAGCACCAGAACTCCATCTACAGAAAGGGCAAGGGAACCTCTGCCGTGCCTAGGAAGAAAAGAGTTGATCAGCCTGGTGCAGGATGTGGTTCTCGGTCCAAACCATGATGCAAAAAACACTCCTGCTTCCCAAAGGAAAAGGATTGCAGCCCCTCCAGGCAAGATCGACAATAAAATCATCTATACAAGTCCAATGTCTCTGCATTTTACTGGTGGCGCTGTATCTGCTGCCAATTTATTGAAAAGCAAAGGTGTGTAAATGGATGGAATTTTTTCAACTAAGGATACTAGTAATGTGACTGCTAACTACTTCAGTTGTCTTTAGGTAATGGGAGACAAAAGCAAGAAGGTTCATGCGTCGGAACCAAGGGATTCCGTGCTCCAGAGGTAAGGTTTCCCCTTTGCCCTTATTTTTAGATGCTTTTCTGCTAACGCTGTTAATAAATGGGATCAAAGTCGAATAAAATTGAGTCGAAGTGAGGTTTTCACAGTGCGCCCTGTATTTTAGGACGTCTTGCACACAGAATGTCTCCTTGTGTCCTGTCTTTGTGAGTCTAATATTTGACTTCTCCATTTTTCAGGTGTTGTTGAGATCTTTGCATCAAGGCCCGAAGGTTGACGTCTGGTCAGCTGGAGTCACCCTCCTTTACATGATCATGGGAAGAACTCCTTTTACAGGAGAACCGGAACAGTAAATCCTTCGGCTTATTACAAACATAGGTCGTTACGTTTCCTTTTATGCTCATGTCCTTACTGACTCACTGACGATATCCCAACCATGGCAGGAGTATAAAAGACATTGCAACGTTACGGGGCAGTGAAGATCTATGGGAAGTGGCCAAGCTGCACGACCGTGAATCCTCATTTCCAGTGGTATCTCTTTTGATTCGATTTTTTGTTCGCTTCTTGTTTTCGGAACAGAAATACACTAAACACTGAGAACCGATACAACAAACACCTCTGAAAGATTCGGAATCAATACGGTTCACAACGAAGTTCTTCGTTGATTTCGTCTACGTGTTCAACAATGTGTTACTTTTGTTGTATGGTTGCCTTCCCATTGTTTAAGTTTCAGCTACATTGTAAATCAAGTTGTTTCCAATTTTCCCAGGAGTTGCTGGATATCAAATCCTTGCCGTCGATGAAGCTGCAAAGTTGGTGCAAGGCTCGGACAAAAAGAGGTCAGTTTTTCAGGCAAATTCCGAGATCGCTATTCGATCTTGTGGACAAGTGCCTGACGGTAAACCCGAGGCGGAGGATCAGCGCAGAGGAAGCTCTGCAGCATGAGTTCTTTGCCCCGTGCCATGAGAGCTTGATGAAGCAGAGAATGTTCAGGAGTGAGGTTATGAGCACCCAGAATGAGTAAAAATGTCAAAACATCAAATTTTGAAGGAAAGTCGTCCTGCATGATTATTTTGGAGTGCTAATAACAATTCTCTTTTGAATACCATCAATATGTAAATTTTCGAGCATTCACTGTTGTTTCTTTCTTAAGCTAGACTATGGAGATAATATACAGCCAAGTACCATAAAACCGGGGAAAAGCAATGTGTAGGAAGAAACAGATCAAAACTGTTACAAGAAAAGTTTATGCAGGTAGTGGATCAGACCACCGTCTTTTTACCTCTGACTTTGATCGGACCTCCTTGAGTTTCCCATCTACTCCATAATCCCTCTCCATAACAAGGTTGATCCCTTCATCAGAGTACCATCCGACTCCAATGCAAAGGATGCCATCCTTATTTACATCAACATAGGCAGTGACACCACCCGGTAGCCAAAGCATGGTCACATCTTGCATGTCTACCATCTCTTCTTCTCCGAAGTAAACTGGATTCCCAGGCAAGCTTCTCTTTTTTAGAGTTTCTGTGCAAAGATAGACATATGGAGTGCTATCGTTTTGCACCACAGACATCTCATCTATCTCCTCACCAAATATTGGAGTCGCACTGACCTCGAATTCCTTCCAGGATCCAGCCAGCTCTGATGGCTGGGTTCGTTTTCGCTGAGAAAAGGGTTTCAAATCGAACTCCTGGTCACTGTTTATGGTGCAAAAGGTGTTAAATGAGTTCTCCAGTGACAAAATAGAAGGTATAAATTACTTACTATAAGCAATGCCAACTCTTGAGTAACCTAAACAATACAGAAGCAACCACTAGAAAAATGGACTTTCAACAAATGCTGAAGTAACAATAGAATAAAGATTTGATTTCCATTTGAAGGTCACAATATGCCCAAACAGAGACTTTTAATAACACATAACGAATTCGCGTTCCAATTAAATAGTACCAATGCATACAACTTATAGCATAATGTTGCAAACTTCAATGTGAAATAAACCGCAACTTATGATACCTTTGGTCATGAAGATTGGCAGGGCTATCCCACTGTTCTTCATAAACAGCAACTCTCATTATCTGTATGTTTGAACCACCGTTGCTGAATTCTATAGTATGAACGATACGAAGTCTCTTATGGCAACCTTTAACCAAGCACTAGACAAAGAAAGGTAAGAAATTTAGATTTTAAGTTAAATAAGATGTTCCATTTTTCTCAGCTTTAGTTTGCAAGGCCACTTTATATAAACCACTTAGTAAAAGAAAACGTATATTAATCAATTCCACAATTCAACTAACTAATCAGTGGGAGATCTTTACTCTACTGCACAAGTTAACGATGTGCAATATTGGCTTGTTTATATTTTATACAGACATTGAAATTGCTAGTCCACAAAAACAAAACAATCACCCCCTGTTCATTGACATGTATGAAAACATGAATTCACCAAAATTGATTTATGTGTGACGCCGAAAATCAACCATGCATACCATGTAAAACTTACCTGTTCAAATTTGAAAGTTGGTGAGAGGTAATATTGGGAGTCATCAACTTCACCAACCGGGATATCAACAGGGCCCCTTGAATAAGATCCATCCTACACATTATCAATCATAACACTAAATAGTTGCCATTGGTATTCACTGGGAAAACAGAAAGAGAAAGACCACTTATTTCTCTTTCATGGACTCATTGTTTAAAAGCAAGGGTGCCAAATAATAAGGAATGTTGAAAACTCTCAAAAAGCTACCTTGATATTAAACAAGATTCACACTCCCAATAGCAAGAAATGATAATATAGAAATGCATGCACCAAGAAAGTCCAAAAGTCTTAATCTGAAAACCAAAAATGTCATCGATTGTTCTTGGTACCGTAGCAGTAGCTTAGCATGCATTATGAATAGTCACTGAAGTACGACAGGGATCAAGCTTACCTCAAAGAAAACAAGACCAGGTTCCTTGCCCATGACATCTTCTTCCATCACGTCACTTCTTTCAAAGTTAAAAGACCCAAATTGAGGCAAAACACGATTTTTCCCACTTCTGTCAGCATAATTTTTGGGTAAAGCTGCATCTCCAACCTTATGCTGTGGTATTTCACCATTAGGATTTAGAGTCACCCAATTAATCTTCCTCTGGATTTGAGATGTTGGCCCTCCAGAAGAAGATGGAACAGCCTCAATGCAGGAAACAGTATAGCAATCATATAGGTGCTCATTCCTGCTTCCGACTTCAATAGGTTCCATTTCAGCAGTGATAGGTGAAAAGACGGCTCCAACCCCCTTCCATATCCCACTGACGCTACTAGAAAATGTATTCCATGCTGGTCTTATTACAGGTTCCTGACAGGAAAAACCACCGTTGAGTTAGGTTAATTTTAAGACACCAAAAACGCTGCCTCAAATTTCTGTATAGACACCACCTACATGAATGCATGCTCGTAGTCACATTTTCTTCTCTCATCAGTCCCTCTTCTTTTTCTGCTTGTTCTAGTATTGCTTGTCGGGCTAGGGAGGTGGAGTAACTCTCTTTGAATGCCCAAATTCTCGCAAAATTTGCACAAATAATTTCCATTTTGTTTATTCTGAAAAATTTCACAAATGCTCTGATTGACGGCAATAATTTGTGCAAATTTCCCAAGATGTGAAGGCAAAACTTCAAATATAGTTACTCCTAGAAAAATTGAAGCAGCATGAGTCTCAAGCACTCTCAAGGGTGTCAATTATCGACGAATAAAAATCCTTCGTTTTACTTGATAACCAACGAGAGGTAGTAAACTAATGTCTTAGCTAGTTCTTAATTCTACTTCTCTCCATTATCTCCGAATCCGAATACAACAGATAAAAATTCATGAACCAAATGGCTAATTCCCAACTGTCCTCATTACCAAGTAGCCAATTTCCAACTCTACACACTCAATTTTCTCTCTTATTTTCCAGACATTTTCTCAGCAACCAAACAAAAACAAACCAAATTCAATACCCCAAAAACAAAACCCAACTAAGCAAACAAATAAACAATAAAAATTTGAAAATACCTGAGTTTGAAGAACGGTCTCAACCTCCATTAACATAGCACCAGAGACCAACACATTTTTCCCGCCACCGCCATCGCTTCTCTTCCTCCTCACAACCCTCCTTTTGTCTCTTCTCCTCGGGCTTCCCCCTCTCCCCTTATCCTTCGCAGCGAGCTCGTTGTCGACGCTCCAGACATTGTCCGATTTTCCCTTCACATTGAGCGAGCCCCCGTCCCTGGCTCTGCCTCTGCTGTTGGGTACTGGTTTCTTTTGGCACTGGGCAGCGACCTTCCGAGGGTATTTTGGGAAAGTGGAGGGCGGAAAGGAAAGAGAGGTGAAGAGGTTTTGGGCCGCCGCGGAAGAGAGTGTGTGGTTGAACCCCAAGTGGTGGTGAGTGGTGGTGGACAGGTGGAGCGACGGTGAGGGCATTTTGGGGATTTACGTTTTGTTTCAGAGAGAGGAAGGCGAAAATAGTGGGAGCGAGCGAGGGAGCAGGGGAAAATAGGGAAACGGATGAATTTGGGTTGGACTAGATTGGGCCTGATCAAGTTTTCTTCCGGATCATAAGCGCTGAGCCCAACAGGGATACCGAACCAAAGATGCCAAAACTTAAGGGCCCGTTTATAACGTTTTATAAAGAGATTATATTCACACTCCAAATTACTTCTCCTAAACATTTTTATTATTTTTAGTATTTTTTGATATTCTACACATCACTAACACTTAATAAAAAAATATTAAAAAGTTAAAAGGGTGCGGACAAAGTAATTTAGGGTGTGTGAATATAATCTCCCTGAAAAAGACTCATACATTTTTCATTCTGATGATCTGAGTATGTAACTGGTAGTTTAATCCAAGAATGATTGTTTTAGTTAATTCAAAATGTCATGAATTACTATTTTAGCCCTTAATAATTCACAATTGTAATTTTTGGTATTTGAATGTTTCACCCTTTATATATAGAGATAAAGATGAGTTTTGCGTAAGACTCTGACTTGCCGATAGTAAAGAAAGACCTTACACATGAGGAGCCAAGCAGTATTCCTTCAATTTTATTCAAAAAAAAAAAGTCTTAAGAGTGCAAGGGCCTAAATTTAACCCAAAACAAAAAGGCTAAAAGTACATGTAAATTTTCAAACTATGACAGCAAATCAGCCGTGAATGCTTTAATCCTGTTTGGATGACGGACTTTTAAAGTTGTAAACTCAATGTTAAAAATGAACTGCAAAACACAGTCAACAAACTACTCAAGCATACACTACAAAGACACAAGACAAATGAACTATCAAAATGAAACCTTAAAAGTTTTCTAAGACAGCCTCCAAAGGTTGGATTTTCAAACCATACAGCTAAGTCTATAGTTCCATAAAAAGCATAGGTCTCTCTCTTTCGGCACATCCAGGATTAGATAAAGGTATTTGTTCACTAACTAAACCAAATCCAGTCATATTATGTGCATAATAAAAGAATTTATAAATGCACTTGGTGGAATTTAGAGATTAGAATTAGATTAGATGGGTTTGTTGCTGTCAAGGTGGCAAATTAAATTTATAGATAAACAAATTCATGCTTAATTAGGTTCTTTTTGGACCACTCCACCTTTTAACATAGTGTGGCTCCACAATGTGTTGTGCATGGTGATGGATGATCTTTGGTTATATGTCATATATTATATGCCCCAAATAAGGTAATTAATTTTAAAGAAGAGGTCATATTTGTTATTTTAACTTGCATGATACTCAATCAAAGAATTGTTTATTACAAGACGGTGTCACACGTAAAGCAATTATGAAAGAAATTAATTTTGCTACCTTGTGTTCACGCCATTCAACAAGAATTTTTTATATAAATCAACTATATTATCACATAGTGTTATCAATTTACATGCTAATATATGTAGACGATATGATTGATACGTCAATTTTTAGAATACAACAACAACAAAGCCTTATCTCACTCAGTGGGGTCGGCTAGATGAATCATAGAATGCCATTGCACTTGGTTTTATGCCATTTATTTTGTTAGATCCAAGTAGTCCAAGTCTTTTCTTAGAGTCTATTTCCAAGTCATCCTAAGTCTTCCCCTACCCCTTTGGCCCTGAGCCTCTTCTCGTAATTGTGGATGCAAATTTCCGCCTTCTTTTGATTGACGAATCTACACCTGCAAAACAATCAACACCTTGATCAAAGACCAAAAGCCTCACACGCCCACGATAAGTGGGGATTTGGTCAAAGGACCTTCGATGCTTAAGTCAAAAACTTTGAGAGAATGAGTGTTTGGCTTTTTCTGTATGGTGAAAGGCTTTTTCTGGGGTAGCTAAAGCTTCCCGAATTTTTGAGATAAAGTGGGTATTTATAGGAGAGAAGAGGAGTAGGGGCCGGCCCTTTAGGGTTTGTGGGTGGCCAGGCCTAGGGTTGTGTTTAAGTGGGAATATTCCAAGATATTTGTGTAAATATTATCTTGGAGTAATTAGGTAAATATCCTAAATAAATGGAATTAGGATTACTTACTTGAAAGAAGTCTTCTCTGATTAGGAAAATATCCTCATTTCTAATCTTGTCCTTTCTCGTGTGCCCACACATCCAACGAAACATTCTCATCTCTGCTACACTTATTTGGTGTACTTGTTAATGCTTCATCGTCCAACATTCTATGCCATAAAGCATTACTGGCCTTATTGCTGTCCTATAAAATTTTCCCTTGAACTTTAGTGGCATACGACGGTTGCACAACACACTGATGCACTGTTCCACTTCATCCATCTATCTTGTATTATGTGATTGAGGTCTCCATCCAATTCTCCGTTCTTTTGCAAGATAGATCCAAGATAGCGAAAACGTTCGCTCTTTGACACTTCTTGATCTCCAATCTCACCCCTAACTCATTTGCACCTCTGTTCCCACTGAACTTGCACTCTATATACTCTGTCTTTGACCTACTTAGGCAAAGTCCTTTAGATTTCAACACTCCCCCCACCTCCCCAAAGTTTAAGCTTCACATTTACTCCCTCCTGAGTTTCATCTATCAATACTATATCGTCTGCGAAAAGCATACACCAAGAAATATCATCTTGGATATGTCCCATTAACTCATCCATTACCAATGCAAAAGGATATATGGAAAAGCCTTAATGTAACCCTACAATTATGGAAAAAATTTCGGTTTGTCCTTCATGAGTTCTTACAGTAGCCCTTACTCCATCATACATATCCTTTATAGCTTGGATATATGCTACTCGTACTCCTTTCTTTTCTAAAATCCTCAAAAGAATATCCGTTGGGATCCCTATCATACGTCAATTTTTAGAATACATAATGAAAATAAATACACGTGCTATAATTTGTGTAGAATCATAACAATAATTGAATGTCTACAAATTACTATGGAGGAACATTTGAGCTTTTGAGGGAGGAGGATTCTCTCCCCTCCTAATCTCTTTCCTCTTCCCTCCGCTCCTACTTGAATGATTACGGTTAAGTTACGTCAACATCTTATATTGATTTTTTTATAAGGACAATAAGACAAAAAACAAAGTGTGAGAGGGGAAAAGGGAAAGGGATGTGAATAGAAAAGGAGAAAATCCTACTCCGCCTTTAAAGGCACCCCAGGAACCAAAAGAAATGTCATATTTGACAACTCATAAAGCTCTTTGTCCAGTAATGAGTCTGAGTTCGTGACATTGCGATCTGAATGATTTTCTTCGTGACCTATAAAGATGGTTTGGCCAGTAACTAGAAATAGTGGAACAATTCTGAAAGAAATGGGTGATCCATGCATATATATGATTACACATAACTTGAATTATATTGGGTGGTACCTGAAAAGGGAAACACCTTTTTTTGCTTTTGCTCTCTGCCAGAAGGATCTCCTCTATCTGTAAAATATTCTTTTATTATTTCCCAACATATATCATACATAGAGAGAGATTATGAAGTCTATTTTTTGGAGAACAACTTGTATTGCACGTATACACCGTGGCGATAGCGTTTCGTATCAATTTTATAAAGACATGTGAAGAAAGAATAACACGTATTCATGTATTATTAGTAAAGAACGCTACCGTAAGAGTATACTTATGCTATATAAATTCTTATACACTGCATGATGTAATTATAACATTATATTCATTCCTCTCCAATCATGCTTTTATGCCCAAAGGGGCTTTTGGCTTAATGTGTAAACATAGATTGGTTTGGTTTCTGAGGAAGTATGGTAGTGTCCTCGATTCAAACTCCACCACAATAATAATGGCCAATACATCAAGGAAATTATCTTATTGCATGCGGTGGTAGGAGATATTTTTGAGTGTGTCAGAACACGGTTTAGTACATCAAGTGTTATAATATAATTGGTTGGATTTTTTTTTTTGGAATTTTTTTTTAAGTTTCTAATCAATTGTATTACTATACTAGATGTATCGGACCGTGTTCCTAACACACTAAAATATCTTCGCAGTTATATAGTGGCCTGAGAATACAAGGGTCAATGATGATAAACTTTTTTTTTTTTTTTTTTACTGACACCTTTTTTATATTATATAATAGGATGAAGTGCAGATTTAGTTCATGAACTATCACCTTAGTGAAAATTAGGTCATTGAATTATTTTTTCGGTAAAATAAGTCCATAAATTCATTCAAAATTGCTAATTTTATCTCTACTATTATATTCAATGCTATTTCATCCAATTTTCGTCAACTTAAGTCAGTTAACAAGCTTTAAAGTGTAATACCGTCTTTTTCTCACCTATACATTTCATACAGGTTGCAAATCTAATGTCTAATCTACCCTCCAAGTTAATTTCATACACTATTTCTTTATGAAAAATTACCAATCTACCTTCCAATGTGTATCACATGCAAATAACGTGACTTAAATTGACGAAAATTGAATATAATAGCTTCAAATCTAATATTAGGGATGTAATTGTCAGATTTTTATAATTCAATGACTGATTTTTCTTAAAAAATAGTATAGGGGACCTAGTTTTCACTTAGGTGATAATTCATGGACTAAATTAACAGTTCACCCTATGTAATATTTATAACGAAAACCAGTAACGCGGGCTTGTAAGTAATTAGAACATTATAGTAATTAATTATATAATTGTAATCATTTTAAATATCACAAATTAGACAGTGAAAACAATTTTGCATATACTCAATAGTACACTTACTGTATATTATCGATGTCAAAGTTTTGGTGCTGCGTCAATGGTTATGTTAACTGCTTGAAAAAGTGTGAAAGATATGTGTGAAATAGAAATCTTATATATCATACATTTTAAATATTAATTCCATAAAATCTACGATGGGGATATAAAGATGCAGCATGCTAGCAAGATTTTATGAAAGTGTAAAAGATAAGAAGGAAAAGGGTTTATATCGTAAATGGTCCCTAAAATTGATCACATCAATCATGATGGTCTCTGAAATTGAAAATCGATTAATGTAGTCCCTGGATTTTAACCCCGCGAATCAATGTAGTCCTTCTGTTAGTGTTCTGTCCAAATTAACTTTAAAAAAGGTTAGAGAACCAATTTTTCATGGTAAAATGACAAAAAATAACCCTGTTACTTATAATTTTACTTGAAAAAAAAGATGGTACGCAATTTCTTTTACAAGATAAATGATCAAATGTGGACTTTGGCAGTAGCTTTTGGAGCTAACCCAATTTCTTTAAAAAAAAAAGGAATGGAGCTAACCTAGTTAGAATTCTTTTTTACTTGATATTAAAAAAAATTGAAATTTCCCACTTTTTTTGTTTTTATTTTAGTTTTAGCACCAAATCCATGAAAAAATGGAGAGAAAAGTGAAGATGGAAAAAGGAAAAGAGAGGTAGTAAGAAAAATTATACGTAACAGAGTTATTTTTGGTCATTTTACCATGAAAAAATTGGTTCTCTAACATTTTTTAAAGTTAATTTGGGCGGAATACTAATCGAAGGACGACATTGATTCGCGAGATTAAAATTCAGGGATTACATTGATCGATTTTCAATTTCAGGGACCATCATGATTGATGGGGTCAATTTCAGGGACCATTTGTGATATAAACCCGAAGGAAAATAACATTCCCCTCCGTTATGCTAAAGCATTGAATAATCATTTTAACTATTTTATCCAAAGCATTTGGGATCATATCATACTAATATAGTTCTAATCTCTAAATGATTTATAAGAAGAAAAAATGCTCTTTAACATATTTTGTATCCTTCTCATTCAGAAGATATATACAATCATGTACAATCCTGTCATAATAGGGGAAGAATAATTACACGGGATTCACCCTAAACTAGGAAACCCAAGATTATTTGATCCGGATATTATAGGAATCTTAATACAAGTCAACAATCCTCCTCAAGTTGGTGCATATATATGACTCGTGCCCAACTTATGTAGGACCCTTGAGAACTTGTCACTTGAAACCGCCTTGGTGAGAATGTCCGCTACTTGGTCTTCAGTTTCTATTGGGGGAACCTCAATTAGTTTACCTTCTACCTTCTCTTTAATAAAGAACATGTCAACCTTTATATGCTTGGTCCTATCACGCTGCACTGGATTGTGAGTCATACCACGAGCATATTTATTGTCACATAATAACCTCATTGGTTGACCATGGTTGACCTCCAAATCTTGTAACAGAAACTTAAGCCACAAAACTTCACAAATACCAAGTGCCATGCCTCTATATTCGACTTCTGCGCTTGACCTAGCTACTAATTTCAGCTTCTTGCTTCTTCACGTCACTAGATTACCTTCAACAAATATGAAATACCCAGATGTCAAGCGCCTATCGTCTGTCGGACCTGCCTAGTCAGCATCTATATAACCTTTAATTTTGAAATGCCCATTTTCCCTAAACAAAGTCCCTTTACCTAGACTTCCCTTCAAATAACTCAATATTCTCATAACTGCACTCATGTGTTCTTCTTCTAAATTATGTATATATTGATTGACTACACTTAATGCTTGAGCAAGATTCAGTCTAGTATGGGCCAAATACATTAATCTCCCTATTAACCTTTGATACTTCCCTTTATTAACTGGTACTTGATTCTGTTCAATCCTCAGCTTTATTCCTTCTTCCAAAGGAGTAGCCACATGCTTCTATGCTGACATATCGGTTTCTTCCAACAGGTCAATAATATACTTTCTTTGTGACAGAAATATTCCGGACTTGCATCTTGATACCTCAATCCCAAGGAAATACTTTGGGTTAAAAAAACCCGCGACTATCCATTGAGTCCAATCCACTAGTGTAAACAAGGTTCATACAAAGACCACACAAGCTCAATTCCTAGACCCCTATCGGTGGAGCAGCTTTACCTTTGTGCAACTTTGCTTTATACGAGATGAACTCCTTCGGTCTTCACGATGTGGCAGCTCCTCCTGAGCTATTCACCTTATGGCACCGATATCAACACGATCAATGAAATGATATGATCTTATAATGTGCTCATGAAATGAGGATTCAACGACTAGTCAGGTTCTCCAATCAAACAGTTGAAGAAGAACCTAACATGAATCCAAATGCTTAGTCTAAGAAAGATATGAAACTTTGAAGATTAGACTAAGAACTTAGTGGAAAACCATGAATACAATGCAACCCTAATATGCATTGATTGAGTATTTATGCATGAGATGGTTTTGTGGCTAGGGTTTCAGTTTGGAAGCTTAAGAGGTAGCTCTTGGCTAAATGCACTATTTTCTTGAAAATGTGAAAAACCTAACCAAGGAACAAATGAAACCTTGAAAACCCTTATAATGGAGAAGATGAATGTTTTAGACAAGGGGAATAAGGAGATGCGTGTCACGAGCCAAAGAGACCTTCCCAGATCAAGGGTGAAAGATCCACACACAGGAAAATGTGTCTGATGGCCCATGTAGGCGGTCTTATTTTGTGTGCCTAGACAGCTGGAAAAACAAACGAAAATTTTGACTAGATAACTACACTAGACAAAGGATTTTGGAAAAATAAGCTTGACATGCATATGCAAATGTATGATTCAAACCTTTTGTGGTGAAGATAGCTGGTGCTTTGACAATTTAATTCCAGCAGAAATCCAATATCAACATTATATCCTAACTCTAAATTATGAGCATGTGTGGTAACATTTACAATTTTTTTACAAGGGAAGCCAAACAATAAACCTAGTACTTAACAAAATCTTTTATTTCCCAGGTAACATTCTTCTTCAACGATCTCAATTCCTCGTTCATTGTTTTTTTCCAGCGAGAATCTACTAAGGCCTCATGCACACTGTAAGGAATAGATACAATAGATAATTGATATATGAATGACTTATTTGATTTAGACAGGTGACTAAGTGGGTTTAGGGATACCTTGGTTAATACGTTCTGGAGGTGACTAAGTGGTGGTGCATCCGGTGTGGAAGACGATTGGTTATGAGTATTAATAGCAGATGAGTCCATACTCTGAAGTAGTACACCATATGGGGATAATTCCCACACTAGTTGCTGCTCAGTTTCACTGAAAACCATGGGCTGCAACTCACTCCGTGGAGTTTCAGGCCAAAAATCTGTGGGCTGTTCTTCCTCTTGAAACAAAGGGGCCCTGAGTCCTGCTACGCTGCCCTTCAGTGGTCTGCTGTTCTCCCCCAAATGTCGTGGGTTGCAAGGGTTGTTCGTGCAACTCACTTCTAGTTGCGAAGTAATAATCAAAAGTTTGAACTTCATCTCGAAACTCCCCTTGAAGTGAGGATCTGGAGGAACCAAAATACATTTCTTTTTCATAATATCTTTCTCAGTTTAAGGCATGTTTGCTTCTCAAAAAATGGAAGAATGAAGGAATCGGAGAATTTAAAAACATGAGAAGTAAAGAAAGGAAATTGGATCAACTAACACTCCTAGTTGATCTATTCTTGATTTATAGGTATTTGATTACAAATTTTAAGAGAACTCACACTTTATTTATTTATTTTTTCATATGCATTAGTAAACCCATAAAAAAAAAGTTAAACAGTAAAATAATTCTCGTATCACATTTAATAAATGCAGAGAACTAAAGAATCATCATATTTCATAAAATAAACACCCTAAATCTTAAGTTATATACTTAAAACGATTAATCCAAACTTTAGAATGTCCTAGTTTTTTACCAACATAGAATATGAAGTTTCTGATTTTGGAAACGATATAGATACATGTAAACCTATCTCCGCTTCTTCAACGTTGCAGTTGTTAAACTTTATTGGCCCAAGCAGGTTCACCATATCATCAATACTATTTTAATTTTTTTTTCTTTTTTCGGAAGATAGAAACTTTATTAGAAATCAAATGCGAACTGATACATTTTCATCCTCTACTAAAATATTAAAAAGAAACTCAGGACCTAATTCATCCCAGCCAAATCTCCCGCCATGCTTGATAACGTACGCCGCTATCGAATGGGTTGCACGATTGCAATGTCGAGGGGTAAAGCAAAACATTACCAACTGAAATGAACCAGCCATTCTCCAAATGTCTTGGATATAAACTTCAATGTTAGCATTAACCGTAGTCTCCTTGTTCAACATCTTAATTAACCCTTTTGAATCCGATTCCATCACCAATTGACAGCTACTCCCCCAATCCTCCCTGTCCACCATCGTCTCTAGACCCTGACGAATCGCCTCCGCCTCCGCCATAGTGGCGTCCCCAAAACTCCCTCCCCCAACCCCTCCAGCACACAAAGGAATACCCGCAAAATCACTAAGCACCCACCCCACCCCTTCCTCCCCAGAGTTCTTTCTCCATGCCGCATCACAATTCAGCTTGAGTACCCCGAAAGGCGGTTTCTGCCACTTACCCATCCCCACCTCACCTCTCACCCCTTCCACCGACCTCCCTTTGTCCCCCGTACCCTCTCTGAAGTCTCTCCCACCCCCACTCCCGGTCCCGCCCCTCTTCTCTCTCCCAGTCACCTCACCATCCACCCCCTCGGTATCCAAAGCATGCCAGTAATCCTCCAAATGCCGCTTCCAGAGTTCCACCCCCACCTGCGGAGAAGTCTGCATCAATACCAAGTCATTCCTACATTTCCATAGTCGCCAGAAGCCAAACACCATTTGTTGCAAAATCAATTCAGCATCCTTTTCCTTCTCCACACGTTTCACGATCACCTGCCAACCCTCCAAAAAGTCTTGCACCTCCAATGCCGCCAAATTTAGATGCAAGTTCGTCCCAAACCAAAAAACGCGACTAAACTCACAAACAAAGAACATATGAGCCTCAGTTTCATCACCAACACCACACAATTCACATCTATTTTCTATTCGGATCCCCCGTCGTTCCAAATTATGTCTAATTGCCAAAGCCTTCCTGCCCGCCTTCCACATAAATATACGAAGCTTCGGAGGAACCTTAAGAGACCATATCCTCTTCCAACCCTCCTCGAAACACCCCGGAGAGCTCGAATTCCCACTTCCCTTTCGTCCAAACTCCCCATTCTTGCTCATTTCCATGGCCACATGATAACCCGACCGGACCGAATAAACTCCATTCTTCGAGTAATGCCATATTCTTCTATCCTCACATCCTTGTCGACTAATCGGTATTGCCCGAATCAACTCAAAATCCTCTGGACTCACACATGCCGCCAGAGCGTCCAGGTTTCATCCCTGCCTATCCTCCGTCATCAACGCACACACCCGTGTATGTGGTTCCAAATCCCTCAGAACCGGTTTGAAGGAGTGGGGTTTAGGCACCCAAGGCTCAAATATCGTAATCTTCTCCCCATTTCCCACCCTTCATCTAAGCCCACGGTTCAAGATCTGTCTTCTCAGAATAATTCCTTTCCATCCCCACGATGATTTCTTTTGTTGCCTCGCCTCCAAGAACGATGAGTTCGGGAAGTATTTATCCCGGAGTACCATACTAAGCATCGAATCTGGCTTCGTCAACACCCTCCAGCCTATCTTAGCAAGCATTGCCAAATTGAAACCAAAGATATTACGAAATCCCAAACCACCAACCTTTTTGCTCTCAGTCAACTTGTCCCAAGCCACCCAATGACATCCTCTAGTATTTCCGTGATTCCTCCACCAAAATTGATGCCGAATCATGTTATGGCATGTTTTAAACAATACTATTTTAATTTAATCATCTATTATTACATATTAGATTTTATTACAAAAAGTCTTAACGAGACGTTAACTCCTATATATTAATTGTATATTATTTTATTAATTCTCTAACAACAGTTGCTTTATGTTGAAGAAAAATATGATGAGGCAAAGGTCTTGATCAAATAAACATTCCACGTAGTTTTCAGATGGCAAACAATAGAAAACAATATTGTTATGATTGAAGCAACATGAGAACCATATCTTCTTATCTTGGTTTTTGACTATCTATATCACATGATTGCGTCGACAAACGTGCGTTCCACTTTGTTGGATACTAGAAGCTTTGCAACCAAATGCCAATTTCATACGTATATTAAATATATCTCAATAAGTAGTTGAATAAAAGTTTCCATAGGCAATGTGATGTGAGTTGAAAAAACGAAAGGGTCCAATGAATAGTTGGAATTTTTGTGCCATATTCATTTAATAAATTCACCCAAATATCGTAGAAGATGCTCTTGCTCTTACTAGTTTAATCATGATGGCGTGATCCAATCTCTTAAGTTAAGCTCCTTTTTAAGCAAATTAAAGCTAATATTATTTGTAATAGAATTGCTTAAGTGAATTCTTAGATTCGTGTTCTTTGGTATACGGAAACTTATATATAAAGCTAACAACTCTTTTTGGAGTTACAAGTTTCACCAAAAAGTTTTGGACAAAAATGCCCCCAAAACAAAAAATTTCAAAAGCAACCTAAAATAATGTAGGGGTATTTTCATCATTTTAATAGTGTTTTTTTAATAATTAATTGATTTTGTACAATTTTATTTTTAATTAGTATCTCACAATAGGCTAGCAATAATGTGATTCAATCAGTTGTTCATTAAATATTATTTTCTCTATTTTTAAACACGTTCAAAACATCTTAAGAGGCGTGTAATGCTGGTTATAAAAAATGTCTTTCGCACGTGCATAATAATGTGATCAAATTAGTTGTCAAATGATTTTTTTTTTAATAAACGATATTATTTACAAAAAGGAAGATGAGGTGGGCTTAGCCTCACAATAAACTAGCAATAATGTGATTCAATTAGTTGTTTATTAAATATTATTTTATCTATTCTTAATGTAAATTCAATAGAATGTAGATGAAAATTGAAAGATCGATTTTATTATGTGAATTCAACTGTTTTGATTGGTTTGTGAGGATTTTTTTCTAACATGATCTAAGATTATTCATTTACTTCAAATATTTAAGTTTCATTTTGTCAATCGCATATAAATACATTTAAAACGTGTAAGTTGTGCGTAGCATCCCGTGATTCAAAAAATACTTTATGCATGCGCGTGAACGCGTGCATGAAGCTAGTCTTACTAAATTCGATGACGATGCCCTTCTTTTTCATGAGTTGGCCTTGGTAATTTGGATCCCATTCAGATTAGGATTTTCACATTCTATTCGTTCATCTTACATTTTCGGTCAAAAGTTATTTTGAATTTTTTTTGTTTAAAATTAAACCTAAATAAATTTTTAACGAGAGTTAATTACACGATATACAATAAAAGAATCCGGTTCCTTTTACAAAGTCGCATTAGGTCAAAAGTGGTACTTGATTGAATATTAAAAATAAAAAATAAAAAAAACTTGTGAAATCATTATCTCTTTTTAAATAGAAAAAGTAGAAAGAGACATTGCATAGGTGGGGTTTTCTTTGACTTGAAAAAGAAATGTGTAACTTTTTTCTTTCTGGAAAGCCGGTCACTTTTCTTCCGGTTTGTACCAAAAGCCGTGATATGCATGCAGGGCTTTACACGGAGAGATTTTTCAGTGTTCCCGTCATACGAGGTGGTACACACACTTATCTTTATGTAAATGGTTAGATATGTGTGTTAAAAGATTAATAACTTAAAAATTAAAACTTTTCACCATTTACGTAAAAACACGTGATGTACCATCCGTGTTCCTGTCACAATTAAATTTTTTTTCCTTTACACTCATAACATCAATAGTGATATTATATTATGTCTTTGATGGTGCGCAGTTGTACCCTAACTTATTTTTTATGAAAGTTTATATGCACTGCAATGAGTCTTCCCGGCCCCGTCCGACGAAAAAATATATTGTTTTCTATAAGTCTCCTCGCCCCTAAAAAAATCAAACGGACATGAGCTCGTTTTTCCCTTTTATGAATTTTACGGGGTCAACACTAAAATTTAGTGATACATGGCACTATATTAGAGGGTTTTCCGATCAACTAAAAATATACAAGACACAATGTCATGTATTTTACATTTTTCTTTTTAAGACGCTCTTACTGCTTATATTATCTAACTCGTTGGTCATGTTGATTATAATCGGAACACTAAGTCTTCGTGGATACAAGCATCCGACGATATTTAACATAAGTTTGCTGGGAATTCATTTCGCATGAAGTAAGCCATGGCATCAATCTCTGACCATAAATTTATATTATACTCTTTAAATCAAATACGTAATATTATCCCAAAAATATGTCTCACATTTCGTCATCCACTCCCCTTTTCTTGCAACACTAAAAAATTAGTAATATTGGTCAATCCCTCCTCCTTTCCCCAACCTTGGATGTGACGGTCAAAGTTGGTGAGGTTCTTGCGCGGTCTTGGCATGGCAGCTGCTCTAGCTTTCAAAAATAACATATAGGATCTTTTGTCATTTAGTACTACGTTTTAGTGGTATTCTTTTTCAATTGTAAGTGAGATGTCTTAGGTTTGATTATCGCCAAAAGCCAATTTGAACCACATTATTGCTAGTTCATTATGAAGCTTAAGCACAATCCTCAATCTCGTTCTCTTACCGTATATATCATTTGTTAAAAAAAAAAGGGTTTATATCACAAATGGTCCCTGAAATTGACCCCATCAATCAAGATGGTCCCTGAAATTGAAAATCGATCAATGTAGTCCCTGAATTTTAACCTCGTGAATTAATGTAGTCCTTCTGTTAGTGTTCCGTCCAAATTAACTTTAAAAAATGTTAGAGAACCAATTTTTCATGGTAAAATGACCAAAAATAACTCCGTTACTTATAATTTTACTTACTACCTCTCTTTTCCTTTTTCCATCTTCACTTTTCTCTCCATTTTTTCATGAATTTGGTGCTAAAACTAAAATAAAAATAAAAAAAGTGGGAAATTTTAATTTTTTTTAATATCAAGTAAAAAACGAATTCTAACTAGATTAGCTCCATTCTTTTTTTAAAAAGAAAATCAAGTAAAATTATAAGTAAAAGAGTTATTTTTTGTCATTTTACCATGAAAAATTGGTTCTCTAACCTTTTTTAAAGTTAATTTGGACGGAACACTAACAGAAGGACTACATTGATTCGCGGGGTTAAAATTCAGGGACTACATTGATCGATTTTCAATTTCAGGGACCATCATGATTGATGTGGTCAATTTCAAGGACCATTTGTGATATAAACCCAAAAAAAAAAATATAAAATCTCTTCCCTTTAAATCTTCCTCTCCTTCAATATCCTTTTATTTGAACGGTTACGGTGGAACTTAGCAAATGGATGAAACATGAATCAGAGATGCTCACGAGCCCTAGAAGTTTTCAACCCGAAACCCCTACCACCCTTCCTTGTGGCCGACAATGCTAAAACCCTAAAAGGCCTTTAATTCAAAAGACCTACTTTTCCCTACAGGTATATGGCGGGCAGAACACTACTGATCAATAAAACTAAAGCTCCATATATGCCTTTGTTAATTGAAAAGTCAATGCAATTTCCATTAAAAATCATCATAATCATCAGAGCTCACACGATCGGATGGCAAATTTCATAGGATTCTTGTTTTCAGCAAAGTGATGTGGATTGTGGAGAGAGTCCATTAGAAAATTTTCAGTGTATTCAAACACGGACTGGTGCAGTGGTACATCACAATATCATAATGTGGATGTAAATTTCCGCCTTCTTTTGATTGACAAATTTGCACAAAATAATAACAATTAAGGTTAAGGCCAAAAGTCTCACGCTCCCACGATAAATGAGAGGTTTTATTCGAAGAATCTCCGATACTAAAATTAGAATTCTGAAAAGAATGTTTTTGAGTGTTTGTGGGTAGCAAAAATCCATTTTAGGGATAGCTAAAACTTACTGAATTTTGGAGATAAATGGTATATTTATAGGAGAGATGGAGGATATGGGCCGACCTCTAGGATTTAGAGGTGGTGGGCCCTATGTGGTATTTTAGGTGAGAATATTTCAAGATATTTGTGTATATAAATATCTTGAAGTAATTAGGTAAATATTCTAAATAAATGGAATTAGGATAACTTACTTAAAAGATATCTTCTCTGATTACGAATGTATTTATGATAAGAATAAAGGATTATTCTATAATAAATAACTTTAACTTTTCCTACGGGTAGGGATATCTTGAGCAGTCGTTGATCTCTGCCTGCTCTACCTTAGTTGCACATGGTGAATAAGGCTGCTCGCCCCTCATTTAATAGTGACAGTCTTGTCTTTTTTGAAAAATAATATATGTGTCAGCTCTATGATTTTTGGAATTATTTTTTTACTCCAAAAATAATATAAATGGAGGAACATATGTAAAAAAGAGAAACTTCTCTCTAGTTATATTATTATATGTATTGTACTGGCTCGTGCTCGAGTATATTGAAAAATCTACGAGAATCCAGCTTCGCATTGCACAACACGTACGATTATTGTGCGCCAAGTGTCATGTAATCTAACGAAGGAATGCAATGTTTCAACACTATAGAGAATTTACTTATACTCCAAGTATCCAATGGAAGAAAGTGGAGAAAAAAGTATAAAACTTTTTCATACCTTTTATCTTTAGTGTGATGGAGTGGGGATACATACAAGCACGCATGCACGCACTAAGTATTGTACCCACTCTATTATCTTCCATCTTTATTCTCAAGAAGCAAGCAACCCACGATGATATTGCATATTATCAGAAGCCGAATACTTGAAAAAGAATTTACGATGATATTTGCATATATCGTCATGTAATATTTATAATCGATGTGTTGTAATATTTGTGAACGGTAAGATTATATTTTAGAGTATAATATCTACAAAATATGCATGCGATCAAACAAAAAACATGTGTGCGTGTGTGTGTGTGTGTGTTTTTTTTTTTTTTTAAACTTCAGTTGGTGTCTTCGTCACGGAAATTTACCTTTTCGAAGGCCAGGAAGAATACAGAAACATTTCAGCCTTCTCCTAACCATCATCGTGTGATTCACCATAGGAATCAAACTCAGGACACGCCGTGTGAAATACAAGTGTGAAATTCGTTCCCAACAATTGAGAGAGGGAAATATTTTTCCATTACAAGCAATATAGTATCAGTGCAACGTTAAACTCGAAAAGCAATAAGTAGAAGAAGAAGACCCTGTCTAATGAGCAAATGGTAAATTGCTCTAGTGCTTACTGTCTTCCTCTTTTAATCCAAAGCTTTCAGGGTTAATCATATCCCTTTCCCAAGTGTAAATTAAAATATATTAATTTTTAATTAAGCAAATCCCATATATTAATTATTTTTTAAATGTTATTGTTAGAATCTTGATTGATGTCTTCAAAATGACTGAAAATATTTTTGGTCATTTATTGTTAGAATCTTGTTTTTAAAATGACTGAAAATATTTTTGACCATTTACCACAGTGATGGAAATGAGTTGATCATTTGTATTACGACGTGGGTTTGAACCCTATCGGTGGTTAATCAAACAAAATCTATCATTTGACAAAAAAAAAAAAATGTTTTTAAGTACCAAAAACACTTGAAGTGCATTATAAAAGAAGTATCTTGCGGGAAGCACTTCAAATATTTTTTACTAAAATTAATTAATTCTAAAAACAGTTTCATAAAACAAAAATTTGAATCATTTTAAAAACTCTTTCAATCATTTTAAACATACTTTCAAACAATCCACTTGTTAATGCACCCACTATATAAAGTAGCACATAAACTTTGTTGGTGACCCATGCGATGCCTGTGGACCTTTATATTTGATAATCAATGTACCAAATGATGTTAGGCTGGTAGGGACTCTTCAGAAATGAATTCGATCCATCATGCCATGGTACCATGCTTGGCTACACCCCATGTGACATTTCCTCACTTTTTAATGGGTCAAACTTCTTTCATGGTATCATAGCCAAATTGTTATGTGTGAAGCTAAAAAATTACACATGTTTCACGTTACTCAATTCATGTTGGCCAATTTATGTTGTCCATTTATTAGCCTTAAAAATTCACTACACGTGAGGATCTGAAAAAGCTAGAAAATAAGTACTCACCAAGAAAATTAGATAACAAGCTCGGAATAACGAAAGCGATGATAAAAAAAGGGGCAAAAAACTAAAATAATTCAAACATAAACACAATGATAAACTTGAAGAAAGCTATATCAAATTGAAAATTGAATAACAAGCCTAGAAATACTAACTTGCTAGCGTAAGTTGGTTATGCAGAAGTCAAGAATGATTTGAAGAGTAGTTCAATATCGGAAGATACAATAACCTAAGGTTTAAAAATTAGACAGTTCACTTCTAATTGTATCGAGGCCTCATTCTAAAAAAAAGAGTGACCACAACCACAAATGTTCTCCTCAACAAAGTGATATTCACTTGGTGGAGGGAGATATATCTGGATCGAGAGTTCCCAACAAACCAAAAAGCAAAAATTACAAAATCGACTTTCAGGATTCTTGCCCAATGTCGTCATGAGCTTATCGATAGAGTTTTTCGTATCATCCTCGCTCCTCATCAGAGTTGGAAATGGCTTTTCGAAGTTCATTGCTTTTGTAAGGTCTTCCATATCTGATCCATGATGGGAATCAGATCAGGTTTTCGGATCTTGTTGATTAAGAATGATCATTCTCAGTGAAGTCGGTGGAATTCGCCTATCCTTATGGAAAACACGATGTAGTGGCCTTGTTGGTCCGTGTGTGCAGCTAAATCTGATAAGAGCTGTTGAGCCCATGATTGGGTTTCTAAGGTATTTATATTTCATCGTCTTATTCCAGTTCTAGAGAAACATGGTCCTACAAATATTTACTTTTGTTAGGAATATATATATTAAATAATGCTAAAAAAATTCATTTTTAAAATAAATTAGTAAACCAAATAATATGTCACGAATAAAAAACGTTAATCAACGTTACATTTACCCATAAATATTTGAGAGTTTTAACGAAACACTCCCGGTACTAATCACTTTTAACGAAAAACCACATTTTTACCTTTACCTGATACTATTCACTGTACCTTTAAAAAATATTTTTCGTTAAAAGGGAATTTTTTTTTAACTTTTCAGTAATTTTCCTTAAATATATTTAGCCACCCTGTCGCCCTCAAATATCATCCCCCGTTTCTTTTTTCTTATCAATATTTCCGATTTCAAGAATACAAGACAGAGACACAGAGAGAGATACCGAGAGCTTTACCTAATTAATCAATCATAATTATGTTTTTAAATTCAAAAAAATTACTAATATTTCAAATGCTCATTTTGTAACCTCCGATTCTTCTCTCCTTCTCTCTCCAAACAAACAAAACGACGCCAGAGCCATCACACCACATATGCTCACAACTCCATATACAGGAAAGAGAGAGAGGGGGGAGAGCAGGATAGAGAAAGCTTCGTAACTGATTCTGCGATGGAATCCGACTCCCAGATCTTCCAGAAACCCTAGCTTTCCTCTCAAGATTCTCTCCCATTCCTCCAAGAACCACTTCTTTCTCTCTCTTTCCTCTCCGCCCACGCCTCCGTCTCTTTCGCTCCTCTTCTTCTTCACTTCCTTCTCCGATCAAGCTCCTTCGTCTTTCACCGGCGAAGAACCAGAAACTCCTCCTCCTTCCATTTCGGCGGTCCAGTGCCGGTTCGCTCAATTTTCTGGCGATAGCGAGAGTGGGAAAAGCCCTAGGACCTGTGGTGATTGATCTGATTGCGGATTCTGGATTGAGGTTATGGTGTACTAGATGAGTACCATGGACGATAGAGGAGGAGGCTCATTCGTCGCCGTTCGGAGGATTTCTCAAGGTCTCGACCGCGGCGGCAACACCTGCCATTCAACTTCTGGTAGTCAACTTTTTTTCTCTCTTCTATTTTTCTTCGCTTTTTTTTCTATTTATGTTTGCTTTCCTATTCTCTCTCTCTCTCTCTCTCTCTCTCTCTTAGAAAGCGAACTTTCTCTCTCTCTCCCCTTCAGCATTTCTCCATTTTTTAAGAATATTTTTCGGAGCTTAGATCTGCTATTGAGATTGATTGAGCTCGTAGTATTGCTTAAATTATCACTAATTTGATGTTCTCCGATATTATAGATTGCTTTGGTGCGTGAGTCAATTAGATTTTCATCTCTAAATTTATATGCAAATTTTTGTTCGATTGAAACTTTGATTCGTCACATTTTCGATTTCTGAATGCTTATTTTAGTTGATTTCACCATTATTTTGAACAATTGGTGTAAATTTGTATTCGGACTTCGATTATCGATTATTTGGAGCTTTCTAGCTGAAAGTGATGGGAAAATGTATGCAAAAAATGAAGAAAAGAGCTACATGTTTATTTTATCAATTTTGACTGTGGAACTTTAATTGTCTGTGTTCATATTTTATTTAAATTTACTTTAATTAGCTATTTATTATTTTGCACTTTCACTTTTATGTGTCTTTGGGCTTGTTTCTTTGAACTTCCTTTTACTATGAACTGTGGGGGCTCTACTATCTATAAAGTAGGTTGCGTAGTTTGTTGTAATTGCAGCAGTTTAGCTGCTCCACTGTGCGAAATCTACGAGTTTTGCTGCTCCATTATGTGAAATCTATGGTGGTGGCTTTACAGATCTTAACATCTGTCATCTTCGAGAAATCTTACAAACCATTGTCGGTTATTGCACGTTGTTTGTATAGTACATACAGCTTCTATGTAATCATTTTGCAGTTCATACAGGTTTCCTTTGAGGATTTGGAAAACCATGTTCTTAATCATTGGGAGTTTTATTTTGTTACAGCGGAAGTTGTAGCAGGATCAGCAGCATGGCTCGGGCGAGGTCTTTCTTGTGTGTGTGCACAGAGAAGAGAGAGTGATCCTCGTCCTTCCTTTGATTTAACCCCTGTCCAGGTAACATGCTTGCAATTGTATAAACTGTGTTTGTCCATTATATGTGCCAGTGTTGTCTTTAAGTGCTTAGTTTTCATTTCCGCCAGGGGAATTCTTGTTCTTTCTCCAGTGGTTTACTTAAATACTGAAATCTCCTGAGTGCAATACTTCCAGTTTCCCATTTTCGACTCCTTTTTATGCTTCTGTTTGTTTATCGCACATGGACTAGTTATGCATAGAGCTGAATTATAATTTTAACCACTCTAGATTTCTGTGTTTATTTTTCTTGGGAGGAATGTGTTGATTATGTATGCCTTGGTTTTGTCAGGAGGAATGCCTGATTAGACTACAGAGCCGTATAGATGTTTCCTACAACAGTTCAGTTCCTGAGCATCAGGTATATATCAGTCCACGGATTCCAGTTACAGTAACCTAATTGTGTTTGGGGAGGATTTGCATGAATTTTTCATTCTGAATTTGTGCACATAATTCAGCAACATACTTAGATCTACTTCTCTGGTTTACTCTAGGAAGCTTTGAGGGCCTTGTGGAGTGCTGCCTTTCCTGAAGAAGAACTTTGTGGTTTAATATCTGAGCAATGGAAAGAAATGGGTTGGCAAGGGAAAGATCCATCTACAGATTTTAGGTAATTCTAATATTTCCATCGTCATTTGGACACCTCATTTGTTGCTAGCTTTTTTGTTTCTCTTTTTACTTCTTTCGTTACTAACTGTTGATAGTTGAATTTTCTGCAGGGGTGGTGGTTTTATTTCATTGGAGAATTTGTTGTTCTTTGCTAGGAGTTTCCCTGTATGACCTCTCTCTCTCTCTCTCCTCTCCATCTCTCGTTCCCGCTCTGGTATACACATTTATGTACACCATACAGTTTTCACCTGCCAGATTTAACATCACAATGCTATTGATCACTCCGACCATTTGGTGAAGTCAATGTGATCAACAGCTTTAAGAACTGCCACACATCCCAGACTTGACATATGTAAAAACATATATGTATGTTGTCTTGAAATCATAAGAGACAGAAGTCAAAGTAACTTGAATACAAACTTATTTTCATATAACATGGACAATATACATGCAGCGGCTGATAAACTGTGAAGTGTTGCTTTAAGTTCCTGTGCATTTTGCCCTTGCCTTATCTTATGTACTTCTAGGTTTATTTCTGTTGTGCTTGTGACAAAAAATGCTCTCGCCATTTATATGCTACCACATCTTTTGCTTCCTTTGTCCAGCATCATTCCTCTGTGGGTGTGAGTACACAGTAATATGCATCTCTATTTGGCTATTCTTGCACGTGTGGTGTAAGTTCTCTTTGGTTATTGTAAAGTTGCTGCCCAATAGGGAACTACATTAGGTCTATCTTATAAGCTACTTGTGTCTCATTGAAAGTAAATACTTTCATTGTAGAAATCTTTCCAGGATCTTCTTCGAAAGCAAGAAGGTGATAGGTCAGTGTGGGAATACCCATTTGCGGTTGCCGGTGTGAATATCACATTCATGCTCATTCAAATGCTCGATCTCGAAGCTGGTTGGTGTTTCTTCTTGTTCTTTCTTGTTCATTTACATTCTTATAGTTTTCAGGAATATTTTCATTTCCCGACAATAAAAATTATTTGTAATATTGTGATTTTCTGTACATTTTGAGTTGTTAAATCAGCTACAGTGCACTATACTCACTCAAAATTGATTTCTTGTTCTTTTGAGTGCATTGTAGCTGACTTGTCAGCTATAGTTTTGAGCATTCAAATGTATTTCGTGGTATTGGTTTGTACATGGTCACTGTAAGAACTTGCTAGAATGCTAACAATACCTAAATTGAGATCAAAGCATTAGGGTTTAGGGTTTAGTTACATGCTACTATAGATGTGTGAAGTTTGCCCTAATTATTAGTGATAGATGTAATTGTAAGTTGATTAACTCAAAACCTTTAAGGAATAGGAAGTATGGCGGTAGTGAATATTCTTCTAGATAATAGCTTTTGTGTTTATTTTATACCTTTTTTGTCAGTTGACAGTGTTGTTTATGTGCAGTCAAACCACGAACACTGGTGGGAGCTACTTTCTTGAAGTTTCTTGCAGGTAATTTGAGCTAGAATGTGCTGTTTCATGTATTTTGTTCAATGTAATAATGTTTTTTCTTTTCGTTTGACAGAAAATGAATCAGCATTCGATCTTATCTATTGCATCACATTCAAGCTAATGGACCATCAGTGGCTTTCTATGCGTGCATCCTATATGGATTTCAATGTACGTATTTCTCAAGAAGTCCTCCCTTTATCTGCATTTGTGGCTGATCCTTTTATATATTTTATAACCTTCTAGTCAACTGTAGTTTCCCAAATGCTGTGAAAGTAATGACATTAACGTGTGGGTAACGGAAAACCTTATCAGTCATCGTGTGTCCTGAGTCTGGGGGTGAGTTTTGTATATAAAAGCGGTGTTCTGGTTACAGATTGCTCCTTGTAGAAGTTTCACACTTCTATGTGGAGGTGGATAGAGAATTTTGGGTCGGGGCGAAGTCTATTATGTTTCACACGTTTTGGTTTGTTAGTTTCTTGTGCTAATATTTTGTCCTTGTTGTGTTGTGTTGTGTTCTTAACAGACAGTGATGAAGGCCACACGCCGGCAGTTGGAAAAAGAACTTCTGCTTGAAGACGTAACACGGCTGGAAGACTTGCCCTCATATGGCCTTCTTTCCCGATAGTGTAGAAGCTTGTCATAGAGTCTATGTAGTAGTCTGTCACAACTAGTTACATGATCATCGGCAGCACTGTTATTTCTAACTAGACGGTGTTTGTACATGACACGATGCTCCCGAAATTTTCTTGCAGCAAGTCAGCATATTGTCAATGGTTCTTGGAAAGGGTTTTGGTTTTTAGGTTTTCGAGTTAAGAGGCTGGAACAAGTGTGATGTGATCCAGGTTTGAAATGCAGAATATAAATCTCGTACATTTGGGGTAAAGACCGGAGCATCCTTCTCAGTACTCCCATGGCCGACGGGATGTTAAATACATAGATAGAGGTATGTTTGGTACTGCGTCTGGGAATGTCGAATGGGATTCTGTTTGGATTTTTAACGTTTGATTGATTTCGGGAATATTATTGTTTGATAACTGATGATGGTCATCAGTTGCAGGGGGACTTGAAAGCCCCGTTTGAAGATATATAATTGTTGTCGTTCGGAAGTATGTAGAGTTGGTCTTGTTTTCCAAAATACCTGTGGAAAATGTCCTTGTACGAAAGGAAGTCTTCATTTGCCGATTGGTCCAAACTGTTCTTATTCCATTGTGCAAATTGACTCGAAACGAAGTTTGCGAAAATGGTTGGACCTAGTTTTGAACCGAAGCGTTTATCTTTTAGGTATTCCATAACAAATACATATAAATGGACAAACACTCTTATAACCTATGAAACTTTCCAACTTGGCCGAATTATTGGAGGACTGAGCTTTGAATAAGGACTGGAAAAATGAGATTACATTGTGGAGTATGCAAAAATGAATGCTTGGCTATGTATTACCTTATTAACTGGTTATCGCTTGAGCGTTAATGTGTAAAGAAAACATTCCCAACCTTTTGAAATGACATTTTATCAGACTAGTAAGATGATGAGACCTCGTCGATGGATAACAAAAAGGGTAGACCATCCACTCATCCATTTTTCTCTTTTCAGCTCTCCTCTCAATTTTCGGCCGTCGGATCGAATGAATTGAAGGAGGTTAATGACAATAAGTTAACCATAGTATGTCAAAGATAAAAATGAGTGTAAATAGCACTATCGTAGAAGAGAATATGAGTAATTGAAGGAGATGCCTCACTACTCACTCCATTGCCAAGCTTGGAAAAGAAACCAACAGCTTTGCAACTCATGGCACATTAACCTTTTGAGATGACAAAGGAGAAACGTGAGAATATAGGATATAGGAAATAATGTATTTTTTCCCTTAAGCGAAGGTGAATACTATTCCTTTCGTATACCAATAAAATAGAAAGGGGGATTGTTGGGTAACTGAAAGTGATGCCTCACCAATCATCCACTGGCAGCCAATACCTTGGCAAAGAAAGCAACAATCTCTACAAGTCCTAAAAAAATCAGAAACTACTTTATGCCAAGGTTAGATGTTCTCACACGCAACACGTCAAACTTTTACAACGCACCAAACAAATCCCTAGTGAAATCTCCATAGAAGAACCGGTGAGGTATTTTTCACCGCTGTAGTAAAGTCCCATTTTCGAACGACTTGAAGAAATTCTTTCGTTTTGAAATTCCAGACAAAAGAATTCTTATATTGCTATTCAAACTAGATGAAAAGATAAATACTCTAAACTAATTGAGTTACAACGTTGTCTAATTGAGATACAACGTCGTCACCACTCATTGCCTAATATAAAATTATAATGATGGCCGCGATGACCGAGGCAAGGTTGTAGGACGACAATGAAGGTGAGGTTGGCGGTAGGGGTGGAGTGGTGGTTGATCATTAAGGTGGCGGCAGCAGGTTTTGACAATGGTGGTGGTGACGACGATGACAAGGAGTAGAGCCGGTGGCTACAGCGGTAGCGGTGGCAGATTAAGAGGCAACGGGCAGAGTCATTCAAAGTAATTTTTTTTATTTCTGGGAACTCAGATTATAAATCCCTCCATCCACATAAGTTTATGACGAGCAAAACTTTAGAAAGAATTCAACCAACACACAAAATAAACACTCAAATATGAAACTTGATTTGAAAGGACACACAAAGTAAACCCAGCAGTTCTTAGCAAATCTCTCTGGCATCCCAAGGTTCCGAAGAAATAGGTATTGCCACACTCAAAATACAAGTCAAAACGTAACAAGTTCATTAGAAGACTAATCGGAAAGTAAAATATGACGATGGGCGGCAGCCGATGGATTAATCGGACATCCTTTACTCATAGATCCAGTGGTGGACGCTGCTCTGCCAGTTTGCAGGGCCATCGGGGAACCACAGTGCAATCTCCTTCCTTGCACCCTCGGCTGAGTCACTTCCATGAATGATGTTCCTGTCAGCCAATAAAATTTCGTCGAGTCAAACTACCATTGCACAACACTTGCATAAGAAATCGAGGGTTCTTAAAATTTTAAACTGATCACATGAGATGCAATCAAACTAAACAAAACCTGGAAAGACTATAATAATTATGTTCACCATAATTAGAACCGTCGAATTACCTGCCAATCTCAATTGCATAATCACCACGGATGGTTCCGGGGGCAGATTCTGCTGGGTTGGTGGCACCAATGATCTTTCGGCCGGTAAGAATAACATTCTTACCCTCCCAAATCATAGCAACAACGGGACCAGAAATAATGTAATCAACCAATCCACTGAAAAAGGGCTTTGCAGACAAGTCCTCGTAGTGCTTCTCAGCAAAAGGACGATCCACATTGATGAACTTCATACCTGAACATATTCAGCAAAAAACTTATCATAAATTACAAGCTACGCACCCCAAACAAATCTAGAATGCAACGACTCACATGGCTTGCACAAATATATTAGCAGAGTATCAGATAGAATCTAAATGACAAGTAGTACAAGACGACTCAAACTTCTGTTAATATTACTTTAAATTCGAGATCTTTTCTCCAATGTTCAAAGATAAACAGCGAAAAAGTAAAGGCAAATTCAACAAAGTTCTAGCCGGGGTAAATTTAGCTAGTAATTTGTTGAGTTGATAATCATTATGAAAAAAAGACAATTTGCTAAATACAACAACAACAACAAAGCGTTATCCCATTAAAGGTCGGCTATATGAATCATAGAACCACGGTTTTATGCCATGTCTTTCGTTAGAATACATTTGAAACAAATTAAATTTATCACAATTCATAAAATATTATAAGATCAATCTATCATTGAGACTTACCTTTCAAATAGAAGCCCTTCTTCTCAAACCTGCTAATGATGTCACCAACCTAGAACAAACATAAACCTCTTAAAAAAATTCAATTAATTAAAAGCTCATAAAATTGAAGCGAAATAATCACTTCAAATACTAAAATCCACGCAGGTAAATAGAAACTTGCAGCCCCAACACAGATTCATCCAATTTCACTAGTTCTTCAATAACCCCCCACAAAAAACCCCATATTTTCCCACCATCCAAACACCATAACCGTAACACTTTCCATGAAATTCATATACAAAACCATGCATTTACGAAAACCCAATAAAACCCACATCAGATTCTCACCAGTTTGCAGTAAAGCTATAAATTTTAAATAACAAGACCAGAAAATATATAAACATTTAGAAGAAATTTACCAGGCCCCTTTGGACACCATCAGGCTTGATCATGATGAAAGTTTGCTCCATTTTTGGATGACGAAATTCAAATGAGCAGTAGTAGTTGTACTTCCGAGTATGGAGATGCTGCGAGACTGAGAGGCTGAGGGAAGGAGGCTTTATTTATACAGTAGCTGACAAGCAAACCCTAATTCCATTTGCTCTAGAATATTCGCCAACGAATTTTCCTTTTATTTTTATTTTTATTTTATTTTTTTTAATTTTCTTTTGCTTTGTGGTTTTCTTCTTTTGACTATAGAAGTTGGGCCTTCATTATGGGCAGGACATTGTATTTACTTTGGGCTTGATTTAATACATTGGGCTTGTTTGTGGGAAGAGTTTGGCATTTCATTTCAAACACAAGGAAGGGGCCTGCTACAAATAGAAGCGATTCGAACGACGTGAACGACGAAATTTGTACTGAATATCGATTTTGTATTAACAAAATGTAGTATCGATATCACATATTGACGTCATATCAACAAAATCTATCAAATATCGGTTACATATCAACGACAACAATATCCATGACACTTTTTCCAACTACTAACGAGTAGAAAGTAAGGTGAAGATTGCGAAGGAGAACGAATACTTAAATAGTAGCAAACAAGAGGAAGAAGAAGCCCTATCGCTCTAATCAAGCTTCACACTTGCGAAGTCCAGCACATTCACCAGTGCGTCTCCTATTACAAAACTTAAGTCCACCACCTTCGTCAGCCCTCCCCTCTCTCTCTAGTCACTAAATTTGTTATTTTCCTAGATAAGTTCTAAAAAAGGCCTAGGCGCTAGGCGGGTTGGAACCGAGGCGCTTTTGTGCAAAACGGCTGGAAAAATCGGGTTGGCTCTAGGTGGGCTAGGCGGTGCTAGGCGGCTGGGCGACTTTTTTATTTATTTTATTTTATTTTTACTTTATACCTTGAAATTTTGTTAATTTTATAGAATAGGTGTGTTGTGTATCAACTTAAATTCCGGGATTCTAAAGATAAGTATCTTACATTACTATATTTCCTTATTTTCCTCATTTTCCTCCTATTTTCCATTTTGTGTTGTTTTAAATTGTGAACTTGTTGTACGTGTGTGATGATACTCCTCACTATGGTTATATGAAATACATGCTTAATGTGTTTTTAAATTTTGGACTTGTTGGATACTCTTTTTGCAAGACATACAAGTAATTTACCTAAATCCGCCTAGGCCGCCTAGGCGCTAGGCGCCAGCCCGCCGCCCGACTAGCGCCTAGCGTTTTTTAGAACCTTGAGATAAAGAGAATGAAAAATTCAGACTATGACGCTTGTAGTGTAAAATGATGTCAAGTTAGTGAGAAATGATGACTTTCCTTCTTACTGAAAATGAGAAAAGTATTATAAATTAGTTATTGGTTAATGGCTATTACCATAAAATTTATATAAGTTCGTCCTTACGTCCTAATAATAACTTCTTTTTCTTTTTTCCTACAAACAAAAATAGATTGGTATTTCATGAATCATCTGAAACAATACATACGTGCCAATTGGGTATAAAACTCCAGTGACCATGAAAATGTCTGGAGGTGAATTTGCACAAGCAAGACGACAATAGTAAATCCCTAAATGGCTACCACATGTAAGAAAACTTCACACGCCACCCACACAAAACTGTCATAAGACGACATGTATACCATATTTGTATCAATAACTGCAAAAGGTCACTGCCGAATAGCGAGGCCACATAAAGTCATCGTGGAAGCGAGACCACATAAAGTCATCGTAGGTAGACGAGACCACATAACACATCACTCAATGCGAAAACCATATCCAGCCAACGTTGTAGCACGGCCACCACTAGAGGTGGGCAAACGGGTAGAGGACTCATAGGTCGAGGTGGGTAATCACAGTTTGGGGCGGGTCCAATTTTTTTAGAATAAACGAAGCTGGGCGTGGTGGAGCGGGACAATGATATATATGGGGCTAGGTAGGTCTAAATCTTCAGACCCACGGGGCCCGGGACTGGCCTGTTTCGATAATGCAATGGATAGGCATTGCTGGGGAAATAGAAACCCACCACCTAGTTGAATGATTGGAGGGCCCATTCTTGTAATAATAATACAATGAAATTGGGCCTGTTTCTAAAATAATAACACAAAATGAAATGGAATGAAGGAAATTGAATAGGCAACTTCCTCTCGACCCTCTTTCTCTCTCATTTTGAAACCTTCCCAGGCTTCTAGAGCCTTCTCCTTTCTTCGATTCCAAACCCAAACCCACCAAGTTCTTACGTCTCTCATTTCTCTCTCTCTGCAAGTCCAGAAACCATTCGAACATCACCAAACTTCTTCAAATTCCTCCACTTCTGGCCGTAATATGCTCTCAGTCTCTCCCTTGATTTTATCAAAATTCCACTCAGATGGACGAAGATGGCGCATGGCTCCAGATCAAAGAAGACGGTGGGCTCTAAATCGATGAAGATGGCGACAATGATGGCGCGAGGGACGTGTTTTTTTGTCATCGGACTTAGAAAAATGGTGTTGAAGGCGTCGTCGTCCATGGCGGACAGTCTTGTCGTTAGGTATCTGGGTTTCACAACATTGGAGGAAGACGACTTGAATGACGTCGTTCCCTTCTATTGGACTCGTGGACCCAGCCTGAACCAGCCCGTTTCACACAAGCCAAGTTATGTTTGGTTCCAACTTCAGAAAAATTTCAATACCTGCCCCGCCCCGCCTCGTTCCATTTTAAATCGGGTCTGGTTAGGTCCCTTCAAATTTGGACCCGGCTAGGCCCGTGCCCACCCCTTGCCACAACACTTGCTAGCGAGCCAACATAACTAAACTAAGGAAAACTAAATTAAACTAAGCTAAACCAAAATAAACCAAACTACTCCAAAATACTCCGAGAACAAAACCACATGTCAGCTAATTCCGATGGAGGGTTAGTAAACTCTGTCAAAAGCCGCCCGCAATGACACAAAATGGGAGTTTAAACTCTACCAGAAGCCACCTAATAACTTTATAAGAGATCTAAACTTACTATAGGAGCTTTAAAAGACATTTGGAGATCTAAACTCACTATAGGAGCTTTAAAAGACCTTTGGTTTCATGAATGCCTCCTGATCCATTTAGGGCACATGTTTACTTACATAGCATGGGAATACCAAAGAATGAGGAATTAGTAGGAATAGGGATGTAAAGAACTGGCGATTGAGTATGGAATAAACAACCTTCCTACGTTAATGAGATACTTCATTTTCCAGGTATTTCATACGCAAACTTGATGGAACCCACATAATTAATCCATTACCTTTTAGGTATGTGTTCTTTTACCAAATAGTCTAACATAATGTTTATGCCATACTTTTCAAATAGTTAGCAAAATGTTACCAAATTTTGTAAATATAGTGACCAACAAATAGAACATGTATATATGCACACATATATATACATAATTCTTTTGAATTTCTAAATGATACTACACCTATATGTACACTAACCACAATGCAATCCATAGATCATTTGATAGTTTCATAGAAAAAGTAGGAGAACGCAAAATTTTCTCGAGCAAATAGTTGGTGGGGGATAGTTGAGTCTCACCTGCAGGAAGGATGTAGGGACGATGTTTTGAGAAATTAAAAACACAAGGATGAGGAGGGTGACGACGAGCTTTGGAGACAGAAGAGGACCCGCCAAAATATCCGATGCCTCCATCCAATCTTATCATCATTAGATTTGAAAGACTCTAGAAATTGATTGAAAGGGCCATGATTGTTGCATGGAATTCAGCACATTTGTTGCACCTCTCTCTCTCTCTCTCTCTCT
The DNA here is from genome assembly GCA_036320875.1 of Cotoneaster glaucophyllus. Lineage (NCBI taxonomy): Eukaryota > Viridiplantae > Streptophyta > Magnoliopsida > Rosales > Rosaceae > Cotoneaster > Cotoneaster glaucophyllus. The sequence goes on from CM070070.1 coordinate 10,830,578, forward strand.
CTCTCTCTCTCTCTCTCTCTCTCTCTCTCTCTCTCTCTCATTGCTTCGAACTGTAATCTTTTTGGGAGGATTACTAATTACACTTTTGAATCTTGTATATAGAAATCATGAATGATGTCGGCTCCTCTTCCTTTCGGTAAACTGAATTGAAGTCGCTGATCATTTTCTCATTGCAATTTCACCAAATGTATATATCATTTGTGCTGGTTGCTTCAGCTTATGGAAATTGATTTCAATTACAATATTTCTTCACCTTGGATGGTTCCAACCAGACTGGTATCTCACCTAGTCATGTGCTGCTCCTCATGGTGACAACCCATTTTCTCTATTTGTCTCTCTTTGCACTCAAGTTTAAATATCTGTTAGCATAAGTGGTAACAGATACACTCAGTCTAAATTATCTTATAGTTTATCACGAAAAAAAGTGATGAGTTTATATATAAGAAAATAAATTAAAATTTCTACACTCTTTATCACCTTATGCACATTTTCTCTCAGGTTTACTTATCAATAATGAGAATGAAAAAAAACCGAATGCAATCAATCTATGACTTTCCCTCTATTTACTTGGACGCAAGGAATCAAAATTTGTAATGAAATTCCCTCAAATCGACAATGGAAATATCTAAAAAAAAACATGTAAGAGTGGTTGAAGATGAATTCCAGGCCTATATTCCTTACAACACGTCCTGAATTCGATTCCTGGTGCCAGTAAATCGCACATGGTGCCCATGAAGAGGTTGAAATGCCCTTGTAAGTCTTCTCAGCCTCCATAAAGATGGACTGACGTCACCAGCTGGTCTCTCTCTTTTTTATTTTTTTTGTATTTTTATTAAAGAAAAAGAAAACAAGTATTTTACAATAACCCATCAATACTATACACCCTAAAAAACATATAACATCACGCCATATTCCAAATTCTTAGTTAGATAGCTTCTTGACAGAAAAACAAAACTTGTTGAGTGGCATAGTGAAAGAATAAGTGGTATTCCACATTTTATCCCATCGCCGCCACAACCTGTAGCCTTGACCTTATTTCTCCCTTGTCTCCGTCTGGTGTTACGTGACTCGTCTGGATTTAAGTAAAAAAAAATGTTTAAAATAACTGTTCGACGCAACCTCTCCTCCATTCTAATTAAGTAAAACAAAATATATATAATCAAGCAAGGGCGACTTTGTATAAAGTTTGGATTCTGATTTACTACAATCAGTAACCAATGACGAGAGTCCACGCCATTTCTATTCTAATTCTCGATAGTTAGTAAACAGCTTAAACGAGAGTGACTAGAAATGTGCATAAATCATTCCCTGAGACAGAGAAAAAAATTGTTGTTGGCGCATGCCATATCCAAGTCTAGGAAGTATGGTTTGCTTGCAAAAGCAAAAAAATATAATTCTTCCTTGTATGTGTAACATTAACATCACCACGAAAAAGCAGCACCAGCCTTTCCACTATCGTATCAGTAGTACTACAATTACACCACCTTCAGTCTTTGACCTCCACAATGGGGTGCACTGCAAATTGCAATATGGTTAGCCAGATCATGTCCCCTCACATACAAGGCAGGAATTTCAAAAAGAAAAATTAAAAAGAAAGAAAACAGATTGAGTCAAATTGCAATGTGGTTAATGGATGTTGATAATTACACATGACATGATCACTTGCACGGAAAATGTTCCATAATAACCAACAAAATATATGAGATTTTATTCATTGATATCTATGTTAGGGTATTTTAACTTACAAGCATGCAAGTTACTCCAGATTATTTATTTATTTATTTGAACATCGCTTATGAGTTTACCTACTTCTTAACTTAGTGGGTTTTTTTTTTTTTTTTTTTTTTTTGGCAGATGACGTTTTAACGCAGTGACGAAAAATAAAAATGCTTATGCTTCTTGGTACAAGTTCAATCCTAACCTATCTCCAACCCCTGCCTGTAACAACTAACAATTTAACCTAGTAACGCTAACACTTGACAAAAAAAAAGCTTCATGTTGTAATTAGTGTGTTTATTTAGGAATGTGATTGTGTAAACTTAAAGTAGAATCCCAATAGGATTTGGAGATCAAATCTTCATAAGCTTTTTATTACTTGTAAAGCAAGAAAGCTCATCATGATTATTATAAAGAAAAGTATAAGGCCAGGGGGTGAATATACAATTCTCGTACACATGAGCCATTCTCTCTCTCACCCACTCTCAAAGTTAGTTACACATTATCAGGACAAAGTATCTCTGTGAGAAGGAGATGATCCTAAAGGAAACATTGCTAAATCCTAATCTATTTGGTTTCAATTTATTTTATGTCATGAATACTATGATATTGTTGTATGCTATATGCATGTTATATGATGGTGTATATGTGTGGGTATATCGAAAAAGAAAAGAAAAGAAAAGGATTTCAAAACCCTAAATCGTAGAAGTTGTAACATAGAGTTACGCCTGCGTCCGAGCTGCGAGCCGGATCACCCAAAACCTACCCCAACTGGAACTTTACGTTGTTTGACGTTGTCCCTAACCTCTAGCTGCCACAGTCACCTCATCTCATTCATTAGAAATCTAGATACGCCCTTGGGCCATAAAGACCAGTTCACCATGACGCGCACCTCACTGTCATCTCGTGACGGTGATCGTCTCTGATAATCAAACTCTGAGAAATTCTTGGAGAATCTCACCTAATTCAGACCAACCCAAGGTTTTCCACACCCTCATCGAGTTCGCAGAATTCACCATCGTCTCTACGATAAGGTTGGCACCCAAACTAAACCTCCACCATACTTGACTCAATGCACTAGACTGGACATCTCATTCGCTGTGAATCTTTTGGCAAGTACAATAATGCGCCCACATGCGACACTAGATAGGTATTAAAGACATCTTGTGTTACCTTAAGGGTACTATGGATATAGGCTTATTCTATCCTTACACATCGTCAAGTGGATCCAACCCCTGATCCTCAAAATGATGTTCTCCTTGTTAGTTACGTTGACGTTGGTTATTTCTAACCCGCACAAGGCATGTCCTCAAACGGGTTATGTCTTTACCACTGGAGATACTGTAATATCTTGGAGATCAACCAAACAAGAGTGGGTTGTTACATTTTCGAATCATGTTGAGATTCTAGTCCTGCATGAAGCGTCGTGTGAATGCTTTGGTCGAGGGGTGTGATTGATCACATTACCATCATTGGTATTTCAACAACTATAAGACAAAGTTGCATGTATCAACTAGTTAAAGAAATGATACATCAAAGGCGGCAATTCCAAGCATATTGCGTCGAAAATTTAGATCGAAGTCAAGCAAATTTAATCCCAAGACAATCTTTCCGACCTCTTCACAAGGTCACGTCGAAGTTTACTTTTTCAGAAGGTTGTTTAAGGAATTGGGGAGTTTTCTCAAACTCAGGGAAAGTATCCTAAAGTATACTCACATGACCTTAATATACTCTTTTTTTACGATTAGGAGCATTTTTTCTCATTGGGTTTACGCTAAACTAACGAGGTTTTGATGTGGCATCTACTCTGGGCTGGTCATACCCTTGTTTGCATTGATGATCATCCTAAATATGTACACCTGGCAATTTCTTACACGACCCGTTAACACGACACGTAAACGACACGAAAATAACGGGTTTCGGGTTAACACGATAACTAATCCGGGTCATTATCGGGTCACACGATAATAACCCGTTAATAACGGGTCCTTAATAGGTTTACACGAGAGTGACACACGGGTAACCTGTTTCAACATGATAAGAAAAAAGTTATTTTAATGATTTAATTTTTTAAACTACTAAAAAAACTTACTATAATATAAAATACAATAGATATAATGAATATGTATATATTGTTTATTAATTATTATTCTATATAAATTTTAAAATTTAAGTTTTATTTATTTATTTTTATAGCATATTATAGGCAGAGATTGAGATTAAAAATCATAAAACACATTAAAAATAAAATATCAAGTAATTTAAAAATACCAAACACATTAAAAAATTATAATAATTAATTTACATGTGCGAAAAAATATGAAAAAAATATGCAAACGCTCGCAGTCGCATCCTCTACACTTTGAGGATGAGTATCGATCGTTTGAATTTTTAAAACCATACAAACTCTCATGAATAGTATTTTTAAGGGAGTTTAAAATAAACAAAATTCATAATCATTAATGTATAAGTCTGAAAGATGTGAAAGCATAATAAACGTTCATAATTGCATCCTCAACGCTTAGACGATGGTTACATGGTTGTTTAGATTTTTAAAACCTTCCAAATCTCTTGAACATTATTTTTTATTTGAGTGAAAAATTAATAATAATTATTGTAGAAGTGTGAAAAATGTAATCACTCGTAATGAAAAGCTTTACAACTTTCATGAAGGGGTCAACTCCGAAATTTAGTATGTATATACTAATTTAGTATTATGTTTTACATTTTTTTGGGTCAAATTATGTTTTTCATTTTCATTTTTATTGATTTAAAATACATTTTTCTTAATGGGTAACAGGTCGGGTCATATTACCTGATAATATTAACAGGTTGATTTCGGGTCAGGTCATATTACCCGTTTACTTTAACGAGTATTACACGACACGACCCGTTAAGCTATCAGGTATGACACGAAAACGACACAAACATGACACAAACACGCGAAACACGCACGAATGCCAGGTCTATAAATATGTGAACCATCGACATTCTGCATTAACTCATTTTCTCCTTAGACTGAGTTTGTTCCATTGAGTTTGCCATAGCCAGGTTTTGTGAGATTTCTTTTTTATATGCACCTATACTAAGAGACTCGTGTTAGTACTATTGTATCTGCCGATGATTGACAACAACTACCTCCATATCCTAATCATGAAGACTTGATGCGACTACTTCTTTATTTGTACACTTAAGGAGGGGAGGGGGTGTTGTAATTAGTGTGTTTATTTAAGAATATGAATGTGCAAACTTAAAGTGAATTCCTAATAGGATTTGTAGATCAAATCCTCATAAGCTTTGTATTACTTGTAAGACAAGAAAGGTCATCATAATTAGTATAAATAAAGGTGCAAAGTCAGGGGATGAACATACAATTCTCATACACATGAGCCCTTCTCTCTCTTTGCCGTCCCTCTCTCTCACCCACTCTCAGAATTAGTTTTGCAACACTTACATGAGTTTTTACATTTTAATTGTAAGAAAAAAATGACAGAGGACATATTTATGTACTGCTATAGTTTTTATTGATTTTCACAGCTGTTAGATCAAAATTAACGTTTATCAACGCAAGAGTTCATCTCTCTGCCTAATTGTGAAATCTACCATCTCCTTGTGTTATTCTTGAAAAGCAATAAAAAATAAAAGTTAAAAACCCTTGTCCATTTCTTCTTCCAGCCATCAATCGGGAAGTGAAAAAAAAAAAAGTGGAATAAAATGGTGAAGAAGAAAATAAACCCATCACACTAAATGATGTAAACCCGCCAACCTAAATCAAAACAAAATCCCTAAAATGTAAAACCCACCAGCACCAAATATGAACACATACATTTAAGAAAGACAAAAGGCACTACTAGAAAAGGGCTCTAAAGAGATCCTTTTGTTCTGCACAAATATATATATATATATATATATATATATATATATAAGTCTATACAAAAAAGGAACTGTTATTAGCACTTAAAAAACACATTCTACACTCTTCATAATTGTATTTTTCTTTCTAATTATAGAAAGTTTGGAGTGCAAAATGAGATTTTTGAAATGCTAATAACAATTCCTGAAAAAAATTATGATCTTTAAGTTGAACGAATCAAATTAGAATTACAAAATAAAAATAAACATAAGTATATAGAAATTTGATGCTCTTAATCAAAGCTAGCAACACAGTCTTTTAGTAATATGTAGACTCCTTTGCATGGATCTAAATGTCGAAAAAAAAGGATTAAAATTAAGGAGCCCAAAGGAGCCCAAATTTTGTCTTCCACTTTTCAAAATTTCTCAACATATTCCGGGTGCAATTTACAAGGGAGGAGCTACATGTTAGCTGCCTCGGACCCCTGTGCAAACTTGGTCCAAAAATGTTATTTATAGGACAAAACTTTAGGTTTTTTCATTCTAGCACACTCTTGTATAGCAATCAAATATGTTGTTCCTTCCCTTTAATGGCTAGCAAGAAACACAAAGGCCATATTTGTGTTAATTGCATCTTTCAAGTCCGAAAAAATTCTGAATTATTTTTATTTTCCAGCGAACTACAAGAACATTAATCCACTTCTTTGAAAATTTCTGATTAGCAATTTAATTACATTATCAATACTAACTTATTACATACATTATCAATACGATAGTATGTATACACACACAAAGGGGTAGAGACTCGGTTAAGCTACACTATCATAATAATTTGATATCAAATTGTCCATTCACGATAGTTGAATCTAAAACTTTCCGCTTACAAGTTCTAAACTTCTAAGCTTGACTTTAGTGACTCGGCTAGCCTAGAGTGAATTCCACTCATCCTGTCTTCTCCGTATATCTTGACCTTAAGCGATGAAAAAACCCTTGGCAAACAATTAAAGGAAGAGTTTCTACAAATTTCTCTCTGTTACTGTGTATTTCAATCATTGCAGCTACTTTTGACCATAATGCCGCTGTGTAACCCATTGGAAGGTTTAAAGAAAGAGAGAAGAACGTTATGTATGGATGCACCGAGCCGTTTCAAATTCTAGACCTTTTTGAATATGCCATGTTTTCATTAGTTATGAAATTATTTCATTAGAAAATGCTATCTTGGAAAATGATAAAGAAGTTATACAAAGCCAACAATGAAAGTTGTATAGCAAGGAGGAAGACTGAAGTAGCTAGCTAGCTTTTCCCCCGTAAGCCGACTCGTGTGGCGCTGTTTATGCCATAGGATAATGCTGGGCGACAATCCAGTTGGAAGATGGGGTATGTCCCTAGTTGTATCACTCTGCTATGCAAAATGAAAGTTGTGTCACTCTATTCAACATGGTACTGCTGCACAACATGATTAGGCTTGTGGATGCAAATTTCGTCCAAAGTTGAATTGACGAAACTCCACCTACGAAATAAGATATAACGTTAACTTAACACCCGAGAAAAAAGGGAGAGGATGTCCGCCAAAGGGCCTCCAATGCCTAAGTTAGAGAGAATTTTGAGTAGTAAGTGGCAATTGCCAATTTCCTTGTTGGACTTAGCTATTTATAGAAGTGAGCCCTCGTAGGCAGCTGGGAGGGACTGCAGGCCATACTAGACAGACCGTTATGTTCTAGTAGTGTGATGCATATCAATCTCCATAGATAGCTCACGAGTAGTTCCAGAGGTCTCTGATAGATAATTACGCCGTAGCGTAGGACACCCAAAGAAGACTTCAAAGAGTCGACTTCTTGCCACCTTGGATCGGGTACAGCATGGTGGCAGGATTGAGATACACAATACCTATAGGGCAAACAAATGTCAGGCTATTTGAGTTACCATGTAGTCTGCTCACAACGTTAATGACAAAACTGTCATATTAAGGTGAAAGTCTACATGTGCTTCTCGTATTGGACGTGGTTAATTTATATCTCCACAATTCCTAGACAAAGTTTTTTTTTTTTCCATCCAAATGATTCTTGCACAATATGTGAAAGGGGTGTGCTATCCACACACTCTTTTTTATTTTCTACACACCATCTTAATTTGTGGCCGTCAATAACTGAATTAAAGAAGATCAAAAGACAAAAATTAACAAAGGGTGTGTGAGAAGTAAAAAAAAAAAATGTGTCGATAACACAACCTATGTGATATGATAGATTTTACCTCTTAATGTATACATTATTTAATATTAAAAAGATTATTATCACTAGGAAAGTGAAATGTATTGGTGCTTACCTTTCAAATGAGAATGTTAATTCCCAACCATTTATGTGTTGGAGAGACTGTTTCCTATTTTGTGCCGAAACAATTTATAAAGCACAGGCTGAAACAGGTGAAATCAAAAGGCATTACTTAAACGCTACTGCAGGTACATACGAAGAGATGATCAAAAGAGCTGTATTTGCCAGAGAATTGGGGGTTCCAATTGTGATGCTTCGAGAAGAGAAAATATCACATGATCATTCCCATACAAGTTCTTCTTGTTCAAATCATTCTCGTACAATATGTGAAATGATACATTCTACCACTTAATGTAATCCATCTCATCATCATCATCATCATCATCATCATCATCATCATCATCATCATCATCATCAATATTATTATTATTATTACTACTTCTCACTTATAAGTGAAGAATAATATCACTGGACCAAAGTATTTAATGATAAGATATTAGTTATTATTTAAAAAATTATCACTAGAAAAGTGCAGTTTATTGGTACCTTTTTAAAGGTTGAGAAGAGAACTAATGTCACTGAGTAACAATTATACAAGCTCCCATATAACTTGAGGTTCCATCATAAAACCACTTGGCAATGTGCATGGGCAATAGTTAACCCAACTTACTTAGAGCATCTCCAGTTCTGTCCCTCAATAGTTTAATCTCCAATAGATCAGAAAGTGAGTCCTTAGTATAGGAACTCACATGATACATAATGTATATACCCACATATAGGGACTGTATAAGGACACTGCCGTGAGAGGAAAACAGGGCTCACAACCTTGATTGATGTCGCGCAGCTGGAGTTCACTCGCCTCCCACTATTGGTTGTTGTTGGCCTCGCCAAGCAGTTGCAAACGCAGGTCCCTGAGTCAGCAGATGCTTTTATTTATTTATTGAAATTTTCTTTTCAACATATTCTAAATCAATGGTCCTATTAAAAGTCCCTACAAAAATATTTTACGACAACGCAACGTTAAATTAATTAAAAAAATGTTAACATAAACAAAAAATATGCACCTAATCAAATTATCACATAAAATGATAAAAATCTCAAATTTAGGGGGTCTACTATAAGGACTCTTCCCTTGGAGGCAATATTCCTTTAGGGCACAAAGATTCCCTTTAAGTCCTTAAATGAGTGCTCAAATATGGTGGTGGGAGTCCCTAAATAGAGATCTCCATTGGAAATGCTCTCATAAGCCCATACAAGGTTCATCCTCCCATTAATATGTGATTTATTCTCATCATCGAATTCTAGCTAGAAGGTTTTGGATATGCCATGTTTTCGTAATTATGAAATTATTTCATTAGAAAATGATAAAGAAGTAATATAGAACCAAACGAAAGTATATAGCAAGGAGTCAAACATAGTCGTACTGCTGCATGGCATGATCATTCCCATACAAGTTGTTCTTGTCCAAATTTCTCGTACATTATGTGAAATGATACATTTTACCACCTAATGTAATGCATTATTTGTAGGCCTGGCAATCGTGTCGTGTCAGTCGTGTTCATGTCGTTTTCGTGTAACACCTGTTATCTTAACGGGTCGTGTCGTGTCGCACCCGTTATCTAAACGGGTCCTTAACAGGTCGGGTGACCCGATCCGTTATGACCCGTTAAGAAAAAAAAATATTTTTTTAAAATTTGCACATACCACACATTGTCACATAAATATAACTTCAAAACATTAAAACACATTTATCGTTTAAGTACTACATCCACACTCAAAAATAAGAGTTTAATAAAATTGTTAAATTAATATATATATAATTATTATAGTTTATTTATACTTTTATTAAGTATAACATAAGATTTTGTGGTATCCATCCACTATGTGTAAATATATTAAATTGAAGATCGAATTCATTCATTGTATTCATATAGGGTCAAGGAGTGTAGCTGTAAAAAATCATCAAAATCGGAGTTAAAATAACCGTTAAATCGTGATTTTTTGTTTATAACCGTCGAAATTTTTTGTCCCGTTACTTGATCTCTGAATGTTTGTTTTTTTCAATTTTTGGCGTATGCGATCTCGAAGCATATACAAACAAGTTTGACGGTTGGATCGTTGAAACTAGTTTTTTAGAATGCGTATCTCATCAAAACAATAGATTCACTAACACTTAAGAGTTTATTCATACTTTCATTAAGTATAACATAAGATTTTGTGGTATCCACTAATGTAAATATTTTAAATTGAAGATCGAATTCATTCATTGTATTCATATAGGGTCAAAGAGTGTAGCTGTAAAAAATCATCAAAATTGGAGTTAAAATAACCGTTGAATCGTGATTTTTCGTTTATAACCGTCGAAAAGTTTTGTCCCGTTACTTGATCTCTGAATGTTTGTTTTTTGCAATTTTTGGCGTATGCGATCTCGAAGCATATACAAACAAGTTTGACGGTTGGATCGTTGAAACTAGTTTTGTAGAATGCGTATCTCATCAAAACAATAGATTCACTAACACTTAAGAGTTTATTCATACTTTCATTAAGTATAACATAAGATTTTGTGGTATCCACTAGTGTAAATATTTTAAATTGAATATCAAATTCATTCATTGTATTCATATAGGGTCAAGGAGTGTAGCTGTAAAAAATCATCAAAATCGGAGTTAAAATAACTGTTAAATCGTGATTTTTCGTTTTATAACCGTCAAAAAATTTTGTCTTGTTACTTGATCTCTGAATGTTTGTTTTTTTCAATTTTTGGCGTATGCGATCTCAAAGCATATACAAACAAGTTTGACAGTTGGATCGTTGAAAGTAATTTCGTAGAATGCGTATCTCATCAAAACAATAGATTCACTAACACTTAAGAGTTTATTCATACTTTCATTAAGTATAACATAAGATTTTGTGGTATCCACTAATGTAAATATTTTAAATTGAAGATCGAATTTATTCATTGTATTCATATAGGGCTACAATCAAGGAGTGTAGCTGTAAAAAATCATCAAAATCGGAGTTAAAATAACCGTTAGATCGTGATTTTTCGTTTATAACCGTCGAAAAGTTTTATCTCGTTACTTGATCTCTGAATGTTTGTTTTTTGCAATTTTTGGCGTATACAATCTCGAAGCATATACAAACAAGTTTGACGGTTGGATCGTTGAAACTAGTTTCGTAGAATGCGTATCTCATCAAAACAATAGATTCACTAACACTTAAGAGTTTATTCATACTTTCATTAAGTATAACATAAGATTTGTGGTATCCACTAGTGTAAATATTTTAAATTGAAGATCGAATGCATTCATTGTATTCATATAGGGTCAAGGAGTGTACCTGTAAAATATCATCAAAATCAGAGTTAAAATAACCGTTAAATCGTGATTTTTCGTTTATAACCGTCGAAAAGTTGTGTCCCGTTACTTGATCTCTGAATGTTTGTTTTTTGCAATTTTTTGCTAATGCGATCTCGAAGCATATACAAACAAGTTTGACGATTGGATCATTGAAATTAGTTTCGTATAATTCGTATCCCATAAAGTTGAATGGTATGTGTGTGTGTGTGTGTGTATATATATTTAGTATACTTACGGGCCTTCTTTCTTCCTAACCCAGTGGATATGTGTGCAAACATGGTTCCTCTGGGATCTGGGTTCAAAGGTTGGTGTCCATTAAGATGGTGAATGCGACGATGATGATGATCCACCAAGGAAAAATCTATTTATTTTGTACGTAATTATTATATTTTTTAGGAGTATAAAATTTAATTTAAAATCTAATACATATATATATATATATATATAATTATTATAGTTAATATTTTGGGGGTATAATTATTCAAGTATATATAATTATTATAATTATTATAGTTAATAGTTAATATTTTGGGGTATAATTATTCAAGTATATATAATTATTATAATTATTATAGTTAATTTAATATATATATATATATTATAGTTTTTAGGGGTATAAAATTGTTAAATTAATATATATAATTTTTATAGGGTTATAAAATTATAAAATTAATATTCTGTTTATCGTGTTTCGTGTTACCTACGTGTATACCCGAACCAACCCGTTATCTTAACAGGTGCTTATCGGGCTACCCAATAACGACCCGATTCGTTATCGTGTCGACCCGAACACCTGTTAATTTCGTGTCGTGTCGTGTCGTGTCGGGTTATCGGGTCGTGTCAGGAATTGCCAGGCCTAGTTATTTGTAATTAAAAAAAATTATTATCACTTGGAAAGTGAAATTTGTTGGTACCTTTTCAACCTTGCACTACTAGGAAAAACAACTTGGGCGACGGAGGTAGAACTGTCGCGCAAATGGAAAATCTGTTGTCGGAAACAATGGGCGGCGAAATCTCCGTCGCGCAAAGCTCGTTACGTCAGGAATTGCGCGACGATGGAAAAGTTTTCGTCGCGCTGTTTGTAGAACGCGCCACGAAAGTCGTGGTCTTTCCGCGGAACGAGCGATGAAAGTGGGTGTCGACCCCCAAACTTTTGCGCGATTGTTCGATCCTTAAACTTTTGCGCGACGGACATAGAGGCCGTCGTAGGGGGAATTTTAAATTCGTTTTATAAAATAATCTATTATTTATTTATAATTTATTTTTAAATTGGTTTTATAAATAATTTATTTGTTATTTTTTTTTCGTTTATTTAAAAATGAATTTAATGAAAATAAAAATGGAAAATGTAAAGAAGAATATTGAATTTAAAAAATATTGTAAATGTACATACAACAGAAAAAAAAAATTTAATTCGAAAACAATTTAAAACAAAACTAAAAAAAGAAGTCCATGACGTTACAATCGCCGACTGGTGGGGTTGTTACTGTGTGTGGGGGGGGGGGGGGGCAGGGAGGTCGTAGCTGCATCGGTGGGAGGTTGGAAGGTCGTAGTTGCTGCGGCGGGGGGCTGGGGGGTCAGCTTTGGAGTTTGTTCAATGTCGGGTAAGTGAATGCCAGAGACATGAAGTGTGCGACATAATTGGTTCATGAAATTCTTTTGGGCCGCTATCTGAGACTGTTGGGCCGCAATCTGATCCTGTAAGCCCACCACTACATTTGTCAGCGTTTCGACCTATCCAGTTCGCTGGCTAGAGGATGAGGCAGACGGGTCCCGAAGGCTGGCTTTCCCAAGCCCCTGGTGAACATTCCCACGCCGACGACCGAGGGTCTGATCAAGTGTGTCGGTCATGATCTGAAACCCAACATCCTAAGGGGAAAACACCTCCTCGATCGGGGTCTCTATGGGAAGCTGGGAAGCCACCTCCTCCAGAACTGTTTGGCCTTTCTCCACCATAGTGGACTAGAAAAATGAAAAAAAACAAATTAATATGAATATACATGTAATTAATATTAATACAAATTGAATATTATAAATTTGAAAGAACTTACATGAAGCTGGTCCGCCAGCTCATCCCCGGGCCGAACATACACCTCTTGAACATGTCAATTTCAGGAAACTTTGACCCCCCTGAAAAAAAAATTAAAAAGTGTTAACATAGATTACCAATTGTGTAATAAAGAGAAAAAAGATTGAAAACTTAAAATAAATATACAGTTACCTTACGTCGCTCCGCCAACCTATAAGAGAAGCGCCGTGACCCGGATCAGTGAAGAAGTTTTTTCTTCGACCGATTGATCGAGTTTGCCTTCACTTTTTTCTGTTGAATTAAAAAAAAAAACGTATTAGTTTAAATATTTATAACAAATGAATGAAAAAATGAAATGTATTTTTTTTAAATTGTAAATTTTTTTATTAATATATTATTGAAATATAAATTATACGTACCAAGTATTTCTCGTCTTGAAAATGGCAGCAGAGCCACTCCCATTCATCTCGACGATCCAACAACTCTTTAGGGCACCCAATTTCTAGAGCGACCTTTAGACCGTCATATAGCTCATAATGCTTGTGGAGGTCGCTCTTCCATTGAGTGAACCTACTGGAGCAAAGGTCGTTGATGTACTCCATTTGCTTGGAATTGAGGTTGGAGACCTCATAGTGATGCTGCAAAACTCAACAAATAAACAGTAGTGAAAATTTATAATCTTTGTATACTTTAATAAAAATTTAGTTTATGAGGTTGAAAATAGTTACTGATAATTCATAAATCACGGTGTCCTTGGTTTCTTATGGTATAGCTCTCCATGACTCCCACTTGAGGGGGCAATAGTTCCAGATAACGAAGCCAACGTCAGTGGCCAACGCACTGTGCTGCTCCTTTGTTGCAGCCGCACGATGTCGAGGATCCCACGTAATGGTGATCTTCTGGGTCGTGGTGCGAGTGGTCTGAGAAGTCTTTTGGAGTCTGCAAAGGCCCCTGGTTTTTTTTTTACCTACCAAATAAACAAAGTAAACATTAGACGATTACTATTTTCTATCGAAAATTTGGCAGAACCTCCCCTAAAACTATAACATTTCCTAAAACCTGCAAATAATATAACAACATAGACAACACATCCACCCAACAATTCAAACAGTTTATACCAACTGGGGACGTTAAAACAAAATTTACAACTTGTTGATATGACTTCTCAGTGCTTTAACAATGATTAATCTAAGTCACAATTCAAAATAACTAGCTCGCATGCATGTTATTCACTTCCCCTGTTGAAATGCAGAAATGAAACTAAAATGCTATAATTTTTGTTAAGGTACATACGAGACTGCACTGCACTGCCCTGACTGTGCACATTATGGTAGCTATCTGCACTGCCCTGATTGTGCACATTATGGTAGCTATCGGTGCAGATTATGAAATTTCACAATGGGAGGAGCAGTCCTTAATTAAGTTAGGTACTTTCAACCTACATTCATTCTCTAACACGTACATGATAATATGGTCTTTACATATAAATTTGTATATGTGTAAGGCGGCTGCTAAAGAAAAGGCATTTTGTATAAACATATTCTACAAAGAATGAGAGATTTGTGGTTAATGTTTCAGTGAACAGAATTTGAGTTACAGCAGCTAATATATGCTTCCTTTTATATCACATTTGGTTCTTTAGGGAGGTGTACTTAGCTCTTATGAAGGTTCTAAAATCCGCTAGGCGCTAGTCGGGCGGTGGGCTGGGGCCTAGCGCCTAGGCGGCTAGGCGGGGCCTAGGCGGGCGCCTAGGCGGACTAGGCGGATTTAAGTAAATCTATTATATTTCATGCAAATAAGTATCTTTTTATACTTAAAATATATATAATTTCATCATAAACTACAAAATAGAATGACATATATATATTATGAAGTATTGGAACATAATGAAAACATGAGGAACAAACCTATAATGTGTGTTCATTTAAGTATTCAATAAGTCTCTTACAATTTATTGAAAAAAAATAAAATTCAAAATGAAAGTTATCTATTTTTTATCTAAATGAGTTGCAACCTAGGCGGGTCTGGGCGGGCTAGGCGGGTCTAGGCGGGCACCTCAGCAGCTGTAGGTGCCCTTTCTTAATTTTCAAAGGCCTAGGTATTAATCGGGGCGGTGACCAGCCGCCTAGCGTCTAGGCGGCGCTAGGCGAGGATTTTTAGAACAATGATCATACAAGTTTCTTCAAAATTCAAGAATAGTATTTAATTATGATGGTCTTTGAAAAGAAGCTGAAAACGATTATTGTGCTTGAAGTACCATAAGCTGGTGTATACATTCAAGGATATATAATCAGTTTGAATGAGCATGTCCATAATTATATGGTCCCTATTTTTTTTTGGTTAAATGTGTTTGCATATAAGGTATCTGCACTAATATACACCAGAAGAAGAGAAGGCAGAAAGGAGGGAAAAAGCAAGCTTACCTGTTTAGGACCCCTCTCCATAGACAGAGGAAGTGTCACCAGACGGCTGAGCCTCATCAAAAGTTCGGGCTCGTCGATGAGTCCGTCGGGCGCTTCGGACAAGATGCGTCACCAAAGAAGTCGATGACGCAGGACTCGTAGACACCGTTAGCCCCAATGGCTCGACCGGAGGGGCACCCGTCGTGGGCATATCAGGTGTGGATGTGGCAGCAACATTACCTCCTGGAGAAGGTGTCTCACTGCCCATACTAGCTGCCCGCCGGTTTGATATTAAGTTCGACATCTACAAAAAACAGGCATGAATCTGTTTAGATATCATCTTATTATATGCATTTCATTTGAACAACACAACAACACCAAAAAAACCAGAAACCATCATTTATTCAATGCTTGAAGGCACTAATTATAAGTTATTTGATCTTTCAAGCACACAAACATCACACTAGATGCTTTATGTATCCAAAGAGTGATAGAAGCTTAATTTTATTTTCTGACTGGTACAAATATGAAAGAGAAATGAAATGGGGTCAACAAACAACATTTCTCCTTGCAACAATTTTCCATCTTTCAATCGGATTTCTAACCTCAAAAAGTAGGTGTCTTTTGCATAAAGCAATCAAATCACAAATACCCAAATGGTAATTTCACAGATTATCATACAATTTCATCATCGAAGATCACAAAATTCCCAGTACCAACCTCACATACATGCATTCATCCATACATACAGGGCATAGATATATACACACATATATACATGATGGAGACAGAAAATGAACCTCCCAAAGAAAAGAAGCTCGATTCCTGCGCAAAGTTGAAAGCTTCTTATTGTCTGCAAGGAAAATTTGGGAATTGATGGATAGAAGAATGAGCTGACTTAGTGAAAGAGAAAAGAAATGAACGATAATTGTAACATTTGGAAAATAAACATTTAACTGAGAAAACAACTACAAAACTCGAAAGTAAAACACTTCCCTACTAATTTATCAAAATTAAAACCCTAATTAAAAAAAAAAATTCCCCAAGTTGTAAATCTGTAATTCGAACCCTAATTCAAAAACCCTACATCGTGAGCAACTAAGATTCCCAATTTCAACCCAAAATCCCTAACCCAGGATTCTCAATTCCAGCCCTAAATCCTAGGATCCCCAATTCGAACCCTAAATCCCTAAATGTTGTAACTAGAACAATTGAAGAAAAAAATTCATAAAATTGTACTTATAAACAATTCAATTAAGGGAGATGAATTAAGGGAGACTAGGTGGTTACCTAGTAAAGTTGAGTGCGGCGGCGGGGAGAGAGTGTAGCGTCGGAGTGCACCGGAAGTGAGACGGAGAGTGACAGAGAGACAGAAAAACCGAGGGAGTGCGAGAGAGGGAGAGAGGGAGACACTGAAATTGAGTTTGGGATAGAGAGAGATAGAGCGAGGAGGTTGAGGGAGTGCGATAGAGAGAGTAGCTTGAGTAAGTCTGAGAACCGAGAGAGAGAGAGAGAGGAGTTTGAGTCTGAGAGGAGTTAAATTTTGAGTGAGTGAAATGAATTGAAGGCGCCGAATCAAAACGCACCCAATTGTGGGAAAAAAAATCAAATTTTTACATGTTTGCGCGACGAATATGTTTAGACTTGAGTCGTGCAACCAGTTATATTAAAAAAATATTATTTTTTAATATTTGCGACAAACATGTATAAAAGTGTCGTCGTGCATAACTGTAAATTTAATTTATTTTTGGTTTAAATAAATAAATAAATTTTTTAAAACTTTAATTACGTTACAAATTTTAAGGAAACTTGTGTTTGTATACAACATTTTTAAATACCATTCAATACATATAATTAATATACATCATGATTTTTCATTACTCCTCGTCTGAACTAGATGAATAAAGATCATCACTATTGTCAGATTCAGACTCTCATTCCTCCTCGTCTGTAGGCACATTAACATCGTCGTTCGCGCGCTCGGGTGCATTGTATCGTGGAAGATCCCCGAGGTCAATTGTAATGGAATCGATCGGTATTTCGATTTCAGGACCTCCAACATCGTCGTTCGTCATGATCGGCTACCAAAAACTTGATGCCATTTACATGACAACCGGAGTACAATTATGCGCTTAGGGGCCAAATCGCCAAGCTGTACAATTCTTCACTGTAAGCGGGCGAATTAATTTCCTTCATTTTCTTCGCCTAAATAAAAGAGAAAAAGATGTCGTGTTAGTTTAACATTTACAATTATGCACAAAAGCCAAACACGAACAACATACGTTTTCACGAAACCATCGAGGAAACAATTCACGATGCTTTTTGGCATATAAATGTGAAGGATGTTCCTGCTTTATCAACTCTTCATGCTCATCTAGGTACATAATTGTCTCGTCACAATTGTTAAGTACAAACCAATGTGCTACCTCCATGTTCTTTTTGTCAAACACCTATTGTCACATCCTGGCCCTGGCCCCCACCATATCCCGGGCTCGACTCCACCGTAGCACGATATTGTCCGCTTTGGGCCTCTATCACGCCCTCACGGTTTTATTTCTGGGAACTCACACGAGAACTTCCCAGTGGGTCACCCATATTGGGAATGCTCTGGCCCCATTCTTGCTTAACTTCGGAGTTCCTATGGAACCTGAAGCTAGTGAGCTCCCAAAAGGCCTCGTGCTAGGTAGAGATGGGAATATACATATAAGGCTTACAGGATCCACACCCCTGGGCGATGTGGGATCTTACAATCCACCCCCCTTAGGGGCCCGAAGTCCTCTTCGGCACACTTCCGACCAGGGATTGACTTTGATACCAAATTGTCACATCCTGGCCCGGGCCCCCACCACATCCCAGGCTCGACTCCACCGTAGCACGATATTGTCCGCTTTGGGCCCCTACCACGCCCTCACGGTTTTGTTTCTGGGAACTCACACGAGAACTTCCCAGTGGGTCATCCATCTTGGGAATGCTCTGGCCCCATTCTCGCTTAACTTCGGAGTTCCTATGGAACCCGAAGCCAGTGAGCTCCCAAAAAGCCTGGTGCTAGGTAGAGATGGGAATATACATATAAGGCTTATAGGATCCACACCCCTGGGCGATGTGAGATCTTACACCTCCCCTCTTATTGGTTGGCCAAATGGTCGTGCGATTTGGAAAAAAACAGAAGTTTTTTCACTTCTCACACCACCGTCATTATTGCGTTGTTGTCGGTTGAATGTAGTCTCAACATCTTGTAGGTACATTGCACAAAATGTAAGGGACTCAAAGCCGACCCATGCCTCCACGATTGATCCTTTAGGCTTTGCCCTGTTCCGTACACTCTTTTTTAATTCACCCAGTAGTCTGCATTAATAAAAAAAAAATATCGTATAAAATTAGTGTAATTATACATACATCACAAACTGAAGTTTTTATGGCGATTATATACCTTTCAATCGGATACATCCATCGATTATTGACAGGTCCGGCTAGAAGTGCCTCATCCTGCAAGTGAATCATGACGTGGATCATACTTGTGAAGAAAACTGAAGGAAATATTTGTTCAAACTTGCATGGCACTTCAATAATATCGTCGCACAACTGTTTAACATCGAACTTTCGCAGGTTTTTAACCCCTTGCGCGACGATTCGTCGCACATTTTTTTTCCGACATTGCGAAACAAAAAAATGTTCATCGCGCTTTTTTTTTTTAATAATTACAACATGTTTCCATTCCTTCTTCAAATTTTTTTCAACCCACATGCATATTTAATAAATAATACGATTTGTGCCTATTTAATTAATATACATATTTATTAAAATGCATTCATTTCATTCATGCTTAATAAAAACATTAAGTACATATATAATGTCCTCATTTTTCTTACTAAAAAAACTTAAAATTCTTATCTAATTAGTACATAAGCAATAAAATTAAAATAAGAAACCCTATTCTATTCAATTGATATCTTAAATAAATTGATAATATACTCCATTCAATTATTTAAATAACCAAACATGAATTAAAACATAATTAAGTCCAAATACATAACTTATAAAAAGTACCTTAAATTTAAATATTGTCATACAAAACATAAAATTAAAACAACTATTTCGATCATCCTCCATTCTGCTGGACTTCATAACGCCACCTATTGTAACCTCCCTCCTACGCATCATCCATCAACTTCATCAATTGTTCCTTCGGTTCATCATCAAGAATATACTTACACTGTCACACATATATGGAAATAATTAATTATAACATATAACAAAAAACATTAGAAATTTCATTATTCATCCATGAATAGTATACGTACTAATAATTCATCGATCACCGCCTTCTTCGCATTCTCCGGCACATCTTTCCAAGAACGCCACTCAGCAGTAGGACATTTGTTCGCTATAGCTACATCAATTGCATGCGCGAACTGAAAATGATGCATTATATTATTTGGGTCGGCGTCGGTCACATTATCATCCTCCTTTCGATTCTCCATCTCAGCACAAACAAACTTTTGAAGAGTAAAATTTGTGAAGAAAAATAAGAGCAGAAGGGCATATTTATAGCAAAGATATGGCCTTTGCGCGACGAAGCATTTGTCGCGCAAAGGCCTCACCAAATACTTTCCATTCTATTCATTCACACTTGCGCGACGAACTCTTTGTCGCACAATTGTCCCTGGTCTCCAATGCGTTGAATCATCTGCCCAAGAAAATGAACAGCGTTTGCGCGACAAAGGATTTGTCGAGCAAAGATTAGGTGGGAAAAATTTTGTCACGCGTTTGGGTACCTGCCAAAAAAAAATTTTGCGCGACGAAAGAGTTTTATTCCGTCGTGCAAAACTGTTTTCCGCGACGAAGTTGTCCGTCGCTCATAATTCACTACTATTGCGGGACGAAGATATCTTTATCGTTGCGCAAGGTATATTGCGCGAGGAAATTTTTTTTGTCGCGCAAACAGTTTTTTGTAGTAGTGTTGAGAAGAGAAGTAATATGTCATTAAGTAATAATTAACCAAGCTTTCTTATAGCTTGGTTTTCCTCTCTAGAGAGGGTATGCAAGGAAGGCTATTTTTGGAGGGGTTTCAAAAGTTCAATACAGGAGAACCTCTTTAATTATAAATTGTGGAGCAAAAAATAATCACAAGGCGACACGTGGATTTTTGGGTAAAAGAGGACAAAAATACCCTTGAGGCATACTGCGATCCCTACACGCAAGCAGCGGGCAATCATCCGTAAAAAATGCTCCAAAAAAGGTAACAATTCAAGATCCATCTCATCAAATCCCTTTTCCAAGGTAACCTCCAAAATATTCATTCCAAAATTATGTTAATTGGTTATTAATGGATTAATTACCCAATTAATCCATTAAATACCAATTAAGTCACCTAATTAACCATAAAATATCTCCAAAAGGGCCGGCCACCTATTGTTAAAAAAGGAGTTAGCCATGCCTTGTTTGTCTCCTCATATTTACCCATTTCATCACACTAATTAGCTAATTAATTTGGCAATAACCTATTTTGCTAAATTAATTAACCAATTAATCACATAACTCCCAAAATTAACCCCAAAAATTAGTCAAAACCGGCCATCCCCTTTGCTTTCTACCTTTCCTATCTTTTCCCACTTTATTACCCCAATTAAGCTAGCTAAATGATTTTATAACCACCCATTTATTCAAATTATGTTTAATTAGCCAATTAATCATAATAAATTGGCTAATTAAACCTAAAATTCAACCAAAAAACCCACTTAATGGCCGGCCACTTTCTCTCCAAAGTGGACCGGCCTAACCCTATAAATAGACCCCCATTTTCACAAAACTTTCATTCCAATTCTCTTGCAAAAATCCCAAAGTTCTCTAAACACTTTTTCTCTCTAAATTCTAACTTTGGCATTGGAGGTTCTTCGGCCAAAGCTCCCCCCCTTCATCGTGGGTGCGTGAGGCTCTTGGCCTTCACCTAAGGTGTTAATTGTTTTGTAGGTGCAAAATTGTCCAAAGATCAAGGAGGAGAAAATTTGCATCCACAAATTGGTGCTTTCATTGAGAGTTGAAATCCATACTCGTAGAAGACTCTCGCATAAAAAAAAAATGTTTTTTTTTTCTATTTTCTAGTCCACTTGTATTTTTTTGTACGTTCTTATTATTAGAATTTTTATTTGCAAAGATTCTTTGATAAAACGAAAAAGAAAAATATAATGGCTAGAAATTTAAAAAATTCAACAAGTGAAAATTCCAACATTCGAGAGATGGGACCGCGACGATCCACGAGGCTAAACATAACAATAAGTGGAGCGGCCACTACGAGGCTTCACCATGGCAACCACCGCAGTGGCTACCACAGTAGCTACCCACAGCGAGGTCCATGACGCCATCACCAAGGCCCGAGCCGTGCCATCCAAGGCCCACGGCACCAAGGCCACGGTCCAAGCCATGTCACTCCAAGCCCAACGCGAGCCCAATGCGTTGCTGAGCTGAGCCCAAGCCTCGCACCCATATGTGCCACACGCCGAGGAGCCCACTCCCGTGGCTTAGCTTACTCCCGCCGAGCAGCCCACTAACGTGGCCCAGCCTGCTACCGCCGAGCAGCCTGCTCCTGCGGTCCATCCTGCTCCCGTGGCCTTTCAAACAGCCCAAGTCAGCCCAAGACTATCTTTACCATCCGGGCCAACCATCGAGCCGGGGACATTTTCACCACATTTCTTATCGGATTTGACATTTCCCAACTCAAGTCTCGCGCCCGGAGTCAACCACCCTTCCACTGCTCAAGGAGGCACATTTCTTCCAGGCTTTTACAATCCAAATGGCGAACAACACTTGTCTCGACAAGTCATAGAGTTGACGAGCGCTCTTGCATAACAGACAACCTTGGTGAATCAACTCTTGCAGCGCACCGAGATCCAACGTGCCCCGGACGAGGTGTCTCGAAGTAGGACAATGGCAGACAAACCTCTCCATCAGCGCCCCGGCAAACAGCTCGTCAACCAGCCACGATCCGAGCGTTCTGGCAATTTACGCTCCCGCCTGGGTTCTTGGGATAGCGTATACTCTCATCTTAGTGCGCGGAGGAGTGTGCATTCCCGATCAAGCCCACGAACGAGTATACGATCACGGTTGAGGTTACATTCCAATTATCAACATGGACAACCTTCCAAGCGAAGTGTTCATTCACAACTAGGCTCGCAAAGAGTATTCTCCACCTTATATCGGAGTAGGCAGCACGGTAGAAGGAGAGAAACAGTCACTCAATCCGACTCAAGTTCAACGGCCAGCCTATGAGCAGCCCGTTCGCCTGCTAGGTACATGCCACATGCACCGCAGCCACGACATAGACAAGTCGAGCATCGGGAAGAGAGGCCATACCCATAAGTCACGACTGGGGGCAGCCGAAAGTTCCACTGCCCCAGCAAAGGCAAATTCAAGAAGAAGTTGAGAGGCTCATGACCGAACGATTGCATAATTTCCACCGTAACGAGGTTGTTGACGATGTGCTTCGACGAGATATGACCAACATAAGCATGTCGCCATTCACGAATGAGATCGAGCGGACAGATCCACCTCGCGGGTTCACTATGCCTCACTTCACTCCGTACAAGGGAGACGAAGATCCGGATCGACATCTCAAGCACTACCACAATACCATGATCCTCTACAGGAACAACGACGCGCTTATGTGTAAAATTTTTGCCACAAATTTGCAAGGCAAGGCGCAAGATTGGTTTCACACTCTACCACCACAGTCGATCTGAAGTTTCAACGAACTTTCCTTTGTTTTCACTAAGGAGTATTCGTCTAACAGCTCAATCAAAAAGACATTCAACCATCTTTTCAGCATCGTAAAAGACTATTGGGAGACAATTCGCAACTATGTCAAGAGATTCAAAGCAGAGAAGGCCAAGATTGTTGGCTGCAACGAGGATATAGCAACGACATCGTTCAGAAAAGGGCTTCCTACCGAACACCCTTTATTCGGAAAACTGATCATGGGAGAAGAACTGACCCTAGCAGCTTCGTATGCTTTGGCAGAAAAGCATGCATTATGGGACGAAGCCAATCAGTCTAACAAAAACTAGTCTGAAAAGAAGCACATGGAACGTTTCCCGACGAGAGAAGACTCAGCACCTGAAACATTCACCAAGTTCACAATTCCAATTGGCCAAATTCTCCGCAAGCTCAAGGATGAACCTTGGTTCGAATTGCCGCCACCCATGAAAGGCAATCTTACCAGGCTGGATCATACAAAGTATTGCGCATTCCGTCAAGGACCGGGCCACACTTCCAACTGCTGCCTAAAGTAGAAGCAGTACCTTGAGAAGCTGACAAATGAGGGCCGATGCGATGAGTATCTTGACGGATCAACGAAACGGCCTACACAAGCAGGAGAAGTCTCTATCACCCCCTGAACCCCGTTTGGGCTTTTCCAAATAAGTTCGAAGTCTCTAGCAGCTCGACGGACAAGGCCTCGCAAGTTGAAGATTATCCAGTTTGTTATGGAGTTTCTACTTTCCAGCACAGTTGATTTATTTCTTTATTCTCATTGAAGATTCAAGAAGTTATTCATAAGCCTGGCTCAATTGATGTCCACAACAATTGCTTAAAACCCTTTCTAGATCGCTCTCCAGTGCGAAAGGATAAACTAATTGCTCTCCAGTGCGAGAGGGTAAACCAATTTCTCGACACCCGTATGGGTCTGCTCTCCAGTGCGAGAGGGTAAACCAATTCCCCGACACCTATATGGGTCTGCTCTCCAGTACGAGAGGATAAACTAATTGCTCTCCAGTGCGAGAGGGTAAACCAGTAAACCAATTCCCCGACACCCATATGGGTTTGCTCTCCAGTACGAGAGGATAAACTAATTGCTCTCCAGCGCGAGAGGGTAAACCAATTCCCCGACACCTATATGGGTCTGCTCTCCAATGCGAGAGGATAAACTATCCTCTCCAGCGCGAGAGGGTAAACTAATTCCCCGACACCCATATGGGTTTGCTCTCCAATGCGAGAGGATAAACTAATTGCTCTCCAGCGCGAGAGGGTAAACCTATTCCCCGACACCCATATGGGTCTGCTCTCCAATGCGAGAGGATAAACTAATTGCTCTCCAACGCGAGAGGGTAAACTAATTCCCCGACACTCATTTGGGTAAGTTCTACAGTGCGAGAAGGCCACATAGTTCAAAAGATCGAATGCTTGAAGACCAACTAGGCAGCGAATGGTCAGGGGGCAACAACCACTGCTCCGATCTCGGCAGCTTCATCCTTGACTGCTCCATCTATGGCAGCTGAGAAATCAAACTCAAGTAGTTTCCTTATTTTTGGAAAGCAGCCCAAACGAGGCACCCCAAATCATAGCCCATGCCACGCCACTTCCTCAGCCCATGCCGAGCCAGTCCTTGGCTTCAGTCAAGCCAAGCAGCACAAGCAATGGCCCCTGCCAGCCAACGTACCACACCGCCCCGACGACTGCTCTGCAGCAGTACCTCCCAAGAAGAAGACAAGAAAAATTAAAATCTTCTTACATCGGTGCTGTACGGAGAAGACAAAGAAATCAACGAAAGACGGTCCTTTGCACGGGCAAGATGTAGAAGATTGCTAGAGGAGGGGGAACAAATATCCTCTAAGCTCTCTCTCTTGTAGGGTAGAATAAATCGCTCTCCAAAGTTGATTTAATAACCCACTTAAGGTGGACTTAAATAGGCTTTGAGAGAAATTTATTTCCCTTTCCTAGAAGGATCTAATTTTCTATTGAAGAGGGAATCTACATCAAAATAGGAAGCAGTCCTAAGTTTCCCAAAAGCAAGGAATTCTCCACACCTGCTGCCCTTTCCTGCGAGTAGCCCAACAGGTGTGGGGGCATTTGTGGAGCCAAAAATAATCACAAGGCGACACGTGGATTTTTGGGTAAAAGAGGACAAAAATACCCTTGAGGCATACTGGGATTCCTACACGCAAGCAGCGGGCAATCATCCGTAAAAAATGCTCCAAAGAAAGGTAACAATTCAAGATCCATCTCATCAAATCCCTTTTGCAAGGTAACCTCCAAAATATTCATTCCAAAATTATGTTAATTGGTTAATTAATGGATTAATTACCCAATTAATCTATTAAATACCAATTAAGTCACCCAATTAACCACAAAATATCTCCAAAAGGGCCGGCCACCTATTGTTAAAAAAGGAGCTAGCCATGCCTTGTTTGTCTCCTCATATTTACCCATTTCATCACACTAATTAGCTAATTAATTTGGCAATAACCTATTTTGCTAAATTAATTAATCAATTAATCACATAACTCCCAAAATTAACCCCAAAAATTAGTCAAAACCGGCCATCCCCTTTGCTTTCTACCTTTCCTATCTTTTTCCACTTTATTACCCCAATTAAGCTAGCTAAATGATTTTATAACCACCCATTTATTCCCTTTATGTTTAATTAGCCAATTAATCATAATAAATTGGCTAATTAGACCTAAAATTCAACCAAAAAACCCACTTAATGGCCGGCCACTTTCTCTCCAAAGTGGACCGGCCTAACCCTATAAATAGACCCCCATTTTCACAAAACTTTCATTCCAATTCTCTTGCAAAAATCTCAAAGTTCTCTAAACACTCTTTCTCTCTAAATTCTAACTTTGGCATCGGAGGTTCTTCGGCCAAAGCCCCCCCCCCCCCAATTCATCGTGGGCGCGTGAGGCTCTTGGCCTTGACCTAAGGTGTTAATTGTTTTGTAGGTGCAAAATTGTCCAAAGATCAAGTAGGAGAAAATTTGCATCCACGTAAACAAGTCAAGGTTCGACTAATCTGTGCAATGGAGAGTTCAAGCTTTTTGGGAAGGAAGTTAATTCCAGTTAAGGATATTATTATTGGAAGCTAGTTACATCTAACCAACAACGATGAATGAGTCAGAAAGCAAGGCAGGAGAGAGGAGAGTGACTAGCTTGCTGGTTATAGCTAGTTTGTTGATGCTGCGGTTGTTGTTGGTGTTGTGGAGGGAGTTGGGAGGGTCTTTTCATGGAGAGAGAGAGAGAGAGAATGTATATAATGCACTGTGGATGAAGTAACAGATGAAAATGAGTGGAAGGAGGAGACAGATGCCAAAGAATGAGATGTCGGAATTATTATTATGGTTATTCTCTCTTTCTAGTCTTTTTGCAAAGAGTGGTCCGAGTGGACAAATTTTTGGCATATAATATAATTGAAATTTGATTTGGCAGCATCTCACTGGCTATACATCTTTTCCTTTCTTTTAAATGTCACACATTGCATAAAATAAAAATGATATTTTTATTCATACATTTGTATCATCTTTTTTTTTTAATTTTTTTTTATCAGATGAGAGATCTATATATGTTGATAGTGCTATTTTATTAGATAGATAGTAAAAATATCTACACTAAATAAAATGAATTCACTACTACAGTAACGTCAAATTTCACTCAAACATCAACATTTGTAAGCTTTATAACACATAATATTGTTTAGTACTTAATAAATTGCTCTCCAACCATAGCATGTTGACGTGGATCGATGGAAGTTTGATGTACTCATTGCCCTTAAGACACACACTCTCTCTCATATGTTGATGTTTGGTGTATTGAAACACAGTCATATCATCTTTCACAACCCGCATCTATATAATGTGAAACGATCGAGTTTTGATGGCTCTATTATTATTATTATTTTATTATTATTTTGAGAAAGGCTGTATTATTATTGTAAGTGACATTCTACATCTTGTGTTTAGATCAAGACGTCTCTAGCTGTCTTTATTGTGATAATTTTTTATTTTAATATTATAAACAATATTCTAACTTTAAGCTATAATTTTTTAACTAATTACTTTAAGTTGCAATAAAAAGAGAAAGGTTTGAACATGCAAAGCTGCATTGAAGATGAATACTTTTAAGTACCTGGATAATTCACCATTTGCGCTTTTCTTTTTTGCTTACACAATAGGACTGAGTACCCAAAACAATCCCAAACAAAAAAATTACACTAGCACGTCTTAAGATTAAGAGATACTAATAATATCAGCAATTATCAACGGTTTACAAGTAGAGGAGCTTGCTCAAAGTATGCTGAGCCTAAGTGCACCTCTCGATAATTAAGTTTGGTGGTGGAACCCGGCCCCGATCGAGCTCCCACCAACAGGAGGATTGCAAACTCCACTAGAGGAAAATCAAATGAACTGAAATTATGCTCAGAAATTTCCCTACACAAGCAAAATTGTTAGGGTTGATCTTCTGTTAGTATCTCAAATTAAAGAAGACAAGGGCGAGAGAGATAGCTTTACACCTGGTGGTCGGTGTAACAATAATGTCATCATCATAGATTGTTCATGCATGCATTCCCTTATCACGGAAATATTCCCCAGAAATTGTGGAGGAGCTTTATCAGTGCATTTAACTAGAATAGAAGGAAGTTAAGACGGCTGAAAGGACAATAAAGAAAGTTCTATAATTAACATGGGAAACACCTTAGAATCGGTTAAGTCTTGTTCCTCTTTATTTTTGGGTTCGGTTTATCTTTGAGGCTTGTCACAATCGCAACACAACAATTAACCATTCGAGAGAAATAAGGAACACTTATGTAACAATTTTTTTTACAAACGATTCATTGTGGAAATCTGGTACATGTGCAAACAAATTAATATTCCGCAATTCAGAACATATGACGGAACTTATTTGTCCACCACTTATGAATATCACATTTTTAATATATAAACATCATAGTCAAATTTGTTCATTTCTCTTTATTATCATTTAAAGATCATCTTTTTAAAAAATCATTCAATTTGGAGATTGTTTATTCATCTTATACATCATATACAGACGGTTCGTAATGCAGAGCTACTTGTTACCAAAACCCTTCGACACGCATGGCTAAATGGTCTCCAAATTAAGTTGAATTTTTTTGTATAGATGATATTCAGATAATAGTAAAAAGATAATGAACAATTCTAATTATGACATTTGTATAATTTTTTATTACAAAATCATTCAATTTGGAGACCGCCTATTCATCTTTATGCATCAAACAAGCAGAATGGTAATTATTGTGGATGCTACCTGTTACCAAAACCGTTCAGCACGCATGGATGGCTAAATGGTCTTCACATGAGTGATTTTAATGTAGATTTCAAATAATAAGAAAGAGAATGTACAGTTCCAATTTCTTTATTTAATACAATCGATATTCTACACTAATCTACACTCAAATGAGGAAGAGGGTTTAAACCCATGACACAGTGGATTAAAGAAGAATACCTTAACCACCAGAACAATCCATTACTTGCATGACATTAATTTGTGTATATATATATATATATATATATATATATATATATATATATATATAATTTCCAGACACTACAATAAACTAGGAAATTAAGCTTCTAAGTCTGAAATTTTGTACTTATGAGCAAGATCTTGAAAACTTTGAAAATAATTTTTTTTGATAAACGATAGCATTAATATGTTAAATTATTAGTTGTTAGATGGAAGGGGATTAAACCCTAACTAGAATGTATAATCACACTAGTAAAAAAAACTGCTTGCGCGACAAAACACACATCGTCGCGCATAATCACTTTGTGCGACGAAATTTTGTGCGATGAAACAAACATCATCACTCAAAGTTACTTTGCGCGACAAAATTTTAAACTTTGTCGCACAAAGTCTTTAATAAAATTTAAAAAAAAATTATTTTTTAAAAACCTTTGCACAACGAAATCCAAATATTTCGTTGCCTAAACCAATTTAATTTTTTTATTTAATTTATATTATAAATTTTAAAATATAGTTATTTTCATAAATTTTTATTATTTTTTAAAAACTTTTCGCAACGAATATCACTATTTCATCACCTAAACCCAATTTACTTGTTTTTTATTATATTTTATATTTTATATTGTTAAACTAAATTATTTTCTTTGCGCGACGAATCAACATTTGGTTGCCTAAATCCTATTTATTTAATTTATTTATATTTTAAATTGTAAAATAAAATTATTTCTTTTTTATTATTTATAAAAAAAAATTCAAATTTTGCACAATGAACATATATTTCGTCGCGCAAAATCCTTAAATTGGGCAAGCGCCAAAATTGGGATGCGGAAATATTTTTTTATAATTTTTTTAAGACTTTGCGCGACCAACACTTCGTCACGCAAAACCCTAAAAATTTGAGTGGGTGCCAAAAATGGGACGTGGGAAATTTATTTTTTTTTAATTTTTTTAAGACTTTGCATGACCAATATTTCGTCGTGCAAAGTGATACGGTTTTTAAAACTAAAATAACTCCTTCACAATTTTCTCAATGTCTTTTTCTATTTCTTACCTCTCCTTTCTTTCCCTCTCCCCATATCCGACCCTTTCTGTCAAACTCACTCCTCTTACTTAATCTCTCACTCTCACTCACTCCTCTCTCTCATTCTCACTCACTTTCAATCTTGCCAAAAGGTATTTTCTCCCCAAATTTATTTTTTTTTTTCATTTATATGTGTTTTTGGAGTTAATTAATTGGGTTTGGTGTGGGGTGGAGTTTGGGATAGGATTTGGGATATGCCAAGTTTAGGGGAGATTATACCCATTTTTTGGTATTATTTTATGTTATTTTTTTGGTTATTTGACCATGTTTGTTTTGTTTGTAGGGAATCGTCGAGACTTTGATGGTGAAAATTGAGGATTAGGATGCTATTGGACCATATTCCCCGCCACTACCACCACATTAGACTTGTATTACTATTTTATTATTGTACTTTGTTAATTTATGTGTACATTTTTAATATAATATATATTATGGATAATTTGATCACTATTTTTCATATGTAATTTTATTTTGAATATGTCAATTTAAATTAAAGTAATTTAAAAAATAAAGATACAATTAAATTAAATTAAAAAAGTAAATATTCGAAAAATCTTGCACCACCAAATATTTCGTCGTGCAAACAATTACTATAATTAAATTAAAATAAGAAAAATAATAAAACAAAAATAAAATACCTTGCGCAACAAAATATTTCGTCTCGCAAAGATTAATTTCGTCATGCAAAATATTAAATTAATTTAACTAAATAAAAAATAAAAAACTAAAAACTTTGCGCGACGATTATTTATTTCCGTCGCACAAACCCTATCATAATGAGCTTTGCGCGACCAATCATGCACGACAAAAATTTCGCTCGCAAGGTTTTGAGCGACGAAATCATACTTTGCGCAACAAATCTTATTTCGTCGCGCAAAATATTTTTTGTAGTAGTGTCATGCTTGCTTTCCACCAATGTTGTAAAGCACCATATGCACAATGTCTTGAAAACTTGAAATGGGAATATAGAAAGAATAATAAATTAATACGATAAACCATTTTAGTATAAAATGTCAACATTTGCAAGAAAAATAATAAATATACTTAGGCCATCTCTAATCAAATAGTCCAAAGGGCCAGAGCGTCGAAAATAGCCCGAAAACCACCTCCAACCGAGGGCTAGGCCATAGTGCTCGTGGGCCCCACGGGACAAAAAAGGGCCAAAGGGGCAACCGGCTGGCCCAACCCAGCCAACCCTGGGCTGAGCCACAAATTTGAATGCAATGGCTAGCTGACATCAACTAGCCGTTGTATTTGAATATGTTTTTTTTTACAAAATTTTTTAAAAAAAAATTAAACATTCTATTTTTTTCCTATAACTTCCTAAGCCATTAAACAACATTAAATAACAATAAGTTTTTGTAGTTTTTAAATTTAAGTTGTAGTTTTTAAAATTAATTTGTAGTTTTTAAATTTAAGTTGTTGTAGTTTTTAAATTTAAATAATAAATCATGTTTGGCCCTCGGTTAGAGATGGTTTTTTGTCAAAGGGCTATGTTTGGCCCTATAGTCATTTGGCCCTCGGTTGAAGATGGTAAGAAATATGGTCCTGCACTGTTCATTAAAATATTAATTTCTTGGATGACCAAAGGGCTAAAACGAGCCCTATAACCCTCCTTCGGTTGGAGATGGCCTTACCCTTCTGTGGCGTAAGCCATGCATGCTTAAAATGTGTTCAACCTTGGACATGTGGTCTGAATATTCTTATATAAAATATAAGAGGAAGGGATAAACAATTTGTCAATAAAAAAAAAAATTGCAGTACTTTCGAAACCCCTTTAGATTCACTGATGGGGGCCATCTAAATTCTGTCTGTCTGCTAATCTGGTGGAGAAGATGAAGACTAGGGTTTACAAAAGGAGCTAAATGGATGAAAATTACTATGCATTCCATGCATTACGCAGCATATTGACGAAATTTTACGAAATAATAACCTAAATTATGGGAATTTTTATTACCTTCACTATTCCTCCTCTTACTAGCTACGGACGAGTGGTGCATAGTTTGCTAGTAGCTCCCCAAATTATAGCACGTACGTGTAAATATACCATTAACTCAAATTTACATTGGAAACGTAAAATATTGGTACCGCTTCACTTAGGCATACCTCATGATTGAATAACGTACAGTAACTTTGTTAAAAAAAGTGTACAATATACTTCATATTTTGCGGGATTTTTTTATTTTATTGTATTTTTAAACCATGGGCAAGTATCTTGTCCCACCAGGCCTTGTACTAGTACACAAACCACACATGTAAATCCTCTTAATAATTTGTGGGTATTGTGCTGCGCATGTATAGCATATATGTCATACTCATATGAGAGAGAGGGAGAGAGAGAGAGGTGGCTTATGCTGTTGTGCAAAGTATTTTTAAGTTTCTACATACTGCAGCTGCCTCCATTACACAACCCTTAAGAAGACGGTAAGGAATATTTACCAGCATTTACGTTGACTGGGTTGACCACATAAAATCAAACACCGTGTGAAGCACGATAAACTAACTTTTTTCATACCAACAGGTTGAACGGAAAAGTGCATATATGCACCATAGGTCCATATATAGCTAACTCCACTAAGAGGAAAGAAGAAAGAAGAACATCAAGCTTAACTAGTTAGTCTTCGAAAGAATAATATGGAAGGAGATCAAAGAGGGGTTCCGAATTACGAGGTTCAGATTTCGTTTTCGAGCACCCCACAACAAGCGATCCACGAAATGGGGTTTGTGCAGTTCGAAGATCAGCATCATCATAATCAGGTTTTGAGCTTCTTGGCACCCTCATCATCACCTGTACAAGTACAACAACAGCTGAACCCTAATAATTCTCACCATCATCATCAGCCTGCTGCTCTCAGCACCTCCTCCTCCGCCACCGCCACTGCCACCAGCAACGCCGCCACCATGGGGTTTAGTACAAGACCTTCTTGGAATAATAATAACGAGCAGGTTGTTTGATCTTGAAATTAAAGAAACATGAAATTGGGATCATAAATTTGATATCAAGTGTTTTTCTTTTCGACCAAATCAGTTGATTATTCGAACAAAAAGCTAATCAGTTATTGATGGTACCTTTATTTTTGTACTCTTACAATTTTGTGTTTTTATGGGACAATATATAGGTGGGAACGTTGGATCCAAAGGGTGTTAGTGATGAAAATGGGACTGGTAATGCTAGTGATTGCAGCAACTCATGGTATACACACTGATTTTTAGTTTTTGGGTTTGAATTTGTCCTTCAATCTCTCAGCTAGCTAGATCTCTCTCTCTCTCTCTCTCTCTCTCTCTCTCCTCTCTCTCTCTCTCTCTCTCCCCTCTCCCTCTCTCTCTCTCTCTCTCTCTCTCTCTCTCTCTCTCTCTCTAAAGTACACATGCATATATGTACATGCATAAATGCGTGCGCACATCTAAGAATGCATTCTGAAAAGATCTTCTACCAGAATCTTGGCAAGATTTAGCCACTTATGTAAGAGAATGCTTCTGTTTCCAAATAGTGCTTTCTTTTTGTACTACACCATGTTGTTAATATTCTCTCTCTCTCTCTCTGCGTGTGTGCCTGCGCCAGTCTTTCTTTGTGGGTATATGACAGTATCGATCAAGTACTTGACACATAGATATCAATTATATTCAACCATGACAGAACATATATATATATATATATATATATGTATGTATACATCTGTTTATAAATATATATATGTCATTTTTTATACCACACATTATTGAAATTGTTCTGTGTATTATTTGTATGAGAATAAATTAAAGAGATCAGCTACTAATCAGAGGATTACCAAGATCAATTAGCATTAAGAAAGTAGAAGGTTGAAATTAAGTATTTGGCAGGTGGAGGAGCTCAAGCTCAGAGAAAAGCAAGATGAAGGTGAGGAGAAAGCTTAGAGAGCCAAGATTTTGTTTCCAAACCAGAAGTGACGTGGATGTACTTGATGATGGTTACAAATGGAGGAAATATGGTCAAAAAGTTGTCAAGAACAGCCTTCATCCAAGGTACCTTTCTGCATATGAATTTCGTCTTATATGATAATACATAACACACATAAGAATGCGTTTTCAAATCAATAAAATTTAGATTGTATGGGTGAATTGAATTATTATATGGTTTCCACCAATATGTTTCTGCATTACATAAACTAATCACACATGTTGTATATATAGAGGAATTATCAAAAATATATATGTCACAACGTGATTACCTAATACCATGCATGTTGAGCCTTCATCCCACAACATCATTTCCTAATTTCATCCATACAATTAGTTACTTGATTACAATCAGTAATCTTTTTATTGTTTTTTATCGAATTCAACGTGCTCGCCAATCTATTGTAATGAGAGGCCTATTTCATTTAAATTTAGTTAATTTTTTGTATAGATGATCATTGACTAAGAGCTAAACAATAGACGAGATAGATCATGATACTACATTGAGGGGTAAGCTTAAAAGGATGGATATTGTGCCGTACAAGTTACGAACGGTGTGTTGAAAAACTTGGAGGGGGGAATAAGGATATGTAATATACATATACACTCTTCCAGGCATTAATGTGTTTCGTTCAAATAGAGTGAGCTTAGGGCAAGAAAAATATTTGGAGTTATTGGCACCGGTATGCTGCAAGCAGCTAGAATGTATATATACTCCTATAGCCAATCTGGTCGACCCTCGTTTGTAGACAAGGTGCCTCATGGGCAGGTTAATTATCTGCCACAAAGAATAAGAACAATAGCTACTTAAGGACGTAGTTAAGTGCACTCTAGGGTACCTCTCATCCACTCTAATTATGATTGACGAATGATTATTGTACAAATGTTCTAAGCGGAACTATTCATCTTCTAAATCACAATTCATAAACCATTAATTTGTTCAAACAGAAAATCAATCAGATTGAAAATTGTTCGGTAGTCAACATGTATAAAATAAATTGCCAGTTTTGGTAAAAATAAAGATCTTTATGACGAACCAATCATTTACTTAAAATATATGAATGACCAATGCACTCCAATTTAATTATTTTTTTAGCGATGATGATATTTAAATGTTAATTATAAAAATAAATAATTCTGATTATGATATAATGTTTATGGTAAAATTATATTATTCAAGCTGGGTGGACAAGGAAGTGCACGCTAAGTATAGCTCATATGGTAGGATATGTAGTTAGATGAGTAAAGAAAAGAGAAATCTAAAAGGCTTTGCTGATATTTAGTTAAGAACAAGACTCAAATAGCACTAGGATGCACCTTGTCCACCTAGTTGTAGTTAATGAATTTGAAGTGTATAATTACATTAATTGAGTTTGAGTTTGATTAGTCATTCATATGTGTCTAATAAATAGAATGTTCATTCTGATGATCTAGAGTGTTACTAAAACTATCGATTTCTTTGATACATATATAGAAGATAAAATTAACAATTTCTTATTTGCTTTATTTTTTTCATAATTTTTTAAAAATGTTGTTTAAGAAAATGAATAAGGTTAGACGAACATGTAAGCTTGGTGTTAATTTGAAATCGAAAACTAGGCAAGCCAAAAATTCGAATGGAACCTAGCAAGGAGCACATACCTTCTCAATAAAAAAAGTCGTATAGATGTGCAATCGGTAGAATATATAAATTATCATGCTACTTATAAAGATTAAACAAATATACATAATATATAGCATTTAAAATATATCTGAGTATATTTGGGATTGCGTAGCTCGATATAAGCTATGGATGTGGATGAGCATAATTACATCCTAATAATCTACAAGTTAGAGTAAGTGTTTTTTTCTTTCTTTCTCGATACAACGTATATTTACACTGAAGGTGTGGGAGAATAATTGGTAGCAAACTCGGTATTAATAAGATTGGAACCTAAGCTATCATTGAGAGTAATATCAGTTTTAGATCAAATTTTAGTCGTAAGATACTTCTAGAGTACATGCAATTAATTAGTACTAATCCCCTTAATATAAATTTTTTGGGAGATTAAAACTGAAACAATAATCCACTTAGTACTACGGTCTAATGGTATTCCTCTTCACTTGTAAGTAAGAGGTCTTACGTTCGATTAAAAAAAAAAACTTAAACAATAAAGCCCTTAGGGCAACCAATATAAAGAAAGTTGAAGTGTATGAACCTAATATAAAGAAAGTTAAAGTGTAAGACGTTCTTTACACTAGGAGGAACAAAATTAAACCAAATATAAACAGAGTTTAGAATGAACTAGATGAGATAAGATATCAGTAATAAAACTAGCCTCCATCCAATGTGAAAAAATTAATCTTTTATAAAAGCTTGACTTAAGCATCTAACGTAAGTTTTTTTTACGCCTGAAATATTCATGAAATTGTATGTAGCTTCTGAAATATTCAGCACTATCTAGTAGTATAATTTTTTATTCTTGTACTGATACTGAATGGAACATATGCATGTAGAAGCTACTACAGGTGTACTCACAATAACTGTCGGGTGAAGAAGAGGGTTGAACGTCTGTCAGAAGACTGTAGAATGGTGATAACAACCTACGAAGGTAGACACAACCACTCCCCTTGTGATGACTCTACCTCCTCTGAACACGAATGCTTTAGCTCTTTCTAGCCAATTTATATATAAAAAATTCTATGGTACTGTGGAGTTTTTATATATATGTACGTAGCTCATCACGAACTGCAGAACAAACTTAGTATACACGTACTATTGTTTGTAATGATTTAGTTGTATGTCAGTGTATGATTAGTTAGTTCTGTCAAGTATATTATGAGATTGTCAAGTATTTTATG
Organism: Cotoneaster glaucophyllus; assembly: GCA_036320875.1. Lineage (NCBI taxonomy): Eukaryota > Viridiplantae > Streptophyta > Magnoliopsida > Rosales > Rosaceae > Cotoneaster > Cotoneaster glaucophyllus. The sequence continues at coordinate 10,867,329 of CM070070.1, forward strand.
AGATTGATCATTTTGAAGGTCAGCTAAATTATTTAATATCTATATGAAGTAGTTTTACTATACTTCATCCAAACTTAATTATATTAAGATGACTTTTATGAAATTTAATTTGAGATTGTTGATTGTATGTGGGTTTCATGGTTATAATGAAACCTCTTAATTATAAAGAAACTAGGGCATTTTAGCACAATATTTGTTTGTCCAAATTATTATTATATCAGCCATGTCATGTTGCAATTGTTTATTTGATAACAAGCTTCACATTTGTTAGTTTCCTCCTTCCTTATTTAATTTGGACTAAATGCAACTCTGTGTGGATAATCGGCCTAACCTAAACCACTCCTTGTGATATTTGTTGGAATATGATACAGAAAACCAAACGTACAATAAAGATACAAGTTATTATTAAGGTTTATATATAGCTTGTCAATAGCTGATGCATGCTATTAAGAAAATATCTTACTTATTGTGAAAGGATGAGTCCACTCGTGAAAAGTGGATCGACTAAGCTTGTAATATGGTGTAGCATACCAAAATAGCTAGTAATGTGATGTAGCATACTAAAATAGCTAGTAATATGGTGTAGCATACTAACATAGCTACAACTATGATCCTCCCACTAATTTTCACACTAAATCATGAAGAACTTCACCTTTTGTTTAGAAGAAAAGTTTACTAAGTGGTTGTTGGTGTCAAAATTTGGATGTAGTCAAGATTAGGTTCAATATGTATTTGCGCCAAGTGTTGTTTTCAGTCTCAATGCCACGAGATGGCTCAAGAGAAAGGTAGAATAGGCTTGCCACTGTTGGAGGTAAAATAGGCAAGTCACTATTGGAGGTTGCCAATAGACAGTGTTTGTGTTTGAGTGAGTGAGAATATTGCGTGTTAATCTGATTTCTTAACCAAATGATTATGCACTGAGTGGGATGCTGGTTTAGTTAAGTTATTTTCCGTGCCTCGAGCGAATGAGGACTTAAAATTTAGTATAACTTCGTGTATGCTAGCCTAAAAAGTAAATGAAAGAGAAATAGAAACTAAAACGAGAAAATGTAATCATTTCATGGAGTCAAGATTACAAACGTTTACAAAAGTAAAATCTAGACCGACTGGTTGAGCTACATAACTTGAAATGTAAAGAAAGCAGTAAAACTCTAGAAAGATTCAAGCCATGAAAAGTAAGACAATGCTAGAGGAGTCCACTGAGATCACTGGTATCATATTGGACTTAGTACAAAATATGTGCCTTAGAAAGGAAATCATGGTGGTTAGAATTGCACATCAATCGAATCATACCATTGGGTGTCAGAGCTGTGAAAGTTTTAGATCTTAGGGATCGTAGGCATTGTTTGTTGTAGCTGAAGAGCAAAAAGAATTTTGTTGAAGAGCAATTGGGTTTGTGCTGAAAAGTAGTTAGGTTGATTAAAGAATCATTCAAGGTTTGTTTAATCGTAAAGGTCGATTTTGACGAAGGTCCTGAGCTTGAAGGCCTTTGGCACTATTTAGGCGCTGATAGTGATTGTAGTTTCTATTAGGTGAGAGAGGATTTTCTGCACCCAAAAATCCATGTGGCCTCTCTGTGCCTTTGATTTTATTGAGCATGTCTTGGGACTCGGGACTTGAAGCTTGTTTTGATTGGGTGTGACTGTTGACATGCTCAATAAAATCAAAGACACATAGAGGCCACAGAGATTTTTGGGTGCAGAAAATCCTCTCTCCTATTAGGTGGCCTTCAATTGTGTCTTAAGGCGGTTAGCATGATCGCAGTAGTGACATTAGCATGTCGGATGATGCATGCACAAGCATTTAAGGGCGCACTTTGGAGACGATCTTGTCGAGCCCTCAAATATATTAGAATTAAATGAGATGATAGTCCCAACCCCGACTTTGGACTTTGAAATAGGTGAACCAGACTCGTACGACTTTTGCGTAAACAAAAATATATAAGCCCTGGAATAGACATTATTTTTATTTATGGCCCATACAATGGCTTTCCAAACAAAAAAAAAAAAAAAAAAAAAAAAAAAAAAACAATCATGACAACTTATTGTTAGGAATTATCATTAAGTTAAAAGAAGAATTATCATTGGCTTCAAGAAGTGAAAAGAAGACTAATAATGATAACTAAAATTAGTAGCAACTATCATTAAGTGATGATATAGTGACTAATCATTAATATTTTTCACATAAGTTATTGACTGCATAAAAGAATTATGATCCTTTTCAGCTTTGTTATGCACTTTTCTGTGTTATTTTTCTCCTTTTTGTTCTGGTCATCATGTATGTAATGAGATTTTGTATAGATGTACTATAATAGAAACCACGATATTTCGTTTTCGTTTGGTAAGAGAGCTTCAAAACGAAATAAAGTTGTATTACCTACCACATATTTTTTTTATTGGTCAACATAAACTTCTTTAAGAAGAAATTGTTACAAGGAATGTAAGCTCATGAACGGACTTAACAGATTGGGATTGATTGGAACTGTACATGGTTTTGGCAAAATGGCCCCTGCAATCCACATTACGGATTATTTAGCGTGCTATAGTGCAAGAGTTGAACGCAAGAGAGTAAATTAATGCTCTATTACTGAAGCTATAAGCTCGTTTCTGCTTGTGTATGGACTGACGGTCTTACCAATCTTGATCGTTACAAAGGTCGATGCTACCACATCAAGCATGTTGCTGGAGAAGAAAATCAATTTATTGCTTATGTAGCTTACCCCTTAGACCTTTTTGAAGAGGGTTTTGTTACTAACATGTGTACTTCCATTGTAGGTAATGTGTTTGGGTAACCGATAATTGAATTCCTAATTAATTTAGTTTTCACCGAAGGAAAGAATTTGTAACCCTAACCAAGTGTCCCACCAAATCATCCTCCTGGAACTTCCTCCTCCTTATTGCATCCACCTTTTTTGTTCTCCTTAGTCACTAAAGAAGATGATCTCTATTTTCACCACACGTTCTATAGTGAAATGAGTGATGGAACTAGAAGAAGATTGACGACTACGACAATCTTCCTCCAGTGGTCGTTTCTGTTGGTGTTGAGAATAAATGAACATGTAGGAGTTTGTGTGAATTACACAAAACACTCCAATCAGCCCTAGGGTGATTACTAGGTCCTTTGGGTTCTTTTGTATTGTGTTTTTTAGGTAGGCTCTTTTGTATTTTAAGTCATCTTGGTTGCTTAATGCAAGTCCAATGTGTTCGGACACAATGGCCCATGGAACCCAAAACTATTTCTAAGCCCCTATTGAATGCCTAATCGTCAATAATTGATTAAATTATTCAATTATTTTAAACTCTTAATTTAATTAATTATTTTTATTTGATTTGTATTTATCTCAATATAATATGGGCATGCAACTCATTAGGTTCTAATTGGCGAGGTAATGAGTGATAAAACTACTACAATAATTTTAGTGAGCTCTCATTTAATTCTTCCTTCTATTGAGGACAATTTTGATTAGCCTTCGATTTGGTCCCACAAACCATGAATAACACCTAATTGTATGACATGGCCACCCGAGCCAATATAGAATGCGTTAAAAAACCAATTGAGTTGGAATTGCAATAAAATACGGACATTCTCAAGTTCAATATTCTTAATAATGTTATATAAGATATCTATAGTTCATGTCCTGCCACTAATGTGTCTTGCTTAATCGATATTTCTTTCTCAGTCTTACTAATTCTGTGGAAGATTCCAGAATAATATTGTAGAGCAAGCCTATAGCTAGAGAAGCATGATCAAGTTGCATCATCAAATGGTCAATGATGTATTCGTAAGACAATTGTATTGTTTTAAGTCTAAGGATTACTTACATTATTGCAGCTGTAGAGTTTTTTACCTTGACATGTATATTGAACTTCATACATAAGCTCTTGATTGATTGATTGATCGCGTTCAACGATCTCATTCTTTATTGAGTCATTATACACTTAGTTCAATGTCCTCACACGAGTAGCTTGAGACCAACCATGCATCAGCCCAATTGCGCAAACACAACGCGTAGGATATGGCATTTGGGAGAACAAGGTTCCATGAACCTAACTTCGTTAGATTGCTTATTTTCATGTTCATTATCTATGGACTCACTATTTAGGACTATAAATATTAATGAGACTAGTCATTATTAATGTTCTTGCCCTTTGACTCGATTAATTGATTAATCATTTGCATTATTCAGAATATTTCTTCTTATGAATGACTTTTAGGGTGTACAACTAACATTATCCACTTTCATTAATTCTAATTAGTTCTTATCAAAACCCTCCTTTGACATATATACTTAGAACCAACTTAAAACGGAATACGCAAAAGAGAAAAGTTCAAGTATCTTCTTCCAAATAAAGCTGAAGTTAATTATGTAAGAAGTAATCTGAAAATCAACAAGTTACTAGGATCACAGATATGACAAATATAACTACAATAAACCAAACAAATAATTAAAGGGAAATAAACTTATCTTCCAAAGCGGAGGAATAAGAAGCCATGACTACTAGGGTTTCAAGGAGGAACTTCTACACTCTAGCAGTCGAGAGTCCTTGTGCATAGAAATAGGGTTTTGCACTAGAATAGGATAATGTTGTGAGTGCAGGGACCTCCTAATATATAGACGTTTATCCTTTTAATCCGGCCTATTAACTGATTAAAGGGATATTCCAAATCAATTAGGATTTCATTATAATCCTAAATGGTAACGAATTCTTTGTCAACTAAATAAGGTTTTCATAATTAATTGCTCTAAATAAGGACTCCTAAACCTAACCAAATAAGGCTCCATAATTTTCTCAACTATTAACTCAGATTGACCAAGTTACTGTATGTTAAGAATCAGTGAGCACATGTTCTTTGACACTCACAACTTACATTCTCCCACTTGAGTGTCCAAGAACATGATCCTTATTTGGCTAAGTGGTAGGTGATCACTGAGTCCCACAAAATTTGCAACTATACCTTTAACAACTTGTCACTGGTAGTTTAAATATTGGATTATAGAAAATAACATGTAATTGCTTCTACATGTTTACTCTATTACCGCGAATATCAAATTACGAGCACAATGTTTCTTGACATCATTCGTTAGGTTGATAAGCGAAATATCAACTCTTGAACAGAGCCTCATGCAAGCATGGCTCATATTTTCTGTCAATTTATAATATGATAAGAGGACAAGTAAAATACAACATATTATTTACAAAATTAGGACCTCTTATTAAACTTATGAACAAAACTTAAACAAAAACTCTTAAAATATCAGCCACTAACACTTCAAATTCTTAACACAAAAGGTAATCTCTTACTCCCACTGATTAAAAGAGACAAAATTATATAAATTATTATTACTCCCACTGATTAAGAGAGTAAAAAAAAACTTAAATGTCTACAAAATGAAACAAATACTTTTCAAATACTCCCATTAGCAAAACATCAATCATGGGATCTAAAACATAATATTTGTGAGCTCAACATCTTTATTCTAGATATTTGTAAGGAAGTGACTCTTCTGATTGAAAAACTATACAAAATCATTTGGTCAGTTTGTTCATCTTACATTTGACAGAAATAGAAAACATTAACTAACTGTTTTCTTACTGCATCAAAAGCATATAATTCTAGAATCATCTTTGGACATAAACTAATTATATTAGATTTGCATAGCTAAAATATAAAATAAAAGGGCAAACGTATATAGCTTTAACACTTTTGAACAGATGAAGTATATACAATATTGTCAATTCCATGCTTCACTATACATTGATTTATAGTTGTACTGAATAAGAAAACACTTTTGAGCAGATTAATTATCCATCAATAACATATAAATCACAAGTCCAATTTTTTGAACAACAAACAAGAATTAATAAGCAAAACACTTTTGAGCAGAATATACTCATTAACCCTTCTTGAATTTCTTGCAAGATTAGTTGCATATATAAAATATAAACTAGTAAGATAATGTACGTTTTATCGACCAAAACTATGACCATTAAAAGCGTGAAAAATTGATGAGTGTGAAGCCCCTAATACATTATTTCTCCCACTTGGGCAAACACTCAAAATTGCAAGATTAAACACTAGAGAAAGTGGTTTTCGTATACCAAAATATAGACTAGTTGAATCAATAAAGATCAAATACATAATTTTTATTTTTTTTATTTTTAAAAGTAAGTTAGAATTAAAAAGTTCCATAAATAAAAACTTACAAATTTTATTTTATTTTAGTGTATGAGAGAAGACTCACATATATGTTCAAGATTAGGTCATAAATTAAAATGAAACCTAATAAGAGAATCCAAACTCAAAATTTATGTTTTAATTCTAAAACAAAGTCGATTAAAATAAACGCTTAGATATCTCAATAACATCAATTTTTCAATAATACTTTAATCCAATTTAGAACTCAGAGAAAATTAAGGCAAAAGATTGGCAAATTTAGCCACTCATTCTCGATTATGCAAGATTCATCATGGAAGTAGTCGAGTTATCACGACCCGTCCCTAATTTTCCTATGTAATTTCTCCTCGATTATGTGAATTGACTATATTTTCCTTGGAGGCAAGTAACGTAGACACGTTTGTATCATTCTTACTTCGTTCACACTTTCGTATTTAATTTATACACGTTGTTACGAGTACACGTGACATTTTACCAGTATGAAATCACTATTCCGAATAGTGTTAGATATTCTTTTCAGTAAGAAATCTAAAAACCCTATCCCCTAGCTTTCTTTAAAGTCCTACCCGTGCACCCCCATTATTTCACACCCTCAAATCATACCAACCAATCCCATTCATCCCTCCTTTCCTGCACCCAATCAGAAAAAGGAAGAAAGAGATCTTCCTTCTCTCTCTTCTCTCTCTCTCTCCTGTTTACCTCATTCCTCTACAACAACGAAGAACCAGCCTTAAACCTCACAGATCGAACCCAAAAACTACACCATTGTATTCCCCTCATCCTCACGAACACAACCATGTTCATGAAAGCTGGAATGGACGAGTTCTCGACGTCGAACGCGTGAGGTCCGAACTCAGTGACTTTGAGTTCATCAATTTTCAGGCCGAGTTTAGGAGTTTTGGAGGTCGAGGAAGCCTTCCCACAACTCCTCGAAACCTCTAGGACGTTTTTCAGGAAGCTTTGACGTGAAACAACTTGAGTTCGACGAGTTCACTTTTGGCCGAATCTTTCGAGGCTTTTTTCGGCCACCTCCGTCCACTTTTTGGACCCTAAATAGGTATAACACGATTCTACTCTTCATGAGCTTCAAATCCATATAAAGTACATAAAAAATGGTTGAGAAATGAAGGAGAATAGTGAATTTGAAAATTTTCCAGAAAATCGAGTTACAGACGGCGGCGAGGGCAAGGCTCGCCGAAGAAGAAGACGGAATATTCTGTCAGAGTTGACGGAATATTCCTGACGGCGTCAGGTAACGTCGTTAAACTCTGTTAGCTTTTAACAGAATATTCCTAACGGCCGTTAGGCCTCAGTTAGGGTTTGGCCGCACGTGGGGGCGCGTCTGGCCGTGCACTTGCCGACGCGTGGGGGCGCGTGCGGTGTCCAAAATTTATTTTAAAATTTTGGGGATGTTCATGACGTCGAGTAGATCGATTTCATGTATTTAAACCCTAGGTTTGAGCAAACTATGGGGGTTTTATTTAGGTTTCCGTATATGTGCTTTAATTAATTATATTTTAGTTATTTCGCATATAGGGGAAACGTATCCCGAGGATGTACAGGGCCAAACTAGGCTCGGGGGCTACGACCCAGCGACGTACTTGTGAGTGGGCAGTTTATTTCTATATATATATATGGCTTATAGTTTCCACAAAATGCAATTAAATGATTTATGCCTATTATGCCATTTTTAATTTAATTTGGTAAATGTGATTGATAGAATTACATAATGGTTATGGCATGTTCATACATATATTCACCTGCTTATAATTATGGTAATGTGATAGAATACTAAAACGATTCTACAGGACGCACAGGTGAATTCAGGTGAGTTTAGTATATTGATTTGAATTGTGTAGCATACATATATTCATATAGTTAGCTTAACATTACTACACTCAGGTGTTAGTGTTCCCGCCCGGGGCCAGGGCCAGCCTTCACGTGTATGTTCACCTCCCGCACCGTATGCTCGTCTTGGATCCAAGTTAGGTGCTAGCCTGTCGTACTTGTCACATTAGGTGACTTCGACTTGTAGGTGACTGCGCTTAGCGCAAGCTTCATTTGATCGTAGCACTAGAGTGTATATTATTACACCTAGCTTGTTGTACCTATCACATTAGGTGACTCCGACTCGTGTGTTAGTACAGACTGATGTTAGTGTATACTTGCATGTTAGTATATTGTCAATAACATGCCTTCATTTCTATCGTGACTGAATTATTCATGTTATGGCACATCTCTAAGATATATTTATATGCGGTTGACATGCACCTGATTTTCCATACTTATATTGTAGTATGTTTGGTTTTTAAAGAAACTATACTTGTTTTACGGCTAGGGTTAGTATTTTCGAAAGCAAAGGTTTTTCTTATAAGCATTGTTTTGCTGACCCACTCAACTTTGTTTTTCGCCCCTCTAGGACCTAGATAGTTGTACTCTTTGTGGTACTCGAGGAATTTCGGCAGTTCTGACATTCTCTTCTGTATTAGACGTATGAACTTATCACAATTATGTAATAAGTGTACTATAGTACTTTGCCTACTCTATTGTAGTCTTACTGTCTTAATGCTCTGAATATTTGTAGTGGATTATCCCCACGATTGCGCACTCTATCACTACTTAGTATTATTAGTTCTAATTAGTTTTAGATTTAAATTTACTCACTTTTCACATCACTTATCTTATGGTTACGTCACCTCTAAGTGATGGCCAGCATGCTTCGACCTTCCCAGGTCGGGATGTGTCACGAGTTTTGGAGGATCAAACCAATTGAAAATTGCATGATTGTTACACCTTGGGGTAGAAACTAATCATGCAAAGAAAATACCTGCATAGCTAGCCAAAACATAAAATACTCAAAATACATATAGCTTCAACAGCTTTGTCCAGATGAAAATATGTTAGAAGTACTTTTTGTTGCTATAATATTAATTTATAGTGGTAAATGATTACCTAAAATTCCTTTTGGGACAAAAGTATTCACCATATAAATTAGAATTCTGATTTTTCAAAATAATCCTTTAGAACAGTATTAAATAACCGTTTTGTTGGATATTAAATGATTCTCAAAAGACTAAATCAGACGCAAGAGTATGTCGTTATTGACATTGAACAATAAAGTTCTCGAAAGAGGAAACATAGTTATTCAGTTATTCGATAGGGACCAAAATGATCAATTAGTAAACTGATGCCACTTTCTAATTTTTGTCTTAAAAGACAATGATCATCATAATCAAAATTGATGACCAAACATTATATTTGTTTGAGCAAAATAAACCAATACATTATTTTCAACCAAATTTAATCAGTGTTGCTTAATAAAAGTCATTAGTATTGAGAATTTGCATAAGATAAAAACAAATAGGACCAATTGAACATGTCAATAATTGATACTGCACAAATCACTGAAAACAATATTTCAGAAATGTTTTCGAAATTCCAAAAAGAAAAAAAAATTCAGCAATACTACTTTAGTTTGCAAATTCACTCAAAAATCAATTCTCGTTAGATTGTCATGAAAATTTTCAAGTACGAAGTAAACATATTGATCTAACATATTCCAAAATTTCATAATTTTTGAGGTTTAACAAGTGTACTAAAATCAAATTCGAAATGGGATGTGCTGCAGAAACAGAAAACATCATGCAGTACATACTCGAGACTAAATAATTCACCAAAACTTCAATCTTCCTCGAATATGTATGAAAATTTCTAGAAATAAAGTAGACATGTAAATTTATTGTCACCGAAAATTCCTAAAAGTGGGCTAAAAATAAAATCGAAATGGAATTTGCTGCAGAAACCGCATAAATTATGCAAGACAGTCCTGAGATTAAAAATTCACCAATAATTCATTTTCAAACCAATGCTCGTCCAAATTTCCAGATTTGAAATAAATATCTCAATGTATATCATACTAAAATTTCATGAATTTATCAATTACATAAATATATCAAAATAATATTCCAAAAGACATTTCTTGTCCAAAAGACATGAAATTTTTTGCATGTATAGAATTCATTGTATAACATAACATGACATAATTTCATCAAAATTGGAGATGGGAAAGTTTATCAAATTATTGTTCTGGAGCGATGAATGAAATTTACAAAATCTTCTAATCAGATCACAATAAAATGAGATACATATGCATTGATGAGAATTTGGCTAATCAATGACCATTCACTATATATTTGCTGCACAAAATGCAAATAGGTAACAAAAATTCATTCTTTTGGTGATTACGACTAGGCCTGGCAATTCCTGACACGACCCGATAACCCGACACGACACGACACGAAATTAACAGGTGTTCGGGTCGACAAGATAACGAATCGGGTCATTATCGGGTAACCCGATAAGCATCTGTTAAGATAAATAGTTGGTTCGGGTATACACGTGAGTGACAGGATACACGATAAGCAAAATATTAATTTTATAATTTTATAACCCTAAAAAAATAGTATAATAATTATATATATTAATTTAACAATTTTATACCCCTAAAAACGATAATACTTATATATATATATATATATATATTAAATTAACTATTAAAAATTGGTGACCATTGGATCTGCTTAAATATACATATCATTCAATTTTTGAAGTGTTATACGTACAAAATAAATAAATTTAAATCTACTTAATAAAAAAATTAAAAAAAAAATATATATATATATATACACCATTTGAACTTGATGGGATACGAATTCTACGAAACTAATTTAAACGATCCAACCGTCAAACTTGTTTGAATATGCTTCGAGATCGCATCAGCAAAAAATCGCAAAAAACAAACATTTAGAGATCAAGTAGAGGGACAAAACTTTTCGACGGTTATCAAAGAAAAATTACGATTTAACGGTTATTTTAACTCTGATTATGATGATTTTTTACAGCTACACTCATTGACCCTATATGAATACAACGAATGAACTCGATCTTCAATTTAAAATATTTACACTAGTGGATACCACAAAATCTTATGTTATACTTAATGAAAGTATGAATAAACTCTTAAGTGAATCTATTGTTTTGATGGGATACGCATTCTATGAAACTAGTTTCAACAATCTAACCATCAAACATGTTTGTATATACTTCGAGATCGCATACGCCAAAAATCGCAAAAAACAAACATTCAGAGATCAAGTAACGGGACAAAACTTTTCGACGGTTATAAACAAAAAATCACGATTTAACGGTTATTTTAACTCCGATTTTGATGATTTTTTACATCTACACTCCTTGACCCTATATGAATACAATGAATGAATTCGATCTTCAATTTTAAAATATTTACACGAGTGGATACCTCAAAATCTTATTTTATACTTAATGAAAGTATAAATAAACTCTAAGTGTTAGGGAATATATCATTTTGATGGGATACACATTCTACGAAATTAATTTCAACAATCAAACCGTCAAACATATTTGTATATGCTTCGAGATCGCATACGCCAAAAATTGCAAAAAACAAACATTCAGAGATCAAGTAACAGGACAAAATTTTTCAACGGTTATAAACGAAAAATCACGATTTAAAGGTTATTTTAACTCCGATTTTGATGATTTTTTACAGCTACACTCATTGACCCTATATGAATACAATGAATGAACTCGATCTTCAATTTAAAATATTTACACTAATGGATACCACAAAATCTTATGTCATGATGATCGATGAAAATTGAGGATTTTGTAAATGGAATAACATGCAAGCTTTGAGTTCCATTGGCAAGGTTTAAACTTTTGAGAAAGGCTTCACAACCTTGAAAACAAAAACTCTTTCATTTTGCACATCCTTGCACATTTAATATTTTGTAATAGACTAGTAGTGTATAAATGTTTGTTTATTAGGCTCTTATTTTCGAGTGTAGATGTAGTACTTAAACGACAAATGTATTTTAATGTTTTCAAGTAATATTTATGTGGCAATGTGTGGTATGTGCAAATTTAAGAAAAAAATATATTTTTCTTAACGGGTCATAACAGGTCATAACGGGTCGGGTCACTTTACCCATTGGGTAAAGTGACCCGACCTGTTAAGGACCCGTTAAGATAACGGGTGTGACACGACACGACCTGTTAAGATAATAGGTGTTACACGAACACGACAGACACGACCCGTTTGACCATAAAAGAAAAGGATTTAGTCATACAGACAACTTCGCTTAAAGTCTACATCAGCAAAATATCCAAATTTGGTAACCATATCAAATTTCAATGCAAAAGCCACACTAGTCCTTTTTAATTCATTATTCCAAAAATTATGGACCGAACTACAATATTTAATCATGCAATCAATAAACCGATGTAGTTAAAATATAAGTTACTATAGGCAGAAAATCTCAACACTACCACTTCAATTCTTCTCATTCTTCTCTTTAATACAACGGTAATAGATTCATGAAAAATAATAGAATAAGAGTGAGCGGAAGCATGAAAATCCCAGAAACACATAACGATAGGATTATTTTATAACGATAAGAAAATTTGAGAGGATCCATATATACACATAAATGAGGGAAAACAAGAAGACAAACCTCACAAACTCATAACAAAATTCCATATTAATCGTAGAAGGATTTATATATAAGAGTTTGAAAATAATCGATATCATGTAATTTATTCAAAAGCATAATTCAATTAAATCATACCCATGTTTCCTAATGGCGAGTGATTCTCACCGAAAGACTCCGAAAATGACCAAAATTTTAAACTTGACCATTGACAGTGTGAGTAGTGACTGAAGAACGGCTTGCCGGTGACCACTGTGTGAGAGAAAAACTTAAAACACCATGAGAAACCATAGTAATTATTATTGTAATAGGATTCCAAAACAAGGAACCCTAAACACTGCCCAGCAGCTACAACAATGCCAACCAAGTCAATCTTGATATTAATCATATTAAAATAATTAAATCAAACTATTTAGATGCAAATTGTGACAAGCCTCCAAACTCCAGAAATTGATAATATACACACATATTAATTAAGGTCAAAACAAATTAAGAAGAAATTATCAAATTAACCAGGCGAAGATCAAAATTCAATGCAAAATTGTATATATATAGCTTTCATCAAATAGGTATAGCTATAAACAAAGCAATCAAATTTGCTTCTTAATATCAAGTCATGGCTAAGAAAACTCATCTTCACGTCTTCCCATGAAAGCAAAAGAAAACAATTTTGATAATTACATGAGAGTCATAAAGTCAGAAAAGTAATTATAAAAATACTCTAAAAATAAGCGGAAGCCTCAGGATCGATAAGTAAAAGACATTTAACTAAAACACAAACTAATTATGCCTTCAGATTGTCAAAATTTGTTCAAACAGATTACCTATAATCCGAACCCCAAGCTTTGCAAATTCCCTAGCAGATTTGTATCTGCAGACAAGGAACAAAGCACAGTATATGCAGAAGCAATTTCAATATATTCAAAACCAACCATATGATCGTGGAACTTCTGAATCCTAGACAAGTTGAGTTGCTCTGATACCACATGTAAGAAGTAATCTGAAAATCAACAAGTTACTAGGATCACAGATATAACAAATATAACTACAATAAACCAATCAAACAATTAAAGGGAAATAAACTTATCTTCCAAAGCGGAGGAATAAGAAGCCATGACTGCTAGGGTTTCAAGGAGGAACTTCTACACTCTCGCAGTCAAGAGTTCTTGTGCACATAAATAGGGTTTTGCACTAGAATAGGGTAATGATGTGAGTGCAGGGACCTCCTAATATATAGACACTCATCCCTTTAATCCGGCCTAATAACTGATTAAAGGGATATTCCAAATTAATTAGGATTTCATTATAGTCCTAAAAGGTAACGAATTCTTTGTCAACTAAATAAGGTTTTCATAATTAATTGCACTAAATAAGGACTCCTAAACCTAACCAAATAAGGCTTCATAATTTTCTCAACTATTAACTCGAATTGACCAAGTTACTGTATGTCAAGAATCAGTGAGCACATGTTCTTTGACACTCACAACTTACAAATTAACAATTGGTTGACATTGTTTGTTGAACTAATATAATTACATGATTTTCAAATCTTTAAGGGGTATAATTATTAACTATATTACAAAAGATGATTGATTGGTACAAAAGAAGATGATAGAAAGAAAAACAAGAGAGAGATATTGAAGAGGTAAGTGAAAGCTCTTGAATTGATTGATAATATTTGAGACAATAGTTTTTGCTAACTATATATACATAACTCCCACACACTTAGTATTTATATTATGGGGATGGCTGAGTGGGCTAAGTATTATAATGGATTTGCTATAATAATGTGGTTCAACTTCGCATTTGGCGAGAATGAAACTTAAGACCTCTCACTTACAAGTGAAGAAAAATATCACTATACGGTAGTATTAAGTGGCACACAATTAACAACTTAACAAACTTCTAACAAAGCTAACAACTCAATACATCAAATGATATCATCTGTCCATTGCATCCATTAACACATGGCACTTAATAATAATGATCGGTTTCTAAAAATCATATCCGGTTGCTAAAACAAGTCTCAAAGTCTATTAATTCTTTCTCCACATGGTGGCCATCGAAGACATTGGCCGGAGTTCAATTTCAGGGAGGAGAGAAGGACGGCGTCTGCGTACACGGTTGCAGCTGATTCATTAATATGCCATAATTTGCATGTTCATTAACACGAGTTAAATATGCATGTTCAAATTCACCGTAATTGACAACTTCGTGCTTCGTTTTTGAATCGGCTGGTGATGTTGAACTACTCTAGTATTATATACAGTAACAATACTTAGGTACCTAATTAAGACCAAGATGCATGTATTACGCATAGAATAATGGGGAACAAAAACAAACAAACGCACGCGTCTGGAATTTGATCAAACACCTCATCACATCACATGCAAACTGGACAAAACCATACCCTTCATATACATTATCGCAGTACGTGACAAAAGTTTTCGATGCAATTTGTAATCAAATTTTCGATGTTACGTGCCAAATTTCTTAAAAATTCACTCATATTCTTTATTTATTTTTTTAACGAAGGTGAACTCCTATCAAATATAAAATAGTATAAAAGATATTGAGGTGTAGTTAAGTGTAGTAAAATAAGTTAAATATCAGAGTATGCAACGAACAAACGAACTAACTGAATATGAAATTTTATTAAACGAATTGCCAAGAAGACTACATGAACGAAGATGCTACATCTTGACTAAGAGCTCGTTTGCATGTGCTTTTAAAATAACTGAAAGTGTTTTTGGTGAAAATGTTTTTAGAACCAATCCTTAGTAAACATGCAAGTAAATCCTGGAAAAAAAAAAAAAAAAAAAAAAAAAAAGAACACTTAAAGTGCTTTTGGAACCCAAAAATATTTTCTCTAAAAGTGCTTTCAGTCATTTTAAAAGCACATCCAAATGAACTCTAAGTTATTTTAAAACTAAATTACAAGCTATATATTTATAGCGATATAAACCTAAGAAACCCTAATGTGTAAATACAAAAAAAAATACTCTAATTCAAAATCAAATCAAATCTCTATTTAATTTCTTAAATAAACCTAATAAATTCCAACACTATCACATAATGGGAAATATACATTCTAATTTTTACAAATATCGTATTTTTATTATATAATATTTTTTTATAAGGTTTATTATATTAACACCCCACAAATTGTTGAACAAACCCCACATACTTAATACACCCAATATTTACTTTTTTAATTAAAAATTATATTAATACACCCCATTTCTTTTCCCATAATACCCTCACACACGTTCTCAATATACATCTTACACACCCCCTATTTTCTGTACACCCGAGGATTTTGACTGCCAATGGACCCGGATTTCTTCGTTTGGGTCCCAAATCTCACTCGCCAATCAAGGTAATTGATGAGAATTTGTGGGTTCGTGTTACTTTTCAATTTTGCATGATCCCGAATAGTTTGTGAGTAATGGGTTCCTCTGGTAAATTCTAGGGTTTCTGTTAAATTGAGAAAGATTCAATTTTTATTGGGATTTTAGGGATTTTAGTTGGTGCAATTCAATTGTGCTGTTCATAGCATATGACTTAAATGTCTATGCAAAAAAATCAATTTTTAGCGATATCACATTTCTCAAATCTTATAAAGCTTTGAATTTGGACAAAAAATACCAACTGAAATTTTGGCAAAAGATGCCGCCTGAGATTTAAAGCATATGTGGGTTGTTTTCAATTTCACCATTAAAACCCATGTCGTCTGTTTTTAATATTTGGTGGTAATTTTAGGTGTCTAATTCTTTATGTAATCCATGTGATCCCTAAAAGATGAATACGAACATAGAAGCTTGAATAACGCAATAAAAGCAAGATTAAATAATTATCGATATCATCAAAATCACTAAAACAATAGAAAAATATGAAGTCTTACATCATGTGAAGCTTCCGAAACATCGATTTCTTCATTCGTCAAAAATAATTTTTCTCATTCAACATGTTTGTAGTTTCATTGGTTAGGGTTTTGTTCAACAATGGAGGGTCGGAGGAGTTTTGATAGTTAAAGAAGATAAATAATACGTCAAAAGTGAATTGGGGTGTATTTATAAATTTTTTTTTTAATCTAATAAGGTCCAAATTGTCATTACATAGTAGGGTAAATAAGTAATTTAATATTAAATTTTAATGTGGGGTTTTAATATAAAAAGCCTTTTTATAATCGAATCGGTACAAATAAGAAAGAATATGTGCATTGTCCCGACGGAGAGATCCAAGTATTGTCCTTACCCAAAAAGAGTGCATAGATCATCACTTCACCTTGAGAAATTAGATTGCCAATTTAATAATCCATGCATTAGTAAATATTTTGGTTGGAGAAGGAATATAAAATGGTTGAGTGGGAACATGAGATCATTCCTCTATAGACGGCCCAAGCAGGCAGCAGGTGAATCGGTATGTGGCTCATTCTTGTCCTTATTCTGGCAGTATCATACCAACACCCAAATTTGGTATCTAACTCTAATCATTATCTTATTAGTGGATCTAATTAAACAATATTACTCCCGCCTGTCAAGCCCCCATCGATTTCTTTGTGATTCACCAAATTGCCATCTCGATCTCTTCTAAATACTATCTAACTTTGGTTAATAACTTAATATTAGATCAATTTGGTCTCGGATGGGGAACACTTAACCTAAAGAACAATCATTGGTCCTTAAATTGCGCCTTTTCTCATGATATGTCTTGATTGAAGGATTTCTTTTATATAAAGATATATTTATATACTAAGGAGTGAAGAGAATAAATTGGTTTCGAACCTGAGACTTTTCACTTAAAATAATGAAGGCGTCAAATGCAAAGCTATGGCGTCATCCGACCCCTCTATCTCTGATATGTTTAAATTTTTCAAAACTATGGACATGCAGAAGAGAAATGATATCCCCACTCGAACCAAACGTAATTTTTACTTGTTCAAATAACAATTTAGGTGAAGCAGGGTCAAGAAAACGAATTTGTTTATGATAAAGAGAAGGTGGACCGACTCATCAAGTTCCCACTGAAATAAGAACCACACAAGGAAAAACACTTGTCATTCGTTGGTTATTACGGGCATCTTGAACACGTCTAGGTCGAAATATGATTTTCAAAGTTCTGAAATAGTGAATGCTGCCAACGGTATTAGCGATGCCATTCGCAAAAAGGAAAAGGCTTAGGCAAATAGAGCTTTTGCACATTTTTGTTAATCCATGAACAAGATCTATGACACATACACCCATGGATCCATTCTACATCACGATCGGAAAAAATCAATAGAAAAGAAAGAATTAGAATTTTTTTCTGGGTGTTTATCACCAATGGTCCCTGTGATTGACCAAACTCATCATCTTGGTCCCTCACTTTCAAAATCAATCAATGTCGTTCCTGACATTCACCACCGCACATCAATTTGGTCATTCCGTTTAGATTTCGTCAAATATTTCTGTTAGTTTACATGTGGGACCCACAAAGCCAATAAAATGGTGACACGTTATTGCACAAAAGAAGGTTTTTATCACAAATGGTCCCCAACATTAATCAAACTCCTCATTCTGGTCCCTGAGTTTCAAAAATCAATAAATTTGGTCCATGACTTTCACTATCGCATATCAATAGAGACATTCCAATAAAATTTCGTCAATATTTTTTGTTAGTGTGCTGATGCGGTCCCACTAGTCCAATCATATGGTGCCAAGTGGATTAACTATAAGAAACTAATTTTTTAGGGTGAACCAACTGGCGAATATTCCGTGCTGACATTTATCTCGCATCCCACAATCTCAATTGGAAAATAAGATTCAATCTAAATTCGATAAAATCAAATCCAAATTCAATTCAAATTTGATAGGATTATAACCAACCAGAGAGAATGAGAAGTGAGTTCACGGAGGACAAGATGCTGATGTATTTTTTTTTCCTTTTAGTTTTTATTTTTAATTTCTTATAGTACTTTTAGTTTTAAATCTTAAATTTTTTTTATATAGTTAATACATGTGGCGACATATGATTGGATCAGTGAGACCATATTATCACACTAACAAAAAATAATGACCAAAATTTTAATGGAATGACTAAATTGATGTGCAGTACTTAAAGTCAGGGACCAAATTTATTGATTTTTGAAACTCAGGGACTAGAATGAGGAGTTTGATCAATGTCAGGGACCATTTGTGATAAAAACCTTCTTTTGTGTAATACACGTGTCACCATGTTATTGGTTTTGTGGGTCCCACATGCAAACTAATAGAAATATTTGACGAAATCTAAACGGAAAGACCAAATTGATGTGCGGTGGTGAATGTTAGGGACGACATTGATTGATTTTGAAAGTGAGGGACCAAAATGATGAGTTTGGTCAATCTCAGGGACCATTGGTGATAAAAACCCTTTTTTTCTTGTCGAAAAATAATCGAAATTGATAGATAAATTTCTCGAAACAAACAAAAATGATTGAAGATGACTACCACTAAATCGTAGTTTTTAGTGGCTTAACTGAAAATTTTTAACCATTGATCCTTAATATCATATAAATATTTTAAACCAAGACAAACTAAAAAATACATAATTAAATACCACTGGCTTAAATGAAAAATTATTAACCATTAATCGTTAATATCATACAAATAAATTCATGAAAACTAAAACAAACATATTATAAAATGGTAAATATCTCTTGAACGAAGGATTTTTTAATTGAAAATCAAAACACTTCCCATAACACAAGATTAAAAAAACAATAAAGAAGAGTAAACCAAAGGATTCTGTCTGCCATTTAATTTGCTTATTTCTAGCTTCATGTCCTCCATATCATATAAATATGACCCACCATGCACTTTGAAAGGGCACAAAGAACAAATCCAAGCTACAGAGTCAGAAGGGATTGCAAATCTGTAATTAAACCAAAACTCAATGGTAAGTTCCATGTATACAAACATTATTCAATTTTAAAATAATGCTCGGAAGATCAAATTTTTAATCTAAATTTTGTAAACCAAATAATGTGTTAGTTGATGATGATTGAATTATTACAAGTCTTAATTAACGTACTTATTTCATGTTGACAACACATCATTTGATTTGAAAATTGATTTAAAAACTTAGTGTACCTAGCATTACCCATAGTTTTAAATCTTATGCTATATATAAGTATGATGCTAGCTACTACCATTTGCTTTCATTGCCACCTCCTAAAACTACCAAAAATGCAAGCCAACCCCTTCCAAGTTATTCCCAAACTAATATTCCCCTCACTGATAAAGCTGCCTCCGGTGCACCGATCTCTGTCACCACCACCCACCAAGTCACCGCGTGCGATATCCATCTCCACGCCCGGTGAAACCAATCATGCTCCTATTATTTCATCAACCGTAGACGTTGTTGATGACTCAGTGGCTGCATTTTGGGACTACCAATTTCTCTTTGTGTCCCAACGCTCCGAACAAACTGAACCCATCACGCTCAGAGTCGTGGAGGGTTCGGTTCCACCGGACTTTCCCTCTGGCACGTACTACTTGACAGGGCCGGGGATCTTCAGCGACGACCATGGCTCGACGGTGCACCCATTAGACGGTCACGGATACCTTAGGGCTTTTCAGTTTAATGGCTTTGGCGGAGAAGTCAAGTTCATGGCCAAGTACGTGAAAACTGAGGCTCAAGTTGAAGAGCACGACCCTATGACTGACAGGTGGCGATTCACGCATAGGGGGCCGTTTTCGGTGTTGAAAGGTGGACAGAAAGTTGGGAATACAAAGGTTATGAAGAATGTGGCAAATACTAGTGTCTTGAGGTGGGGCCGGAAGCTGTTGTGCTTGTGGGAAGGTGGCAACCCATATGAGATTGAATCTGAGACGTTGGATACGGTAGGGAAGGTAAATTTGATGGAAGGCTGTGATTCGGGGACGGAGAGTGGAGACGGTGGTGGTGGTGGAATGTGGGATGTGGCTGCGAGGTTGCTCAAACCGATTTTGTACGGTACGTGTTCTATGAACTTTCACAGTAAGCCGGGAAATAGTGAGTATGATACCAGTATAGATTGACTCATATAGGAATCACACCTTTGCTGTAGGTTGAAAATTTGAGTGTGATACCATGAGTTCAATATATTAAATTCATAAATGTAATATCAATATATTTAACTCACATTAGTGTGTCGGTATTGTTCATAAGTGAAATGGTAATTTTATTATGCTTTTTTTTTTAAAGATTAATGGTGAACAAAACGAAGTAAATTGCTTTGCGTTATGGATTACATAATTGTGTGTGTGTGTGTGTGTGTAGTACTGATTTTTTTTTAAAAAAAGAGAAAGCAAGCTTTCAATCAGTTCCAGATCGGCATCTGGCGAATAAACTAAAGCATGATATGTATTAAAAAGATAATAATTAAATAGTAAGATTCTAGAGTCCTGTATAAATAAGTGGATTGCAGAGCCTGAATTGTATACTGCTTATATCCTGAAGATGCAGTATAAGGAGGGTGCAACTATGAACCTACTGAAGACGCAGTATAGGATATGACTCTGCCCCTTTTTAACTAGAATAGTTAATGTATTGTGAAAACTAATGGTGAGCATGATCTACAAGAATAGATTAGAATTGGTAAAATGGAAATGGAAAGTCGTTTTCGAAACGAACTTGCTACGTACCCAAGGAAATGAGGAAAGTTGTTAGGAGAATGTTAGCAACATTCTCATTTGAATTAGATGAAAACATGAATTTGAATCTAGTTAATTTTGTGGATAGATGATATCTAAATGGTGACTTAGATAGTAAACGTTTCTGATTATCAAGCAGCACTGTATTATGAGAAAAGAGTAAATTGTAGCAATGGTCCCTCAACTTTAATCAAATTGGAGCAATGGTCCCTTAACTAAAAATCAATTATCATTGGTCTCTCAACTTATAGTCAATTTCATCAATTTAGTCAAAATTCTGTCAAAATAAGTTATGTTGGAATAACCATTTATATAATTAGGGTCTCTCGACTCATCAAAGTGTGTAATTATGATCATTTTCGTCAACTATGTCAAAAAATTTGTCAAAAAGAGTTACTTTGGAATGACCATTGCTACAATTGGGTTAAAGTTAAGAAACCATTTCTCCAGTTGAATTAAAGTTGAGGGACCAATGGTAATGAATTTTTAGTTGATGGACCATAGCTGCACGTTTTGATAAGTTGAGGGACCAATGGTAATGGATTTTCAGTTGAGGGACCATTGCTTCGATTAAGTTAAATTTCAGGGACCGTAACTACAATTTACTCTATGAGAAAAAGCTAAAAAGGTAGAATGAAAAAGTTCAAATGAGAGAATTACTAGCATTACTTAGTCACCATATCATTAGTTATTATATATTCCTTAGTTTTTAGTTATTACTTAATACTTATTCTGATTCTATATATTATGTTTACAGGAGTTTTTAAGATGCCTCCAAAGCGACTATTGTCTCATTATAAGCTCGATGCTCGCAACAACAGGCTTCTTATGGTGTCATGCAATGCAGAGGATATGCTATTACCTTGCAGTAATTTTACATTTTATGGTAATTAAAGGCATGCACGATTTGCAGAATTTTAATTAGAGATGGGGATTTTCAAAGAATTTATAGTTTTACTTTTCTTGCATTTTTTATTTTTTTTTGGTTCTGCAGAATTTGATTCAGATTTCAAGGTGCTGGGAAAGCAAGAGTTCAACATCCCTGATCACTTGATGGTTCACGATTGGGCTTTCACGGACACTCATTATATACTATTTGCTAATCGCATCAAGCTTGATGCTGTCGGTACGTTTTTTAAATAACTTATCGTGATTTGCTGATCATTTTTTTATTTTTATTTACTGATCATAAGATCTAGAGAACATTTTGATGAGGATCTCCGATCCTTACAAGGTGAGGCGTAGCTGAGTACAATTTTTTTTTTACTCCATATGTTTAACATAAAAAATCAAATTTTTATTGGAAAGTTACAAACAAAATGCATTATATTTTGCAAATCGTTACAATTCCCTTTGCCTTTTCTTTTCCACTTAATGTTTCTCTACGTTAGAAACAGTTATAAAACATTTGCCACTGGTAAAAGTTATAACTTATAGTGACAGACAAACATGTTTTGCATGATTTATTTGGTCGAACATATTTTACATGATTATATCACTCCATTATCTACCCAATTACATGTTTCTAAAAAAATTCTTGTTGACAGAATATGTTGCTAAAATTGATCGTGTAACAAACTGTCATAGATAAGTTTAGAAGCGTTTTTAATAGTAAAAAAACGTTTTTGACTATGTTTAGCGCAAACACATTTATGGCTTATAAAACTTCTTTTCAGAGAAAAACCTACCATGCAGAACCTTTATTCATAAAAAACTTTATAGTAATAAGTTAAACGTATTTATAATAAAACATCGTTGGTGTCAAAACTCGAGCAGAGACTGAATGGGTTCAACATGTATTTGCTCGAGTGTTATTTTTGGTCTCAGTGTCACGAGATGGCTCGAGTGAAAAAGAAAATAGGTGTGCTATTGTTGGAGGTTGCCGAGTGTGTGTAGAGTTGTACTGTGCTTGTACGTAAAGTTGTATTGTGCTTGCGCGTAGATCTGACTTCTTAGTCAAATGATTGTGCACCGAATGAGACGTTGATTTGGTTAAGTTCCTTTTATGCTTTGAGGGAACGAGGACCTGAAATCCAATGGGAAATGAGTGTATGCCTAAGTTATAACTAAAAATGAAAGTAGAATTGGAAATAAAAACATGAAATTGAATGTAATCATTTCTTGATGAAATCAAGGTTACAAATGTTTACAAAAGTGATTTTAGGCTAATGAGCAGTCTACATGACTTAACAAGTAAATAGACTTTAAAATATAAATAAAGCAGTAAATTCTAGCAAGATTCAGGCATGTAGGACAGATCATTCTAGAGGAGTCCACCAAGGCCACCGAGATCTGACTGGACTTAGTATGAAATATTGCCTCGAAGAGGTGATCAAGGTGGTTGGAATTGCACGTCAACCAAATCATATCACGGGGTGGCAGAGCTATAAAAGTTTAAGATCTTAGGGATCATAAGCAGTGTTTACTTCGAAGGAAGGCTTTAGATTGTAGCTGAAGACTAGAGATTGCTGAAAAGCAATTGGTTTGTGCTGAAAAGTCGTTGGGTTGATTAAAGAACACTTGAGGTTTATATAATCTCAAGTGATTGAATTTGACGAAGTTCTCGAGCTTGACAACCTTGAACATATCATAAGTTGGAGTAGTGGTAGATCGTCCTTTTGATGCTGATAATGACAACAATTCGTAGTTGTTGGTCTTCTGTGAGATTTTAGGCTTGTTTGCCCTCACTAGCTATCACTGGACTGGATTGGACTAACACTTAGTCCAGTCTAGTGTTTGGTACTGGCAGGACTAGTTTTAATGAGATTAGGTGGGACTCGCAGGGACTAAAGACCTCGCTAGGAGGTCTTACCCCCCAAAATGCTTCGGACTACTAAGACCGTCTCTTGCGTTCGCCTTCAACTGGGTTTGACGGAAACAAATCCAAGAAATCCAAGTCTGTCTCGAATTTCTTCACTAAAAATTGCCATTGTTTCTACATGCTCGAAGTCGAAGGGCCATGACAGAGACTTCAAAGAGGGTCCTGCAGCCCCACAAGAAATCTAAGCGTTCCAACCCCAAGCCACCGCTGTCTCTCACTCCCCCAACTCCACAAACCTCGACTCCCCACCGGTTACCTCGCCAGGCCTCTGAGAATTGCAAAACACCCAAAGAGAAGGGCAAGTGGTGGAAAGGGAAAGAGAAGGTTTGACTAAGCTTGAAATTGGGAGAAGAAAAAGGAAAGGGAGAGAGAGAGGACAGAGATGCAGAGCAGAGTTCAATTCGACGGAAACGATGGGATACATGAGAAATGAAAGGAAAGATACAAAGAGAGGAGAGAGAAAAATTGTAGATTAATAATAGTAAAATATTAGTAAATATGAATTAAAAATTTGAAAAAAAATTTGAATTTAAAAAAAAAAAAAAGTTTGTGACTTAGTCCGACACTGCACCAAACGCTTCACTAAGCTAGTCCAACTTAGTCTAGTCTAAGCCAGTCCAGCTTAGTCCTTGAAGCTAGTCCGGTGCAAAAAACGCACTCTTATAGTGCTCGCATGATTGCCAGGGTGACATCAGCTTGTCTAGGGACGCCTGCCATTTAAAGATGCAAGAGATTCATAGGTCTAGTCTCCCATATGGCAAATAGGCTTCCTGGAGGGTCGCGTACGAGCCCTCGGTTGGCTATAGTTGCGAGAGGTAGTCATCTAAGCCCTAGGTGAGAATCTTGGATTGGGCTTTGGATTCGATGGGCCGATGTCGCAAGACTGTTGAGTAAATAAAAATATATTTGACCCATAACAGACTTTATTTTTATTTATGATCCAAGCAAGCATTTCTAACTCGTACTTCTTGCGTACGTAAACAATCTCAAAAGAGTACAGTCAAGATATATAAAATTGCTAATGTTTTTTTTTTTTTTTTTTTTTCCTGCAACACAAGGTAAATGGCTTCTTAAAGTACTAACTAAAATGAAATGTTTTTAACACTACTTTCTATACGATTGAAATTGCAGGTGCAATGACAGCAGTTTGCGGGGCTACTCCTATGATAACAGCATTATCAGTGAACCCTAGCAAGTCCACATCTCCCATATATTTGCTTCCTCGGCCTTGTAATGAAAATGGCAGAGATTGGAGTGTGCCTATTGAAGCGTCTTCACAATTGTGGTTCCTACATGTATGCAATGCTTTTGAGAATTTGGATGAGAATGGGAATTTGGATATTCAAATCCATGCTTCTGCTTGCTCTTACGAGTGGTTCAATTTCCAGAAATTATTTGGTAATTTTTTAAATATTTAACTCTGATTGTTTTTCGTGTAAAGAAAGTTGAGCTTACATCATAAAAATAATAGGCAATATGGTGAGAGTAGCCTAATTACTTATAAGCATATGCAAGATTTTATCATTTTTCCGGTGTGAGATTGATACTCTCAACACTTTACCGAATCATATGTTCAATGACATTTAATTAGTATATGTTGTTAAAGGTTATAAATTCAAATCTCACACGTGAAACCCTAAGATTAATTAAGACCTTTTGTTTTGTCTGCAAACTTGTTTAACTTTTTTTTTTTTGGACAGGATATGATTGGCAAAGTGGTAAACTAGACCCTTCGGTTATGAACATAAATGGAAGCCAAAGCAATCACTTGCCTCATCTTATTCAGGTTTTTAATCTCAAGTCTGGATCCCTTGTCTGGTTTAATTTTTTTTTAGTGAGTAATGTTATATAGCCACACAAACTAACTGCATCGCTGATACGTTCTCTAATACAGGCTGCACCTGTATTAGAAAGTATGTCAGAAAAAGATGTCAATTTTCTATGTTTAAATAACATTATTGTTTTTAAATTGTAATACTAATCTAAATCGTAACTGTGAATAACTTGGATTTGTAATACACGTTCAGATTGATAGTCCAACAATGCCAAAACAAGTATAGAATCTATTCGCTTCAAACTAGCTAGAACACAAAAAGTTTGAAATTGCAAATAATTAAGAAAAAATGAATTGACTAATATTGCAGGTTTCCATCAACTTGGATAGCAACGGGAACTGTCAAAGATGTGATGTGGAGTCTTTAAACCAGTGGAACAAGTCATCAGATTTTCCAGTTATCAACCCAGCCTTTTCGGGTAGTAAGAACACATACATATATGCAGCAGCAACTTCAGGTTCTCGCAGTTCGTTGCCACACTTTCCATTTGACATGGTGGTGAAGCTAAATGCTGCATCTAAATCTGTGCTCACATGGTCCGCTGGTAGTCGAAGATTCATCGGAGAGCCTATTTTTATCCCCAAAGGCTCTGAAGAAGATGATGGCTACATTCTCGTAGTTGAGGTACATATACATTTGTATTCTGTGTACAAAATTTTCAAGTTGGCAAATTTAAACCTTAAAGTGAGACTTTCTATATATATCTTGCTTGTATTGCAGTATGCAGTTTCAGTTCAGAGGTGCTATCTAGTTATCTTAGATTCCAAGAAGATTGGAGGAGCTGATGCACTAGTAGCAAGACTTGAAGTCCCCAAGCACCTGAATTTCCCTCTTGGTTTTCATGGTTTCTGGGCCACTGCAGCGTAGTTTCATTTTTTGGGTTACAAACACCATATTGTTAAAGTGAACAAAATTTAAAGCAATGTACATTGGTGGTGGTGGTGGTGGTGGGGAGTTCAATATAAATTAATTCACTGTCTTCCAAAAGAAGGGAGGAAAAGGAGGGGAACTTAAGTAGATGTGGTTTGTACAAAGAAAATTTTTAAGAAATTATTCTCTTTGTGTCCATCAAACTAATATTAACTAAACTGTCATCTGCTATTGTCTATAATTTATTCACATGCAAATACTGGCAGACGTAAGCTTTTATGCAAAAATTCTAAAAGCATATCATAATGAAAAAGTTTACAAATTGTATTTATTCAGCAACGTTACTTAAGGGGGATTATTACTTTATGCAACACGCCTCGTCCCCTCCTCACATGGGATCATGTTAGAATATGAGCATGAGTATGAATTTATGGATTAAGTTATTTGGTTCAAGTTTGGATAGGAAGTCTTATTGAGAAAGGATTTATAATCCATGTTATGCTGAAACACTATGTTGATTGTCTATATGGATTTTAATAGGGGAATCCTTATAGAACTTGGCTAGGATTATGTTGTATATATAGTGGCCTCTACTCTCACAGTTTATATGCTCGATTCCGGACTGAGACCTATTATTAGTTAAGAGCAAAACTGATTACTGGAGAAAGGAGAAGGTGCACTGCAATCTTACAACAAAATTGGATACGGCTGCATCTTTGAGTTCATCTGCAGGTACGATCTTCTCCGTACATTAGTCTAGTGAATATCAGGTTGTGTTTTGGTCACAGTAATTCATATTACTTGTTCTTGGTTTGTGTTTCATCTAACATGTGGTATCAGAGCCTTAATCACAAGTTTATGAATTATGTTATTAAAATCAATGGGTTATGCAGCTTAAATAAATTTGCCTTATGTTTCAACCTAGAGGAATCGAACTCGGGTTCCGGTATGAGGTTTTTATGAATAACGACAAAACGTTTTATTAAAATATTACCGTTAAAACTTTTCCAAAAAGTTTTCCTTTTCTGTTGGACTTCCTGCAAATTCATTGGTCTGGGTTCTCTCCCCAGTTTGGGGTTTTTCGATTACAGAAATCACAAACATGAACAATAAATCTCTAAACTACTATTTTCAATTTGGATGATTATTTCCGCTGCGCTATTTCAAATTGAAACTCTTCTGCAGGAGGTATGTTTGATGATTCATGTTGATTATCATTATTGGCATACCTATTTTGATGCATAGTTTGAATCGAGGTTTTCGTTTTGAGTTTTGAAATACCGATATCGAGATCAAAGAAAATCCAAACTAATTAAATTGAAATATGTAGTTCTAATTCTGAAGATCGTTTTATTTTGATATTACATCATTATGCATGAGACATCTATTGGTTGTCTATTGTTGCATATTTCTCCGTTGAATCTGCAGGAGGAGTTCTAAATAAGTCAGTTTTTCTATATATGTTTACCAGCTGTTTGTTGTTAAGTCTATGTGTATGAATTATTGATGTAAGTTATGATGTCAATCTGCAAAAAGAATCAGGAACCTAATTTGTTCATGTTTGTGATTTCATCTGCAGCATCTGCAATATCACTCAAGACTTTGAATTTAGCCAATATACCAATTCTCACTGGAGGGAGTAACTACAAGAAGTGGATGAGAGAAATAGGTTTACTGTTAACTATCAATGAGTATGATATAGCCATTGATACTCCAAGACCAATGATTATAGAACAAAGCACTTGAGCAGAAAATGGAGATCATGAGAGGTGGACAAGAGCAAATAAAGTTGCACTTTCAATCCTTGAAAGTGGGATGACAGATACAGTTCGAGGAGGGATTAAAAGACATGACTCGGCAGCAGAATACTTGAAGGCCATTGAAAAGAAGTTCAAGGAGTCACAGAAAGCATAGATCAGTCAATACATGTCACTTTTGACAACCTACAAGATTGATAATGCTGGTTCAATCAGGGATCACATCATGAAGATGACTGACGCTGCAGAAAAGTTAAACTCCATGGAAGTAAACATTGGTGAAAAACAGTTGGTTTTTATGATTCTGCAGGCCCTCCCAAGTAAGTACTCTCAATTAAAAGTGTCATATAATACACACGATAAGAGCTGGGATGTAGATGAGCTTATTACGCAGTGTGTTCAAGAAGAGACTCGACAGAGACAAGAGAGCCAAGGACATTGAAACTGTGAACTTTGTGCAAGGAGGAAAGGGGCAGAAATTCAACAATGCTGGAAATAATTCAGGTAAGAATTTCAAGTACTTCAAACCTTATGAAAAGACTGGTACTTCTGCTAAAATGTTTAACATCTCTAAAGGGTCTAACAATCTTAAACCAAAAATTAAAAATGTTGCCAAGCCTAAGTGTTTTTTCTGCAAAACTCGAGGTCATCTAAGAAAAGATTGTGAACTCTTTAAGGATTATCTGAGAGCTAATGGCAAAGAGGTAGTTAATGTCTGTGAAGAGTCAAACTTAATAGAAGTTCCAATTAATTCATGGTGGTTTGACACTGGTTGCACCGTGCACATTACTAACTCCCTGCATGGTTTTGAAAAACAAAAGGATTCTAGTTTTAACTGTTACAATGTCTTTGTGGGGGAAGGAACAAAAGTAGCTGTAAAGGCCGTTAGAATAGTCAAGTTAAAATTGTCTTCTGGTTTTGTTTTAAGTTTAAATGATGTTCTTTATGTGCCAAAATGAGAAGGAACCTGATCTTAGCCTCCAAACTTGTAAAAAATGGTTTTTCCTTTTTAGGAGATGATGAATATTTAAGACTTTTTCAAAAGGGTTGTCTTGACTCCATTATAGGGACTGCTAGTTTGGTTGAAAACTTATGGAAATTAGGGTGTAGTGTGGTCGTCAATGAACATCATGCATTAAGTACCAACACTAAAAAATGCTAGACAATAATGTTTCTTACACTCTTTGGCACAAGAGATTAGGACACATTTCAAAAGAGAGAATTGCTAAGTTGTCAAAAGCAAATTTGATTCCACCACTTGATTTCTCAAATAAAATTGAATGTGTAGACTATTTTAAAGGAAAACTAACAAATTTTCGAAATTTTGAAGCAAAAAGAAGTAAAGATTTACTTGAGATTATTCATACTGATGTTTGTGGTCCTTTTCCAACTAAAACGATTTGTGGAAATAGTTACTTTGTTAATTTCATTGATGATTTTTCAAGATTTGGTTATACCTTTTTAATGAGTGAAAAGTCAGCTGTTCTTAAATGTTTCACAATCTTTAAGACTGAGGTAGAAAAACAGTTAAACAAATCCATTAAGATTGTTAGATCGGATAGGGGTGGAGAATATTTTGGCAAGTACGCAGAGTCTACTCAACAGAAGGGTCATTTTGCTCTCTACCTTGAAGAACAAGGAATTGTGGCTTAATACACAACTCCTGGTACACCACAACAAAATGGAGTATCAGAAAGAAGAAACAG
This sequence comes from Cotoneaster glaucophyllus, assembly GCA_036320875.1. Classification (NCBI taxonomy): domain Eukaryota; kingdom Viridiplantae; phylum Streptophyta; class Magnoliopsida; order Rosales; family Rosaceae; genus Cotoneaster; species Cotoneaster glaucophyllus. The sequence continues at coordinate 10,897,679 of CM070070.1, forward strand.
GACATTGATTGGTATGGTGAGAAGCATGATGTCAAGGTCTAAGTTGCCAAGTTTCTTATGGGGTGAGTCTCTAAAAACTGCTAACTACATACTAAACCGAGTCCCTAGCAAATCAGTGTCAACCACTCCCTTTGAAGTCTGGTATGGTAGAATGCCAAGTTTTGGTCACTTCCACATTTGGGGATGTAAGGCAGAGGCTAGGTTATATAATCCAGAGGAAAGGAAAATGGATCCTAGGACTGAGCCCTGTTATTTCATAGGCTACTCAAAGAAATCGAAGGGGTTTAAGTTCTATTGTGCACAAGCTCACACAAGAATCAAGGAAACCCACAATGCAAGGTTTTTTTGAAGATCAAGATGTCTTAGATTTTATCATTGAGAACTTCATATTTGAGGAACTTGAACAACCATCAATTAAAGCATCTTCAAGTGAACACTGCCCAGTTTTGATGTACTTTCATGCCAAGGATCAACACATTGAATCTGATTACAATGACGAAACTGATCAAGTGATAGAGCAACTAGAAGTAATTGAAATAGGGCATGAACGAAGTCAACAAACTACTGAACAGGTTGATAATGCTCAACAAGTTGACAATGTTCAAATTCAACCTGAAATCAGAAGATCCACAAGAACAAGAAAACCTGCAATTACAAATGATTTCCTTAGTTATCTTCAAGAAACTGACTATAATATTGGAGACATTGATGATCCGACAACTTATTCACAGTCAATTCTGTGGAACAATGCAATGAAGGAGGAGCTGGAATCAATGTACAAGAATCAGGTTTGGTTATTAGTGGAGCCAAAATCTAATACAAGGCCTATAGGGTGCAAATGGGTGTATAAAACTAAGAGGGATGCACAAGGGCCAAATTGAAAGGTATAAAGCTCGGCTGGTTGCTAAAGGGTTCACTCAGAGAGAAGGTATTAACTATAATGATAGCTTCTCACCCATGTCTTCCAAAGATTCACTGCGACTCATTATGGCAATCACAACACATTTTGATCTTGAGTTGCATTAAATGGATGTAAAGACAGCCTTCCTCAATGGTGATCTTCAAGAAGTTATTTACATGGTACAACCCCCTGTATTTATTGAAAGGGGGAAGGAGAATATGGTCTGTAAATTAAAGAAGTCAATTTATGGTCTCAAGCAAGCTTCCAGACAATGGTATTTAAAATTTGACCAAGTGGTTACATCTAATGGTTTTGTTGAGAACAAACTTGATGATTGCATCTACCTCAAGTTCAATGGGACAAAGTTTATCATCCTAGTCCTATATGTTGATGATATACTCCTTGCTAGTTCCTGCATTCAGTTGTTAAGAGAGACAAAGACATTGCTTGGTGCACATTACGAAATGAAGGACCTTGGTGAAGCACATTTTGTCTTAGGAATTGAGATCGCTAGAAACATAAATAGAAAGCTGCTGGGACTGTCACAGAGAAATTACATTGATAGGATTCTAACCAGGTTCAACATGGAGCACCGTAATGGTTGTCATGTACTAGTGAACAAAAGGGACATTCTATCAAAAGAACAATGTCCTAGAACTGATTCTGAAGTCAAGAAGATGTCTGAAAAGCCATACGCATCACTAGTTGGAAGCTTAATGTATGCAAATGTTTGTACAAGGCCTGACATTGCATACACAGTAGGGATTTTAGGCAGATTTCAATCTAATTCAGGGGAAGCTCACTGGAGTGCTGCCAAGAAAGTTCTAAGGTACCTGCAGCAAACTAAAGGCTATATGGTTGTGTATGGCAGAGAAGAAGAACTTGAAATGAAAGGGTACACTGATTCTGATTTGGTAGGCGATTTAGATGACAGAAAATCAACTGGTGGCTATATTTTTCTGTTTGGTGGAGGTGCAGTGTCTTGGAAGAGTGCCAAGCAAACCATCATTGCAACTTCTACTATGGAAGCAGAATTCGTGGCATGTTTTGAAGGAATGAAGCAGGGAGTTTGGCTAAAGAATTTTGTGGCAGAATTAAAGGTTGTAAGATCAATACAGAAACCTTTGAAGATGTATTGTGACAATAATTCTGCAATTTTCTTTGCAAAGAATAACAAGAGAACTTCTGCTTCAAGGCTAATGGATGTTAAATTTCTGAAAGTAAGAGAAAAGGTCAAGCAAGGAACCATTGATGTACAACATGTAAGTACAAGCCTGATGGTTGCTGATCCCTTGACTAAAGCACTGCCAGTTGGATTATTTAAACCTCAAGTTTCTCGGAATGGGATACTTGAATCTTTTGATCAATGAGAGTAATATTGTTGATGGAATTACTGCTGTAGTCAAGGCTGAAGAATTGGTGCATGAGTGGTCATTATCTAAGATATGTTTTATTTCAAGTTTTAGCTAGTATAGTAGGTAGCTAATTTATTGTCTTCAGAAGTATTAATCTTAGTGATTAATTGATTTGATAGTTAGTACTTGATTCAGTTTGATGCTTTGAGAATCTTTGAGATTTTACTCGAGCAATTGCTTTGAATTTAAGTTGTGATATTCATCATATTAGATCACAGTTGATAGTTTTTCTATCTGTGTTGAACTTAATTGGTTTAAATTAAGTTCGGTTAATAGTGGGAGTGGACAACTTGAGGTCCGCTCATGTCAGTTGAATCATAATGTTATAAAGTGCAAATTGAACATATGTGATCTAAAGTTAGCACTTACATAACGGTTGTAATTGACAGCTTTTGGTCCTGTGTTTTGAGATGCACGGGTAGATTGTTTATGATGAAACTCAAAAGACTTAGTGATCATCCTATTATAAACTTGATAGAACTTATTTATTTTTCATACTTGCTCAAGTGGGAGAATGTTAGAATATGAGCATGGGTATGAATTTATGGATTAAGTTATTTGGTTCAAGTTTGGATAGGAAATCTTATTGAGAATGGATTTATAATCCATGTTATGCTGAAACACTATGTTGATTGTCTATATGGATTTTAATAGGGGAATCCTTATAGAACTTGGCTAGGATTATGTTGTATATAGTGGCCTCTGCTCTCACAGTTTATATGCTCGATTCCGGACTAAGACCTATTATTAGTTAAGAGAAAAATTGATTACTGGAGAGAGGAGCAGGTGCACTGCAATCTTACAGCAAAATTGGATATGGCTGCATCTTCGAGTTCATCTGCAAGTATGATCTTCTCAGTACATTAGTCTAATGAATATCAGGTTGTGTTTTGGTCACAGTAATTCATATTACTTGTTCTTGGTTTGTGTTTCATCTAACAGATCACACTTTATCGAGTCACACATGAGGTTAATTCTATATTGACAGTTTATTTTTACTGAGAATTTATATTGTACCACCTTAGTTTTGGGTTCACTAACAAATTTATACATCACCTTTTGAACATTGCTTGTACATCAACTTATAAATTCGTTGCAATGTTAAACTTCTGGTAAATTTACTGTTAACTAATGATGTGACAAGCGAGGGACCCACTCCCACTCCCGACTGGAATGCTGATTGACTGACACGTGGATTGACAACCCAAATAAAAAATAGGCACCACAAATTAACAGACACGTGGACTGACTATTCAAATAAAAAATACACCTTTAATAATTAATAATTTAACAAGTTAATGTTATAATAAAAATTAAGTTAACATATATTTCTCCCTCCCATATTCCATCCCTTTCTCCTTTTCACGTTGCATTAGCATCCAAGGCGCAACCCTGTGTCAACGATGGCGCCACTCTTATCTGAGTGCCAGGGACACCAAAACTGACATTCCTAGAATACTCTCTTGATACTCTACTTTATTTCATCAAATTCGAAGTTGATAAGTTCAAATTTCAAATCTAGACCAAGAAAGTTCGTGGGTTTTCGATGGATTCGCGTTGGTTAAAGGTGGTGAATTTCTATGTGAAATTGGTACCAGGTGGAATAACCTACAATTTAAAATCTATATACGTGTTTGTCTGACAAGTCAGCAACACTCATCAACTAAGATCATATATGTTAATTTACTCACAGCAGAAGTAGTCAAGTTTAAGCTCAGTTTGCTAAAATGTTCCAAGTTAACTAAGATCCATTTTAGTGCACATTTTAACTCTGTCAATCTTAATTGCATGGACTTATCTCTTTGCAAATAATAATGAACATATAACAGAAGCAAAGGGTAAGATAAGTAAACTAGAAAAACGATAAATTGCACAAGATGTTTTTGGCCGGAAAAACCCACCTCTGGGTTAAAAAACCGAGGACTCTCCACTGAGTCCAATCCATTAGTGTAATCAAGATTCTTACAAAGTAACCACACAAGCTTAATTCCTCGATCCTAATCTACGGAGCAGCTTGTACCTTTGTGCAATCTTGCCTTTCACAAAGTGAACTCATTCGGTCTTCATGAAGTGGCAGCTCCTCTTGAGCTCTTCACTTTGTGGCACTGAGATCCAATCAACTTATGCAAATGACGTTATGATGAAGTTGATGCAAATCTGGATTTGATCGTCTAGTCAGTTTCACTAGTCAAACACTTGAAAGATAAAATTGACACAAATCCAAAAAGAGGTCAGCTCAAAGATTTGAAAATAAAGAAGTTTGACCTAAAGCAAAGATCAAAAATCACAAAAAAAAAAAAAAAAAAAACAATGATGCCCTAGTATGCAATGATCTGCATATTTAGTGCATGATTGTGATTTTGTGGCTAGGGTTTTCAAATAAGAACAAAAGGAGCAGCTCCCAGCTGAAAACAATCATTCTTAGAAAAATATCAATCTCCTAGCCGAATTGAAATGAAACCCTAGATGATACTTTTATAGTGGGCTTGTTTCAGACAAAAAGAAGGGGATGGAAATGCCACGTGTCATGTGCAAAAGCAATTTGAAAACATCTAGGGATGAAAAATGATCTTGGGGAAAAGGCTGTCAGAAAGCCCATGTGGGTTATCTTAAAGGTGTGCCCAACTCGCGTGAAAGCAACGAAAAGTTTTGACTAGACAGAACCACTAGATAGAATGAACTGAAAATAATGTCATGAACTGCATATGTGTGAACAAACCTTTGATGTAAGAAGTTAAACTCTTGAAGTGATATTTCCAGTAGCATGATCCCAGAGAAGCAATTACACCCTAAATCTAATTGAAGCTTGTGTGGTACAATTTACAACGTTTGACAAGGGAAGCCAAATAATAACAACTAGATTTCACACTATGTTTTATGGGATTTTGTGAGATTTGATGACTATCCAAATGGGAAAATGGGTTGGTACCATAACCTAGTTGAAATTTTGTAGACATTAGAAGAAAATTCAGGTTCTTTAAAGGGACAGCTCAACAATGTGGACTAAATATGCATTCAATCTTTAGGACAGTTTCTGGGTCGGGTTTGTGTTGGGATGGATTGGGTCAGGTATGGGTTGGGATGGTGGGGCTAGGGTGGGGCAGCGATAATGAGGTACTTGGAAAGGGATGATGTGCTGGAGTTTTGGGGAAGAGCAGAGTATGCAGCACACATGAGGCCAAAGAAGATGGAGCAGGGGTTAGACTCAAAATCCTTGAGTTTCTGGGTAGCTGTCTTGGTGGCCAGAGCTCGAATGAGAAACCATGGCCAGAGTTATAAACTTGACCTCGAGCTCGTCATGTTTGGCTGGATGATTCCCGTGGACTTCGCGATGGTAGGGAAGTGGACTTGGAATAACAAGGACAAATCTCCCAACGTGGAGGATAAACGCATGGTGGAGAGGGATAGGGTTTGGTCGGAGAAGATGTTTTTTTTTCTTTTCGTTTTGGGTCAATTAAAATTTCTAGGGAAGATAGGGTTTGGCCGAGGAAGATGGTGAAATTTTTTAAATAATTTACAATTTTTTGTTTGCATTTTATTTATATAAAAAATTTGATAGCCATATCAGCAAATATATGCCATAAACTTTTGTGCTGTCATCATTTGTTTTTTCCCTTTCTCCCTTTCACGATACAACAACATCTAAGCCGCAGCTCCGCATCAACGATGGTGCCACTCTAATTATTTTTAGGGTGTGGGTTTTTTTTTGTGCCGATTCCAGGTCTAAGTGTAACGCCAAGGAACTAAAATACTAGATTATGTCGTGAAGAACTTTTAAAATCTAGTCTTAAGTACTTGGCTTTCCTTGTCAAATATTGTATTTGTGAACAACATGCTCAATTTAGTTTTAGACTATATTATCTGATTATGGGCTACTGCTACTAGGATTAAACGTTCAAGGATGTGGCTCACTTCACTTCAAAGGGTTTGGTCATGTATATGCATTTCACGTGTATATTCTTGGTGCATTCTGTTTAGTGTTGTTGTCTAGTCAGAATTGCTAGTTGCTTTCTAGCTGGCTGTGCATGTAAATTAAGATCTGCCCACATAGGCTTCCTAACAGCTTTCTGCTGATGGTCAGATCTCAGCCCTTAATCTTTTCTTATCAATTTGTAGTACGACAAGTGTCCTTGGTAGGTGAAAAACAAACTGATGCTTTTGGGGTTAAGATCCCCAGTTAGGGTTCTTGGTTTTTGGGTGTTCTGAATTTATTTTGAAGAGAGTGTGCCTTCAAAGCTTTAAGCTTGCCTCTTCTTCATTTATGGAACCCTAACTGCAAAACCAACTTCATGCTTTAAACACCCATATATGTTGCATTGTTTTAAGGTTTTGCATTATGTTTTTTGTCTGGTTTTAATCTTTAAGTCCATTTTAGACCAAGCTTTTGGATTCAAGTTAGATTTTTCCTTTAACTGTTTGACTGGAGAATCTAACTAGTTGTTTGAATCCAGATTTTATATGCATATCATTACATCGTATAATTTCGTGATTTGAGTTGATCTCAGTACCACAAGGTGATTAGCTCAAGAGGAGCTGCCACTTTGTGAAAACTGAAGGAGTCCATCTTGTGTAAGGCAAGGTTGCATAAAGGTAAAACTTCTTCGTAAATAGGGATTTAGGAATTGAGCTTGTGTGATCGTTGTATGAACCTTTGTTTACACTAGTTGATTGAACTCAGTGGAGACTCCCCGGTTTTTTTAACCCAGATATGGGTTTTTCCGGCCAAAAACATCCTATGCAATTTATCATTTTTTAAGTTTACTTATCTAACTCTTTGCTTGTGATATATGTTCATCGTTATTAGCAAATAGATAAGTCCATGCAACTAAGATTGTCAGAGTTAAAATGTGCACTAACTTGGATCTTAGTTAACTAGGAACTCTTTAGTAAACTGAGCCTTGAATTTACTACTTCCGCTGTGAGTAAACTAACATATCTGATATTGATTTTAAATTGCAGGTTATTCCACTTGGTACCAGTTTTCAGAACTTGATTAACCTTTGGAGTCCACTTGTTTATAATAGTTTAGTTGTTTATCCTTGCTGCGAGTTGGTATGTTTTTTTTATCCATAACCCCAATTTTGACGAAATATTCCTTACATGCCCCCCGCTATCTAAGTATCTTGAAATGTTTTAGTAAGTTGTAATTGTGTAAATGTATTTTTGTAGATTCAACATTTGTACCTGGAACGACGACAAACAGTTCTAGTAAAACTACAACTCCGGCAACTTCAACACTTGTTGTGGCTAATAAAGGGTATGGCATCTGAACTTTCTCGTAGTTTATTTTCAAATACAATATAGTCCAACTTCATAACAATGCACTGTTCCTTTTTTTTTTCTTTTATTATCACTTTTGACATTAGTTATTTTAGTCTTTTATGTGCTCTTCATATTATAAAGAATTTTTCACAGAGCTCTGAAGGCAAATACAACCTTAAAAATTAGACATAATGATGTTGTGTAATTTGAACTGAAATTCATAAATTTGGAAACGGAAGAAAAAACATTAGTTGTAAAGGCTCTTTTATCTGACTTGTGCTCTTCTATTTTGCTCGTCTTTTAGGACAAATTCAAATGTCAGCTCTGTCATACCTATTACTGGATTACCGTTTGAGCTCACAGGGAAAACTACTCAGGAGGTACTTCATGTGTTTTCCTTTTCTTTATTTGTCTGCTAAATGTAGCTTTATATCTAAATTACAAAATGTATATTAATTTCACATATATGATATGGAAAATCTGGAAAGTTCAAATACCCGACCTTGAGTGTTGTGAAAGCAAGTATATCACATATTAGATTCGCATATTTTGATAACATAATGCAGTTTCTTACAACGTGAAGTAATTGACATGCTTTTATCGAAAGATAATTCAAATATTGAAAATAAGAAAGGGAAAATAAGAATGAGAATCCTTATTTATCTAAAAGTACGCAAACTTACTCCACAGCCGTGCGATTGATTTTACATCGCATTGGAAAGCTCTGTGAAGTAATTACTTTTATCGTTTTGATGCTCAGATTTAATACAGTCATTATTGAAATCCACATAATATTTTGTCAACAAAGATATGTTGGACTTTCCTAATCCCTTGATGATCAATGCATCTCCATATTATTACAAGGCTTAAATTCTTCTTGTGCTCTAAACTCTGCCACTAATGAAGCCACTTTTTCACGACTTGCCAAGGTACTTCTTCATTTTTCAAATCTTTTATTCTCTCATTAGGCAATGCTTTGACCTGAAATATTCTTCTAACATGTGATTTTTTTAGTAGAAACACTCGCCTACCTTGGAAGCTAACATTTTGGATCAATAAAAAATCTCTAGGATTCTCGTGTCTATAGCCACAGTTGCTACTGCATCTTTTAACAGTTCAACATCAACCAGAACAGAAACCCTGAGCAACGAGACCAAATCTATGATTCAGGGCTTCCTTGGGAAGGATTATGCTTGCTTAACAGATGAGGGTCAGCGCATCAAGCTTCGCACAACCCTTCAAGACTGGATCAAAGACAACTTCTTCCCTCCTTGTGTTGGGCCAATATTCCAAGGCATACTAGACCTGTAATACCTCATCCTTATTTTCGTAACGTCGAGGATATTTCGGTATTTTCACATTTCGTCTTTTGTGACCTTATCTTGTGAGTCACTACGACCTATCTTGTCCTTTGCTTTCCTCTTTGTCCCGTGCATCCCCCATTTCCCCTTTATTTTCTATTTTATGCCAATATTCTCTCTCTCTTTAACCTTACCTCTCCAGGAATGCAACACACAAACAACAACGACAACACTCCCACCACCGCCCAAATCAAGAGCACCACGAGCTTCGTCTCGTCCTCACGAGCCTAGAACACCCAAACTTACCTTAAACTTACTTCTGGATCGTCGGGATCGAAATCCAAGTCGGGCCGTGACCTTTCAGGTCATTTTCTGGCCAAACCATGATGAGTAATCTGTCGAGAAGGTACCATTCTCTTCGTCTTGTTGAGAATTATGATTTTCATTTTTGAATCACTCGATTTCGTTGAGTATTGAAGAAGTTATGAAAGTTTAAAGTATACCTAGGAATCCGATGAAAAATTCAGTTTTCCAGCAGATCAGTCACCTTTCAGGCCATTTTTCAGCAATCTCTAGTAACCATTGGGCTTCCAAATAGGTATAATCTTGTTCTACACTTTCCTAGCTTCGTTTTGATATATTATGGATTGAATTTGGTTATGAAACGAAGAAGTTACGAAGCTTTGAAAATTGCCCAGATTTCCGGCCAAAAACCCAATTTCCGGTGGGTCTTCAAGCGACCGAGTTGAACCGACCCGTTGACCTGATATGTTGACTTTCGTTGACCATTAACTCAGTGTTCGAAAACGCGGTCTAGGTGGCCGCGATTAACCAGAAATCGTTCACTAAATCGGCAAGAATATTAAACGGTGTAAGGCGGGCGCTGGGCGGTCTGGCGGCCTGGAAAAGAAACTCCTGTCGCGAGACTCACAACCTTCTTGTCTCCCCGAGTCTCGCCGTCTGCCCTCTCTGTTTGCTAAAAGAGGAGCCGAATATAGTGAGAGAGAGAGAGAGAGCGAGATAGAGAAAAAAAAAAGAGATGGATGAGAGTTGTGCAATTGCAGGGATGGGTGATGGAGACGGGTTGTAGAAGGTAAGTCTGCAATTGCAGAGATGAGTGCGGCTGCAAGTTGTAGAAGATGAGTTGCAGAGAGTTGTAGAAGATGAGTTGCAGAGAGGTGTGATTTGATGAGAGAGAGAGTGTGTTCGATCTCTATCTAGAGAAAGGATGTGGGTTGTTTGAAAGAGAAGGAAAGGTACAAGCTCAGCTAGCGAGACCTCGGATGGTGTGAAAGTAGTATGGTGAGAAAGTCGTGTGGTGAACAGCTAATGCTTTAAGTGTCAGGCTTTCCAACTCTCGTTTTTTCAGTGCTTGCACCTGCAAATGATTGGAGTCCGATTTAGATAGGGTAATTAAAAAGTAGGACAGCAAAAGAATTTAAGATATATTATATATATATATATATATATATATATATATATATATATAGGTTATATAAATTATAAATTATGAATTATTTAGATAATATGTTGTTTTTTTTCCTAGGCAAGCATATTATTATTATATATGTACATAAAATATTCACATATGTATGTTATTCTATAAGAAATAACATATTATTCAATAATTATTTACATTTGATATAGTAAATTTAATTAATTCATATAATATATAAGAAATTTATCTAAATCTGCCTAGGCCGCCTAGGCGCCCGCCTAGACCCCGCCTAGCCGCCTAGGCACTAGGGCCAGCCCGCCGCCCGACTAGCGCCTAGATTTTTAGAACATTGCATTAACTATCAACATTGACTTTTGGGTTGACTTTTTCGGGTTTCGGTCGAGACCCCTTGTAAACTAATTTCGACGTCCTGATTCCAAATCCACGCTCCGTTTTCCAAAATTCAATCGTTTTAGTAGAGTTTTATTAATTGGTTCCTTTATGTGCTTAGGTGTGTTTGTTAGTGGAGACCCCGTCCTCTCTAGTTTAAGCGGCTATTCGACGATAGAGTATTTATGAATGGACCTTTCTAAAATGCAGGATTTTTATGATTAGAAATGCATACATGAAAAGCATGATTTTATGACTACGTTTTATGAAACGTTTATGAGTAAATCAGATTTAAGCTTTATGAATTATCATGCTTTATCGAATTTATGTTTACTGAGATATTTATGAATATGATTTATGATATAATGTTTAAGCTATTGAGCTCTGATGAGATATATTTTGGAAAGATATTTATATATGGCTTCGGGTGGGCGATTGTGATACCACTACTAAGCACACTTTATATGATATATGTTTTATGAAGGTTTTATGGCATGCTAGGGTTTTCGGAAAACCTATTACTTATTACGTTATATGAGTTTTCTAAACTGAGGGTTAGTATGTTGAAGAATAACTGTTTTAGTATTACATATACATAAACTTGGTCTACTCATGTTTTGTTTTGCGCCCCCTCAGGACCTAGGTACGAGGCATACGACCCAAGCTACGAGGCATTCCCATATCAGTGATTTTGTGTCCTCCTTTCTGCATAGGACATCTCTTGTAATCGCACTTTCTAAGATTCCTTCCGCTTTTATTTCGAATTAGTAGTATTCTCTGAACATGTCATGCATTATCACTTTTACATTGTTAGCAGTTGAATATTATATTTTTATTAAGCAGTTGAATATTATATTTTTATTAAGGTTTGTACTTGATTACTATATTGCATTGTTACGCGAAAAAATTATATGCATGTTTCGAATGTTCTTGGCATATGCATTCATAAAATGGCTTGCATCACCCTCGGGTGTCAACCAGCACGTGACCATCCCGTTGTCCTTCGGACACTGGGATCGGAGCATGTCAGGACCAATTGGAGAATGGAGTATCAGCCTTTTAGCAAGCTCAAACTAAATTCAGTGATGACAAAGTTTTAGCTGACAAAATCAAATCCTTCAGCAATGATCTGATGTCAAAACTTTATTTCTGCAACATGAAAAAAAAAGATTTCAAGAGGTGGAGGTAAAGAAGTGGCGGATTGAGGCTAAGCAAGCTCGAGTTTTAGCTTGAAGGATAATGGTAGAAAAGACAAAATGCCATATTGTCGGAGGAAAATGGAGACTACCAAGCCCTTATCGACAAGGGAGAGGAGTTGTGGGGCATCTTCAAGAACATGTTGGATAAATATTTCCATTTGTAAAACTGTTCAGTTGGATATGCTTTCAACCTTGTATATACTTTCAGTTTGTGTAGCTGTTTAATATTCTTGGGATTTGTAACTTAAAATTAAATAATGACAACATATATCCAAGATCGATAAATCAATCAGACATTAACAACATATTAAAAAATGATTATTTTATTAACCAACTAAATCTTCTTCTTCCTCGTATTTTAGATGAATTTAATGTAAATTATTTTATGTTTGTGAAAAAAAAATATTATTTGATTTACTATCATTTAAAAAGTTTATTTAGAACAAGAGCTTAATGAATTTTATATTCTTTTTTCTCCTCAAGTTAAATATTACCTTCAAAGAATACTCATAATCTGAATCCAATTCATTATTTAGTGAACGCAATAAAATTCATAATTAGAATCCAGTTCATTATTTCAATTCTAATTATTATGCATTAACAAAAGAGTCATCAATTTTATAGCGTGCATACTCGTAACCGGAATGGAAGCTGAAAGCTTGATCTCGATTATGAATCATTCTTGTATATACTAATAGGGGTGGGTTCGAAAAATCGAAAACCGAAAAAAATCGAACCGAAAAACGAACCGAGGCCGAAAAAAAACCGAACCGAAAGTGTAAAACCGGACCGAACCGAATCTGGTTTAGTTCGGTTCAGTTTCTGGGGTTCGGAAACCGAACCAAACTGAAGTATAGGCAAAACGACGTCGTTTTATGTTAATTTATAATTAATGATTTTCTTCCTTCAACGACGTCGTTCAGTCACTCTCTTCTTCAGTCTGAAACCCCAAAATCGTAACCATTCCCTTCCCTTTACCTTATCCTTCTCCTCTCCTCTGTAATCTCTCACTCTGGACCATGTCACATTCCCAGCTCCGCCACCCTTCTGCTTCGTCTTCTTCCTTCCCAGCGACGCTGTCTCACTCTCAGTCTCTCACCCCCGTAACCCGTGACCCGCGCGCGACCCACGACTTCCTCTCGCCGTTTCGAGTCTCGACCCACAAATTCCTTCCTTTGCAAGGTTAGTCTCTCACCCAGTCACCCCAATGATGCATTTTGCAGATTTTTTTTTTTTTTCAATTTCATTGGTTCTGATCTATAGCTTTTCAATTTCATGGATTTTGCAATTTGTTTTGGGTATGCTCGATTTGGTTGGGTAATTTCATTTCTGAACAACATTATTAGACTATTAGTTGAGGTTTGATTAATTTGTGAGAGAATTTTGGTTCTGCACTGTAATTTGTTTTGGGTATGCTGGGGAGTGTCTGTTGTCGATGTGGGAAATTAGGGCTGTTGGGAAGTGTCTGTCGATGTGGGGAAATTAAGGCTGTTGGGGAAATTGGGGCTGTTTGGGAAAGCGTGGCATCATTGATGCTTCATGCTTGCTTGTTCTACTATATGCATGTCTTTAGTCTTTAGAACAATAGTTACTGTCGTTTTCTTTGTTTTAGCTTCAGTTGATCAGTGATGCTTGCTTGTTCTACTATGTGCATGTCTTTGTGCCTCGGTTTATTGATGTCTGATAATATATTATCTGAGGAAACATGTTTGCTTTATCAATGTTTGTGCCTTGGTTTATTGATGCATGCAACATGATCATATATTATCTGAGGAAACATGTTTGTGCCTCGCTTTATCAATGCATTTCTTCAATTATTTTTCATCGGTCTGTATATTCTCTTTTTAGTGTTTAAGATATGTACTATATGTCTCTGATCAAGTTATGATATGATATTTCTGTTAATAAGAAAGAAAAATCCCGCCAGGTGCCAGTATCGTGTATCTCAAAGCCTCACACCCTCTTTTAATTTTTATTCTTTGGTGGTCAATCGTCTGTTGATTGGATGGCATCATGGCCACATATTGTTTTATAATTCATGTTAATGGCATCAGAAAACTTAATTATAAATATGTTCTTGTAGTATTGTGAGGACCATATGGAGTCATATGTTTTGTATCCGTAGTCTTTGATCTGTTATCTGCTATCTGTAATCCTTATATTTTGATGCTGATATCTTTTCCAAAGTTCATATATACTTAATATTGTCAAGCTATTTTTTAGGTTCGATTTATTATGTGCATTCGTAGCTTTTGCATGTGCATCCTACCTTTGTTTATTATATGTTTTGTATCTTAATTAGATGAAGTCAAGTGCATCAAGGGCCTCGAGCTCAAGCTCAAACTCAATGAGATCATCAAATAGCTCCCATGAAAAAATAAACTCATCTACTTCTACTCCATCGCAAGTAAGTTGTCATCTATTTCTCTATAATTTCTCTATGGTTCTTATGTCTCAATTTATTTAATAATTAATTGTAATGATTCTTTCTCTTATGATTTGGATAGGACATTGTTGGTGAATCAACTCCACCTGAACTCCCCATGGTGGCAACTCAACAAACTCCTCTTACTCATGGTGGATCCACAAATTTATCCGATGCAACTCCAAAACAAGGTGGCTCAAGTGATCAAGTAAAGAAGACACTCTCTTGGATTCACTAAAAAGTCATTCAAGATCTACAATTTGGGAGCATTTTGATAGGATAATTGAGGGAGGTAAGAGTTAAAGGGGTGTGCAAGTATTGCAACAAATCGTATATGGCCGACACGAATAAAAATGGTACAACTAGTATAAGAAATCACTTAACTAGATGTAGGAGCTATGGTCCTAATAAGGAAATATTTGCCGCAAATAGGCAAAAGATCTTAACATTTGCTGGCACAAAAGATAAGTTGGAAGCTATTGGTTTTTCTCAAGTGGAAGTTACTAAGGCTTGTGTTGAGATGATAATTATAGACAAGTTACCTTTTTCTTTCGTCGAGGGAGATGGATTTCGTCATTTTTGCATGCATGCATGTCCTTTGTGGAGAGTACCTAGTCGTAAGACAATAGCTAAAGATGTACTTGGCTTGTTTTACTCCGAAAAGGAGAAATTGAAAAGTCAGTTGAAGACATTTAGGGTGTGTCTAACAGCGGATACATGGGCTTCTATTCAACAAATAAATTACATGGTTCTCACTGCTCATTTTATTGATGATGATTGGATGTTACATAAAAAGATTTTGAACTTTTGTGTCATTCCAAATCATAAGGGAGAATCCATTGCTCAACTTTTGGAGGAGTGTTTAGTGGAGTGGGGCATAGAGAAAGTGTTAACTATTTCGGTTGACAATGCTTCGGCAAATGATTCCGGCTTGAGGGATTTGGTGCACCGAATAAGTGGGTGGGGGATTCCTAATGCACTTTTGCATGACGGAAAATATTTGCACATGAGGTGTGTTGCTCATATCCTTAATTTGGTGGTGAATGATGGGATAAAGATGTTGAACACCGCCATACAAGCATTCGTAATGCGGTTAGGTATGTAAGATCTTCCCCTCAAAGGTTGGAGAGCTTTAAAAGGTGTGTTGAGAAAGTGAGAATATAAAGCGAAGGGCTTGTGATTTTAGATGTCCCTACTGGGTGGAATTCCACATTTTTAATGTTGGAATAGGCTTTGAAGTTCAAGATGGCTTTTGATAGGTTGAAAGTAGATGACGGTCATTACCTTCCTTACTTTACTAAAGAAAATCATGATAAAAGAAGGGAGGGGCCACATTCGACTCATAATTGGAGTGAGGCGGGAATATTTGCATCCTTTTTTAGACCTTTCTATGAAGTCACTTTATAAGTGTGTTGTTCTAATACTCCAACAATTCATACTACTTTTGGTGATTTGTTTAAGATCAAAAGTCTCCTCCTTGAAAACAAAGATAATGAATTCTTGTCTATGATCTCCATGTTGATGCAAGAAAAATAAGACAAATATTGGGGTTCAATTGAGGATATGAATCAATATGTTTTTGTTGCACTTGTGCTTGATCCTCGCCATAAATTGGAGAAGGTGGTTGATTATTATGAGATATTATATGGCGAGGAAGACGAGGAAAAAGTTGAAATTGCAACCAATGCGGTGAAATATTTGTTGTTTGATCTTTACAAGATTCATGAAGAGTTGTCTTTTGATACACAACAAAGCACAAGTAGTGGTGGTAGTTCTCAATCGGCAACTACAAGTGGAGATCCTTTATCAAGCATGACAGAGATTGAAAGAAAGTTGAAAGAGAAAAGTGAATTGAGAAAAGCAAAGAGAGCTCGTATTGTGCACAATGATTTGGATAGGTATCTTTCGGATCCTAATGAAGGGGAAGAAGAGGCAAACTTTGATATCTTGAATTGGTGGAGGGTGAATGGGCTTTCTAAGTATCCTATTTTGGCACGAGTTGCAAAAGAGATTTTAGCTATTCCCGTAACAACCATTGCTTCGGAATCCTCCTTTAGCACAAGTGGACGAATAATTGATCCATATCGTAGTTCTTTGAGTCCAAAAATGGTGGAGGCTTTGATATATACACAAAATTGGCTTAGGTCAATTCATGTAGCTTTACCTATTACAATTGGTTTTGTTAGACTATTTTAATTAGATGCTAAGTTGCATGCTTGCTTTACATCATGTTGTTTCTTTTTTTATTTGTATGTAGAAATGGCAAGTGGAAGCTCAAAGAAAGGTGCTATGTTACCTCCTAGGCCGCCTAAGCGTTGAGCTTAAGCTTGAGGACTTGGAAGATTTTATTTGTGCAAGACATGAAGTGATGAAACCTTGAAGGTTTATTTGACTTGTTTATTTTAAATTTGGACTTTTTGAAGACTTAAAACTTTGATGTTTATTTAAGTTTGGACTTTGGAAATTGGAAGGCTTGATTGGTTATTTTAGTTGGAAGACTTAAACTTTGTCAGTAACGTGCATATGTCAATATGTTGCCTTATTCTTTGTTGCAGTGTTCTTTCCCCAAGTTGGTGGACCGTGGAGCAACTTTGGATTCTCACCACTTCTCAAATGGCATATCTTTCCTTTCCTTTTTGTCAAATTTATGTAGATGTGTAAAATTGATTTCATACTTGTAAGTTCTCATGTGGATGACTCTGAAGTGACTTTGAATGTGAACTTTCATATTTCCAAATTTTTTTATTTTTTGGAGGAGTGAATAATAAAAAATAAAAAAAAATAAAAAATAAAAAACCGAAACCGAACCGAACAAAAAAAAAACCAAACCGAGAAAAAAACCGAAAAAAATTTAACCGAACCAAACCGAATTGAAATTTCGGACAGCTGAGAACCGAACCCAGCCCTATTTACTAATATATGCAGGAATAAACAGTGCGTCATTTAAATTCCGGGGAGTTGAGAGCAAGTCAGAAATGTAGCTAAAAAAAAAAAGAGAGAGAGAGAGAGAGAGAGAGAGATGCATGTTTTTTTACCCATTATGGATGAAGGCCCAGCCCATCTCCTATGGAAGCCATTGGCAACGAAAAAACGAAAAGAGAAAGCTGAATGCGTTAACCAAAAACCCCAAAATTTGAAAAACCTCTCAATCACATAGAGCAGCAGCAGAAGAGAGAGAAGAGAAGAAGAGGGACAACAATGTCGGGCTTTCCATCCGGATCCTCCGCCTCCTCCTCTTCCGCCCAATCCACTTCCCCTTTCTCTTTCTCCAACCCTCCTTCCTCCTTCACATTCGGCACTTCCGCCTCCCCATTCGGATCCTCTGCACCTGCCACCACGTCCACCACCGGCTTCTCCACTGGATCCTCGGCCTTCGGCGCCTCCACTCCCTCTAACCCTTCCTCCTCCCTATCTCCATTCTCCTTCTCCCTCAACTCCACTTTCACTCCCTCCTCCTCCCCATTCGGATCCTCAAACCCTAGCTCCGCCCTTACCCCTTCCTTCGGTTTCGCACCCACCACCACAACAACGTCTTCGGCTTCCGCCCCTTCTTTCGGATTCGTACCCTCCTCTGCCTCCGCTGCCTTTGGATTCTCATCCGCCGCCTCCGCTGCCGCCACCACCGCAACCTCCGCTGCCGCCACCACCACAACCTCCTCTGCTTCCGCTCCTTCTTTTGGATTCTCATCAGCCGCATCCTCTGGCCTGTCCCTGTTTGGCTCCTCGCCCTCAACGGCTTCAACTTCTCTGTTTGGTTCAACTCCGTCCCAATCCCTGTTTGGCTCGTCCTCATCGGCTCCCACCTCCACCGCCTCCGCCTCCCCTCTATTCGGAGCTCCTTCTTCCGCCACTTCATCCCCATTCGGAGCAACCTCATTTGCACCCAGCGCACCCACACCCCTGTTTGGAACCTCCTCCACTTCCGCTTCGCAGCTGTTTGGCACAGCTTCCTCATCCCAACCTTCATCCTCTGTAGCTCCAACCACCCAATCGTTCCAAAGCTTCTCCACTTCCTCTTCAGCCTTCACATTACCAACATCCTCCCCTCTTTTGAAACCCACAACCTCCACTCCCACCACCGCTGCTCCTCCATCAACAACCGCTTCCGGCTTCTCCTCCTTCGGAACGCCGGCTTCCTCCGCTTCACAATCCTCTTTCGGTTTCTCCACCAGTTTCTCCAATGCCGCCTCAAAACCGACCTCACAATCCTTCCCAACTCCCTCCGCTCCGTTTCTTTCTACTCTCACGACCACAACCCCTTCTTCGACTCCAGCAACTAGCACTACAACCCAAGCCTCTTTCACTATGCCGTCTACTCCTGTGATTCCTGCTACTTCTCCGGCTCCTAGCACCGCTGCAACAGCGGCTCCAATGGCGGCCCCTGCGAGCTCAGCAGCTTCTTCCGGGGGCTCGCTTGTAAGCTCGTTCTCCTTCCAAACTGCTTCAGGAGCTACTGCTTCTTCTTCTGCTGGCTTTTTGACTTTGACAAAAGGGTCTACAGCTGCTCCATCGTCTCAAGCACAACCAAGCACTACCGTGCCTACATTGGGTGAGTTTTCTCAACCTTCTTTTGTCACTTTTCAATTAATTTTGTATCAGAACTTCTATTGTGGTTATTTGTCTTTAAATTGGTTTAGCATTTCGAATCAATATTAGGAGTATGGGTAGAACTTAGAAGAACACTGAATTGCTTTGCAGGGATTATCTTGCGAATGGCTTTGAACTTTTGAGTTCATTTGTTTTAGAGCATTTTGAGTTGTGATTGGTGCTTGAAATTGTAACTCCATAGACAAGGCACATGAAAAAGTGATTTTGAGAACCTCATTCTTGCTGAACCACAACTCACGTATGCTTAGCTCAAAAGCGTTAGTTACTTAGAAGGGTCCCGATAAATTGTAACTGTGCAAAAGTGCTATTCTGTAGGTGTCGGTACTTCAGCCCCTGTAACTGCTACGACAACCACTACCAGTACTGCTGCAACTCAGACATCAACATCACTTGTTGCGGCTTCTACTAGTGGGTATGTGTACTTGGCCTTGTTTCTAACTTTCATTTATTGTTTTTTAGTACATCTAAACTTTCTTGTACCGTATTTTCCTGTACAACAAAGTTCAACTTCTTGGCGCATTATGCTTTACCTCCTTCGCTTTAACATTAATCTATTGTAATAGTTCGTAGTATAAACAGTTTTTCTTTCCGCCCAACAACAAATTGGAAATAGAAAAAGGTTTTGTGCAATATGCTCGGATCTTTTGAAATTATGGAGTTCTATCTGACTTGTGCTTTTCTGCCCTGCTTGTTCTATAGGACAACTTCAAATCTCAACACTACAGTATCTACTGGACCAAAATTACCATCTGAAATCACAGGGAAGACCGTGGAGGAGGTACTTTAAATGTTTGCCTTTTGTTTGTAAGCAGTGTTGTTTATAACATGGCTATATGATTGAGTTCCCACTTTAGTTATTTGCATATGTTTAGTTTTATGACTGAAAAATCTGGACGATTCTACCAGTGCGGTGAAGGCAAATATTATGCCACACATGCATCATCTCTCACTACAAACTCCTACTAGCTTAAACAAAGGGCAAGCTTTTCCTTGAATGGCTAGTCCTGATATTGAAAAGATATTAAGGAAAATCCTTTGTTTATGCAAAAACAAATTTGAACTAACCCCGAACATATGCAACTGAATTTATCCTCCTCTGCATGTCGTGTTCATCATTATTATAATCATTCTTCAAATCCACTTGAAAAGTGAGACATCTCTTTAAGGAAATACTTTTCAGAAGACCAGTTTCTCTACCCTACTCTATTATCAGTGTAACTCTATACTTTACAGGGTTAAATTGTTTCTGTTCTCTGAGATAATCTATTACATATGAAGTAATTTTTTTTTCTTTTGGTTGAAGATCATCAAGGAGTGGAATGCTGAGCTTCAAGAGCGTACTGGAAAATTCCGAAAGCAAGCTAATGCAATAGCAGATTGGGACAAAAGGATTTTGCACAACCGTGATGTTCTTCTTAGACTCGAGGTGATCTGTTTCCCAATATATTAGAAAATTTTGGGTAGACTGGTTAACAGCTATATGATTTTCGGTTATGATACAGTAGTAACTTCATTTAGTTGATATCCTTCAGTGAGCTGTATTTTTACTCATTGTGTTATTACTATTATCCTTGTATGTAACATCGCACAATCAGTCTCAGTTCCTTCTTTTTTTGTTTGAAGATAAAAAGACTACTTAGTTGTGTATCCCTTGGTTGGTTTCTCCATTTCTTCTTGTTCTACTATGGAGCTGTTTGATAATTTCATTTTTAGTTTTTAGTTCACTTTTTTGAAAACCGAAAATTGAAATCTTGTTTGGTAACTATTGAAAACTGAAAACCAAAAGATGAAAACTCAAGGCCAAATTTGAAAACTCAGGGAATTAATTTTCAGCTTTCATTTTTTTTTTCTTGAAAACTGAAAATTGAAATTAGTTACCAAACAAGATTTCAGTTTTCAAAAAAGTGAAAAGTAAAAAAACAAAATGGTAATCAAACGGCCCCTATGCTTTTCTCTTTTGCTTTCTCTGCTGGTATTTTCATTGTTTAGTAACACTGTTCATATGAACTAATATGAATTTGTTCAAAAGTTGCAATGATTAATAATAATAATGTTTGATTTGCATGTTATAATTATTTAGATTGAAGTGGCGAAAGTGGTTGAAACCCAAGCTAACTTGGAGCGGCAACTAGAGTTAATTGAGACTCATCAGCAAGAGGTACTTTAGAATTGTGCACTAATTGGAATAGTCTTCATTATGTCAGTCTCTGTATAGAGCCTATACTGATGCCTCATAGTTAATGTTTCCTTGATATATGAAGCTACTCTGTTATTCTTCTTCCACTAGGCAATTGATCCCATAGATGTACACAACCAGGACTGCATAAAACAATATTACACATTAACTAGATATCTTTGGGTGTGGGGTCGTCATTATTTTAAATTAAATATTCTCTTTTTAGTGTTTCAAGCCCTAAAGTGGATACTTAGAAACTTATTAGTTCAAACTAGTAGCAATGTTTTAAAAGGCGAAGGCGAAGTCAAGGCGTCTCATGGATAGCCTCGCCTAGGTGATAGGCTTGAGGCTTGAGGCTTGAGGCGTGAGGCGATAGTCTCACGGTACCTAAATTTATTATAATACTTAATATATAAAATATAATACTTTGTAAAACAGTCAAGCAAGCATGCCGAGCAATCAAATATTTAGCTATTATTATTATTTCTCTAATTCACATCAAAAAGTCATAATAAACAAATAGAAACTAAGTTAGAAACATAAAATTAGCATGAATTTTATAAAATGGGCTTTTTTATTAAAGAAAAAAAAAATCAAACGCTTAGGTTGCCTATGCACCTGAGGCGATGGCCTAGGTGCCCGAGGTGATGGCCTAGGCATTTAGGCTAGTCTATAGCCACTCCTGCTGGGCAGAGGCGTGTTGCCCCACCCCATAAAGGGCCTAGGCGAGTCTTAAAACTAGTTTTTTAAAACACTGACTAGTAGTAAAGACTTTTGTAGATGGTCCTTGTGACCTTGTGACCTAAAGGTATTATGTTCCCCCCTTTATCCCCAAGAATAAACCCAGCTTTCAATGGATTACAGCAATTGAAATGGTAATGATCCTTCTTTATTTTGTCTTGTTAGGTTGATAAGGCTTTGCACAGCATGGAAGAAGAAGCTGAGCGTATATACAAGGAGGAGCGTGGATTGCTCCTTGATGATGAGGCTGCATCCACAAGAGATGCAATGTGAGTTTTTGTAATGTTGCTTTTGTTTTATTTTATCTGATGGAAATTTTTTAGGCTGCTTTATGCTATCTGTATTGTACCAGTTGTATATGTGCTTCTCTGTTCCAGTACTACTTTTGTCTGTTGCATTAGGCAATCTGTACAATTTGCTGTTACCATTCTTGAAATCAAGTTGCAAAGTATGCTCCTGCTTGAGTAAGTTTAGCGGCCTGATATTGACATAGGGAATAGATTGTTTGGGTGTGAACTAGCCAATTATTGTTTCTTTACTGGGATTAATCCGTTTATTAACAATCCTGTAAGAGGTTTTGTCTAGTCCTATCGGAATTATGGTGAAAAGTTAATTGGATGATTGCTCTGTCACATAAGTGTATGCACATAGTACATGTGCACGCAGACTACATTCTTTCTTCCTGTTTTCCTCCATTTTGGGTCTTGCTCGCACTTTTTGTAGTTTATAAGCATGCCACTGGTCCTGAATATTTTTTTTTTTTTTTTTCCTGTATGCACATATAAGGGTCCTCAGCTATTATTGTTATGGTTTCAATCGCAGGTATGAGCAAGCTGAGTTTGTAGAGAGGGAACTAGAGCAGGTGACAGAACAGATCAAATCAATTATTCAGACCTTAAATGCCAACCAGGTAACTATTTCAGTTTAGTGTTCTACTTATCAAGAATCTTTGACCGCATATGTTGATGATTATAATAATGTTTTCGTTTTGTTTAGGGAGGAGAACTTGATGCAAATGATGGTATGGCTCCGTTAGATGTGGTTGTCCGAATCTTAAACAATCAGCTTAGCTCTTTAATGTGGATTGATGAAAAGGTTAGTATCTTTTTGCATAACTTTTTATAAGTTATCGTTGTTAGTATCTAAAGAGGGTGCAGTGTGTCCTCGGTTTTATTAGTAACTAGGAGTAAGATACACGGTATGAAGAGTTTAAGATTATCCGACTCCCATTATTGTATGCATGGTCTTAATTTATGAGAATGCCCTTGGGATCCACAGTATACTTCGGTTTTATTAGTACCACTAGTTGATTCAACGTTTTCATCAAAATCTTTTCTACTGTCTGCTTGAAAAAAATCCCGTAATTTCTCTCATTATTGATATTTCATCAGTATTTTGGTCCTATGGGAGAAAACAACGTAATGATTACAACAATTGAAGTGTGCAGAGAAGTTTTTTTAAAATATGTGTACTGTTTCATCTACATGCTTGAGATCCGGTTTCATTTTAATTGCAACACTGACCACCTTCCTCCAATCCATCAGGCCGAAGAATTCTCCTCGCGAATTCAGAAGCTCGCCAGTGAAGGTCCTGCTGCAGATCGCGAATTAATGGCTCCACAGTACTGGATGTCGTGATCATTGGAATTGTAAACCACCTTCAATTCCCCCACACATCAGTTTCTAAGTTTAGTGTATGTTAAATACTCTTCGTATAACCATTTGTGGTGCATAAATGTTCAGATATACAAATCTCTATTGACATGTTTGTGATGTTTACTTCTGTAATTGACTGCTCTACGAATCCACCGTGGCGCCAAAAATGTACGTGGCGGAAGCACCGCTCCTCGGTGTTACCGATCACAAATCTTAACACATGATGGCGATTGGTTTATTTTCTCCCTCTCAGCTATGGAGTGTTACATAATTGTCAAAAGATAGTTTGCGACTTTATTCTCACAAAACAGTGCTTGAAGTAATGCATGTGCACGAATGAGAGCGAGTTATGATCGATGTAATTTGTACAAAACATGTTTCCGGAGCAGATCGGGTGATCAAGCTCCGCGGAATCGTGTGACGACCACAATCAAGAGGATAACAACGGTGAGAAGCAATGAGGATCTAACTTTTTCTTCAAACTGATCCTTGTCGTTGGCCGTCGGTTTCTTTTCCTGCAGAGTCTCCGGCGGCAGAAATATATCTGTCACAAGTGACTGAAACTGCTCAATGAGCTCCATAACTTTTGCTCTTGTGATGTCCATAATCCACCTTATAACGCATTTAGCGAATTCTGGCTCTTGGTTTGAACTCTGAGGCAGCAGCCCTTCATTCCCACACAGAGATAAATCTGTAGAAAAGAAATGCATATAAATTAGTAAAAATTAATTAGAAAGGTAAGCTAAATTTCAACTTAATTATCCTAAAACATGATTAAGATGCAAAACACCAGGTAAATTGAGTTTAAGGTTGCCGGAAATGCATACCGGAGGAGGGAGGCTCTCGGAGCTTCTTAACCAACTCATTGTTGGTAACCGCATCCCATAGGGCTCTATCAGACGACAGGGAAACCACCATCCTCTACACTCAAGTTCGATTTTTCAAGTAAGATTGAAGGAAGAAAAAGAACCCAAAAGTTAAAAAAGTGAAAAAGAAAAAAAGCAGAGTCGAAGCACTTTTGGGATAAGCATTTAGTGGCAAAAACAAGGCAGCACCTTAACAGAAGGATCAGTTTGCAACGATTGGAAAGCATCGTAAACTTTTCTGTGTCCATAAGATAGCAACTTTCTTGTAACACAAGAATCTAATATCGGCTGAAGCCACTGCAACTCTGACCGAGACGAACTAGTTACTCCCTGCAGAAAACTGCTCAACAAGAAAACATGATCAGAAATATTCAATCGCTTACGCCTCGGTTTTGACATCCATTTCTTCATTCAACATTCGTTGAATTTAGTGAGTTATTGGTTCCAACCCAAATCCTCAACACCGAACGAGACCATAGTACTAGTTCCGTTATGATACAATTAATAAGATAGTTCCTGAACCCAATTTGCTCTCCCTTCTTTTTCATTAACAAGAAATTTCCCTAAAAGCTTCATCGGTTCACCAAAACATAAAGTTAAAATATGGTTAGACAAATTATATCATTAGAAAACTACCTAAACCAATAAGTAAATCAAGCTAATTAGTCTGGTTATTTTCAAATTTAACATTTACGAAGAAAGTTGAAGTTTCAATTATTTATAAGCACATGCAAAGTACCTTGATTTTCCGACGTGGGATTCAAAGCCCGTGAATTTAAAATTGTTTCATGAATACCACATTCTTACTTGATATAGGCTTGGTAAAATTGTGTTTGACAGCCCGGAAAACATAGTATTTCTGTAAAATTAATAGTACCCCTCACCTGAGAAGAGCAAGGGTTGCATTTTCGACTTCGAATCGGGATGGAACTGGACCAAAAAAGGAGCTCACCAACGACGTCCGACTTGCTCTCTTGTCTTGTTCTTGTTTTCTGCAGGCCTCACTCCCAGAGTCACAGAAGCAGTATGAACCAGTGCACGAGGGTTTGATGGGTCCCACGTGAACACTGCTACTGGATGGAACTGGAAGATTGTTGGAGGAGGAGGAGGAAGAATGTCTGACGTGGATGATAGGCATGGTTCCTCCTCCCATGGCTAATTGGCTAATTGGCTAAGTGGCTGTGGCTTCCTTTTTCTTAATTTCTTCACTAATCTGGTTTCTTGTTAGTGTTGGTTTTCATATGTACACGTCAACGATTCAACACCTTTCTCTTGTAATACAATATAACTCATCTACAAGCCCATGCTCATAGCTTTTGGGCCGGGGCCAAGAACATTTCTGATTTTGTTGTAAATGTGAAATAGCGGAATTCTCCCCAGCGCATTATTTTTCACGAGTGAGCGGTTAAGATTTAAGATAATGAGATTTGGTTAAATTTGGATGTTTGCTTTTTGTGTCTTGATGCCCAGGAGAGCATCACTCAGGGAAATAGTTGCATCTTATTAGGAAGTGCTTCTGAAAAGGCTAAAAGTGTTTTCTAACAACCAAAATGTTTTTTTAAGTAAGTTTGATCAAAAAATTTATAAGCATTTATGGGTAGTAGACGCTCTTCCATAAAATATGCTTCATTAGGAAACACTTTGATAATTGATTCAATAAAAATTTCAGCATGTTTATATTAAAAATACATCTAGCAAAAATGCTTATGAGCACAAAAGCTTATAGAGAAGCAATTCCAAATGGGTTGGAAATAGTGTTGTGGTCGATGGATTTTGCTTCATGTACATAGGAAGATGATTTTCACACACCAGTTTTAACTTCTCAACTACTGCACTTTTTTTTATGTGGTTGTCAAATTCAATAAATCAAACGGTACTAACAAGACATAATTAAATAAGAATATTTAAAAGGTTAAAATAAGTTGTGCTTATCATTCCCGTCGTGTGATATAAAGATGAATATTGAGTTGTAACGGTGTGTACGGTTCCCGGTTAAAAGAGTGAAATAAAATTTTGGAGTGATTTCAGTTTCCCTTGGGGAACAAAGGACACGTGGAGTGTTACGAACATTCACAATGGGTGGTATCAGAATTTGGAGAACCCCATATGGCCCATGGCGTTCGAGAGTGAATGAAGAGCCGAAGACGACGCCTTGCGTTCAGAAACAGATTTGGACACAATTCCTCAAAAAAATCCTCCACATTTTGGAGTAATTTTTCCGTTTCTTCAATCTCAAGGTACATTTTCCCTCTCTAGTTTCCATCTTATTTGATCAAATAATGCGTGTGTGTGTGTGTATGTATATTTGTATAAATGCGTGTGTTTATATAGATTGATATGAATGTAGAAGAAGGAGATGGCAGAAGGGAATCCGCAATCGAGGTACGTGAAGCTAACGAGGGAACAAGAAGCGCCATCCGAGGATATCACCCCTGGAGAGCTCAACCAGCCCATTCAAATTCCTCAGGTCCTTATTCTAATTTTATTTTTGGGTGCAGATTTCGTGGAAAAAATGATAATTCTGGATGTTGGTTTTCGAATTCTTAGATATTTCGAAAGCATGCGTTCTTATAGCTCAGCGGTTTGGTTATAATCAACACTCATGCAGACGTTTCCTCTTCGTAGTTAGAGTGGTAGCGGATGAACTTTTTGTTCGGGGGTTAATTATAAATTGTACTCATATACATACACATATATATTCACTTACAGATTTTTCTGTTTACCTGTGACTGTGAGACCTCAATCTAATGTTGGGATGTTGTGTTTCTTGTTCTTTTGACAGTTAGGTGTCGAGAAGTGCTTGGAATGTGGGCAACCCCTACCGGAAAGATATCAACCCCCAGCTGATGAAGATTGGACAACCGGGATATTTGGTTGTGCTCAAGATCCTGAGAGTTGTAAGAGTTCATTTGCTCTCATCACTTTTTCACTTTCAGTGATTACCTTAATCACACAAGATGAACAATGTTAAATGTGACCCGATGTTTAAGAAAGTAGAAGTTTACATTGTCCGTTATGCAAGATTGTTTTTGCTTGCAAGATGCAACCTTTTCTTACCTCATCGGGTCATAAGGCTTTTGCTATGCAAAGCGAGGATGAGTGTTTTATTGTTCTTGCTGAGATGATAATTTGTTAAGATTTTGGATGAAAAAAGAAAAATTTCTTAGATTTCAGAATATGTGGTCGAGTGGGATGAGATAGAAGTCACTACCTTCATGGATTATCTCCTGTTACTCGCACTTCCATGGTCATTAGTTAATAGTTCGTTACTTTTTGTGTTTGTGCTGCAGGCTGGACTGGACTTTTCTGTCCATGCGTGTTGTTTGGGCGTAATGTTGAAACCATTCGAGAAGAAATTCCTTGGAACAACGCTTGTGTTTGCCATGCCATGTGCGTTGAAGGAGGAATTGCGGTTGCAGCAGCAACAGCGTTTTTTCACGGTGTTGATCCTAAGACCTCAGTTCTCATCTGCGAGACATTGCTATTTGCCTGGTGGATGTGTGCAATCTACACAGGCCTGTTTAGGCAGTCGTTGCAAAAGAAATATCATCTCAAGGTGAATTTCAGTTCCTATATATTCTTTTTCTTCAAATTACATGCAAAATAAATCAGAAAACGTGAACGAATAGGATGACAAATCAGATATATTTCCTTTATCTTCTACCTTTATAAGGCGAAATTTATGTTTTCTGACATTTAATGTACAGCTCATGATGGAGAATTGATGTCTTAGGATGACATGTTGATAGCCGGAATTAATATGCAGACGTGCATTGGGCGGGCATGTGTGTGTGTGTTTGTGCCTCCGGTTCAAGCTGGACTTAAGTTGCCTTTTCAATATTCTCAATCAATCATCTATATCGTCTGCTACGAATCTTGCTCGCTGATTTTACATAGAAGATTATCGTTTCTTAATCCGTGTTTACTTTGACATCATGTACTTTCATATATTTGCTTGATGTTTCAGATAATGCAAAACTTTCAATTATCGAAGAGTTTCACAACGTACCATGAGAAAAAGAAGGATTTCGAGCCCTCAGAGCTTTTTTCGTTAAGTAATTTTTTACCTATCTGCAGGATTCACCGTGTGATCCATGCATGGTGCACTGCTGCATGCACTGGTGTGCTCTATGTCAAGAGCACAGGGAGATGAGGAACCACTTATCTGATAACACAACCACAACAATGACCGTTGTTTCCCCTCCACCGGTTCAAGAGATGGACTCCGGCGAGAAGAAGGATGCTGAAGCTTCGTCTTCAGAGTCTCCTGGTCATCCAAACACCAATATGGAGTTGGCTCTGCAGCCTGTGTAGCATTCCCTTTCGATATAAATCGAGTCCACAGAAGATCAACCGGTGCAGAATTTTGATGTCCCGGGTTGCGTTGTTAGGATGCGAAATCTGCAGGTTTTTGAGAAAAAAAAAATCTTGCCAATGAGGATTGTTATTGGCGTCAATTTGAATATCAATTTCATTGCACCCATGATTTTGCCTTATATTTTGTCACATCTTTGCAATATTATCAAATTTTAATTCAAAAAGTAAGCTAGAAAATTCAAGGATTTTTTCTTGTATTATCAACCTCTTGGCTAATTGGTGCAAGTTTGACTCGAGCTTTTACTCTAAGAAAGATTTGTAAAATTCACCATGGTTATCGTGAGATCAATTTTGCGGCTGGTGAGCCTTGTTTGAGTTTATAGTGTCTTCTCTTCTCAGTCTAATTTATTTTGACCAAGCGTCTCTTGTTGGCATCTTCTGATGGCTGTTGGTGCTGGAATCTCTAGGCCTCGTTATGATTGTTTTTTTTACACAAGTGATACAGCGGAGGGAGGAAATCAAAACAAACACTTCAAGTACTTGAGTAAAGGCTCTCAATCACTGTGCGTTCTTTATTCTTTTTAAAAAAAGGGCCACCCGGTGGCTTCGTCGCAGCAGTCTACCATTTTGGGGCCTGAGCTGGGAAGATTTACAAAGACATTTCAACCTCTTCCTGATTACCATCGTGTGAATTATCAAGGACTTAATCAATGCCACCACTGGATCAAGTCCGAATATTCCAACCCGACCCGACCCGACACAACTTTTCTACTTTTGCCACCTCCTTCCCTGAGCCTTTCTTAAGCATTTTCGCCCCAAAACCAGGAGCAGCAAGACACGCAGTGACAGAGAGGACCGCTAAAGGGTTCAGGGTTTTACCTCAAACCCCCAAAAACCCTAAAACCAGAGACCCCCACAACCATGACGCGCTTCCCTCCACCCTCCACGCCACGCCTCCTTTACACCCTCTACAGATCTAGAACGGCGCTGTCTCCTCCTTCCCCGTCCCCATCTGCAGCCTCTTCCCTCCTCATCGGCTCCTTCCACTTCAGCCAATTCTCGTCTGGCAACCTCGCACGCGCCAAGGAGGACAAGGAGCCATGGTGGAAGGACTCCATGGACAAGCTTCGGAACATCGGAATCTCGGCCCACATCGACTCCGGCAAGACCACCCTCACCGAGAGAGTTCTGTTTTACACCGGGAAGATCCACGAGATTCACGAGGTTCGAGGCAGAGACGGCGTGGGTGCGAAAATGGATTCTATGGATTTGGAGAGGGAGAAGGGGATCACCATTCAGTCTGCTGCCACTTACTGTACTTGGAATGACTATCAGGTGATTGCAATTGGGTTTTTCCTTCTCGTTGCCCTGAAAAGTTATGGAATTTGAATGAAATTGACTTATTTTAATGATTGGCAATGGTTTTTAATAAGTTGGGTTGTTCAGTTTTATGAATTTGTTGAAAATGGAGAGGTGATCGCTTTGATATGCTGCTAATTACTTGTATGCTGCGAGAGTCAGTGTGGGTCGCAATTACGAAGTTCTTTTCCCTGTTGGTTTCATTTAATTAAGAAGTACAAAAATTATGAGGCGAAAGAAAGATAAATATATGTTCTGAATCAGTGAAAAATTTACTATACAAGAAGATTGAATTGCAATTCTGTTTGTTGCTTCTGTCTACTATACTTTGAATGCGTAAGAGGCTTGAGTGAGTTTGATTTCATGGAAGACAGGCTGTGGAATTTGGACCTGGGTTTTAGATTTTGGTTAAGACCTGGGAATACCAAAGGGAGTAAAGAGCAAAATAAAATGTTACATTAGTTTGGCATCAGTTGGAACAACCGGTATTAAGTACTGTATGCTGCTAGAAAAGGAAATAAATTGTTGGAAATTATCAAGTAAGATTGAGATCATGATTTCGTTACTTGCCTTCTCTTCAGTAAAACTATTTATTGTCCAAAAGTTAAGTGAGGTTAGGAGTCTTACTTTTCCTTCCAGAATGAAATATCTCTTTATTTTTTTTCATCATTTGCATGTTCTTGTGTATCTTATAGGACCTGTATTTTGGTATTGCAGATTAACATAATTGACACCCCAGGTCACGTTGATTTCACCATCGAGGTTGAGAGAGCTCTGCGTGTTCTTGATGGTGCCATTCTTGTCCTTTGTAGTGTTGGTGGAGTGCAAAGTCAGTCAATTACTGTTGATCGGCAAATGAAAAGATACGAGGTTCCAAGAATTGCATTTATAAACAAACTTGACCGAATGGGAGCAGATCCCTGGAAAGTTCTGAACCAGGTACATTTTGAAATCAACTAATCATGGAAATATCACAAAATTTGGGGTTTATTCATCATTTTTCTGCAAGCGAACATAGAGCATTCAGTACTGTTTCCTTTGTCATATTGAACATAAACCAGTAATTAATGTCTCAGGATACTGGCCATCTTATTATGCCCTGTGCTTTTCAGTTATGTAGTACACCCGGCAGAAGGAATTGATTTTGATGGTTACGTGTTTTGATATCTCTATTTCTAGGGATGTAAAAGTCTTTGCTTGATATAATTGTTGTTTGTAAGATTTAGGTGATTAAATTAAGTAGGAATTATGAATAGTCTTTAGTTGGATGGATTGGCATCAGCTTCATTTTCAGTAGGTTGCCGAATGCATGGTTGTAAATTTGTGCAACAACCTGATACAGAGGCGTGGGTTTTCATTTTGTTTTAAACATTTCAAGTAGCAAGCTAAATACCACAAGTTTCAGCCATACTTAACAAGCTAGATTCCCTTGATGATTGAGTTATGAAATTTGATAGGATAGTTGTACATGATACATAAATTATTTTTATTTTTGGACCTTAAAACTGTTGTGGTAATGAAATTGATTCTCCTGCAGGCACGGGCTAAGCTCCGCCATCACAGTGCTGCCATGCAAGTTCCAGTTGGGTTGGAAGAAGATTTTAAGGGTCTTATTGACCTTGTGCAGATGAAAGCTTACTATTTTCATGGTCCCAATGGGTCTGTTTTTAATGCTATTGTGTTTTCATTGTTCCTTTTGAATGTGTATTGCCATTTCTAATTTATTCCTATTGTCTTGTTGCATCTTTTAGTGAAAACATTGTTACTGAAGAAGTTCCTACTGATATGGAGGAGTTCGTCACAGAAAAGAGGCGCGAGCTAATTGAAGTTGTATCTGAAGTTGATGACAAACTAGCTGAAGCATTCCTTGATGATGAGCCCATATCACCTACTGATCTTGAGGTACTTTGGATAAAATTCAAAAGAAAAATTGTGAAAAATGAAATGTGTTATGGAGTATTTTGTCTCGATTTATGTTGGTTTTGGTGGTTGGTTATTTTTTACCGTGGTGATGGTTTGGTATATTTTTCTATGAAATTCTAAGTGGTGATATTTCTACTGTTTGTTGTGCATCTATATCTTTCTGTGCTCTTGAAGTTTGAAAGCTTCTTTTCTCTTTTGAGTAGGAAGCTGTGCGGAGGGCTACTGTAGCAAGGAAATTTATCCCTGTGTTCATGGGTAGTGCATTTAAAAACAAGGTACTGTCTTTTGATCTTTAATTTTTATTTTAAATATCTATTCCTTTTGATTGATATGTGCATAAGTGGTTACAAATATGTTATTTCTGAACAGATAATTTGGTGATTGCCCAGTGGTTATAGATATCTAATCTGTCTGTATTTACTGTTTAGGGACTTTTCGCTCCTCTTATAAATAGTATTTATCTTTTTTCACCAGTTGCAAATGATTCTGTATATGCTACTTGCTCGTGCCTCTGAATAATTTTCTTCATCTTCTGCCATTTATGGATTACAGGGTGTACAGCCACTTTTGAATGCTGTTCTTAATTATTTGCCTTGTCCGACTGAAGTCAGTAACTATGCTCTTGACCAGACTAAGGATGAAGAGAAGGTATTAAGTTGATGGAAATTAATTCTGATATCTTTTTTCATTCTCCAAACCTGCCTGGGTAATAAAAGAACTTCCGCAATGATGTAGGTTACAATTGGTGGAACTCCAGATGGGCCTCTTGTAGCATTGGCTTTCAAATTGGAGGAAGGGCGTTTTGGTCAGTTAACATATCTAAGGTATCCCCCCAGATGTGCTGTAACGGTAGCATAGCTTTTCTTATTTTTGTATTTATGTATCTAACAATGATTTTGTTGATGTAGAATCTATGAAGGTGTCATTCGGAAGGGTGATTTTATTTTTAACATTAATACTGGTAAAAGGATTAAGGTGAGTTCAAGGAATATTCTGTTGCGTCTCATAGTTCTCATTTCAAATTAAGCCTTTGTGCCTTGTGGATCTTAATTTGCAATATTTGTATCGTGCTACCATTTTTTTTTTCATCTATCTTCTGGAATTGATTTTTCATATCAATATGTCTTGCTGAGTTTAATTTTTGCGAAACAGGTTCCTCGCTTGGTTCGGATGCATTCCAATGAGATGGAGGTTAGTTTTATGTTTAAAGTTATTGCAATTTGGACTTTAAATAGCCATTTCACTGATGTCATCATTTTTTGTGGTGCATTTCATCTGCAGGATATTCAAGAGGCACATGCTGGGCAAATCGTTGCTGTTTTTGGCGTGGACTGTGCATCAGGTTTGACTTCTTTTCAAGGGCAGGAATCACAGTTTTTCTCCTTTAAAATAGATAAAGGAAAGATATACATTTACTCGATTTACACTAGCTGCGTTTTCCTCATATGAGATTAAGAGCAAGGAGTACAGTCTCATTTAATTTAAGAGAGGGATATGTCAAAATGGAAGTTGAATAGAGTCATAAAAAAACTAAATTTTCTGAGTCAAAGTTAAGTCATAACTCTCAAATTGCGTGCATGACAACTAATTTGGGCGAAGCCTTATGACCTGGATATTAACATTCTATTTGTCTTTATTTATTGTTTTTTAATTTACATTAAACTCTTCTGAAACATGTTTTCTTGTATTTTCAGGAGATACCTTTACTGATGGGTCGGTTAAATATACAATGACTTCTATGAGTGTCCCCGAGCCAGTGATGTCGTTAGCTGTTCAACCAGTTTCAAAAGATTCTGGAGGACAAGTGAGCAGATTTCTTTCGATATTGTGTGTTGATGAGTTGTTTGTGTGTATTATTATTCAGTGGTACTTACATCAGTCTATTTCTTTCTTTTTTGCTAGTTTTCAAAGGCTTTGAATCGTTTTCAGAAAGAGGATCCAACATTTCGTGTTGGCTTGGATCCTGAGAGCGGACAGGTCTGACATTTGAATGTTTAATATGATCCTATTTTACAATCTGGTCTACAAAGTATATTTTCTCCACTTCAAGAAACAATTGTTGTGCCTAACCATTATTGTTCCTTGAGTAGACAATCATCTCTGGGATGGGAGAGCTGCATTTGGACATTTACGTTGAACGCATTCGGAGAGAATATAAGGTGCCTGGCCTGTTCTCATTTTGCAATATATATTGTCAGATATATTGATGTTAGGCAGCTTAAAAGTTTACTTTGTATTCTTATTCTCATATGTGTTAAACAGGTTGATGCCACTGTTGGAAAACCTCGTGTTAACTTCAGAGAGACTGTTACTCAGCGGGCTGAGTTTGATTATTTACATAAGAAGCAATCTGGAGGACAAGGTCAATATGGGCGGGTATGCGGGTAAGTCCAAAGATGCCTTTATATGCACGATAATTGGATCTGATCGTAGTTATGCAACACTTACATGAATTTTTACTTGTACTCAGGTTTGTAAATCTGATTTGGTGTTTTCTCA
This sequence comes from Cotoneaster glaucophyllus, assembly GCA_036320875.1. Classification (NCBI taxonomy): domain Eukaryota; kingdom Viridiplantae; phylum Streptophyta; class Magnoliopsida; order Rosales; family Rosaceae; genus Cotoneaster; species Cotoneaster glaucophyllus. The sequence continues at coordinate 10,932,154 of CM070070.1, forward strand.
CCTGTTTGTAATATTACTTCTATTGATATGTTGCAGGTATATTGAACCACTCCCTTCTGACTCACAGACCAAGTTTGAATTTGAAAACATTATTGTGGGACAAGCTATACCATCAAATTTTATTCCAGCTATTGAAAAGGGTTTCAAAGAAGCAGCCAATTCGTGAGTCCCCCCTGCCTGTTCTTAAGAGTTGATTATACAAAGAAAGATACTCCAATAGCTCTTCAGGAATGTTTACCCTGTAAAATTTACTAGATTGGTACAATGCCTTTGTCAAAATGTGCGTCCCTTGCTATTGGTTTGCTCATAATGCTATCCCTTGTGCAGGGGTTCATTAATTGGACATCCAGTTGAGCATGTTCGTATTGTATTAACCGATGGTGCTTCCCATGCCGTGGACTCCAGTGAACTTGCCTTTAAATTAGCTGCAATATATGCATTTAGAAAGGTCCTTGCCATATCCTTTCATTGGAGTGATTCTTTAAATAATTGATTTAGCCCATACTCTCTTTGCCTTTATGATATTTTACTGGCAACAAAACTTTCTCCACTCCGGTTATTATTTATATTGAGATCTGAAATATTTAAACAGTGCTATACGGCAGCAAGACCAGTGATATTGGAGCCTGTTATGCTGGTGGAATTGAAAGTACCTATAGAGTTTCAGGGTACTGTTGCTGGTGATCTTAACAAGTGAGTGTTTTCGACTACCTTCATGAAATACGCTATTTTTGCTTGGATAATCAAAATGTATGGGTTAATCACCAACTTATTAACTGAACATATTGTCACTGTCATTCGATAGGAGAAAAGGTATCATTATTGGAAATGACCAGGAAGGTGATGACTCTGTTATTACTGCCCAAGTAAGTATTGCTTTCGGTCGTGTAGTTTGCACAGCTTGATTCTAATGCCACTAAGAAAATTTGAGGAAAAGAAAACGTTGCAGTTTGGAGCTAGTGACCCCAAGCTTCTTAACAATTTTATGATCTGATTTTTGTCAAGACATTTGGCAGATGTGATATTTCTTGCTATTATCATTAGCATTTAAATTTTAATTTGGCATTCGTCTGTTTCGAAGAATTGCTTACGTAAATAAACATTATAAATGTTGTAAATTACCTCGTTAAATTTGATTCTAGCATTGTTTGCATTACCTTAAATTAATGGCTGTTTTTATGAGTGTCATTAAACAATATCGCGTAATTGGCTATTTAGGTCCCTCTGAACAACATGTTTGGGTATTCGACTTCTCTTCGGTCAATGACTCAGGTAATGAAGAACATTCTCTTTCTAGTCCAAAAAATTTTCATTTTCCCAAATTCCCACTCGAAAAAATATCACACAAGATTAAAAAATATTTGTGTGTGCAGGGAAAAGGCGAATTCACAATGGAGTACAAAGAGCACTCGCCGGTTTCTAATGATGTGCAGGCGCAACTAGTCAAGAACTACAAGGGCACCACTGCTGCTGAATAGCTTACGACGTGCAGATGGAATTGATAAACAACTACAAGAGCACCACTGCTGCTAAACAGCAAGTGTTTCGACCGATACGTTTACTCCTGCCGGAGGCCGCTGTTTTTTATACAACGTTGTTTTTCGACCTTCAATTTTGTTAAAATTTTTAGGAAGAAAGAGTCAGATAATTTGCATGATCCATAATTTTGAAAGACCAGACCAACCCTAAATTGGTTATAGGCTGATATTCTGCATGTATCATATAGTTTACACTTCTCCATTATTTTTGGCTGAATAATTTTACTATTTACCATTAAATATTAAAAGTTTGCCCCTCATGGATATATGGAATATCCATCTCCTTCTTTTTTTCTCCATTTTTAATGCATTTTGTAATATGCTTCAACCCTATTTATCCATTCAAACAAGGCAAATCTCCCTAAAATTTGTCTAGTTATTGGTCAAATAAAGGGCAAAGGTCAGGTGGTGGACGCTGAAATTTGGGGGCTATATTCTGGGCTGAAATTTGCAGTTGACAAGATTATTTCAATATTATGTATAGAGATGGATTCGGCTTTTGTGGTTAATTTAATCAATAATTTGCTTTTGAGACAACTTATGATACCTTAGTCGAATGCGAGTTAGTGTATGTTTATCTGGAGAATAACATGGTGGTAGTTGGCACTGTCAAAATTGGAGCTATAAGCCTATAATATGAATATTAGGTAACATTATTTTGAGAATCCTACTGATTGGATTGGAACTCGATTATTTGATATGATGGGAGTCCCTAAGACTCGAATTATTTGTAATTACTATTTGAGCTAGTTTTTAGAGTGATCCACCCCCTTATTTTACCAAAAAAATAAATAAAAATGAAATGGGAAATGAGTTCAACCCCTTTTTTTTTTTTTCATGCACACTTTTGTTTATTTCTAGCCTTTTGGTCGAATAATGTAAAGGAGAATTAAGTACGAGGAGGAGAAAAGAAGTGTAGAAATCATTCTCTTGAAATTCCAAATTTCTAATAGGCCTCCTTCCGATATTAACCGCAAGCTTGCCCATTTTAAATAAGCAAAACGAAGAATGTTCTAATATCTAAAGCGAAATTGATTGAGAGATAATTGCATTTTATGTTTTGCGTTGATTCTTCTCTCCTTGATATCGCTCGAAAAAACCAAAATCCAGCAAAATCCGAATGAGAATTCTGATAAACAATTTTAATTTGGATTCCATGTATTTGAAGAGTAATTGTGGTGGTTATAAAAAAGTAATCAACTTGGCAAAAGAAACCGCTGCTACGTCGTTTTGCAAGAAAAAGAGGGTGCCGAGTAGCGTTACGTCACGTTGTTAGACTCTGTAAAAATACAAAACCAACAAAATACAGGCCAAATCGAGGTCAATTTGGTAATTATGAAATTGCTATATATATCACACCAGTATAACAAGGAGAAGAGGAAACATAGAGAAAATGAAGATTTTGTCAATCATTTTCCTGTTAACAATTTGCCTGGCCACTGAAGCTCAGCAGTGTCGTCCGAGCGGCCGAATTCGAGGGAAGAAGGCCCCTTCTGGACAATGCAACACGGAAAATGACTCTGACTGCTGTGTCAAAGGAAAAATGTACACAACCTATGCCTGTTCGCCGCCCTTGTCCGGACACACCAAGGCCTATCTCACTCTCAACAGCTTTGAGGCAGGCGGCGATGGAGGCGGTCCATCGGAATGTGACAACAAATACCACAACGACAGCACGCCCGTTGTGGCGCTGTCTACTGGATGGTACAACGGCGGAGGAAGGTGCCATAACAACATCACCATTAGTGCCAATGGACGGAGTGTGGTGGCGATGGTGGTGGATGAGTGTGACTCTACTATGGGATGTGATGCAGAGCATGACTACCAACCTCCATGCCCTAACAACATTGTTGATGCCTCAAAGGCGGTCTGGGAAGCCTTGGGTGTGCGTAAGGAGGACTGGGGTGGCCTCGATATCACATGGTCTGATGCTTAGCTACATGTTCATATTCTTGCTCTTGCTCTTATTGCTTTTATGTGTGTATGTGGATTGTGTTTTGTAATATGTTGCTTATATGACTTGTGTTTATGTGAACGTAGTTTTCTTATGTGATACATAAAACATCCCGTTTTGTTTTTCGGTCTGATTTTAATACAATGATATATTTACACTAAGAGACTGGCAGAGGGAATAAATTGATATTCAACTTGTTATTCACAATATTCGAATCTAAGACCTCTTACTTACAAGTGAAAAGACATATCATTGGACTGTAGTGCTAAGTGTGTCGTTTAGTTTTAATTAGGAGAATGGGTGACAAGTCTTCAATTGAAATACAGTAGGAAATGATGACTGGTGTATTTTTAATTAAGAATTTGAGAGATTTTAATGGATTTAGAAATTCATTGAGTTTAAGGGAGTTTAATTGATTTGTAGAGATTCCCTGAAATTTTTTGATTCAATTCTCTCAAAATCTTAGGAGAAGAGGTGAGATTTGTGAATGGTAAATTCCATTACGAAATCTCTCAAATTCTCTTAAATTTCTCAACTTTTTAAGATTCTTTAAAATAAATTCCTGGTTAAATACATCAAAAATGTTATAAACTTCTTTGAAATCTTAATTGAATACGTCCGGATTTCTAAGAATTTTAATAAAGTATCTTAAAATCCTAATTGAATACATGTTAAATTTCAAATAATCACTTAAAATCCTGATTGAATACCCTTATATTCATTAAAAAAAATAAAATCCCTCAAATTCTCAATTGAATACACCGACGAGTTTCACATGTCAACTTTTAACTTTAATGATTTTGTCACCGAGTATTGTCACGTAGCTTAACTGAACCATTATCTCTTGAATAAGAAACAAAGGGAAGCATATTCTCAAATCACTCTTACAAAATGAAGTAGCCGCCTCTAACAATCAGTAATCACTTCAACAGTCTTGTCCTAAAATTTCCGAAGTACAGATTCTACAACCAAATTGTTCAGGTAAGTCAATTCATAGGGGGCGGTGGCAGAGGGTTATTGAGAGGCGGAGGTGGGGGCATTGACGCATGTTGCATGTTGGGTGGCCTCATTTGAGGGGGAGGAGGCGGTCGCCACATAGGTTGTTGGTTTCCCATAGCCATAGGTGGCGGAAGCGACCTTGGAGGAGCTGGAGCGGACTGTGGAGGAGGTGGCGGCATGTTTGGTGGCGGTCTGAATTGCTGCATTTGAGGTGGAGGCATTTGACCTGGTTGCTGTGGCTGACCTTGCCAGGTTGGTTGTACAGCCATCTGCATGGGTGGGAAAGCCATGCCTTGCGGGGGTGGTGGGCGAAGAGGAGGAATACCGAGACCACCATTTGCGAAAGGTCGTGGAGGCACAGGAGCACCCATGGTACCATTGGACTGAGGACCGTTGGCAAGTGTTGGAGGACCACTAGCAAACAGCGTATGAGGCCGGCTTTTTGAAGTAGGATTGCTTGCAGCCAAAACTCTCTCTGCAAAATAATAGCGGTAATTTACTACTGTCCAGCAATAATGAAGTTTACCTATTAAAATCTATAATTTTTGTCTTCCCTAAAGGCTAACCCAACTACAAACAGTTTTCGTTTTGTTGTTGTTCCCTTTGTTTGATTTTAAATTAAGTGAACCCCGAGTAAAAACTTGACGCATTGCATTTTTCACATCATGGTAAAAACAAGTTTGACGCATTGCATTTTTCACATCATGGTAAAAACAAGTTGTTCGCGTCTCACTATTTTTCATTTAACTACCATGGTCTAACACCTCCGTGTTATTAAAGTAGAAGCTTTCATGTAACCGAGACAAATTACAAACACTAAAGCAGCGGCTAAGTAAACAAGAGGCCTCACCTGCTGGAGTACCATGACGCTCTCCTCTAGTATCCTTCTTATAGGCATATGACACTGTTATTTGACGATTGCACAGATACTGGCCATTCATTGCCTACAAAAATAAAAATAAATAAAAAATAAGAAACCAAATTCAACACATGACAAAGACCATTTCGACAAAGCATTGCCACAACAAAGAAAGACCATTGGATATATGTACAATGCAACCAAAATAACATCCTTCAGACTTTAGGCTACAAAACCAAAGAAAACATTTCCACAAGCCTTTATATTTCCGTAAGGATAACAGCACGGAACCTCCTCAGCAGATATTAAGCTATTACTTACAAGTAGAGCACTACCTTAGATGCTTCAAATATTATCAAATTTTATGAGGAGTTGATAACGAGAGACAAGCACTTGCTTATCCAAATATTGTTGGTTTCCAGCTTGCTTACAAAAAATAAACAAAATAGAGAACACTAAAAGAAACATACCTCAATAGCTGCATCAGATGCCTCAAAAGAATCATAACTAATGAAGCCAAATCCACGGGAATTTCCAGTATCAGGGTCTCTCATTATCTAGAAAAGAAAATTACCAACATTACAGTCCACATAAGAATCACAGTTAACACAGAAAATGAATACCTGATAATGACTATTATTGCATGAATATACCTTCCAAATATTGCATGAATATACCCTCCAAATACAGTCACAAACATAATACTATATCACTTCACGATAACAGCCAAGGATTTCATAAAACCAAAAATTGTGTTTATGCAAAGCATTTTCTTTAACATAAAAGGAACAATGAAACAAGAAAAACTTAAAAACATGATAAAAATACTTTCTAAGAAGTTATTTTAAGAAAAAATTTTGAACATAAAATGTTAGACGATGAAAAGACATGCTGATACAATACCTTTGGATTTGTAACTATGACTCCAAATGCACTGAATGTATCATAGAGAAGCTTCTCATCCACATCCTACAAGAAATATTGGGTAAGAATGCAAAACATTAGAAAGATGTCATAAAGTATCTATTCACAATCCGGATTTTGAGAATGACTAAACAACTTACAGGATCAAGATTTCCAACGAAAAGGTTTGCCCCTACATCCAAGCTCTTTTTGTCTTGGGATGCCTGAAACCAAGAAAACACAATCCATCAAAATTCCAATACATACATGATCAGCGGCATACGGTGACTGAACGGTCAACAGAATGATTTTTCCCCTGTTAAATGAGTTCTCGTAATACTAGCTTCTGTAGGGCACAAAACACACCAAATGCAGAAATGTGATAACTAGAAAAAAGATAGTTCAATACCTTATTTACACGTATTGGTTTGCCGTAAAGTTTGATCATATTAAGCACCTTGATTGCCTGCATAGCAGTAAAATTTCAACAAATCAATAACCAGAATTAGAGAAGTTCCACACAAAAAGAGGAGCTAAAGAGTAACTTAAGAACAGGAGCACATCGTGGCTCATTGCCAACACTTACATAATCAGCGTCCTCTTCACTACGGAATTCAACAAATCCATATCCTTGATGAAGGTTTGTCACTCTATCCTTGGGAACATACACATTCACTGAAAGATGAAGAAGCACAAACATTAACACAATATCAATCGGATCGAGTTCAACACACATACAAGCCTACAAATACCACCACAAAAGGAAATTTGATTTAAGTCAATATATAATTTCATGTTTCGGCATACGTCAATAATCATTTTATTTTCTAACATAGGTCAATTGAAACAATTATCTTCTTCAATTAAGGTCAATAACAAAAACTTTCCACTCGCTAAGGTAAATACCGCTTGCTAAACTTTCTTACGTCTACTTAAAAGCGCAAATTGTTGTTGGACTCAATCCTAATATCGAAAATATTTTGTGACCTTAAACAAATTACGCCATAATACAACCATCTAAATCTACAAAAGCAGGATTTGATAGATACATACCAACAGGGCCAGCTTGAACAAACAACTCCCACAGCAATTCTTCGGAAACCTGAAATCAATCAAAAGAAATTAGAAGAAATCAAACAAAAGTAAAACCCTAGCTGCTCAAATTCCTCAATTTTGCCACGAAAACTAGGCAAATGGAAAAGCCCAAGTCAGAAAAATACAAGTAGAAGGAAAGGGAAGGAGAACCTGAGGGTCGAGATTGCCGACGTACGCAGTGGCGTCTTGGTTTCTCTCGGCGGAATGTTGGCCCAGCAAGTTGGCTCCTACTCCCGGAGCTATTCGAGTCGTCATTCTCTGCACAGTAGAATTAGAATACTGCCCCGAATTTTTGGGAAGGCGAAAGAGGAATTGGGGGGCCTGATGTATGGAAGCGCTGCCGGAGAGTGGATATGGCGGAGTTGCAGCTGCCGGAAGGAGGAGGAAGACGATGAGAATTGGTTTAGGGTTTTGGGGTTTATTTATCGTACCCTCTAAATATAGAGTCCAGATCTTCTGCACTCAAATCCCCCTGTGGCCCCTCTGTGTCTTTGTTTTTTGGTTGAGGATTTGGTTTATTTTTTATTATTTTAATTATTATCAAGTTAACATTAATTATGTTTAGTTAAAAAAGCAAAGGCACAGAGGGGCCACAGGGAGATTTGGGTGCAGAAGATTTGGACTCATAAATATAGGCCTTACATAACAACGAAGAAGAAAAATAAAAATATTCATTTAGTTTTTTTTTTTTTTTTTTTTTTTTTTTTTTCAGACTATAGAAATTTCGATTAAATTCGAATCGAAACGTTTACATAAGATGCCAGAGTGTTGAACGACCACTTCAGTTCAAATCATTCCAACTATGAAGGTCATCTTCCTTAAACACAAAAGATGTCACTAAATGCGTTGCCCTATTACAAACATGAAAGCAAAACAAAATTGTACTGACCACTTCATATTTGAATTTTAACATTTGTTTATACAACGACATATATATATTAATATAAATTTAATTTGAATAAATACTACGTTAGATTGAGTTTTCAAGTATAAATACCTGGTTTACGAGAAACTTATAATTGAACGATTTATAGCTTTCAGAACTAATTGACAAAGAATTGGATGAAATAGATCTTACACAAAATAAAGAAAATTGAAGTTTTTATTGAGTTTAAGGACAGTTTTTCAAAATATAAAATAAAAACTTAATTTTTGATCGGTAATAATTCAAAAACTAAATCAACAACTTATTTTTTATTTTTAGAAGCGTATTCGAGATAAAATTTGTAGTAAATAAAGTCAGCTTAAGCACCAAACAACGCATAGTGAGAGCCTGTAATTTAAAGTTTGGTTGATTAGAGTTTGTTTGTGGTGGGAAAAAGTGGAAAGCATTTGAGAACACCCAAAAGAATTAAGAAGAAAAAGCCCAATGTCTTAATCTGAATACAAATTTATTATTCATTAACAAGGGGCTGGTACAATTTCAAGTAGCAGCTAACATGAAAGAATACTAGTTCACCCAAATGCTTTGAATCAACCCAGCTTCAATAACATAAAACTAGAGACTTGGAGGAGGATCTAGGACTGGGTGAACGCTTCTCGCAACTCCGTCGGTAGCTCTAGGTCGGGCTCGAACTCGCTAAGAGGGGAGAAATATTGATCCACCATGTCTTTGGATACATTTTCAACACTTGGAGGATCCCACTGCATATTTCAGAAACATGATCCTGTTACGACTATATGGATCGACAATATGAAATAAAGATAAAAGAGTTGGGGTTACAGTATGGCCAATCAATATCTTGGTTATCAAAAGCTGCAAATATTGTTTACCCCACTTTCGTTAGACGGTAAAAGAACAAATATACCTTTGGTGCAAAGTCCTTTTCCACTACTCGTGCCCGAACCCCCTAATGACCACAACAACTGAGATATAGTTACCAAATCATTACTGTATATTATATCGGAAAAAACGGAAGGAATTTATACCTCGCAAAAGTCATTGGAAATCTGCTTAGTGATACCCTGTAGGGACATCCTGTACTCACGAACCAAGCACTGATCGAGGGTCTGAAATCTACCTTCTCTTATCTGCGCCAATTAATAACGAAGCGACACTTCTCATATATGTATATATAATGCAACTGGTTTAAACAAACGTCAACTCAAACATGTTTCCAAGAGAGAGGGAGAGACTCACAGATCTCAAGGAAACCTTTAAGCTCAATGGTGAGACTTCCTTAAGTCTCTTTAGAGTAGAAATGCACCATGCATCCTTTGTTCTACCTGCCTCACATTCCTGTGTATTAGTTTTTTAATCCACACAATTAGATGCTGTCCAAGAACGTATTCACTGATAGTGATTATTAAAAGCACCCGTCAATGTTAGAACTTACAATCTTCCAAAAGATCTTGAGCCAACCATACTATGGAACGTAAAAGAAAACCTAAAGATGCTACAGACACAGTGCAACAAATGAATCCCTTAACTCTTTTAAGTAGTGTTCAATTCTAGCAGAACCAGATCAGCAATTTGGTTTTCGCAGACATTGGAAATGCTTTAATGCAAACAAAACAAAAAGAAATTTTAAAACGAGAGCACCATCTCAAGGCAATGCAGTAACCATTTTAAGGTGGAAACAAAACATTTTGAACAACAATAAACCTAATATTTTAATTGATCAGAGCGCTGAACAACTCATTTATCATTAAAATATTATATTGGTTTAACAGTTCTGAACTAAAGAGAAGTTAATAAAATCGATACATGCTTACCACAGCATCGATAATTTCTTCAACTGTGTCATGGCTGAAACATTTATCGAGTAACTCAATCCTATAAAAACAAGACATAGAAGAATTAAAGCCATTATACAGATTAAAGAAGTACATAATGACAGTTCGAAATGTTTTTAGCCTAAACTTTAAAGTTTATGCATTTAAATTTGTTTGAAATTAGATGCCAGGGACGAGTTCACACATTCGAGAATTTCCTTAGAACTTAAATTTCTATGTGAGTCCTTTCATACAATTATAACAAACCTTTGAAGCACACTTGTCTCATCAGGATAAACAACTTCACCATACTTGTCTAAAGAAGCTTCAACGACAGAAGGATCATCAGTGACAATTTTCCCAAGTTCTTCTTCAATTAATGGAAGCCTCTAGGATAAAAGGAAACAAAACACAAAGGTTATATAACAAAGCTAGACCAATCTAAAACTTCAAAAAATGTGGAAAAGGTTCCTGGAATTAACTGAACTATGCAAATAATGTGTTGCAAGTCCAGAAGCCATCATCTCCGACCCATTGAGCCTGTCTCCTGTAAGAGCCAAGAACTCCCCTACAAACAGCAAACGACATAAGCACACTAAATTTGGAAAAGTAATGAGGGATCACAATCTCCTGTGTACAAATTTATAACTTACACAATTTGTCAAAAATGACCTAAATAACGACATTTAGAACCTTGAAGTACATTACAAATGCAGAAGCAAATGATATCAATTTTAACAGCTGCTCGACATCATTCTTTGCCTAAATAACTCAGATGCTTCCTCAACCTCATATGAAGAAAGAAGACAATTGAGTCATTTTCTACTTCTGAGGATGATATCAAATCCTTTTGGGAATCTCTCAAAAAATTGTCTGTATGTAACATAATTATTTTTGGACTTGCACATAATAAACTGAAGAACTCCCATGAATTATTTTTATTAAAATATGTATTCTCTGTCAGTAGGAAAGAAATCTGCAGACTTATCTTGACTGTTTCCCCCCTTTTACTACGAATTGCATAATCTATGAACAAGTTAAACATGCATGAATAACCACGAAAGCATACCTAGGTGACCTGGTAGATGTGAGAGGTAAAAAGATGCCCCCGCATCTGTATGGAAACCAATTAGAGTTTCAGGAGTAGCAAAAACCTGCAAATTGCAAGTATACAATAGTAAAGCTTCTACCAGCAGACAAATGTAAAGAAAACACAATTTTTTTTCTTTTGATAAAAGACACACAAGTAATATCAAATGCTTATCTGACTCATCTCTCTACGGTGAATATAAAATGAAGATCTTACTGCTTAATTTTAGAAATTGTTATACTGAGCAAGGAAAAACCTTCTGAATCATGCAAATAAAAGAAGCAATGCACAAAATTCCTGTATCATTCATCACGCGTCCACAGCATGAATTGCAAGCAAATATGAGCAGTGCAGTGACTGGTGAGGGTTCCTTGTTTCCCAAATGGGTTTCAAATAAGCACAGCAATAAGGTTTGAATTGACTCCACCTAACTTATTCGCAGAAATATGGACATATATGAGCTTTTTCTTTTTTTTTTTTGTCCACATGCCTTGTACTGATTCTACTGAACATAATATTTCTACAGGGAGGGGAGAGGAGATGAGTTACAGAATTAGGAACACAAGTCACTTCTTGTTTGGTACATGATTTTACTTTTATACTAACAAATGTGAACTCATTTCAAGCGGCCAAACAAGTTTCACACACATATTTGACATATACGCAGATTATAGAGAAAGGGTAGCTTTATATATCAAATCAGGTGCTAAAAAAACCCTTATAGCATAAGCCCTGACCAGGCTGTGAAAAACAGTTATCTATTTGGTAAAGACAATAATCAATACTGCACTGAAACACCTATTCATAGCTTGAAAGGAGTATTCTTAAAAGGGCAAGGGATGAAACAAGACATATTTACACTGGGTTGCATACACCTTTTTCAGCAAAGTAATTGATGGTTTCCTCATTCAAAAAGAACAACGGGATATGAACCAATCGTCAAGCCAGCAAATTTGTGAAAAAGAAACAAAGAATAATGTTTACAAGTATCCCTGTCCGTACAGTTTTGTCAGTTGCAATGCGGAATGTCCCAGGGATTGAGACTCCAGCACCACCACCCATGGTAATGCCATTCAAGATAGCCACCTGCATGGACATCAATCACGAACTAATAAATAAACAGAAATTAACCTCAAGTTGCTATTGACCGTAAGACAGCATTCAATATTACCCGAGTATCACAAATTGATAACATTCAAAATTCCATATCTCGAGGAATAATTACTGAGGCAAGATGATCTCACAAGATTTTCTTATTAAGAAGGATACACGATGAGGAACCTAAAATGCATGTTCACCCAATTTCAAGTATGATGAGTACTTACATGTGGTTTCAAACATGTACCAAGCAGGTATATAAAAGTATAGCACGCCCTAAAAAAATCTTTACAATCGTCTATTTTCCCTGCACAATCAGGACTGTTATAAATACAATTGTCTGACTTTAAGCAGAAAAAGAAGAATTAAAACCGGATACAAAAGTCATCAAATTTGACATAAAATATAGACATGTAAGCTATACAAATTTGTTCACAAACTTATCGCAGGGGCGAATTTAGTTATCTGGGTCTTGATGGCAAAATCAGATTGGAGGCGCTAACCTTTGTTTATCATACGATAAAGAGAAACTATATCTCCACCAGCACAAAATACCTTGCCACTGCCCTTCAAAAATTCAAAACAATTTGTAAGCTGCCACTTGAGTAATCACGAGTTCACAACTAAGCAAATATCCTTTGAGAAAAATTAGTAACTTATGTTTCATTTTATTCGAGCAACTTTCTAATCTAATCTAAACTACGGAGAGCGATATTTGAGAACCGAAATAAGTGGCAACATAATAAAAAAAACATAAAGCAATCACCTTCAAAACAATGAAGCCAACATCAGGATCATCTTCCCAGCTTTTGTACAATTTCTGCAATCTCGCCCCCTGTACAATTCAATCACCGATTTCTCAGCAATGGGTTCCACCCAAAACCTCGAACAAAATCAAGGGTCTCCAAAAACCCAACAAAAAGGATCAAATTTAGGAAACAAAACCCCACCATTGCAGTCGTGAGAGCATTGAGCACCGCCGGTCTGTTGAGAACTGCCGTTCGGGACCACGCTTTTCCTTCGACCAACACCTAAGAGACGCTCACACAGATACCGGTTTCACGTCTCGGAGCTTGAATTTGAAGGAGTGGAGAAATGGGAATTGGAGGAGAAGAAGAAAGAGACTCACTTGGTGATCAAGATTATCAGCTGGGGCGAGAGCGGCGTCCGGGAGAGAGCATACGCCTCTGGTATGGCGGACGAGACGACGGAGGTGGACGCCGTTTCCGGCCGATAAAGCTGCCTTAAACCTCTGCATCGTTTTTCTTCCCAAATCCTACTCCTCCAACGCACTGCCGAGTACAGTATACTGCCAACGTTTGACAGGGAAACAGATGGGGAGTATTTCGGGTAAACTACCGAAATTACCCTTGTGAATATTTGCAATTTCCATCGCGTATCCTCAATTACATACGAATCACGTCGTGCCCTTGCAATTTTGTATTGTTGTTCCCTTTTTAATTTCTAGGGTTTAACACCGCTTCTCATGTACCCACACTAACATTCCCAACAGATGGTCTGATTCACAGAATTGGAACAGTTTTGTCTCTCATCTTGCTCTATCGCCGCAAGGTATTGCAGCTTTCTTCCCAATTTGTATAATTCTTGTATGGTTATTTTGTTTGATTGCTGGAAAAACCATATATGTATGCAACGAAAAGAGACATGCAGTAGATTACTACCTCTCTCTCGCGTCGTCCCGCTCGACTCCTTGCCTTGCTCGATCGACGGCAAAGAACAAGCTCTCTTTCTCCAGTCCAGCCTCAATTTTCTCTGCTCCCCGCCTGCCCTAAACGAACACCTTGGTCTCCGTCGCTCTTCTGCTTCGTCTCTGTCACAAAATTCACTGTAATTCTTTCTACCCATCTCCAATTATTTCAATTTTTTGCTAAAAATCCTTGCTTTCATTCAATTTTCTGTCAATTCTGATGCGAAATTTCTTTCTTTCACATATTTGTCAGCTTTTTCTGTTCAATTACATTTTTACTGCCCATATGCATACATAAATTTTTGTGTTTTCATCACCCGTCTCGTTCTGGCTTGACTGTTGAACATGGGAAAGATTGAACTGTTTTAGACTTTCAATTAAATTTATGCTTCAGTGGGAGTGAGGAAGTTATCGTTCTGCCTTGAACTTTTTGCATTTTCTACCTAATAGGTCATGGGATCGATTACTAGTTGTAGTAGATAAATCTCCCGAGTGTGGTGATGGGGGAGGGGAGGGCTACTGGATAAGGAAATGTGAAGACGTAGGATTTAAAGGAATTATGTTTTTCGAGCATTTACTGGTAGAAAATACCTGGACGAGCATGATTGAATCAGGTAGTTTGCTCTGAGGTCTAATTAGAAGATGCAGCATGATCTATGTTTTGTTTACGGTTGTGGTGTGTGTGTATGACGATGGTTTCGATGTAAAAAAATCATGGCTGGTGGTATTTGGGTATGTTGTTAACTTCTTTATGATTTTGTTTATTTGGTTGAGTAGTTTATATAATGTCTCAATCAAGCATGGAAGGGGAAGGTGGGGAAGAAATGGAAGTAGACGAAGTGGATGAAGAAATGGAAGTGGAGCAAATGGTGGAAGAACAAATTGAAGAAGAAGAAGAAACTGATGAAGAAGAAATTGAGGAAGAAGAACTTTATGAAACCATTAAATATTTATTGATGTAGTTTAAAAATATTACTTGTAATGTTGAATTTCTAATTAATATAAGGTTTTTTTGTTGTGTTGGAAACTTGGAATTCATCTGATTGCTTAGCTACTACGATTACATTATTATTCTGTGTATTTGAGTTCATGATTGTGCTTGCTAACACTTCAAATTTATTGTTAATGGATCTCCTTTGATTCAAAACGTTTATGTTTCTTGTGCATTATTTCATTTTATGGTATAAGATTCAACTAATAAATCCTAAGAAATCCATACAAATCCATACAAATCTATAATAGAAATCCATATAAATCTGTCGAAATCCATATAGAATTGAGAATCTTTTAAAATCCTTTAAAATCTGTCACTTAAAAACAGTCTATTAAAATCCTGTGAAATCCAAATCGACTACACCCCCCTAAGAGTGTGGGTGGTTGATTATTTTGTGTTATTTGTATGATTATTTGTGTTGAATATTAGGCTAAGTAGGCGTGGTTGGCCTGATATTTACACTGTATTTGAATTCAAGTGTATTAGAAATTGAATATCATGTGGCCAGTTTTCAGTCAGATAATGATGTTTTTCTGTCTAAGCAAGAAAATTTTGATGGGAGATGTCTAAATTGCTTGGGAAGTTGATGAGATTCTTCACTCGTTTTTAGATTTTCTTTGTATATTATCACATTTGCTCGTCTTTGTGTTTCTTCTTGGGATGACCGGGTTTTAAAGCGGAGGGCATGTTTCTTTTTAGACTCTTCTGGTTTCTATTCCCTGACAATGTTTTCTTTTAGAGACTAAGAATAGGATATAATGGCTTATGTTTCAGAATATGATTAGGCGGATACTTATTGAGGAGAAAAGAATGGATGAGACCATGAAGCAGTTCCAGAAAAGTTTAATTGAGCTCGAGACTGAAGCTGAGCATCTCCTTCTAGCTCGAAACCAGGTAGGTTTATACCTGTACCTCCTTCTTTGCAGACTTGCATGTTTTACCGTTAACAAAGATAATTTTTTGAGATGTAGCTGTGAAGTTGGAAAGTTTGAACTCAAGCATGACTCTATATTTCATAAGTTTCAATAACTAATGATTAGATTAAAGGACTGGAAAGTTTCAATAACAAATGATTTGATTAAATGATTGGAACCATAAGGTTATTAATTTAGATATTGCAGGCTGTATGAAACTGTTAACGCAAAATTAATCTATTAAAATTTAGTTACTTGTTGACATTAGATATTGCAGGCTGTATGAAACTGTTAATGCAAAATTATCTATTAAAATTTAGTTACTTGTTGACATTAAAAAAAAATATATATCTAGTTACCTGGCTTAATTTTTCCAAATTCCCTTGGTCGCTTGGTCCCTTTCTAACTGATATATTATATTGGGTTTGTTAAACCATCATTTCCTGTAGTGTATTTTGTTTTTGGTCAACAATCCCAGTGCAGTTGAGTTGCTTTATTATGTGAAGTAATTCAGTTCTATTAAAGTTAATGTATTCTATTGTGTCTTGTTAGTAACACAGTGGAGGATTGTGTTTGTTATATGAAAATGCAGATGGTTGAAAATGACAGGGTGAGGAATGGGAAAAGAGAAGCACTTACATCTCTGAGGAAGATAGCTCGGACAACCTAAAACTAGCGTTCCATCTCCTTTCGAGTCAATAATGAAGGAGATTGGGGGGCCTCAATCAAGACCTCTGGTGAAGGAGGTATGCCCTACCTGTGGCAACCATGACTCAAATGACCGTACTTGGATGATGTTCCCGGGAACTGATGTCTTTGCAAGGATTCCATTTCATGCTGCCCATACCATCTTGGAGACAGGTTTTCTCTCAAGCTGCTTTTTATTTTTCATTTTATGCAACTTTTTGGGACATAGACTAACTGTATCAGTAAGAAGCATAACTCTTTCACATATCAATGTGTTCATGTAACCATATCCCAATGGATTAATGAATAATCTTGAATGTCCACTGTAGTAGCCCTTGTGAGCAAAAAAGGTTAAATAAACTATTTAGGATCTTTTAGTAAATTGGTTGAGCTATTTATGAATTCTTAAACTCTTGAAGCTCTAGTGTTTTGTTTAAAAGGCCTATAGACGTTCATGAAGGTGCCATCTTCTGAATGCAACTTCCATTAAGCTTACAAAAGGAAGCTATGCTTCAGATTACATTGGCAAATTTGAAATAAGATAAGAGGGATTTGTCCAGCAGACTTTTAATTTGTCAGACTTCTTAGTGTTCTTGCTTGTAAATCATAATTTCTCAAACTTAACCATTGATGCTTCTTAGAGGAAGTCATTCGAGCTTTTAGATGTGTATTGCTGCGTTGCTGTCCAGTCTCTTATTACCGCCAAAGTTGGGGAGTATGGCTCGTGAACTCTCAGAATTCATGAGTTTTCATCTGTGCTTTCTTTTTCTATGTTTTATAGATATATTATTTTATAAGTCGAATGGTTTGTAGCTTCATTATTTATTTTTCAGAAAGAAGATTCTGAACTTTTTGCTGTTGCCTTTGGGATGCAGAACAAGAACAACTTGATTTCGACTCTAGAAGGTTGCAAGGCATTGTGAAGGAGAAATCCCTTGTGATTTCGGGCAAAGGTGCCCTTGCTGATAAGATCTGTCCGGGTGTGCTGAAGTCCTTGGTAACCCTGACAGACAAACCAAAGTGAATGTTAATCTCACATCCACGCCCAACTAAGGAGAAAAGGAATGAATGTTAATCACTCTGGCTACCATCACAGACAGAGCTCCGTGTAGGCTAGTGTTCATAATTTTTCCGTTGTAGCTCTGGTGCTGTTAACATCAGAAGTTTCGCCAAAACGGGGATTGATTGGAATCGAAAAGCTAGCAATTGTCCCATGAGTCCCCAGAATTTATGTTGTTATTTCTTTCGTAGTGCTCATTTTCCTACTTGAATTCAATGAGCAAGACAGGTTCTCAAAGTACTTGAATTCATATGCATGTTCGTCAGGATGCCCCCAACATCGACATCGGTGCTTCGTGCTATATTTTTCGGCTTTCTGTGTCCTCGTGTAAAGTGAGTTCCTCCTTGCCGAGTGGGATTGGTGTCAGGTTTGAGGACCATTTATCTTTGTTCTTGGGGGACCATTTTGTTTTAGGTGCGCGGAAGTTTCGTGTGCCCAGCTAGTAGAATTGAACACAAATGAGCTTGTCTTGTATATTATTCGCTGTCACGGCCAAGGTTTCACATTGCCGCCGGCGTCGCCGTGTTGAAGGTTTCACATTGTATGGATTGTTTTATAAGAAATTTCCTTATTTAGGCTTCACCTTCCTCTTGTGTTAATTATGAATCGACATCCGTTGAAAGTCTAAATTTAGTTGACGTAGGATGCCGTAGCAGTGCCATTTGTTTCGTGGAAGTCGTCATTCACAGATCCTTAGCCCGTCTATTCGAGAATTTGTCAAGTATGGACCGGCTCATAGTATGAGCGTGGATGATCGTTGGAATATTCATGAAATTCTTGGCGTATTAGTCATTGAATTCTTAGCTAAGAATCCAACAACTATGATTCTTAGTTTGAACCTTAGATCCATGATCGTTGAAGTAGTCATTGATTATTTTTTTTTTTTCTAAGAATCCAATGGCCACGATCATTTATAAAATCTTGCACTTAGAAAGTGGAACATAGCTGACAAGGTATTTGGTTTACAATAAGAGAGAGGCTAGAGGGATATGGGCTATTTGCGAAATTTGACCCCTTAAATTGACACTATTCCCAAAATTTTTGTTAATTAGGTTTTTTGTGACATCCGGACTAATCAACCGTGATCAATTATTCATGCTACATGGGTAATTAATGCTAACCTTATTCATAATCATATATAATACACATAATCAACTATACTTTCTTTCACCATTTAGTACTGCGGTCTAGTGATATTCATTTTCACTTTTAAATAAGAGGTTTTTTGTTTTATTCTCGCCAAAGACGAATTTGAACCACATTATTGCTAGCTCACCCCTCTCTTAGTGTAGATAATATCATTTGCTAAAAAAAAAGTAGTAGGTGACTAGTTTTTATTGTCTACTAATTTTGCCCTAATGTCATCTCCAACCGAAGACTGGCCAGAGGGCTCGTTTTAGCTTTATCACAGAAAACCATCTTCAACTGAGGGCCAAAGGGCTATAGTATGAAATGTGAAGAATTGAAATAAAATGAGGTAAGACAATATGGAATGGTGAAAAAATATGTGAGAAATGGTGAAGAAAAAAATTAGAAATTAAAAAAAAAAACGTCCAAAAAAAAGTGGGCTGAAAGAACAAAAAAACAAAAAAGAAACCGAGCTGAGCAAGTGGAAATGAAAAAAAAAATCAAAAAATCAAAATGGGCTAGCCAGCAGGCTGGTTGGTTGGCTGAAGATGGCCAGCCGGTTGGCCCTCTGGCCCGTTCAGATTTCGTGGGGCCCATGAGCCCTCTAGCCTACCCCTCGGTTGGAGACGATTTTCGAGCTATTTTCGACCCTCTGTCCCTCTAGACCCTTCGGTTGGAGATGACCTAAACTGCCCCCTTGAGGAGTCTTGGGCAAGAGCTAGGGCTAAGGTGAGCCTTGGGATATTAGTGCCAAAGTAAGATATGTTTCGTTAGAATTTAATTTTATGAACATCATTAATGATTAGTAGGTTGTAGATGCGGGTTATATAAATTTCATTTCGCTTTCTTTAAGGTTCAAATTCTTGTACTAGTAAAATAAGATAGGAACTTACAAGATAGATTTTCGAAAAATAACTTACAAGACAAAGTTACATTATTTCTATAGCACTCGTGGAGTTGTAGTATCGGCAAAAAGTACTATGTTATTGTACTCATGTCATATAAATCTGTATCGTTAAAAAAAATAGTAATAATAAAAGGATAGTGTTATTTACACACTTATTTTTGCTCTCATACACTTCTCTTAATTTTCAATCATATGATCGAATAAATTAAAAAAAAAATAAGAGCAAAAAATTAACAAAAATATATAAAATATAAAAATGTACGTGTGGATATCATTATCTAAAAAAAATATCCAATCCCTAATGAGTTCAAGTTCCCTGTGAAGTAGACAATCCGTACACAAGAGTCAACTTCAGTGTCAGCCTTTATCACAAATGCCACCAGACGCTGTACTATTCTGCACTCTCTCTCTCTCTCCCATCCTTTCTCTCTCCTCCCTCTTGCTCTCCCTCCTTGGGCAGCTGGGCTATAAGCTTCATCTTTAATAACGTATTGTCATGTAATAAAAAATCTACATATGTCAACGCGTTACTTGTTAAAAAAAACGTTACGTTACGGTAAATTCGGTCCAATCTGTTCATCTGCTAATCTCACCCTCTAGCTCTGCACCGGACCCACTTAACTTGTCGGTTTGACGAGCACGTAACTGAAAAACCATTTCTGTAATTTTCAGCTGCTTCAAGGGCAATCGTTTTAGAGTTATTTGAACAAGTGTCGCGATAAGGGAGCGAGTATACCGTAGATTGAATCGTCGTGCGAGTGAGCTCATGCAGGGGAGAGATGTGGACAAACTAGTTGCAGCACCGAATAATACATCGTACGATTGAAGATACGATAATCTGTCGTTTGGTTCTTTTACCCTTATACCCTCCTCTCTCACTGTATATTACACATAAAATGTCCATAACTTTTCGTTGTATTGGTCTGGTCGAACCGTAATTTCGAAAGTATACATGGGACCTCAAAAACATGGAACACTCTATAACCCAATTGTGACTGTCATG